>JAVTVJ010000285.1:0-600000 GCA_034509425.1 Eopsaltria australis
TCGGCGTCCCGCTCCGGCCCGGCGGTAAGCCCGGCGGGGAGGCGGACGGGCCGCCGCTGCTGCTGCTGCAGAACGGCGGCGGCGGCAATGGGGCGGCCCCCGAGCGGCAGCCGGCGCTGCCCAAGGCCGGCGGCCCCGGCCTGGGCGGCGGGGGGAAGGCGGCGCGGCAGCAGGCGCTGCACCAGCCGCCGGCGCTCCAGAGGACCTGGGAGAAGCTGCGCCTGGAGGAGCGGGAGGCGGAGAAGGAGGCAAGGAAAGTCAGCAAGAGCATCGACCGGGCGCTCAAGGAGCAGAAGCGGGAGTACAAGCAGACGCACCGCCTGCTGCTGCTCGGTACGTGTGTGTGTGTGTGTCTGTCTGTCTGTGCGGGGGTGTGCCGGGGCGGGCAGGTGCCCCGCGGGGCTCCCCGGCAGCGCCCCCTCCCTGGCTTCCCCTGTTTTTCCTTGGGCACCCTCCATCCCTCCTTTGTCTCCCCGCTGTCCCCCCCCCGGCCCTGCCCTCCCGCCCCCCGGCCGTGTCCGTCCCCGGGCTCTCCCCCAGACAGGTTTACACCTTCTTTTCCCTTCCTCCTCCCCCCGGTCTCTCCTCCCCGCTTCTGGCCCTGGCAGCGGTTTTGCAATGGAGAAGACGATCGGCGCTTGCGGACGAGGGCGAGCGGCTCCACCCAGGCGGGCGGGCGAGAGCGATGCGGATGGGGAGCAGCGGGGTCTGCCCGGGCGGAGGAGCCCTGCCGGGAGGGGGCTGCCCCATCGCCCGCGGCGGGAACTTCGCTCGGCGCCCTCGCAACTTGGAAACATTGACCAAAAAAATAAAAAAAAAAAAAAAAAAGAGAGAAAATAATAATATTTTTAAAAAGCACGGTAGAAAGGAGGAAAAACGGCCATGCGTGAGATGTGTGTTGCCTGTGGATGGTCCTCCGTGTAACCAGGGATGGTTTAATGAGGAGCGGCTTGAGGCTCCTAAATGAGAGGAGTGGTGATGAGAAATGGGCTCCTTATTTAAAGAAGCAGGGAGCAGAGTAAGGGAAAATAAGCGGGTGTAGGTATGTACATTCCTCAGACATCGCCTCTACTACAGAATGTGTTCTTCAGGTGCTGGCTGTCAGGTTTTTTGGGGACGACTTTTCAGCTTTTGTCCCCTCTTCTCTGAGGTGCTACGTGCGGTCTGCTGCTGCCACTGCTCTTTCTAAGCATTAGTTAATAGTCCTCTCCAGAGGATTTGTACCAGCTGATACATTTACAGTATGAAAACCACAGGGGTATCTAATACAAGCATCTCATTTCCTGCAGGAAACAGAACAGTCATACTGCAGGGCTTTTTTTTTATGGTCTGAGCAGAGGGCTTATTTGGCCTCTTAGCCGTGGTCATAAATCTCTGTTTTCTGTTAGCGTGAAAATACTGATTTGCTTTTGCATTAGCTTGCTTTGCCTGTTCTCATAAAGTTGCGTGGTGCGGAATTTTGGTGCTTATCTAAGTGCATTCCAGATTTGGGGTAGTCTTTACATCCTTCTTTATGAAACTCTGTTTCTGTTTTATGGGATTCCTTCATTCCTGTTGGTGGGTAAAGGGAGGAGAAAATATGAAATATAGCAGTGGACAAAAGGTATGCCAGAACTGTAGTCCTCCACTTGCAAAAAACAAATCATTGACTTTAATTACCCATAAAATACCAGCTCGTAGGATACTAGTGCAGCTGGTAGAAAGGAGGGAGGAAGAAGATGGAATTCATGCTCCATGGAGTTATTATGAGTAGTAGGAGTAGTAGTAAAATGTCTCTTCTGATTCTTGAACTGTTGCAGTATTTAACTCTTCAATACACCTTTTTTAATGAAATATTAAAAAATTTAATTTTTTTTCCTCCTGAAGCATCTGAACGTGTGTTTTGATTAGTATGGCTGCAAGAAGGCAGAGGTTGGTGGCCTTCCTCTGGAGAGCATTGTCATTGCCTGAACAAAAGAATTCTAACAAATAGATACTGTGTGTAGTCTACAACATGGGTGGTTGTCATAGGAAACCAGAGCAGTAAACACCTGTTCAGAAACAATGCCATTTGAAAAAGAAATCATCTCTGACCTTTGGCACCCTAAAAGAAACTCAACACTCCTAAGACTCCATGTTTAATTTTGTATAAAATCTGTGTCATAATCAAAAAGATTCTCTTGATCTCCGTATTGCTGGGAGGAAATGTTGGATTATTGTTTCAGACCTGACAAATCAGGGCCTGACTTAAATGTTTCATTTGGATGTAAGGCAAGCTGCAGGTGCTTTATATTGCTTTTTAAAAGTAGTGAAAATGCTGCTCTAGATAGGAGGAAATTATTTAGCACAGGGAAGGGTTGATTTGTCAGAGGAGTAAAGCAAAACTGCATTGCACAAGGTTTCAGTCTTGCACGGAGGAAAAGACTTAGAATGTACACAAAGGTATTTTAGAATAAAGAGTACTTCCAGCCTGATATTTTATAGCATTTCAAGTCATAAATAACTGGATCCCTGTCCCTAAGGTCTTCCTGGCAGAGTGAACCTGAAAAGTGTACCTTTGCTAGAGAGAGGAGGAATATTTTTTGTATATCAACATGGAGGAAATGCACAGCAGAGGCAAAATGGTGAATGCAGTGACAGCAGAGCACCGTCACAGAACAAACAAAGTTGAGCAACGGCATTAGCATGGGCTTTGTGTTTCTTTTTTTAAATTCAAGTTTGCAAATAATAGCCTCATTTTGGTTTGTCCTTGTATATATTGTACATTTACTGGGGCAAGTTTAGAGGATATTATTGAAATTTTAGAAAAAAGTACAGCGTATATTTTAAGGAGCTACTATTGGATATCAAAAGGGTATGCAAATAAATGCAGTAATGTAAGAATACAAAGAATCTCTAGAGTCTAAATGAGTAGTATATTAGAAGAGAAGCTTCTATAAATGTTTGAAAACGACCTTTCCTTAAAAGCACACTCATTCTTTTATCATGTCAAATGAAAACAATTGGTTTTGTGATGAGCTGTGTATATAAGTTACCAAGATATTATGAAATCTCAAAGGCTTTTCGTAGTGTGTGTTGGTAAATATCTCTCAAAGAGCCTGTTCTTGCCTGTCACAGCTTCCCCCCAAGTAGTGTCTCGTGGTGCACGTGATGTTTTGACACTCTCCCCTAACCTACATTTGGAAGCACTTAATGTGTTTTGTCATAACCAGTGATTGTGAAAGGGAGGGTGTGCATTAGGTGCTCAAGATCAGCTCTCTGCCTGTGCCTCCCGCATAAATAGGTGTTTAAGTATCAGGTGGCTGTAGCTGTGATGCTGAGGCTTTACTGGTGCACTGGAGTAACAGCAAACATGGTTTGGGTCCATTTGTTTTTCTTTCTAAAGGAAGAAGAACCTACATAAAATGGGAACTGGATTTCCACCACTGTTGGCCGTTTCTTGCTTAACATCCACTTCAAAAATAAAAGAAATGTATTGACTATTGAATTGATTATTGAGTGCTGTATTGTTTCTAGGGGGTTTATTTCCTTTTCTTTTTATAAGTGAAGTGTTCATCTGTGCAGAGTTCTTAGGGTGCTTTTACAAAACCTGAGATGAGGATTTTTTTAAAAGATACGTATTTATTGAGCAGATTTGCAGGGCTTGATCAGAGTTTTGTAGCTTTGGTTTCTGTCTTGTTTTCTATTTGGTCTTTTTTCCCAGAGAATTCCAGTCACCCTCTTCTATAAGACTGTTTTAGCTGCTGATTTCCTAGAAACTGTAGAAACATTACAAATCACTTTATAGAAGCAATTTACATTCTCATTTCTAGTCTCGTATTTTAAACTATTTTGTGAGTAAGTGGGGTGAAGGCAAATTGGCTTTAAACAGAGTGTTAACCATTGTGGTATAATTAAGGCTCATGTAATGTTGAAGTAAGCCATAGGCAGTATTTTTTTTTTTCCTAGACAGCTGTTGTCTTCTAACCTCTGACTCCTGTTTTTTCCATTTACCCTGACTCCTGGTTGCTATCCTAACTTTGGATGACTTTCTCAAGCAGAACATATTCTTTTACACTTCCCTGCTAAACTGAAACTGAAAGTGTTCTGAGTAAAAGCTTTTCTGTTCAACAGAAACTGAAAGTAATGATATAGGGATTGAGGGAGGGGAAACAGAGATAGTAATTTTCTTCACTCAAAAGGTACTGGAGCTACTTACATGATATTTGAGTACTGACTTTATGGTGAAATTGATATGTTTGGTGATGTTCTTGTACAAAAGTATAAAAAACATACCAAAAGATGTAGTTCCTCTGAATTGATGGAAATCAAACAAAAAGATGCCTTGTCAAGCTTGGGAAACTCCTATGTTGGAGATCCCAGAAAGCTCAGAGGTATATAAATAATGTAATGGGGTTTTTTCTTGTAACTATGCACGCAATGACTGTTGTCAGAAATAAACTTTCTGTGCAAAGAGGGTTTCTGGTGTGACAGCAGCTTTTAGACTAAAATTGCAATCTCATATATGTTCTGTGTCAGCAAATCCTTAGGTTCATCATACTTCCTCAACCCAATTTTAAATCTTAAGCTTGATGAATTTTCTTTTACAAATAATTTTAGCTTGTATATGTTGTCAACTCATGCTTTTTCATAAATACCCAAATACAGTTTAGCTTGATGTGGTGATACTTTCCCTGTGTCTGCATGAGGCTGAGTGCTTGAGGTGTTTTTCTGTTACCACCAGAGATGACTCCTTCCCTGGTCTGTAAGGGAGCTTGGCACATTTAGGATCCTTACAGCCAGCTACTTCTAACATGGAGATAATGCACAGGTAATTGGTAGGAACAGATATTTTCAGGACTTTGAAATCCCAGGCTGCAAACACTGACCCATGTAATAATGCAAATGGGTTTTATAATCCCTAATCCTTTGCATAATTTGCATGTCTTTCCAAAAACCCTCCTGCTTTTGTTGTAACTTATGGCATCACAGGAGGTGGCATATGCACTCCTTGCACAGGAGGAAAGCAGTAGGCAGAAATCTTCAGGACCTTTTGGGAGCAGTTCTTAACTTTTAAGTGTACTGGAAGCAATCCCTGATTTACAATACTTAGCTTTTCTTTATCTGTAAATTAAAAGCTAATTAGATTTAGCCCATATTTAGGTGTTTTAACTTATTTCCATTGTAGTAATATTTCCAATGTAGTAAAATTTCCAGTGTAGTAATATTGGGAGGCTTTAACAGCTGTGCAAGGATGAGTTCTGCAGCTGTTAATTAGGACTTTGTTATTAGGCAAGTTTTGTGTATTAGTGTGTATTCCATGAATGCTCATTGACATGCAGTGCCTTAAGTAAGCAACCTTTGCAGGTATGTTATGTCATTTTAAGGTCCCATTACCGTTGTAACTTTTTGACTCCTGAAATTTTGAAGGGCTTGTAGAACTCCTAGATTTGAATATTTACTGCCTTTTCCCCCTCTCCACAGTTCAGAAGAAATACAATTTGAAACACTGTTACCATGTTCATCCCTTTCCACTGCCCAACCCGCACACCCAATTTCTTTTTCTTTCATTTTATCATTTTTTACACAATGCAACTACAAGTTTGGGGAAATGCTTAATGGTGAAGGGTATGCATAGAGTCATGGCTTCCCTCAACTTACTTTTTCAAGTCGGGTACCATTTGAGCTTGGAAAGGTGAATTAAAGTTTTTAAAAGTTACTTTTTTTTTTTAATCCAGCAGTGTACCTGAGCTGTGGCAGGTGTGTGCAGCTGTGTGAAGGCTTGCCTTCTGCTTACCAAGTTTAACTTATTTGATAGTTTTACCCATTCTAGAAGCACTTTACCTTTCATGAGTGATGTGGAAATGGTTCTTCTCCACTGGTTTTTAAATAGCAATAGAGAAACAAAATGGTGTAAATAAGATAACAGAAGTGTCGCTTGTTCTCACGTAAAAGGGATAGAATCTCATGAATGTTATGCGGGATCTGGAAGAAATGCAGCCTTGTATCTGGCCTGTGCACATCATACTTATGCTTTTTCCAAGAGTGGATGAGTATGTTAAGTACACTGACTAGCATATTTCCTATTATCCTTGTAGCAGTGTATGAATGTATGTGTGAAACTCCTGTGTCTTGTGATTTGTCTGCACATGGATATTAAATAAAAGTTTAAGAACTTAAAGCCTTGTGGAATAAGCTGTACGAAGAAGGAAATGTGTGCTGTTTGGGACCAGAATAGGTAAAAACTACTTAAGAAAGGATTTATTATTTTCTTTTTCTGTGTTCATGTGCAGAACATAAAAAAACCTGAGAAAAAAGCTGCCAATTAATGTCTGTAACATAAGATGTAACATCAATCATCTGTAGTGGAACATCTTAGCTGATAAGATCTCTTTGAAGTAAAACATGAATTGCTTCCTCAGAATCTGGTATTTTACCTTTGTTTGGTTTTAAACTTGAGTTTGAAAAATTATAAATTCCACTTATATTTAAGGTAATGTTAGGTTTCAAGAATAATAAAATATTTCTTCTGAAAATCTGCTACTGTAGTAAGTTAGATCCAGGTAGAATTTTAGATTCTATACTGTTGTCTTTATTTTAGAGAAGAATTTACATCACGTGGGATCAACATGCATTTTGCAGCTTAAACCTGTTTAAAAGTAGAGGGGGTTTCCCCCCTCCCCCCCCAAGTATTTAAAATAAAAAGAAAAAAAATTGAAAAGGTTTTCACTTTTTTATAATAGACAATACACTTTTTACAGTTTTTTTTAAGAGGACTTCATTTTTTTAAAAGGCAAAAAGAAAGCTCTTCTCAGCAGTCAATTCAAGCAAATTATCTAGTTGGTCTTCAGAAAATGAGACCATTCCTTCTGTGATTTGGGTTAGTGCGTGCAGTGGAGATAAGTAGCAGGCTGAAGAACGCCTGTAATAAAAACCTGACAATAAATTGAGTCCTCACTCTCTGTGGGTATCGTTTCCTCACCCCCAGCCTCCCTTTCTTAATTTGAAAATCCATATTTTTTGATACATGTAATATGTTCTGTGTTTAATTTGTCATCTGTGGATTCAGATGGATAAGGAAGAGTTGTATTTTTCCATCATGAAGAATGAAGGCTGTGGTAACCTGCCAAAAATATGGGTGAGCACAGATCCTTAGTATTGTATGCAAGTGTAATTTATATTAGGCAACTTAAATCTTTTCTTGAAAACTGTTGTGAATGTTGCTGAGACATTGCCAACTCTGCTATGCTGCAACTCTCTTAACTACAGTGAATTAATCATTTTGTATCTTGGAGCAAATGCAGAATGCACTTGATGGTGTTAGGCAGTGCCTTCTTCAGAATCACCTTTGTTTTCCCAAATGCCTCATGTGTGGGAGGACTAAACTACAACAAAAGCAAGTTGCTGCTTTTTTCTTAGCTGAAAGCACTCATTCCAGATTCATATTTGAATTAATTTTTTAGGTTAATTGTAGAATCATTTTTTATTCCAAATGATATTTTTTCAGCTAGAGCTGCACACATGTGTCTGTGAGTGCACACACAGCCACTGAAGTTCTTGTAAAGTGCAAGAGATTGCTCTGAGGAGTCCAGGTGAGATAAACCAACCTTCAAGAACATGCAGTTGGATTATGTCCTGGCATATCTCATAGCCTTAAATCTTCATAAGCATAGGGCAAATGTAATACAAGTGTAATCTGTAACAAGATTGCTTTTTTTCATCCTTTGACTTGCTGGACATTTGAATTACAGAATACACTTATGGTGTTATCTTCTGCCTGTTCTGAACTTCCTGTATTTGTCTAATTCACTGTCTAGCAGAGATAGGAACATGATATTGAGCACTTCTAACATGTGTCAGCCTTTGCAAAGATGTATTTCATTTTTTATGTTATTTTATAAACTATAAACCTAAAATGCAGAAGAATATAATAATTTGTATAAAGGACATATGCAGAATTAACCACTCCATAATCTGAAAAGATATGATTAAAAGTTTTTGGGGAGGCTTTGGGTTTTTTGGGTTTTTTCTATGGTTTTAGTAGGGTTTGGTTTGTTTGCTTTTTTAAATATTTAAATAGGCAAAAAGACTCTCCTTTCTAAATGGCAAGATGCTGTGGAAGGCATTTACATCTCATAATGTGTCTGTTTTAATTTAATTTAGTCATTTAATCACCTTATACTAAAAACTGAATACATTTTAAAATTCCCTGATGTGTATGAGACATTCTTCTGCTTCACGTCTGCTTAGGACCCACATAGTATACTCTTAAGTCTGGTACTGGTATGTGTGATGCTGTGCAACCTAGTCATGTAAAAACAACCAGGAAAATGGCATGGAGGACAGACTATAACTGAAGAGGACTTTCAGATCCTTTTATTCATTGGGTTTTTACTGACTTGTGAGCATGGCTTAAGGCAGGAGTGTAGCAGTTTGAATGTTTTGCTTTTATCCCTTGAAAATATTTCCATGAGCGAAAACAGATGGGAACTACTGGGCAATAATTCTGGTTTAGTTTGAGTAGTTGATATTCCTTTGATTTAATGTTTTGAAAGAAGAACAGAAATCTCAAAATCTTTAGAGTATTTTCTCACGCTTGAGGTGGGGTGAGGGGAGCAAAAAAATCCCAACCAACCAACAAACCACTCATCTGTCATGTAAATTCTGATGGCTTTGTTTTGTTTAACAGAACTGTACTTCAAATTCATATTAATCTGAATTGTCCCTGCAGATGAAATAGCTCTGAGAGGGGAACACAAGCTTTTGACACTTGGAGAAAGACTGGGTAACAAGCTGTATTTAAATAACTGCCATGCAGTGTTTCTTTTGGCAAATACATTTTTCTTCTTAATTTTGGAAATATTTTTACACTTTCTGTGATTCTTCAGTGTTGTAAAGCATTTATTTTGTCTTAATGGAAGACCAATAGAGAAATACTAGATTTGAGTTTGATGTTGTGGTTTCTGACATCTTGTTTCCAGATCAGGAGCCATAGCAGTCCCTCTTCTATGAGGTTCCTCATGCACCCCGAGTGCCTAAAGCTGTTATTAGGAATTCTGTTGCTGCTCCCTCAGGTTTTCTTATTCTACTCAGTGTGACATCTGGGTTCCTGAGCTTGTTTGTTCAGCAGTGTCTTTCCAACTTGATTGCTATTGAAACAGTACAGTTGATGTCTTGTTCACTTTAGAGTTTGGGGTTTTTTAAATGGGGAAACTACAATAATATTTTAGGGGGCTGCATATTCACTCTGAGGGCATTCTACTTCTTAACTGTGTATAGAGGTGAAAATGTTGGCTCAGCAGAGGTGGGGGGGAAAAGAACAAAAAACTGTCTGCAGTGGTGTTTGACTTGTGATATGCAGAACTCTCCTCTGTCAGGGGATCCTGGCTCCAGGTGTATGTCAGCTATGTTTTTGAACTACCAGAGGTGGAGGGAAAACTTTCATAGAAAAGCTGAAATGGAGGGAGTAGTTTTTTGATACTTGAAGTTGCTCATAATTTAATGCAGAAAGGATCACCTGAAGAGCACTCGACTCCCTATCGACTCCCATTTGGCAGTAGTCCTTGTCTAATTAAAGCAGATTCACAGATATGTGATCTATCTGCCAGAGACTGAATGAATGCTTTCTAATATGTCAGGAAAAGCTAAAGCAATGCAGTAAAAGGTCAAACAGCCTTTCAGATGTGCTAGAGAGGGATTTGGAGTGTGGGCAGGGAAGATGGGACTATCTTTTCATGCTGCTTCATACTTTGAACAAGTACCACTGCTCGTGCTCCTGGTCCAGCTGTTTCAGGAAAAGCAAATAGGGGCTCTGATGCTCTGAAACAGAATGAGCAGTTGTGCCACACTTGGTCTAATTCCCTACACAGTGCTTAAGAGCAGATACGTGTAAAACCTTGTTCTGCTCTAGGGGGAGGCCATTCATCTTAATACCACAGTTTCACTGCGTTTTTGTGCATTGGTTGTGTGAGCAGTGTGTGTCACAGTCTGCCAAGGTTCTGCAGTGCCTCCTGTTCTAGTACATGTAGATTGTGTGCAGGACTAAACTAATACATAACCTTCTCATGCCAAAACAGCATAACATCAGTGCATCCTACTGTGCTGACTGCCACTGAAGTGGAACCTCTTCTTAATGGCAGTATTTCTCTTAAGAGAGACATGGCTGGATGAGTATGGGAGCAAAAGTTTTCCTTTTGTTTTTCTGTTCCTACCCTTACCCTTAAAAGTAAGAACTTCCGCTGTTTTGGGATTGTTGGTGAGGGCTTTTTTTTTGTATGTATTCTGTATCCTGATATCCTGAAAAAAGATAATTAGATAATCTGATAAAAGAGTAATTAGAAACTTTAATTAAATGGCTGTTCACATGGTGTGCAAAGAAATGTTGAATTAATCTCTTTTAATCTTGTGTCAGACAAAAATAATTTGAAGATATTACTGAGTCCCACATGAATAAATAGACAGCATTTTGAGTTTAGTCCTTTATTCCCTAACACAATTCTCTCTCTGAAGTTAGACTGATAGACTTGGGTATTGGTAGCTGCTTCATCAGCTTGAGATAAACAATCAGACTTTAAGGAGTTTATGAATAATTAGACTAAAGTCCAGAAATCACTAGTAAGATTTTTCCATTTGACTATATATGTAACCAAGACATCATTTCATTTCCTCTTAGTCTCTGTGCTCTAAACCAATAAGTTGCTTGAATTTTAATGTGAATATTTTACTAAATGTTCAAGCAGTGTTATTGTTTTGAGCCGTAGTTCAGAATGGGACACACATTCTCCTACCATCAACTTCAGCTTCTACTGGATTGGAATACATACTGCACTTGCTTTCTCCATCTTGTTTCTAGCTGTAAGTCACATAGTTACTCCATTTCTCGAAGGAAAACAGTCTGGAATATATTCTTTAAAAGCTAAATGTGCTCATCACCTATTGCTCTTGTATGACTGTTTTTTCCAATGTGTCAGAAGTGGGCAGTGCCTGCTTTAATGGTGTTTGTATTTCTTTTCTGCAGAAAGCATTGGTTTTATTTTTTGAATTTGTTTATCTGGCAATTACTAATTACTATATATCCAAGTGTTTCTGAAACTGCCCTATAAAAATCTTTGTACTCTGCTTCTGCTACTTCTAGAGACACGACCTTGCAGTGGCTCATGGAAGAATATTATTTGACTGTACCAGGCTTATCAGAGTTGCTGTTCTCCAACGTTGCTGCTTGTCTACACTTGAGCCTTTTGATAAGCTAGCATCATTCACAGTGGTATCTTTAATCAGTGGCTAAAAGTTTACTGTAACTAGTTGATGGTTCACACTTCATTCTAGAAATCCATATATTATCTGATTCCTGATTCACTTAAAATATGTTGTATCGATTGTTTGCAGAATAACATCAGGCATGCATGTGCTGCTTATTTATAATATCAAGTTATATTTACATTAAGCCTTCAACTTAATCAACTGTGCTTGCTGTCAATATCCCTCAGATATTTATTTTTAATTAAACAAATAACTTATTACTGATTCATTGGCATTAGATAGTAGATACCAATCCTGTGCTTGATGGAATGTGATTTTTCTCAAACTGTGTGTAATCTAAATAATGGGATCTCATACCTGAAAAAACCTTGATTTTCTGATGCCCTCAGGTTATCTCATAGAGTAGCAGTAGATGTGAGTGACATTCTTTACGCCGTTATGTATTGTGATTTGCAGGACATGCTCAGATCCTTCCTGTAGAGTGTTATCCTGTAAATATTAAGAAAAGAACTGTTCAGATCACATTGTAAAGACAGAGGGCAAGAACCTCTGTTTAAAGAATTAACTTATGTTGACACACAGGGCAATTTGCTGTTACTATTTCAAGGTAAAGAGCCCAACTTGGCGTTTCTGGGTGAATGTGAATGTTTTTGTTAAACAATGAAGCTGGTTAACCGCAGCTTGGTCTAACATGGTGCAGAAGAGGATGCTGCAATTACGATTTCTGATAAAACAAATAATTTTGTTAACTTGAGATGCTTTGGAAACAGCAGTATTTTGCTTGGTCCTTTTCATCTCTATTATATAGTCTGGTTTTAGGGTGTTTGAAACTGTCCACTTCCATGTCCTTTTCTTAAAAAAGAAACCAGCTGCTTATTTAAATTGACAGTTTCAACAAGCTGAAAATGCTTTATCAAGATGAAGTACTAAGCCAGTTAAACACTTACTGCTACTACAGACCAGAACAGGAGAAAAAAGATAATCTCATGATGTTGTGTTTTTTGTTTTCTTCTTTTGTTTGTTGCTGGCTGTAGTCCAGAAATGTCTTCTGTACTATGTTAGACTTGCAGGCAGTTGCTTGGACCCTTTATGAACTCTGTCTTTCAAATCAGCTGACTCTTGTTATTTCTTGCCTTCTTTGTTTATGGCTGGAAAATTACTTTTTCAGGTTTTGAAACAATTTTAACCATAAAGGAGCCTATCTCAAAATGTAAAACTCTTAAATTGAAGCATTTAGTAAACTAACACTTTTATTTTAGGTCAGGTTTTTGGTGGAATATTTTTTATAGTAGTTAGGAAGGGTAACATCTGTTACAAAAACTGCTTTTTATCAGAATTCTTATATGTGATACACGTTGGAAATCCATTCTTACTCTGACCTTTTACTAAAAATAAAGGATGAGTTCTTACCTTCATAGTCCTCTTCTTTATTAACTGGTATTTGGCTGTCTCTGTGAATGCATTGGGGTAGTCTTGTCTTGTAGCTCATCCTAAATGTGCACTAACAATTATCTCAATTCATAAAATACCTGACCAAATTTTTCATTCCATCATAGACAGTACGGGATTTGATTCTGAGTTGTACACACTTTTTTCAGAGCATCAGATGGCTTGAAATTCTTTCTTGACCCCCATCCCTGGTTGACAATGTATTTAACATTTCAAAGGGGTAGCCCTTCCTCTGTGGGTGTTCTGATAAAAGCTCTAACTGGAGTTAGGTCTCCTAGCATTTTAATTAACTCTTCACACAGGGACCCTTCCTGTGGAGAAAACATGCATTTTCTTTTAAAAGAATTTCCAGAATAGATTGTGAGCATAAACTGTGGAGGAGGAAAAATTACTTATAAGTATAGGAGCAGTTGTGTTTCTGATTTTGCTGTAGTATATAAAGATCTGAAATTCTAAGTCAGTGTAATGTGAAAGTATGTAAAACACATGGTTTTACACTGAAAGCATAGTAACTCTTGCTGTGACTGCAGGAGTCTCAAATGTGAACTTAATTTTGCGGTGTCATCAGTCTGGAATTTACTGCTCAAGCTGGAAGAGGGAGCTGAGATCCTTAAGCATGGCAGAAAATTTTCTTGAGTGCCTGATTTCTCAGCTTGATTATGGCACATGTCATCAAAAGATCTTCAGAAGTACTGAATGGTTTTGTCTTCTACCAACTTCACTTGGAGTCAAACGGTCAACGCTGATGAGGACTTAAAAAAGTGTTTTGTTTCACAGTCTGAATGTATCCATTCCTTCAAGAAGAATATTCTTTATTTTTGTTTTAGTGGTATTTTTGACACTGTACTTGGCTCAGTCGTTGAATATGTATTTAAGTGATGTTAATAATTCATTTATTTTGTTTGAGTTGATTTGATATTTTTTAAGGGCACTCTTATTCTGAGCCTTAAAACTGAAAATGCTGCATCTTTCATGAAGCCTATAAAATACAGCATGTAACTTCTGACTCAAGAGCAGGGTGGTAGAAAAATTAGGGTAGATTTCAGACCAGCAGATTTATTAAAATATTGACAGAAACACTTTTTTAGTTGTTTTCCTAATTTTCCCTTCTGGTCATAAATGTCCATGGGTATTCATGATGCAAAACTTTAAGCTGAGAGGTTAAAACATAATAGAATCAGCTGAATAGTGTCATATAATGAATATCATTAGGAAGACTCAACTGTAACAATCAGTAGGGTTTGATTCTACCTATAGTCAAACTGCCAAATATACATGCTAAAGTTGGGCATTCCAGCATGAAGGATATCTGTCCAAACTTTGGTACATGTGCTTTATTTCAACATGCGTTATACTGTCTTGAATTAAATGTCTGACTGCTTCCTTTCTGCATTCCTCATAGTATTTTCATTCTTTACAGCATATACAGGATAGAATAAATAATAGCAAATGAATATGACATGTTGGCTGTTCCTCCATCACAGTTGCGGCTTAAGTTTACCATCTCTGGTCATGGAACTGTTTATGGAGTGGTAAAATTTTTACTACAAAGCTTCTGTATAATTATTAGGTATACCTTTTTTCTTTAGAAAATGCATGTGACTGTAAAAGTTACACTTCGCAAATATTTCTGTGTGCAGTATAAGTTACTGAACACGTCATCAGTGGGCTTGATAACAGCATAGATTGGAAATCCTGTATTCTTTTATTGGAACAAAATGGGATGCAAATCCCATTCAAAATATGATGCAATTTTATCTTATTGTTTTAGATCAGACATCTATTCTGTTCCTCAATGCTTGTCTTCTGTCTGTGGTGCTATGCCAGAACTAATGGATCCTGTGGGATCTTACTCAGGCTGATGTCAGTGTTGGATAAACCATATCAGGAATTCAGAAAAAACTGAGTCACAGGGTATTGTAACTTCCGGCTATTGAAGTTGCTCTAAATAAGCCAGAAGAATTACAAAGAAAGTTCAATAACTTGTATACAAATATGGAATAAATTTAGGCAGAATTGGAATGACTACCTGAACAGATACTGAGTAGTCAAGAAGAAGCTGTGGCACTCAAAGCTGTCTCTACCTGTGTTCCCAGTTACCTGCTGGTTCAGGTGCGAAGAACAGTGCTGCTGGATGGGAAGGCACTTGTGTGTGCGACCTGCTGTGAGGTGAAGCAAACTTCTCTGTGGCAAAAAGAGGCATACAGTTCTTTTTTCTCAAAGAAAACTGTAGCAGCCTCTTGGCTGAGCCAAATGTCTTCTTGCACCGGTTTACAGACACCTTTGTATCATCTCTATTTGCTCCTCACCATTTGCTTTGCACTGAATGAAGTAGGATTCTGTAGCTAAACTGCCATGGGTTATCCTACAGCATAATTAGAACTGTTAATGCTGTCTTTGCAATTTGGAGAATTGAGAGTAAACTGGGAAAGAAAACTTGTGTTAATTTCATTATGAAAGAAGCATGAATTTTTCTTTTTTTTTTTTTTTTCAGACTTGGATGGTGCATGATGGTTAATTTCAAGATCAGCTCATGAAATACCATATTCTGGTGAAACTTCTATACAAGGCAGAGGCTGGTCTAGCATTTTTATAGTGGTAGCCATTATTTTTATTTCAGACTGAAGTAAACTCTCAGCTTCCTAATGGCTCTTTACTAAAGAGCTACAACCTTCACATGGCTTAGTAGATGTTCTTTATCAGTTTCTACATCTTGCCTATGAATGAGAATATGCAAAAGTCAGCTTTTATTTTTTAGGCCTATATATTTTTAGTCATCTTCTGCCAGATGTAAGTCAAAACTTCTGCAAGACATTCTCCTCGCTAATGGTAGGAAATTGGTCCTTTTGGAAGGCCAAGTGGTCTTTTAGAGCACTTTGATGGAGTGAGGTGCACTGGATTGGCACTCATTCATCACACCCTATTACAGTATATGCAGATGCTGGAACACTGGGTTTGCCCCAGAAAGGCAGGTGCAGGATTCATAGATCCAGGGATGTGAAGACAAATGCCTAGGACCTTATGTTTGATGGTATCTCACTGTGTAATGCTCACATGTGGGCTGGTAACTCCTTTAAATATTTTTTAAGCTATTTTGTGACATGATATGAGGAAGACTGTTTCTTGGATCTCAAGTCCCAATAAAGCCATTGCCACCAAAACAGTAATTGCAAAGAGCACTGTGAATAGTCTTAGTGGAGATGTATCCTACAGGTTGCATTCAGGCTTTGTAGTTGAACAGTGATAACTGGTTAACTGTAGACATGGCAACAGCAACTCTGAAGACATTTGTCAAAGTTTATTACAGCTTGTGATTTACTTTGGTTTTCCACTCCCACCACTCCCCCCTCCAGTTTACACCACATTTGGGATGAAATGCATACATTTCCATATTGATGTTTGGGTAGCAGATAGCAGCCAAGGAATTCAATTATTTCTTTCCTGTCTCACAGTTTCTCCAACTTGGCCATTTTTTAGCAACCTCTTTTAAGGAAACTCTTGTGGTTAAAGATAGACACTGAAGACATTGAGAGCTTTAAAACCAGTTCATGTACCCTTCGTGTTTTCTACTACTGCTGTTCCTGAAGCCTTATCGGAAGGAAGGATGGTTGGCGAGTATCCTTGACTTAGTGGAAACAGTTTGAGTGGTGGCAGTATCCAGTGTTACTCAGGGTTATAACTGCCTTACCCTATTTCTTGTAAGGAGTAAGTAACTGACTTTGTCTTGGGCAAGGCTGGTGTTGATTCAAGGTGCATCTGATTCTTCTTTTGCAAGCAGTTCACCTTTCATCTCTTGAGTTTTCCTCCTATTTCTGGGTTGCCAAATGCATCTGACATAGGTGAGATCACCTTTACTCATCCAGAAACAGCTGCTCAAACAAACATACCCTCCTGCTGACCGGTGCCTGAGCTGCACTTCTGGTATCCTGATTTGAACCTCATACAAGTGATGGAATTCACTGAAGGAGTTATCCATTCTTTAGAGATAGAGAGATTCCCATCTGTTAAACTTCATGTTGCAATAAATCTTAGCTAAGATGCGGTAGATGTATGTGATTCTAAAATCACATCATTTTTCAAGACTCATGGCTTTACTTTTCTGTATACGCCAATGTGTTGAGCTTGAGAAAAGCTCGATTATAAGTGTTCCCATAGGTTCATCCTCTTTCTTTTTGAGAAATGTCATGTGCACATTTACAGTACTGGTGTGCATACTAACTGCAGACATCAGTCATTTGAAACTCATTCATAATGAGTAAATAATAATCTTTCAGGTCTTCAGGTGAGTGTTCATGAAATCTCCCTAAGTAGTTTTCTTTAAATGCAATTGTACCTTGACTTTTGAGCTAGAACGGATTCAAACCCAAAAAGGGTTGTCAAGTTTTGAGAGAAAGCAAAGCTGAGAAACCTTTCCCTTTTCTGATGCAGAAGAGATAGCATATTATAACTGAGACTTGGATTAGAAAAGTTTAAATACAAATATTTAAGGGGATGTCATGTTTCCTTAAAGATGTTGGGAAGTCAGCTATCTGCCTTGGTATTATTATGAATGAATGAATATTGTCATTACAAATTCTTGTCTTCTCAGGGGACCACACGTTCTTGACTACTACAGTTTTGTGTGTATCAACTTACCAGCACTATAAATATAAATGTTCTGATGCAGGCTTGTTCTGCTACCAAAAGAAGTAGCTGAAGAATTTAAGACAAGTCTCTCCACCCTGATAATCGATAAAATTGCCAGTGCTATGTTCTTCTGATTTGAAAAAGTAAGATGTGGTTGTCTTATTACATTTTGAGAAAACTAATGACTAATTGACTGTTTGAGACTTTTGTAAACTTGTGAACAGATTTGTTTATCAAAACAGTATGCGTGACATTTTAATGGTGATGTTAATGAAGTAGTGCTACTGTCACTAGGAATACTGGACTCCTCCAAAATTTTTATGGTTTTGTGGGCCACTAAGATGATTAGGAGGAGGCCTTCTCTTTCAATAAGACTTGGATGCACAAATTGTGTGTAAACATGGCAGGAGGAGTGAGAGTGGTGTGGAATCTCAGCCGTAGACTCTCAGCTTAGGACATTTTAGGCTGTTTGGAGAGTTTTCCTGCTTGACTTGTCCCTAATTTCATCTTTTCAAGGCTTTCAGAGCCTATCACTAAGAGTGATAAGCTGGAATGTAGTAACAAACCCACAAGTGAGAATGACCAGAGAAAGGTTTGCAGTTGGGTGTTGCTCTTCACCAGGTGTTCTTGAGGAATTCCTGTATTATTTGCTTTTTGCCTTTAATCCTCGTGGTGGCAGCATACGCCAAGAGAAGGGGAGACAGCCAAGTGCTGCTGACCTGGGTTTTAATTACAGTTAACATGAACGTGCTCGTACTTACATTTTTAGCTTTTATTTCCAGTGAGCCAGCTCAAAAAACAGACGGTCAAAATGTCATCATCTGTGATTTCAATTTTTATGAACTTCTGAGGGACATTTAATTGGGGGAAATATTTCCTCTTCTCCTCGCCACCTGCACACCAGCCGGTAAAGTCAGCATTTCTGAAGATCCTGAGCTGCTGACAAAACTTACATGTCAGGGTTGGAGTTTCAGCTGTCCAAAATGTCATCCGAAGACTATTGCAGTTTTTGAACGGTGAGGGTTTTTGTTAACCCCAGCACGAGTGCCAGATCTCTTGTTCTAGGCACTGTACTGCCTTAGTCTTTCCTAAATTTGCATACAAAGTCTGGGTCTGTCTGATATATTCCAGTTGGAAGCAGAGAGAGTGTCAGGCATCCAGTGAAACCTATCAACAACCATTGAGACCTATCAACACAAGGCAAAGAAAGAAATACTGAATGTTAGTAATGAGGTACTGATAACCAAATAACTGAAAAGTCACTAATATGCTGAAAAGCTGGCTTCAGATTTAGCATTGTGCTTTTGGTATCTGAAATGGCCTTTTCCAAAATAGCATCATAGGCAAATTTCTTCCTGTAGTCTGACTTGATAACGTGAGTGAACAGTTATTTCAGGGTAGTAGTATTGGTTTGTAAACCAGCACAGGGATGGGTTCATTTCATGTCATCTGCCTGTCCTCAGAATAACACATCAGTTTCTTGAGATCTTTTTCACCTGACCAGAAGTGTCAAGTATTTGTTCTGTCTTCTGTGTTTCCTCGGCATACTGTGAAGCTCTCATCATATATCAAACTTTTGGAACTGAAGGCAGTATTACTGAAGCTCATAAAGTACCTGGAAGAAGGAAATAAGATAGAAAAACAAACAGCAGTTTGTATGGAAAACAAGTAGATGTAGTCTGTATGCACTTTTTGCAGGACTACTTCTGGCATCTGACCTTAAGTTGTTTAAGACTACTTCAGGTGTCCCCCATTCAAGTAAGGATGAAAATATGCTCTGTCTGCACTGTATTCCAGTTAGAATATTTGAGAACTGGAAAATGGGTAATAAATATTTAAATTAGGGCATTTCCTGTATCTCAGAAGTGGGCTAAAAGCCCAATTTAATGGCTCTACCTTCCTGAGCTGTTTAGGATAGAATGCATTTTAAAAGTAATACAAATTTAAGGGATAGACTGTTGTGCCTATGGACATCTGCTTCTTTATCTTTGCATCTTTATTTTAGTTATTTGAAGTCTTTTTTCAAATGAATTTGAGAGCTCGAAATGAAAGCCTCTGCAGAACTAGTTATAGGACCAGGATAAATTGTTACTGTACAAGAATCAAGAGAAGGATTTTTTGCTTCTCATTCCATAAAGAGCATAAAAATACTACCAGGAAAAAGAACTATATGTTCTCTGTAGTCATATTGATCTTACAGGAAGCATGCACCAAGCCCAACTCAACTAAAACAGGAACATACTTTCTAATGTGAGATAATTTCTGTATGAGCTTAAGCTGCATCCTGAAGAGGACAAGCTTGTGTGTGCAGCTTTTCATTTGCAGTCATGCAAGTTTAAGAGCTATACCAGCAATTGTCCAGAAAATCACTGTGTTAGATCTTAAAACTGCAGTGTTACTCAACAACTGGCATATCATTTTACCTTTTTCATAAAACTTGTTTTGCCTTCTTGCTACTGTCTTATTCAAGGAAATTTTTGAAGCTCAATAGCCTTGTTTTATGTTGTTAAATGTGGTAGATTTATGAACTTCCATTACCAAAATCACTACTTGTATTGTAAGTGTTAATGATGGGATTGCCCTTTCATGTAAATATAAATGTAATACAGTCTACTGACCTTCATCGCTGAAAAAGCACTATTTGATGCAGTGTGGTTATGGAATAGAGTACAAATAAAGTACTCTTTCTTTCTTGGTGACTGAGATGGATATTCTTTTTCTTTGTTCATCCTGTTAATTACACAGTGTAAAGCAAGTTTGTGGGAAGAGAACTGCCATTAGACCAATTGGGATAGTTGGAAGTGGGTGAACTGTTGTGTACATAAGGATTTGTGTGTTTTATGGTCAGGGCATTGCTTTTATTCTACAACCCAAAGTATTGCAAATGCTGAGCCGCCTTTGAAAGAATGCAAGAGTGTGGTTGTTTTTTTCTGTATGATCAGAAGAGGGGAAATTACTTGATATTGGGATTTTCTTTTTCTTTGAGCATGTTGTTGGTTTTGCTTTTTTTGCTGAGAGTTTTGAAAACCTCGGAAGAACCCTGCAGGACAACCTCAGACTGCATTCAAGAACAGATATGGTAACTGAAAATGCCCTGTCCAAGGACTGTCTGACATGCAGTGTCCTAGACTGAAAATTCAGAGGGAAAATGACAAGATGTAGGAGTTCAGAAAAGTAATCGGTACTTGAATTTTGGGAGAACTGGCTTCTCTGTGAAGCAACTTGGGACATACACTGGGTTACTTGTTTTGTAGAAGGGGCTGCTGCTTTGTACTTGCAGGGAGGGAAGGGAATGGTGGACACTTGTGGACGCATTAAAACTAGGCCAGCAGTTGGTGCATTTATCAAATAGTGGGGTTTTAATGAATGTTTGGTGTTGCATGCAAAATTGAAAGGTGCAGAAAATATGATGTAATTGCAACAGTCACTTATAGGTACTTGTGTCCATACAGTGTTTGGAAGCTGTATGATTTCTGTGGATGGGCCATAGCACTATAGCCTTTTGTATGAAATTACATACTTTTTGAGAAGCATCAGAATGTGACTTAATTGCCCTGTAATGCTTTTATTTTAAGACTATGCAACATATGTAACCTCTGCTTGTAGGACAACACCAATTGATAGTATTTGTAACATGGATCAGGTAAGAAACAATTCCCCAGTACAGGAGGTATATACTACACAGAGTAATTGCTTTAGAAACAGGCTGGTTGCTTCATCTGTTACATATTTTGCATTTAAAACTTTGTGGTTTTCAAACCACAATGTTTCAATGGTATTGGCAACATTCAAAGACTGATATTGCTTATGGGTGGAGTCAAAAAGATTTCTGTACAAAATATTGGCAGCTGAGTCTGGCAAGATTCACTTTCCAGACTTAGTAAGCAAATCAATTTTAATTGGCATATGATGCTATATCTTTCATCGCTTACAGAGTATGTTACCAAAGAGTTAAGGGCAAATACAATGATTCCCCACTTTGTTACTGTACAATAAAGTGAATATGGACACTTTTTACTTTATGGGGTCTCACTGTGTCCAAAAATAAGTTTTTGAACATATTATCCTTTCTTATGTGGTATTGCATGGGGAGGAAATCTGTTCAGCTGTTGAGAGCTCTGGAGAATAAAGGTCTAAACTACATCCTTCTGCAGCATGTCCATCACTAAGTAGAAAATGCTTTTATATACAGCCATTTGACAGCATCTATAAAGATCTCCATCACTGTCTTAGGCTAATCCTTTGGAGAGGATGAGCTGGAATAAGTAAACAAAAACTTTGGGTCTATTTTGAAAACTCTGTATAAACATATGGTCTTCTGTGTCTTTAAGATTCTTTTAGGCATAAGTCAGGACTTTAGTGTAAGAAGTGAAAATATTTTTATTAGGTGGGAGTGGTCTTGATTTAGAGTTGGAGTATTCTTTTGCCTGTGGTACTGATAAATTCAGTTTGTATATCTGTAAAAGATGTACATGTGGAAATGTATTTGATATAGTAAACTAATTCCTGTTTCAAAACTTAGTAAAATCCTTAAAAGGCCATCTAGCTGTATCATTTTTGAAGGACAAAAAATATACTGACTAACATTAAGAAATCTGGTTTAGGTTATCTGTGTCACAGTCACTGAGCTCATGTCCTTTCCCCTTCCTTTTTGTTAATCATTCCCTCATGAGCTCCAGTCATCCATTTGGTTCCAGGAGGGATCGGTCAATTCTCCCTGAGTTAAAATGCTGGATCTATAAACTGCAACTCTTAACATGTCTGTCTTGCGTCCAGATTTTTGAGACTATGTTCCTTGTTAGAAGAAAGAAGATTCCTAACCCCTGACTGCAGAGTCTTTCTAAGGCACAGCATTGTCTGTTACAAAGAAAAAATCCTGGAGAATGTCTTTTTAATGAAGATACCTACAAGTCTGCTTGTCTCTCTTCTGCTTCCCTTTGCAACCCTGTTTTTCCATGTTAAATCTGTTGGGGTTTTTCACAATCAGAACACATCAGCCGTTTTCTTTTTTTTAAAATTTATTTCCGTTTTCCTTCAGAGGAACTTAGCTCCAGATTCTGCTTTCTAATCTTGTTTTGGAAGAGTGCCTTTTGCAAATCCACATTGCCCTTTGCTGGAGGTAGAGCAGGGGTTTACTGAGCTCTGCAGCTTCCTTGGCACTCCTTCGGCTGTGTTTGAGTATTTGTATTTAGTAAGCCATTTTGCTAGTCTCGTGAGCAGGCTTCAGCATTAGAGCATAAGAGGCTGTAAGAATTAGCTACACAGGATGATTTGAGTAATCCATCCAAATTTACAGAGGCTTTACCTTTTAGGGGATTATATGCACTGTTCCTAAAAATGTTGTGTTTTGGTGTTTTTCAGTTATGACAGTACAAAAGCAGTCAGTCTGGTTGTATTTCTCATTAATGTTGAGTCATACATTTTAATAATAGCTGTATGTTTAGAATTTCCTAGGATTTTATACTTCTAAAGTAAGAGTGAGGTAGGCGAATTAATCTTTCATTTGATTATGTGGCCACAGGTCTCAGATAAATTTGTTAGATAAACTGTATGTGTTACAAGAGTGCTGTATTTGTCTTATGTAATCATGAAGTTGCTATTAGTGCTTGTTACAAAAAGGTATTTTTAAAGACTTGATGTCTGTAGAATGAGCATTCATACAAATACATGAAAAACACTTCAGGTACAGTTCAGCAAAATGTGAAAGTCAATACAGAAATGGTTCCATTTTAATTTTTCTAAGTAAAATTTTCACAAAATGCCTTCCTTTTTTATGACACCTCCACTTTCTTCCCCTCTCCCCAGTATTATAACACATGCATTTCAACTTTTTTTGGATCCTTATAATTTGTGAACACTTGCACTATTCACACTTCCCACACTTGTCAATCTTCAGTAAAAACGCCTTCATAAGGTAGGTATTATACAATTTAAAACATAAAATCCCCTTTACAATTATTTGTTATAGCTGTCTTCAGCTTCACTGGGGTAGCAGCAGTGAAATAGTTCCCACTTCCTGATTTCTCATCATGCTGCTGTAGCAGTATCCCCAAGTCCATATTTAGTATGGGTGGCTGGGACCAGGGGAAATGAGGAAAAGGAAGATGTCCAAGGAGCACCTGGGGTTGTAGGAGACAGCAGTGTTTCTTCCTTTGGGTGCTTCTTTTTTTGGTCTTGAAAAGGCATAAAATCCACAGTAAATAAAATTATAGTAGAGGAGTGAAATGAGAGCCATGTAGGTAATATTAAAACCAGAAAAAGCCAGTCTTGCCTTTTTCACAGGATATTGCTAAGTATGTGCTTTGTTCCTATTTCTTCACATAATGAGAAGGAGGTGAACTGTAAGCAGAAAAGTCTCTTCTGCCTAAAAATGGTATTTTAAAAATCCTGGTTGGGAACCCTTGAATTCATTGCAGTTGAGAGAAAATCATCTTCACTGGCATCGGTAAAATGAGCTCCTTTTTCTGCTACAGCCTGGGCCTTTTCTTGTGCTCAGTAGAAATGTGACACTCATTGTAATGACTAAGTGAACTAATCTCTTTAATCAACCAGTCAGATGAAATCCTGCCTACTTAGGACCTTTGGGAGCATAGCATGTGCTGAAGCCTGTTTGTGAACATGCAAAAAGGTGCAGTTGATGTGCTTTTCTTCATTACTATCCATGCCAGTGGATGCAGGTGGTGTTACCCAGCTTTTTCATCCTGTCATATGCAGCTGAAGAGCGTGTTTTTAGCAACAAGGGTAGCACTGTAACCAGCACTGTGGGAATTCAGACTGTGGATCAGTTTTCCCTTCCAGACTAAATGACAGTCAAATGTAGTTTCCTGAAATCTTAGCAGTGTCTTATCATAGCTGCAGGGTGTTGTTCTTTTTGTGTGTGTGTATGTACACCCCCTTCTTTTAAATACACTCCCATACTATTTTACTTCACTTTCTCCACTATTACAGCCCACCTCAGGGGTATAAAAAGGGATTTCCAGAACCAGGTTTCCTATCTCTAGGATCTTCTGGCATTCACTGCTGCAAGAGAACTGGCGTGATTGATTCCTAGGGAGCTTAAAGGCGGTCTTGGAGCTTAAGCGGAAGTAGGTCTGCTGTAATAATAGCTTAAATACTGCAAGAAGGCCCTGAAACTGTTTTATTTTCCTGAGCACTCAGCCCCAGTGATGCAAAACTGAAGGCTTAAGGATTGCAACAGCCTTGGAGGGAATAGGGTATATGGGTAGGTAGTAAGAGGATTTATAAAAGGTCATGGGAGACCCAAGGCAGTTCATCCAAGAGCAGTGACTAAGGACTGCTGAGAACCCCTCTATGAAACTTGTGCCCTAGATGGCTCTAGTTAACTGCTCTGCCTTCTACCCCGAGTTCCCTGAGACAGCTCAAGATGGGCTGTTAGCAATCATATTCCCATGCTTTGATAATTAATAACTCTTGTATGCAAATGCCTGGGGGTGTAGGGGTAACAATCAAAAATGGCAGTAGGTCATCTGTATCAGGATTTCATAACTGATTTTTTGTAAGGTGCTTCACTGTGTGGAGGGCTGGCCACCAAAACTGCTCCTTAAGAGAGGTACTAGCCTGTGGTGAGCCCTGTACCAGCTAGAAAATGGACTTACATTGCACTACGTGACATGAGCCATGGTTTGGGAGTACTAGTCTGTGATTAAGCTTTAATGTTTTCCTGAAAAAAAGACTTTCTGACCACCCAAGAATATTCAGTTCTGCCACAAATTAGTATTGTAACTTTTAATGAATGTCTGTGCGTTTGCACAATATGTGAAACTGGGGTGGTATCCTTCCATGAATTCCATGAGAAAGATATTATTGGTACTGTTACTGACTTCGAGTTTTGAAAGTAAATCTAGGAGCCATGTTCAGTTAGCAGCATGATGGTAAATTTTCTGTTTATGAAGGACTCTTCTCAGGTACCAGTCCTTTATCACATATTGAAAAAGTGGCTGAAAATGTCTCATGAAAGTAGTATGAAAATTAATGTTATTAAGGCTAGGGTTTGCTTTTTTGGGAAATGGTGTGTGTTTGCAAGGCGCTGCATAAATATGTGGTATGTCAAGTGCGGTGTTTTTGTCAGTTTTTAGAAGTGTGATATCAGTCATGGCTAATAATCCTTTTCAATAGGAAATAAAATTGTCTTTGGTACACATTTCTACTGTGACAGGCTTGTCTTCATAGTATTACACTGTCCCTTAGCAAAACAATAATTTATCAAAAGACTGAGTAATTACAAACCTTACGGTCATATTTTGCAAAGGAGAAGTTGCTAATAGTCTTCCAAGTTAATAGCTGGGGTTAATGTGTATTTTTTAATGGGACAGATTTATTTTCTTGAGAGCAAAAGTTCTTTCTTGCTTAGACTGTGAATTCCATAAGGGAATAGTAAGGAGTTAAGAAGGAAACATGATGAAATGTTGGTCTTTGCATCCAAAAGAGGATTTAAGTAATGAACTCCTGACCTTGTGATCCTCAATTACTTATCCCTGGTGAGGGAAATCTGTTCTACTTTAATGTTTTTATTAACGTGACCTGGAATGAATGTAAGAATTCTTTTCTCTTAGAACGTGTTTAAAGAAAATAACTCAGGATTAAAAAATACTAGATCTTTTAATTTTTAGTCCAAGTTTTTTTGCATAGCCAGTTTCTAACAAAGAAAAAGTTTTCAGAGAGGATTGGTTGTTGTTTTACAGGGTACACTGAACCTTGACAGTGGTACACTGAGAGCTGATGGCCAAGTATATTAGAATGTTACCTAATAAATAATATATTTAAGTCACTGTTACGACTTGGCTTCTATGAAGAGCACTGCAAAGGCTCAGTGCAAGGGTTAGCCAGTGGTTGCATTAACCTGTCTGCTTCAGGTATCAGAAACCATCCAAACATACCACCAATTTTTACCAGAAAAGTAGGATTTGTCTTTATTTCTAATGTATCTTCTCTTTTACCGAAAAACGGAAAAATCAGACCCGTGTTTCATGTTCCTAAGTGTCTTTCTGCTCACCATTTTTGAACATCAGGGCTATTTCCATGTACTGTGCCACAGTTGCCTTTATTATTTGAAACACGGGAATTTCTGTGAAGTGTAGGAAAAGCAGTGCAGCTATGTTTATGCAGCTGCAAACTAGTCCCCACTTTAGAGAACTCATTTGCAGGTCTCAGGGTTCAGAGCTTCTTTAGTAAAATGGGAACTCACATGAGGATGGAAGAAGGTAAATGGAAATGAGTGCTAGAGCAATACATGTTCATATCACTGAAAATTAACTCCTGACCTAGCAAAGCACGCAATTTTAAAATCTTGTTTTTCAAATGATAAATCATGCTGTCGTAAAAACCAAATATATTTTTGGTGTGCTGTAGCTGAAGGTCTGCTTTAAGTTAAAGTTACTTAACTTGTCATTCTGAATGCTTGTGTAATGTTTCATTAAGTGTTTAGCATTCACAAAGCATTGCATGCGTTTGCTTTACAGAGCGGTGGAAATCTCTGCAGGAAAATAAGTGAAGAGAGAAGAGGAAATAAATAGATTGTCAGATCCTGGGATCTGACCTGGTGTCACCAATTTGTAGTTCCATCAATTAGGTTGCAGATATGGTATGCAAGGCAGACTATTGGATTTTTGCTCTGGGCTGGGAATCTCATATTTTTGTGTCTAAGATAGCAAAGAATTCTTGTGTTTGGATTCTTTGTTTCATAATATTAATGCAGTAGATCTACATGTATTTTAGCAAATATCACTGGTCTGAAAGCTATTTTTGTCAAACGTTGGAGATGTGTTTTAACAATTCCCAAAGATTGCTTTAGAAGAAGTTTATATAGGCTGTCATAACTCACATGTCAGTTAACAACATCTTTGAAGTCTTTCTTTAATCATTTTTGCATGAAAAACTTAACTTTCATGAACAGAAATAAGTACAATTGTCCTCATCTGAAAAGTCAAATGAACATATGCGTGAGGAACAACTCCCTGAGAGGCAGCACATCTCTAGCAGAAGAGTGCCAGTATGCTGCTGTGAATACTCAGGGCAGTGATAAGCTCTTCCTAACTCATTTTCCCATTCATAAATTGAAGTTAATGACATTTTCTCACTTTTTTTTTTAAAAGCAAAAGCAGAGTGTTAGGTCATTCATAGCCATTAATATTTTGAGCATGGAGCTAGTGCTCTCTTAAAACATGTGAAGACTGTTCTTCATGTTTTCCTGGTTGATGTCTGCAAGGACACTTGTTTTTTATGCATTGGCATAAGTAGCCAGTGGCCTGCAGGCCTAGTGCTGAATCCTCTCTTGGCTGCCCTTTGAATGGGAAGCTCCTTACAAGCTCTCTATATTGCTCTAATTCTGGCAGTCTGAGCCTCAGGCATTGTCTTTTGTGGGGGATCTTTGGCATGAGCCAGGGCTGACTCGGTTAGGATGAGCTCTTCTCTGACTTTGCACACCACTGTTTGCGCAGATTTCCCAGGTGAAGGGTGGTGAACATGTGCAGTTATCCTACTGACATGGTGAGGAAAGGTGGTACATGGCCTGTATGGCTGGAAGGCTGGGAAATGGTGCTAGGAACCATTTAAACAGTGCTTTGAAGATTCATTGCTCGTTCTGAGGCTTCTTGGAGCGCTCACCCCCACCATGGATGTGGATTTCACAATTACCAATGAACTGGTGTGCATAGCAGCTAATTGACAGGAGATTTTAGTAGCATAGACACCTGGAAACTGAATCTCATAGACTCTGGTTATCAACTGTTTGTTGAACTGTGGTATGGGTTGAGTTGTTTGAGAGTTTTTGAAGATGGGTTATGTTTATCTAGTTTAGGGCTCCTAAGACTTTCCATGCTTTGAATTACATTTTATGTATTGAGCTCATGGTACCTGTATATTAGTGTCATGGCTGCCAAGGCCAGCATCTGGGACACAAAACAAAGCAAACAAAGAAACAAAACAAAAAAAAAACACACTCCAAAAAGCTGAGATGAATGCTTGATTTAGAATAATTGCCTAAATTCGCACTGAAATCCTATGAGAACAGAAAAGAGAGTATTTTTCACATTCTGTTTTGTTATGAAGAAATGTTCAATTGCTTTAATGACTTCTGCAGTTTATAAGCACAGTCACTGCAGCTTTGCAAGAGAGGCATCAAGAGTCCTAAAAACAAGTATCCCTTACAGCATAACACTTGTTCATTCCCAGAGGAAGTCAGTTTCATGCTGGGAAAAATAGGGCATTGTCATTTAATTGGACATTGCATCATAAAACAGATTCATGAGGGAGAATGGTGTGGAGGGAATTAGAGTCACACAGGTATTCTTAGTTTAGAAGAGTCTGTGTCTTACTAGTTCTTGTATTTGTATTAAAATAAGCTTATGAGACATGTTAGATCTTAAATCAGCTTGACATAAGCCACCAGAAAGGTTCTTGATGTATAGCACAGTCATGCCAGTGTGACCAAAATGCTTTCTTGTTTCCACTTCTCTAACCTCCTCCAGCATTGTGGTGTCTGTGGTTGCCACAAATAAATTCTGTCTCACAGGACCTCTCTGAGCTGATGTTTGCTGCTTAACAAGATACTTGTCAGTCTCAAGTCCATAGTTTATCAGATTCATTTCCACTCACTTTTTCATTAGTCTTGGTTTCCTTCCAGAAGTAGCCTTTTTCTTTGACCAGGTTTTGGCTGACATCACTTCTGCCTGATGTGTTCTCCACAGTTACCAGTTCTAGGTTCTCTCTACTGTTTTCAAGTAGTCTGCCCTCCCAGTAACTTTTCTTTTAGCAGCCCCTGCTCCTATTCTGCATTTTGATGATACCACTTCTAAGTCCTTACATTCGAACCTTGCAGAGAAGACAGGGGGAGCGTATGTTTTTCCAGTCTTTCCTGGTCCCAAATCAACTGCAGTTTTGGGAATACAGAATTTCTCATGGGTTGAAGCATTCCGCCTAGGGAGCGCAAGTATGTACCAAGCAGGTGCAACATTCTTCTCCTTCTTGACTCCACTTCAAAAAGAAAAGGCTTAGAAAGTTGACTAATTTTCGCAGATTTTCACATGGATGGCAGATGGGTCCCATTATCTTAAAGTTTACATTGCCCTGCAGACTTCCAAATCTTGACTTAAAGCATATGGATGCTCAGACTTAATTATATTATGTTCGTGAGCTTTTTATTTGATTTTAAGATGTCGTCAGAGTATGTTAAACCAGGCAAAGTAGTTGATTTTCTTTTTGTTCCTAGAAATGACCTGTTTTGGCTAAATTTTCCAAAAAGTTCAGTCTGACATGACTCTCAGCACGGAACATTTCTGCACAGCAGCTAACATTTGGCAAAGTCACAAGCAGTTGATAGCAGGGTCTTATAATGGAAGTTGTCAGACAATCTTAAGAGGCAAGCTTGGAAATACTGCTGCTGATCCATCTCAAAAGCGCTTTAATTTGAGGCGCCTAGGTGTTTTCTACCCCAGTATGTATATTTTCTGTAAAACTTAGGTAGCTAGTCATTGATGACAGTCACTGAACTCCACAGTTACATTGCTTATGCAGCAGTATGGATTTTGAATGCTGTTGTCTGTCTATTTTTTTAAATCCTCAGCATTGCTAAGGTTTTGTTGACAGACTAAGGACCGTAAAAAGTTCAGGAGCTACTTTTAAATTTCTGCTATTAAGCAGTTCACTGAAATTTTCAAATTGTTTTTTGTAGTTTGGTGATGAATATGTTTCATGCTGTGTTGTTAGGAAGTCTGGATTAAAAAGGAGACACTATTTGGGTTGAGATGTCAGCTGTAACTTGTCAATGATGATGATGACAGCCTGCATATCCCCTTTAGTCTAGGAACCACAGTCTGAACTGTTTTAAGCCAGGACACAATTTCCTGTCTGCAGGGCAGTTTGGTCTTGGAAAATTTCAGGTGTTTGTCAGTGTTTAAAATAATTATCTTCATAATAAACTTGAACCCGAGCTTGCATCCATCAAAGTAAGAGAAAGATCAGGTTTGTTGTTGGAGCAATGCAGATTAGGCTTATGATGATGGGCTTTCTTGATTAACTGTTGAAAAGTTCCATTTGGTTGACATCTTCCATACACCATTATGAAATGCAGAGTATGCTCTGCAAAGACATTTGAATTGCCATGGTTGGACTTAAACTAAAATAAGGTGTCCCTTAAAATAATAAAAATGCAGAGTTAGAGAAGACCTTTCAGATAGACCTTTCTGATAAAGAGCTATATTTAAGCTCTACCTGACACACGTTTTTCCAACTTGTTCCTGATAATCCTCCAGTGTTAAAGATTTTGTTGATCTTCTGAATTAACCTGTTGCAGTGCTTATGTGATTCGTAGAAGTAAGCCTTTTCCTGGCATCAAGCTGAACTCTCTCTTGCTACAAATTAAGGTAAATATTTCCTGTTCTCTCTGACTGAACTGATCAGTATCTTCTTTGCGATAGTCTCCTGCATTTTAAAAAGTGTTTTGTATTTATTTCATGTTAATCTCTTCTATATTAAACACAATTTGTTCATTCTTTCTTTACAGGTAAGGTTCTTTGTACATGGTATGGTTTTTAGACACTGTACTCCAGAGATTTGAGATTGGAGAAAGTCAAGTTCAAACATGAACATCAGTTCATGTTAGTAATTCCTGTAAAGTGTATTAAAGAACAGTATCCTTTACCTATCACTGGAATATCCTCCTTTCTGTTGGAAAACTGTATTTAACAGTCAGGATTAAGCTTTGGGCATTATCCCACCTGTTATTACACAACCACTCCAATATTACCTATGCTATGTAAACAGTGGTTTGACCTCTTGGCGCTTGTGACTCTTAATTTTTGACTGGCGTGTTAGTGAAATTGTAAATGGACTGATCAAAGTAAGTACAGAATAGAAACTGAAAGCTTCTTACCTACCTGAACAGTGTTGATTGGGACAGCAGTCTAGTTCACAGTGAGCTTAAATTACTTTATATTATCAAGCTTGCGCAAAACCCTTTACGATGGATTAGGAAATTCCTAGGAGGAAAAAAACTAATATCTGTGATATGGATCCTTATCTGTGTTGACATATTCAATGGGTTTTGAAAGGTAGCAGGGCTGTTCATTTGTTTACTCTATAGTCCTTACGTTTATCTGACATTAGTTCAGTTTCGGTATCCTTGTCTGTGGAGGGGATTGCAGGCAACTTCTCTTTCCTTTTTTTTAATTACACTTCTGCATAATTTGAGTTCAGGTATAATTTTGTCTTTTAAGGAAGTCTTCATGATTATGCAGAAGAGTTGGTTAGAGACAAAATAGAATTGTCTAATATGCTGCTGTTTGTGATTTCTTGCCTTACTGGAGGTACCCAGCTGGTGTGTGCTCCTTGCAAGCTCATTAACACATTTCCTGCCTTGGCAGGAACCTCAGGCACTGGTGATACCCTTGACCTCGCTGTTCTTCCTGGAACAACTTAGAGTTAGGACTTTTGCTCTTTTCTGACATGCTCACATAGATCAGCATGTCATGTTTATGGCCTGTGGAGCAGATCAAGCACTAGCAGTGTACTCTGGACTCTTCTGAGCTAATTGCCTTTGAATGATTGTCTGTGATTACATGAGCTCGTAACGTTGTTCATGCATTGCAGTCCTCTGCTCCTTGAGTCACCATGAGATTCTGTCTAACCATCCTTCATGAATTGTCTCTGCAGGTGGTTTTATCTGATTCCTGTTTTCATTTAGACTTATGTTTTTATTTTTTCCTTAGGGACACTTCTTTCTTCTTCTACTCTGTGACCATGTCTTGAAAATTTACTTATTCAGAACATTTTTGATATACAGCAATTTCATGCCAGTGCAAAGGAGAAAAAATAAACACACACACAAGAATCTGGAACTTTCAATGTTCCTATTATGTTCTGACTGAAATTGAAATAGTCCACCACATTTTATAAAAACCCAAGATTTAAAGTAATTCTATTTAACTGAGCAGTGACTTCCTTTATGGGTGGACTTGTTTCACATAAAAATATTCAGGAGCCTAGCTGTAGCTGCTGCTTGAAACTTCTTAGGAACTTGGCATTGTTCCCTTTGTATTCATATTCCTTGAAAACCTTTTTCTCTCCAACTGACAATGCCGAGCAGTGAAATGCCATTTAGACAACTGATGTCTAGAGTCTGCTTTAGATACCAACTTAGACCATAAAAACACTGCACTGTCCTTCTACAGTAGGGCCAGATCTTTAGATTCTGAATATCAGAAATGGTCATGTGCATGTGTTGTGGATTTAGATATTTTATGCAGAAGACTCCACATACGTATTGTAGGACCTTTAGTTTTCAGCCTTCTATTAACAGATTTTATTTACACAGCACACTTCTAGAAAGCATACTTTCAGAATTACTGTGGAAGATCTTATTGAGTCTCTAAAAAGAAAAACAAACCCCAAAAACCAAAAACAAAACCAAAGAAACCCAGAAGTCATTAAACCGGTAGGTCTAAGTATACTGCTTCAGTCTTATCCACAGTGAGACGATAAGTGGGCATTCTTAATGCGAATACATTGTCCAGAGGTATAATCTTATTTAAATTTTGTGGGTTTTTTTTTTCTTTTTCTGCAATGTCACCCACGTTCAAAGTGAAAACTGATTCTAAGTTTAAAAAGTAACATTAGTATTTGGAATCCTGAATGTAGTATGGGCTGTACTTCCTGGTAAGATGTAATGTATGGATCTGTACAAGATACTGCAGCACTGCAGTTTTAGGCTGAAATCAATTCAAAAATAAACTCAAATCCAGAATAGGTTGTTCTTAGCTATACCTTTGAAATTTATTTTATTTCAGACTGTGTTTGCATTGTTAATATTTGTCTTGAAATGCTTAGCAGACTCAAACACTTCTGTCCTTGCTTGTTCTGATTCATTTGGAAGATCATGTGGCTTTAGAAGACATTTTTTTTGTTTGCTTTTCATTTAGGGGGAAACTCTAAACATGTTTTTGTCTGTTTTTAAAAGAAGCTATAATTATGTCAAAAATATCACAATGAGGAAATATTGAGTATGTATAATGGGTTTTTAATGTATTTCGCATATGGTAAAAATGGAGCCTGAAAAGATTTGTACAAGGACATATTAAATTAGTACAGAAACATGCTAAAGTCCTTAAAATGGATAACACTAAAAGTCCTTTCTATATTTTTTAAAACCATAATGAGTACTTGGTGAAAAACATATTTTGCTTGCACAAAAGCACTCTGAAGTGAAATAAATATGCCAGAACTCTAGAGGACTAGTTCCTCAGCCACCCTAGTAAGTTCAGGCTTCTTGGTCATCATGTAACTTACCTGTTCTTATAACACTTTAAAATCCACAGAGTTAGAACAATCTAAAGTAACAGGGCATGTATGGTAAAATGTGCAACTATAATGTTTGGATTATTAGAAAACAGCGGTTTATCTGCTTTTCTGCCCATTAAAGTTACTTTTCAATGGAACAGAGTTACTCTAAGAGGGAATAAAAATTGGGAGTCAGTTTAAAGGGTTTCACAGTTTTAGTTTTGAAATACAGAATTATCATGACACCAAGTACTTAAAATCTAAGAAATTAATAATCAGAACTAGATTGATATATAAAGAGAATACTAAATAATGAATAATAAACTATGTTGGAATAAGGAAATTAATTCTGCTTTCTAAGAATTTTGGACTTGTGAGGTCAAATGAGTTTAAGTTTTTTTAAAATGCATTGTTAAAAGACAAGGCAGTATCCATAACAGCATCACAATCTAGCAAACTTAAAGAAGTTCTACTAGTGTTCAAGACAGACTTAATCTTGAAAATGTACTCATGTCAAGTAAAAAATGTCTAGATAAGAAAGAACTTGAATATTAAATGCAGTGAAATTTCTTCTGAAGAACACCACAGGTGACAAGAAAAATTAATTGGTAAAACACGCTATCAATACCTGTATCCAGAAAAATCTACTGTAAGTGTATTAAATTAACAGAACCAGTTTTACATAATTAGTGATAAAATATAGATTAAAGGTATTCACAATGCCCAATTTTTGACTCCTGCAATATGATATAACTTTCTCAACCATGAAATAACAGCTTCTATGAAGCAGCTGAAAAGGATGCTTCAAAGCAGTAAATGTTTCAGCAATGTAAGTTTAATTTTTCTGTGTCACTCTTTCCCGTTCTGCAGTACCTCAGGAGAAATTACACTCTTTGTCGCCAAGAGAAGGAACACAGGGAGAGTTGCCACATACACTGGGTGCCAGAACAGTCCTGCCAACTGGCCTGAAGTTAGGACCTTTCCTCAGCCAAACTGTGTATATAATTTAATTTCCTGTTACTATAAACCATAGATGAGTGGTCATTTTTCTTACAGTGTGTTGTCTAACATGTTCTAAGCATTGTGCTGCAACACAAGCAAAATCACCCTCAATACTTGTCCAGCTGGGCAAGGGGAGGGATTGACCTCCTCTGCTCTGTGCTGGTGCAGCTCACCTCAAGTCCTCAGGGCAGTGCTGGGTGCCACAATATAAGAAGGATTGAGAACTGTGGGAGAGCATTCAGAAGAGGGACACCAAGATGATGAAGGGCCTTGAGGGGAAGCCATGGTCTGCTCAGCCTGGAGAAGAGGAGACTGAGGGGAGACTTCATTGCAGTTACAAATTCCTCACGAGTGCAGGAGGAGGGGCAGACACTGATCTCTGCTCTGTGGTGACCAGTGACAGGACTGGAGAAAATAGCATGAAACTGTCAGAGGAAGTTTAGGCAGAATATTAGGAAAAGTTTCTTTACCCAGTGGGTGGTTGTGCCCTGGAAGAGGCTCCCCAGGGAAGTGGCCACAGCACCAAGCCTTTTAGAGTTTGAGAAGTGTGTGGACAATGCTCTCAGGCACATGGTGTCACTCTTGGGGTGTCCTGTGCAGGGCCAGGATTTGGTGTTCGATGATCCCTGTAGGTCCTTCAGCATAGGCTATGATATGACTGTTGACTCCAAAAAGAAAGTGCTCTTTAACAAATTCTGCTCTCAGTTCAACCCATGAATGAAACATTTTGATGTTTGGGATTTCTCTCTCATCTGTGTTTTCCCATTGTAGATGTTTTGAACAGATGGCTTCAGTTTTATGAAATGTGTGGCAGTACCTTCCATTAAACTCTGTGAACTAATAATTGTCTGTTTATACCTGGTAAATTGTTTATTGTGCTACTTTTATCTGTACAAGGCATCACGTTTCCTTTTTTGAGGAAGTTTTGCCTGCATCTGAAGCTTAAGATGACTTTTTGCATTGGCATGTACTTTTTTCCTAGATTTCACTTGGTCTTTATGAATCTCAGTTGTTTGTGTTAGTGGCTGAAGGTTTCAAATCAGGACTGGAACTTGGCCTCAACTTGCGTTATAGGAATGTGCATAACAAAATTGATGGCTGTACCTGGTTTTATGTGTGGCTACCATTGCAGAATCCTTTAAATGTTCCCCTCGTCTTTTTTCTTTTTTTTTTTTTTTCTTTTTTTTTTTTAATTTTATAGTGGGAGAGGTCCTTTATTCATTTTAGACAGAGGGTTGAGATCTGAATGGGCTGGCCCATTAAGTGTAACCTTTGTCTTCTAAACTTTCTTTATTAGAAACATTTTGGTACAATGTGGAATGGATTTGCACCTCTTCCTTAGAGGTGTAGTAAATATGGCTTATAACAATGCACTTAATGTAAATTTCCCACAAAATAAAAATCATGTTTATGAAGGAGAAATGTATCCCATCTTCAAACATACTCTTATTTTTTTCAATTATCTAAGAATAGATTTTGGCAGCTGCTGATCCTCTGAGGGGATCAAAATCACTTCAGGGACAGTGAAATCCTGTTCACTGTAGCAGACGTTTCATCTGTCCTCTGCATGTGTTCTGTGGCTGGGTGGTTGGAGAGCAATTGCTTTTTTGGAGATTGCAGGCTTTGTTGTGTAATTATGTTGACATGCCTGGTATTGTCGTCTTTAACTCTTCCCCATGTAGAAGTTACACCTTTGGGCTAAAGGATGGATGTGAAATTTTCAGACCAAATTTGCTTAGCTGCTGTTGTCAGCAGCAACTATGCATTCGTGCCTGACTTTGAGAACGTTTTCCTTGGGGACTTCCAAACTTTTGGAAGCTTTTTCAGTCTATGATACTGTACTTCTAATTGGGCTGGCTGAAAAATTCCAGGCATTTCTGTGCATGGGTGTAAATCAGCTGTACAGTACAGCTGCAGTAAGACCAGCAGAAGATGAAAAGCTGTGTGCATTTATTTCTGTCCAGGAAATCCCAGACAAGGATGGTAGCCCAGCATACTCGTGCAACATCTCCTTTCCAAAGTAGAAATCGATCCTCCTCAAGATCCCATTCATCTCCCTGATCCGGAATGCCCATGCCAATATCCTAAGCCCCGTGTTTTTTCCTACCCCTGGCTTTGCCGAATTTGAGCCCTGTTCAAATGTGCTCTGTCACACGTCACTCTAACCTTGTGCTCCCTGCCTTCCCTCTGCAAAGGGAGCTCTCTCCAAAGCAAAACACAATCCTGCACTCTTCCTTCCCATTCCCACTCCCCTCTGATTGGTGCCTGCCCAGCTGTGCTCTCATGCGCTGCTCCTCCCTCCTGATGTGCAAACAAGGTCCCAGCACAGTTCCTGCCCTCAGTGGTGGCACAGCCCCATGCCCTGTAGCACTGCCCATATCCCGTGACAGCGCCTGCTCCTGTCTGCCGAGTCACAAGTGGATCCCAGGCCAGCTGGTTTGGCCTGGCCAGGTGGCTGCAGGCACCTGGGACTTGGGGCAGCTTCTCAGAGCAGGAAGTTTTGGTTGGCCAAATAATGATCTTTATCTTGCTGCTCCTGTAGAAGGCTGAGCCCGGGAGGCACTGCCCTGGCTCTGTGCCCTTACTACAGGCATGGGACAGGGAGTGCAAGCACAGGGCACCGGGTTGATGAGATCCTAAAATCACATCATGGTAGGTTCTGGTATTTGGCACTAGCTGGGAAAGGACTACGCTAAGCTGTTGTTATTTCACCAGCTAAATTGTTTAAATAGTAAAGAAATATGTGTCTTTTTCTTTTTCTTGGTAGAAAGTTGGGAAAGAACAGTGGATTTGCTGTATACACTCCATTACCTTTTTTTATTCTTGCAACTTTTGTTTCCTTATGTTTTACAAACAATTTTTGGCAAATACATATCATTCTGTCACCATGTCTTGCTCATCAACTGAAGTGATCCATTACATGATTCCTATTCAAGGGAAGAGACTTGTAACAAAAAATAATTGAAAACGGACATTTGAAATATACCATGGAAATAGATGCCAGGCATTTACCTGGAATGAGATTAATTTCAGCAAGTGGGGAAACTCTCAGCAAGCTGATTTGTTGAGGCATGGGTTTGAAGATTGCCAGGTTTGCTCTAACTGTGACAAGACACAAACTTTATTTCTCCATCACTAAAAAAAAGTCAAAAAGATAAGAGCTTTCAAATGTTTTCTGCCAATAGAATATAATTAAATTAAGCAAATAGTAGAATGCAATTTTTACATGACAAAACTATTCTTGGTGTGCTCTGCAGTCTGTCACATTCTTACAGAAGTGGTGAGTGGCATTTTTTGCCTTATTTTCTGTCACTTCCCAATATTTTCTTTTCTCATCCCTCAAATAATGTTCAGGTCTTTCATTAGCTTCAAATGAAGAGAAGACAGTGAACACATTTCCTGAAAATAATCTTAGGATGAAGACACACACCTTGACTGAAATATTTCCAAAAACAAACTGTCCTCATAGTAAAAATCTATGAGAAAGAGGGTTTTTTTTATGAAGGCTGTTATATCAGACTCATATTAAATATAATTTCTTAAATGAGAAATATATTTTTTCACTAAAGAAAACTTTTCAAAAGTGTTTTAAAGCACCAAGAGTCTTGGATCAAATACTCATTCAAGTCTAAAAACAGCCCTAAAATAGAGTTCAAACTCCATATTTAAATTTAAAAATACTAAATTGAGTAACTTCTTTTTATAGAAGATACGATACCTAGAGCTTAATCTAAACTTTGCCCTATTTATTGCAGTGACAGCTGCCCTTACCTGACTGTGGTCTAACCATGTTAACATATTAAGCCAAATCTAAAAATACTGAAAAGAGAAGGTAGTTTGGTATACCTTATGCTTTACGTGACTCGTAATATTTATTAACTATATATACAGTTTCTAAATAAGTAGAAAAATGTGGAAATCAAAGCTTAAGCAGACCTAAATTCCTTGGAGATGGGATTCCAGTGAGAAAAAATACCCTTCAAATCTCTGTCCATAAAAGTAAATATTCATTAAATATGCAGAAGTGAAACATAGTTCACCCATATGTCTGTTCTCTCAAGTTTCTTGAGATTCTGAGCCCAGATTTTCCATGTTGGCACATAAGCTGGCAAAACTGATGTGCTTGTATGTTTAGGCTTGGTTCCTCCTTGCCTGGGAAGCAGAGGAGTTATTAATAGTTATTACTACTAAAATGGTTTGTGTTTTCAGGCTGTATCAAACGTGTGACTGTCTTCCTGCTGCACTGCATGAGGGACCAAAGCATAGGCAGGACTCAGAATCTGCTGCTACGGAGGTTGCCAGATGTTTGTTGTTTGCCAAATTTTAAACAATTACAAAATTTCCACCGTATCTTCAGAGCACAGCTTCCTTCCCTGCCCCCTCAGCCAACTTTCCCTCTCCCCTCCCCTTCCCTTGGCTTTGCTTGTAGCTGTGAGCGCTCGCTGTTCCTGCGGATCACAGGCACTGGTTTCTGCTGACTACGAACATACATTTATGTAAAGGCGTTTTGCACTCTTAGGGTTACAAATGCAGGCCAGTGAACTGGGGATTTTCTAAAAAAAAAATTAATAAAGCCTCTGAGAGGGGGAGAAATAATTCAGAACTTGAAATATGAGTGAAATGTATGTGTAACACCTGAATACAAAGTTCATAGTTCTTGATAATGAATTGACATATATTTCAAATCCTGGTAATTTCAGTGTTCCTATGAGATGTGTTATAAGTTCGGCTATGCTTTTCTCAGAAATTTGTAAAACAATTTCAGATTACTCTGGTTCTGGTGATATACAACACAAAAGAAGTGGAGATCACACTGTGTAAGGTGCATGACCCTACATGAGGTTTTAAATGCATTAACATTTTTTCATGAATGAAATTATTTAGTGTTTAATTAGCGCTGATATCCAGGGAAGAGATTTGTAGTATGTGGTGTTACAGAGCCAGGAGGTGCTTGCATAGTACAAGAATTAATGATTGCTAATTTTGTTAGCGAATTTAAAGTATTTTAATAATAGAGCAAGTGTTTAGATGCTATCTCTAAATTCAGGACCTACCAAACAGGTATTCAGCCAGACTATTTTTATCCAAATGTTGCTGTTTCTCAAATCAAACATACATCCAAATACAAACTTACAAAGGGATCTAGAGATGAGGATAGACTCCAATTGTCCAAAACAGCGTTCAAATGTTTGAAATAATGGAAGCTATTTTTGTCTATCCAGAGTCCTTCTCTTGTCCACGTTTGCTCATATCATTTGACCAGGAACTTGCTTTGTTGCCTTTTCCTTGCTGCTGTCCTTGTGTTGTATGGATGCAGCTCCACACAGCTTCTGTGAAGGTGAAAAGCTTTTACCTTTGCCCTGAATCACGCTAAAACCAGCTGGCTTGCTCACTGAAAAGAGTTAGATGACCTATGGAAAAGTTGATACACCAACCTTTAATTAGTCTTAGATCTTCCTGTCTGTGCTAAGGATCAAAATAAGATTGTTCTGGCATCCTCTTTGTTTTTATAATCCTTATTTGTTGCTGCTTTGTTTAGCAGAAGTTGTAGTTATTAATTGAGTATAGTTCTTGTAATTTAATAGTCATCTCTGATAACCAAAGGCTGTTTTGTCTGGGACAACAAATTAAACATTTCCTAGGTTAAGTGGAAGAATATGCACAAATTGCAAGTTACTGTACTGTATTAAATTTTCCAGGTGTGCAGTTATCAGTTGTGTTGTTCTGGTTTTGTAGGCCATGAGTTGTAGAGATTTTCAGAAGCGTAGCTTTTGTTAAGACCTGAAAGCACCTTGTGCGGAAGTATTGTTATCTCATTCCATTTTGCGTTGACTGGTTTAGACATTTTTATTCCTATTCTAGCACCTTTGACTGTCAAAAAAATTGGATTATTCCAGTACATTTCCCTCCCACTAAACCTTTGTATTTCTTCTAAGGTATTGTGTACTCTCAATTAAGATTTTCTTTTTTTTAATTGTGAGTTCAAGATTTAGATGCAATATGTATTTTCTTTGGAAGATACTTCTATGACTTCTAGCATCTGTTTTGAAACAAGCTTTGAAGCACACGTGAGAAATACCTCACTGAGTGTTAGCTATATGGTTTCATAATGTAGATGTTCTAAACATTTACTTTGAAACAAAAGTAGGTATTATCAACACTTTCTCAAAAATAACTACTGGACAACTTGCTGTGTCACCAAAATCCTGCGATTTCAATGTAGCCAATTTCCTTTGGCTTCTAGGAGTTGGGCTTGCTTGCAGCTGACACTGTCATTGTCTCCTCTGTGACCAAGTACTGTACTTCGAGACATCCTGAGAAACCTTTTCCTAGAGCTTGACTCTTCTTGGCTGTGTGCTTGGGCAACAGGAAATCCTCTTCTCAAAGATGCCTCTGAAATACTGTGGAGATAGTGAGGCGGCAGTGGAAGCTAACCCTTGGAATGGTGGATCTACTTTCATCTTCTCAACAAGTATCTTGTGGCAACTATCAGTTGACATGCAGTTGTTCTTTTCCTTCAAGGACATGGGTATATGAGACCAGTGCTTTCTTAGGCAGCGAAACTCTAAAAGGAACAAATAAAAATATGTACTTTTTTGTTTTCCTCTCTTTTGGCCTCTCTTTGGCAGCTATGACACAAAAACAGAAAACCAGAACAGATAAAAAGACAAGGTATCTGGGGCTCTTAAATAGATACATTTTTCTGAAGCTATATTAACTAACTACGCACATTATTTGGGGAGTTAATGAGTGTTTATATGTTTTGCCTTTCTCTTGGAAGCTAACCAAGAGCTTGAAGCTTTTTCACACTTTCAGTGTTGTGAAATCAGTAATTGTGTAGTTCCTTAGCAACTGCCTAAACAATAGTTTTTTGTGTGTTGATTTTAACATAAATTTTTCATTTTTCAACATTCATAATGCACATCTGGAGCCTTGTCGCTCAGATGCAGGCTTCTGTGTTAGATCCCCTCACTTTTTAAGTGAGTCTTCACTAGCTATGGCACAAATGCCCATGGGACTTTGTTTCAGCTCACAGACCCCTGAGTGACTCGGTGATTGTCACTTTAGAGGTGGAGGGTGACGTGTAGATGGCAGAGTACCAATAGCTGTGCACAGATGAGAAATTCTTAATTTAATAGTTTCTCTAATTTTGGTGTATATAAAGGTTAAGATAACATGCACATTGGGATTACTATTAATCCAGAGACTGTAAATGTGGTCTCTCAGTAACCTGATGGTAATAGGGAAGAAGCTCAGAGTAGAGCCACTTCAAAAATACACTGGTTGCCCCAGCTGAACTCATGTTGACATTTAAATAGGGTGTCATGTTCCACAACAGATGAGAAACAATGCTTGGCAAGAAGACCATTTCAAGAAGTGTACAGGAAAATGGGTCTACTTTCTCTTTTCCCAGTGGTGGACGAGCTATTTTGGTGCTGGAAACTGTTCCTGTGTGAAGTGCATGGGAAAGAAATAACAAAAGTACGCTGAACCTGGAGAAGGAAGAAAAACTACTTCACAGAGGGTAGCACAGAACAACTTTAAGCCTGTACCTGGGGAAACTAAAACCTGGCCACGTGCCGAAAAGCAGCTTTGCAGAAGACTAGTAGCTAAAATCTTTAAAAGATTCAATTTTAGAAAAGAACTCACTTGGAGGAAGTAGAAACAGTAAAAGTAGTAGTTGGACTAACTTCTGCTTCTGCAGGAGTGCTGGTGGTATTCCACAGCCAGCTCATTGGCAGTGGTAGAAATAGCAGGGATTAATCGTTAACTGGTTTGCTATTTGTCTGATTTTAACACACTGCTGCCAGAGCAATGAAGTATATTATGAATAATACAACAAAGCAAATATTTGTAATATTTTTACTGCTAGCCCAGGTGTGTAGATATATATAGCTATTCTATTACCTGCATGTGGGACACAATACTTTAAAACTGTATAATTAGCCTATCACTTTAAGTAATAGCTTCTTCAAAGCTGCTTCTTTGTTTAGATTGCCTTAGATACTCAGTCGAGAAACTGGTAATTTAAAACTTGATTTGCAAAACATGCTATTTTCTTCTTGTTTTCTAAATAGATCAGTAGTAAGAGTAAAATCTTGGCACATTGTGGTCAGTAGAAGCTTTTCTTTGTCTTGGGCTATGGATCCTATTATCTAAGCACAGGATAAATGTAAGCAAGCTGTGGGCAAGGCTGATTGGAGAGTCCATTTTCTAACTTTCCTTCACAGAATACTTAGCCTCCTTGCTTTTGCATCTTGTGATCTAAGAAAGTAGGATCACTAGTCAGGAAAAGCTTCTCTCAGAGTTAGAAGAGTAAGAATTCAGTCTTGAGTGATTTAGGAGGTCTTTTCCTGTATAAAAAGTATGATATAGTAGCTCATTCCTTTCTGTTTTAGACTTACACAACTTCCTGCCAGGGAGAGCAGGAAGCTGAGGTTCAGGTGATGAGTCCCTACAGTGGTAGAGCAGCTGTTGTAACTCCGTGTAGTGGGTAAGGCATTCCTCTCTTTCAGGAGGAATTAGCTTGAGCTTGTCACAGAGGCAGGAGTACCCCAGCTGCCTGAGTTGTGCTTGATAATCATACTGGGATATTTTTAACAAGATTTAATGAACTTTGACAGGAGCAGGTAGAGGATAAATCAGTGAGACATCCAAAAGCAGGGCTGTAAGATTGTGAGAACATGCCATTTAGTTGGCCTGTGGTAAGAGGCACCTTTTTCATACTGATGCCTTTAAAAACTGCCTGATTTGAGGTTATTTCCACTATCAAAGAGTTTGGGGGTTTTTTGTAATGCTAGCTTTGGACCATGTTTTCTGCACATCCCCCGTACATATTGAGCGTTGCTTCAAGCATGGATGAGCACATTGATTTAATTTTCAATTCTCATCCTTCATTTTTTAAAATGGTTTGTATCGTCTAAAAAAAACCCCAACAAAACCTCAGTTTGAAAATGTATTTTTAATACTTTATCTGCCCTGCATAAGGGGTAATATTAGGATAAAAAGGGGGAGATTATGCAAAAGAAGTTCAGTAACTTGAAATCCCAGTGTTGTGAGAGTTTGCTTGGTTTGTTTTGAAAGCCAGTCCAATCAAATTAAAAGCAGACAAAACTAAATTTGGTTCAAAGTTGGCTCACCTCAGGTTTCAGCAGGAGCTGTGAAAGCCAAGTTTAAATTGGGACAGGAAGGGAGGGAATGTGGTCAATAGCCTTAAAGTTGAGCATTTTAAATAGGAAATCTGTTTATGCCTCCAATAGCACTTGCTGTTCTGATTTGTTTAGAAAAGCTAAAACAATTCAGAACATTGGAGTTGCTTGAGGCTTTTCTGGCTGGGATTGAACTAAACTTTGTCAGAGATTTAAGCTCATCTCCAGGCTTTGATTCATCCAGTTAAGTGGTGTAAGTGATTCCAATTTTTACTCAAGGCACCATCTTGGCATTACTTTCTTCATTTTCCAATATTGAGCAGAGCATCGATATTTCCTGGTCTTAAGAATACATCATGTAACTTCTTCAAAGTGCTTTTCTAAGAGTAGATCTGATTTTATGATAAATATTTAAATACTGTTTCAAGGCAGTATTAATGCGTGTAATATGGGATCACAAAAATTTTTGGAGGAATATACATTGATATTGCTCACTGCTGAAATGTGGCAGGATTAGTGTGGCTTATTTTTGATAGGAGAAACAGAAGAAAAAGTGCTCAGTTGGGCAAAAACTAAGGAGTCTGTAATTGTTAGGTTTTGCTGGGATAAACATCCTCTCCCTCCCAAAACCTACACAGAAATTTCTATAGGCAAGGCCTTTGCATTATTTATTTTATTTCTTTTCATTCTTTAGCTTAACCTCCTCCTCCCCTCATTTTTACACATCTTCTCCTCCTGCCCCCACACCAAAATGCCAAGGTTTTCAGCAGGGCAGTTCTCACAGTAATCTGCTGAACCGTTGAAACACTAATGACTTAAAGCATCATCTTTGCTGGTTCACTAATACTCCTAGCTGGATAGTTCACTGATTTATGTAATACATCATATTTCTATATGTACAATTTATATAATTTGTGCAATACATTGTATTTAGATAACTCAGGCAAATAGTGGGGACAGGAATTCTATTGAAATTACTGCATTAGAAATTCACAGCCTGCTGATGTGGAAGAAAATAACCACATCCTTTACTCAAATAACAAAACTCTAAATCTGCAACAAACACATTTGGCAGAAAGAATGCATGCATATGCAGTGGGAATTGATACAGCCTTAATTTAGTTCATACCAAGTTGTTATTCATACATTTACTACATGTGATGTTCTCAATCCAAATCAGATCTTGCATGTTTGGGGTCACTTTGCAAATTACTGGTTAGAATATTTTAGCTATCTTTAACACAGATAGACAAATCTCAAGACCCAGCGCCTCTTTCTTATCTGACAGCTGTAATGGGAACATGTGCTATGCTTTAGGAGTCATAGCCCAGAATTTGCAGTCCAGATGTGGAACGTTCAGAGGATTTGTGATGATAGTTCGGGGTTTTCCAGAGGGGTGAGTTTTATAAAATTCACTGAGAAACGTGTGAGACACATACACACGCCACCTTTACTCTGTCCCCAGTAAGTGCCAGCAGCAGTTTGGACAGTTTTGTAGGGACACTGCAGCCACCCTCCAGCCCTACTGAATGGTGTAGGGAACAACTGGAATATGTTGGCAGAGCTGGAATTGTAATGTGATGCAGAAGATCATACATATGTTACGAGAAAGATGTGATTTCATAAATCTGTCAGCTGTGAAGGGGAGGTGATGGTGGTTTGTAGGCTTAATGAGACGTTAGTGAACAGTTATTGTTAGTGGCATAGAAGTGAAGAAACTGTGGAATTTGTCAGGTGTTTCATTCTACAGGGAAGAACTCAGTACATACTGACAGCATTTAGATTTGTACTCCCAGAGGACTCTAGCACCAGGGTTTTCTTTGGATTTGCTCTAGATCATGAAATACATTGGTCAGAGAAGTTAGAACTACATAATGGTCGAGGCGTTTCTAAATAGTCAGATTGCTTATATTCCCTCTCCCCACTATAGCCACAAGCTCTGCTCTCTTTCCTGGTTTTACCAGTTATAAAAGTATGACACTCACATTTGAAGAGCAGGGGAGGTGATCTTAAAGAACTTAAAAGTAAACTTAAAGGAAAGGGTTACTACAATCTTGAATTCAAGGGAAGGGAATATGGAGCTGACAAGCATTCCTCCCACTAATATTCCTTTTCTGTCAAGTAGCTATATTATTTTCTTTGTCATCTGGATTCTCTGCATCTGGATAAGGATCTTCTCTCTTCTCCTTTCTTCTCTCCACCTGCTCTAAATTTTGCTGCTACTGAGCAGCACCCTTTTATTCCCATGATTTTTCACTACAGCTTCAATCTCCTTTTCTTATTAGCTCTTTACTTCACTCTTTAATTTTCCTGCCCCTACAATCATGCCTTCATGTATGCAGTTTCTCTTTTTGAAATTAGTTTGATTCTTAAGAATTCTGATAGCATTTCTTCAAAATAAAAGCACACAAATGCCAATTGTGGCATTTTTCTCACAATTTTTCAGTTTTCTGCCAGTCATGTTATGTAAACTGATACTGTTGGAACACAGTTTAAATTCAGTGTCTAGCCTATCTCTTGCATCCTCTCTTTTCAAGTGAAAATTAATCAGCTAGAAATTAATTTAGAAATATAATTTTTTTCAGATACACTGTCTTTCAAGCATAAAACATGTACCTGGGCTAACATTTGGACTTGAAATTTTGTTTTCTCATTGCTGTTTTGACTTTACAATGAATGCTATTCTCTAAATCCAGGGGAAAGTGTTGAGACAGAGAACATTTTCAGTCTAAGACATGGTTTGAACAGTCACCTTTATATTACAGGTTTTTATATTTAGAAAAGCTAATGTGGTGAGGGTAAAAAAAATTTAGCTATATCTCAGATTTACATATGCATTTATTTACAGATGCTCAAGTTAAGAACAATAATGTTACCTGTTTCCTCTCCTGCCCCTTGCCCCAGTCCCCATAAATGTGCCAAACTTCAGAGCAATCCAAAACAGTTCATGTATTTTGCTTTTTTTTCTGATCTATTTAAGTTCCCTTTTACATAGAGGAATGGTATCTGTTTACATATCACAGTGCAAATTTGACTTTGTGGAGACAATGAGGAGGCATTTTCATTTTGGGAGGTTGGCAGCTGCTAAGTGTGTAGAAACATTCTTAGTTCTAACCAAGAACAATCTCCACAGTTTCTCTTTGTGTAATAGACTTAATGATGCTTTGTTCTTTCTGGTTAAGCAAGAAACACAGACAGATTCCAGCTTGGATGTGCTGGTCTGCTTCTCTGGAAGAGGTAAGGGCTCATCTTGGCAGCACAGTTTCTGCAAAGGGAAATAGTGTCTCACTCATTTTCTATAGTTCTTTAAATGTGTTTGGGGAGTAGTGAAGCAAAGTCAATCAGCAAAAATTTTCTTCCGTTTCAAAGGCCTTTCCTAAATTTTATTTGGGGAGTCAACTAAGTACTGAAACAGTCACACAGAGACTGACGGAGTATTCATTCTCATTAAATTAATGTGTTGTCTGTTTTAACAATGGATTTACGGTAGTTTTATGTCTTTATATATCTGTCAGTAGGCAAAGGAGATATTTTGGCTACACAAATCTAGAAAAGGCTGAAGAACTTGGAAAGGCATCAAGCTAGGAGAATCAGCTGGAAGATTTCTGCATTTTTGTTATTGGAAAGCCTATGTTTTTGGCACAGTTACAGAAAATAAGGACTTCTTTTTTTAACTTTTGAGACATGTACTGGTGTACTTGCACTTCTTTTTTGTTTGGTTTTTTTTGTTAAAGTACCAGATTTTCTCATTCAAGTGTCCAAAAGCAGTTCAAGTACCTGTAATCCCATATTAAACTCTTCTTTCAAGATCTCCATTTGTTTTTTACAGCTCTTCACAGGTTTGCTTTGGGCGGATCTCAGGCTTGTTTATCTATGTTGATCATCACTTGCAGAATTTTAACTTTAATATGTGTGGCAAATGGCATTTCAGCTACTCTCTCACAACAGTGTTCCCACTTCTGCTTGTTCAACATCTCACTTGTTGCATATCTTCCCCACTTAATACAGTTCTGAGGTCTAGCCAGGGGCATATTTCTTCAGCCTCTGTTGTTCTTGATGCATTGCATTAAACCTCCCTCCATCCCACAGTTATCTACTTACCTACCAAAGCTTCTTTGGAATTTAAATTTTGCCTTAAATGCATGTTAACAGTTGCCTTTATACCTGTGCTCTTGAATAACATGCATGTTAGAGCTGAAACAAAGAATCAGTAATCAGATATGCCTCTTAAAATGCCAGCAGTTTAAAATTCAATACCTATGCATCCATAGATTGAGAAAGCTTGGAGCCTTCCTTTCATGTCAGTACTAGAGATTGTAGAGAGGGTATTTGTAGAGGCTATTTTGGGAGAGGGGATCAAAAGAATGTTGAAATAAAATATTAAATGGAATCAGGAGGCATCTAGGAAAAAATCTGCCACCTCCAACCTCAATGGTTGTCACGTATTCTTCAGCGATTGAGAAAAAATCTGGTGGCTGATGAATGGTTTCATTTTTTTTAAATTATGAAACCTTGATTGATTGCAATGTTGGTTGTCTTCTAATGACCTAATTTACCTTTCATCTTTTTAATTCAGATCTTAGTCAGAACTGCATAATTTACTAAGTGCTGCAAATAGAGATTCAAAATAAAACTTTTAAGTGGGCTAGCTATGTCTTAAAAAGAGATGGGAAAGAGAGATGCACTTCATTAGGAACAGGGCAAGAGGACACAACCTCAAACTGTGCCAGGGGAGGTCCAGGCTGGACATCAGGAAGTATTTTTTTTTTCACAAAAGGGATGATTAGGCATTGGAATGGGCTGCCCAGAAAGGTGTGGAGTCACCAACCCTGGAAGTGTTCAAGAAACAATTGGTTGTGGCACTTAGCACTGTGGTCTAGTTGACAAGGTGGTGATTGGTCAAAGATTGGCCATGATGGTCTTAGGGGTCTTTTCCAACCTTAATGATTCCATGATTCTTGTATTAATGAGTCTGTATTTATGTCCTTAAAGGGAAGTCTGTACCTATCTGTCAGCTCTGAGTTTGCCAAATGATTGTTATCTTTGGACACTCAGATGACACTGGAGAAACAGGATAGACCCTAAGAGGTGCAGCATTGTTGGCAGGAACATTGATGACAGATATACTGTGCAGATTTGTGAAAGGTGGATGCATTGATGTCAGGACAATGGACAACATTAATGGCACCTTAGAGCAGGATTTGCTGCTCTTCAGTTCTTTCCATGGTATTCAGCTTTACTATTATAACTGAAGAAGTTACTTTCAAGTAGGGGTAAATTGAACAAAAACCAAAAACATTGCATGCAACTTGAGATCCCAGTTATTTTAATGTGATCTACAGCTTGAAGCTCCTTGCATGTGTTCCTCAGAAACCACACTGCTGTGAATGGTGATGCTCATCTTTCAGCTGAAGCGGGCCACGTGTCCTGAAGCGTCTGTGGAAGAGTCTTGGACAGTATAATCCTTCCTCATCAAACAACCAGGCACGTATCTTCTGTGGCCAAAATGCAGGCTCTTGCATCTCATACTAGACATGCCTTTGATCCTGTGAAGGAAATGTGTGGCAGCTTGCTGTCCTCTAACGAAGGGATGTCAAACATATGGGGGAGGAGTATTTTTGGACCCATAAGAGGTGTGGTAGTGGAGTCACTGTGAAGGAAGAAGGGAGAGAACTACACAGGAGGGATGATTGGAACAGACCCTTCCTGATTCACTGCTTGCTCCCATGTAGGAGAGGAGAGGGGAGGGCTTCCAGGCTCCATCCGATGTCTTAAACTAGGCTTTTAGAGGAGATGTGCTTTTTTTTTTATGTGCTCTGCCTGCAATTCAGCAACCATACTCATATTAGTATGGCTTCACTGAAAACTTTGCTTTTAAGACAGCTTTAGAGGTGCCTGATGTTGCTGTGGTCTGAAGGCCCCCATTAATTTTTATCATAAATAATGCTTTAAGAGAAAGATTGAGACATTTTGTGTTATGTACCTGTAGCAAAGTAGTTGATGCCATTTTGGCAGGAGCTTTTGTGCACTACTTTGGGGGAATCTGTCACCTTCTTGCTGCTGTTCTGGAGCTTGAAACTGTAAAGAGTGACACAGCTAGTGATCTGCAATAAAATTCAGGTCGGTCTTTCCTTCTTTAGAGAAATTATTTATAAATGTCCTTGTTGCCAGGCACTTCATAACTATATAAGTGGGAGAACCTCTTAGTGATATACCTTAATAGCAGAATTAATGATGTTTGAACTTAAGTCTGTTTGTTGAGACTTCATTAGCTTTTCAGCTGAGAAAGCAAGTGGGGGAAAATGTACTCCAAACACATGAGTTGTGCACTGGGGCACGCCTGGAGACAAGCAGCCAGCTAAGGCCCCCATAGCACTGCTTTCTCACTATTAAACTGCTGATGTTTCTTTCATGAGTTGCATCTCTTGTGGGTCCCTTTCACCTTTTAGTTTATGTCTGTGCTGGATATCTTTTGTTGTTTTAAATTCTACGTGTGTGTGATTACCACCAGAAAAGTGGTTTTGTGTATGTGTATGTACCCTTTTTCTTTTCAGGTTTCTGTAATGTGTTTTCATGACTGAGCATCAAACACATGAGCTATTTTTACACAGGGATGAGTCCTTAGATAATCCTGTTTAGGATTTGCTTTTGCTTTGATTTTGGTTTCAGACTGTTTGAAATGCGACTACTTGGAAGCCTGCTACCCACTACACTGTGTTGATGAAGGGTAGTCCCTATATTAAACTTCTTAATGTCCTGCAGCAAACTTTTTCAGTTTCTTAGAACAAGAGGATCTTCTTATAATCGTAAGTGTGAAATTCAGTGCTATATATTACAGTACTGATTTTTTTTTGCAGAAGAGGCCCCTTTTAATGAGAGTGAATTCCTAGTGCTAAGAGGCAAAAATTATGTTTTACTGTTTTTACTCTTGGCATGTCCTCAGACAATTTGTTTGTTGTGCTGGATCATCACGGGGTCTGTTAGATCATCTAATTGAAAAAAAGGGAGTTTGTAGTCCTGGAACATCTCCAGAAGTTGTTTGTTCCACAGCCAAGTCCCTCCTATGCTCTAACTCTGAGATCATCTCCATAAGTCATGTTTATTATGTTTAATTTATTTCTCTATTACACACTTGGAATCTAAAAATTTGTAATGAAATATGCAACATAAAATGCATTTTAAAAATAACAGTGCAAACACATCTCTAAGGTTGGTCACTTGGCCTTCAGCCTTAGGTTGAAGGTTACTCATTCGATGCTTCAACAGAAACACACTGATTATCATTGCTTCTAAGATATAGATAAGGTACTGAACAATGGGCAAAGTTTTTTTAAAATGGATGTGTCTTTGTTTGGGTGGGGGGGAATCAATGTACTTTGCTTTTCATGTGTTTACATCTGATTTTTCAGGAACAGTAGATACCTTACAACATGCTCTGTCTATTAACATCAGGCCTGCACAGTTTATACCTTTGTTTCTGTTCACGATGTCCCATATTCTTCCCTCACCAGCTTTAATCAAGTTTTTCTTGGAAAGTATATTTGAGGGTAGGGTGTGTCTGGTTTTTTGTTGTTCAAGATCTTTCAATACCTAATCTGCTGCTTAAAAGAGGAGCTGAGAAATGGGTTGAGACTTTAGAATTTTATGTACTGCTCTGTGAGCAGGAGTTTTTCAGGAAACAGGAGTCTTACTGCTTCTTTTGAGAGAGATTTTTATGCCCCATAAATCAGGAAGGAAAGTTTCAAAGGGCTAGTTCCTATCTTTATGTAATTACATATTCAGTGCAATCCTCTGAAAGGTGTATCATCTGTATCAAAAAGCAATAGAGACTGCTGCTGACAGCTCTTAAAAGCATGAAAAGTTGGAGGGAAGGGGTTTTAAAGTTTATATTGTTCTTTTATGATTTTCATGGGTTCTCACACAACCTTTGGAAATCATCTATATGATTCTCTGCAAAACTGATGCTGCTGGCATTGATTGTCGCAGTGATGGCAGGTATTGAACACGCCCCAAACAAGAGAGTACAGAGCAGAGGGCTGGTTTGGGGGGACAAGGGGAAAGAGAGAAATTTAACAAAGAAAGCATTTATAAGAATTAGAGAATGTAATATTTCATAAAATATAGGTTAGTCCTGACAATTAGACTTGAAAAGCAAGTAAAGGAAATCAGGGCACAGGAAGAAAAGGAAGGTGGTATTGCTTAATGCACTTACTTCCTATTCTAAAGATAGCTATCTCGATAAAAATGTCAGTGGTATGACAGAGTAATTGTAGACCAGGATGTATTCAGTTTGCTGCAGCTGCCTGACCTTGCCAAGCTGTTGTCTGAAATGAAACAAGCTGTGTTCCAATCAGCACTTTCTCTGGGCTGCTATGGAAAGTTATATGAACCCCCATTGGTGTCTGTGTAGGTTTTGGGGGCTATTGCACTGAATCCTATTTGCTGCAGATTTTTCAAGCTCAAAGGAAAATTGTTCCATGTGCCCAGCTCTGCCATGCCTCTCAGAATATCTGGAATAATTCTTATTTGGGCTGTCCAACCTGTCAGGAGCTAAAGATTAAAACTGGATTGCAGCTGCTGTTCCAGCAAGGAGCCCAGTGAGGGAACAGCTTCTTCATGTAGCTCATCTAATCACTGGGCCGGCATTTTGCAGTGTAACCACTCTTGCCTAATGTATGCTGACTTTGAGTAGCTTGAAACTAAGCATTCTGGAATTTTTATGTGGAAAATACATATCTTTCTTCTCCTGCCACCCTCATTCCCCCAGAAAGAGAGTATCAAAGAGTGAGGTCCACCTTGCACACTGAAATTGTGTGACAAAACCCATGGTATTTGCAGGTGAATTCCAAACACTTGAACACATTAGCAGATTCTGTGAACTTTCATGTTTGAAAGTGGTGTGTTATCCTAAGTTTTCGTACTCTTGATTTAAAGGTCTGTCTGTATTCTGCCTCTCAGTATTTTTGAGGACATGTATGCTTGCTTCATAAGTGGCTTGATATAGACAGCTCTTTAATACAAATTATGGAAGTTGGCATCAATCGGGAAGAAGAGCTCAAAAATAAAAGTAAAAAAAATGCAAAGCAAATAGTGGTGTACCTGCAGAATGATGTTTCATAAAGAGTTTAATAATGTCCATTATAACTTCATTGCAGCACTCTACCGTGATCCTTTTAAAGTTTCAAGCAGGTGTTTATCTAAAACAGTTCAATTTAGGCATATGCATTATCTTGTTGACTTTATAGAAATATGTGCAGATTTTGAATATTCCCTCTCTCGCATTTCAATGAAAGGTTTGGTGATTCAGAGAAAAACAATTCTGAAGTAAGGCAGTCTTTATAGGCCTTGGATCCTAAGGCACTTTCATCAGCCTTCACAGAAACTCAGCCAGTAAAGGTGAATACTCTGTCCACATTTGGATGGTGGGGACTCCATGAAAAAGTTGATGGATTGATTATTGCACTAACTTTAAATGGAGATGTAACTTCATACCAAGAAACAGAAAATTTGTGTGTGCGTGTACATACAAACCAATAATATACCTATTACTTTAGGCTTTTAATTACATAATTCTACATGGAGAAGAGGGAAGCTCTGATATGCTGCTTGCTTTTCATTTTTTGAAGAGAAATTCAGGCTTACCTCAGTGTGTTGATAGGTAAATGCAAATTTTCATACGTATTGACATCAGTACACATAAGGCATCTAGATGATCTAGCCTGCAGTTGTGGTAGAATTTAGAGGGGGAGGAATTTAAAATACATAAAAAATAATGTGAAGAAAACTGTATTGTCACAATCCCTGTAGTGAATAGATACAGAGTAGTTTACAGTTGAAGCATTTTTCTTCTTCCATCTTTGTGAAGCATCACTGATGTTGGGGTTGATTTCGTGAGATGTTGAAGATATGAATTGCTTGTCCATATGAATTTTCTCATTGCTTGAGGACATTGGATGGCTTATGAACCAAACTGAACAGCACTGTATTGAAAGAACTATTCCTTTTACGTGAAGAAAAGCATTAAAGTGTATTAGCATTAACTTCTTAAGAAAAAAAGTGGATTCATTAATACCACTCAAAATGATGTATCATCAGGAGAGTTGTTTACATGCAAAATTGCATGCAAAAGCTTTGTCACTTGCTGGTGACCAGCAAGTTTGACTGGTCACCAGCTCTGCACCTTTATTTTCCAAGTTATTTACACATCACTGAGAATACATTAATTTTGGCTTGCTGCCGTGCAATGCAGTTGCTCAGCTGTATTTCCTGCTAGTAACCTTTACTTCCATTTCACAGTGATTTCTGGGCACTGGTTATTAAATCTCTAGATGAACTCACCTTGAATCCATTTATAGTTTGGGAAGAAAAAAAGGCATTTCAAGGGAGGGATTGATCAGATAATAATCTAATATTTTTTGTAGTTAGATTTTAAACATCTGTGTTAGAATGATTTTACTTGTGGCATTGCACATTGACTTACTATAAGATTTAGTCCTTTTTGCTGCAGTTGCTTAAAATTGTTACTGATGATAGAGTTTTGCATAATGTGTACAGTTTTAACTCCTAGTGGATGTAACATCATGTCTTTACTGTGCATGGTTATAGCCGATTTTCTGCTTTGCTATGGCCCCCAGCAGAGGTTTCTCTGCTTATCATTGATTTGCTAACCCCAAAATGTTCAAGTGAACTGATTTCAAGCACAAACTTGGAATATGTAACAAAAATATTTAAATCTGGGGTCAGGGTTTTCATGTGCCAAATAAATTAAATAAATTAAAATAAAAAAATTTAATTAAAAAAAAACACCATAGTGTACATTTGAAATAGAGAAAGCTGTAAAAGAAATTTCTCATAGTTTTTGTATTGTATATGGATAATATAGGATTGGTTTGTTTAGTTTCTAAGTAATCTAAATAATTCCAGAGTATTTCTCTGTATAAAGAACTACTTTTTAAGTTAGCATCATGATTTCAATAAAAAAGAATAATCATCTGTTAAATTTAGTTCTTAAAATCTGATAGTATAACTTTAAAAAAAAAAAAATCCCTTAATAGTTACACAGTGTTTGTATTTTTATGTCTGTCGATATCTAGAATTTTTGAAGTGTAGTCTGTCCATTCAGTCTTTTCCAGAAAGGCACAGAAAATAATCATAGAATGGTTTAGGTTGGAAGGGACCTAAAACACCATCTAGTTCCAATCCCCAAGCCAGGGGGAGAGGCACCCACTAGACCAGGTTGCTCATGGCCCAATAGCCATTCAACATGGCAACAACATAAATTGTCCATTGTATACTACCACTAATTCAGGATTCCATTACTAAGAAATTACTAAGAAACACAGAATTTGGCAGCACTGGAAGTATTTTGCCACAGCACCAGTTTTTTGTTAATCTTTGGCTGTGTGCTCTGTGCAGTTAACAGAACACAGCCATTGGCTCATGCTACAAATCACATAAAATTTTAGAGATAGCATATGGAAAGTGTCCAAGTTAAACTGGAAAATTTAGGCACTTGACTCAGTGACATCTTTTTCCCTTTTCGACTTACCTTCTTGCAGGGCATACAGAGAAATAATCTGATGGTTCAGAGAGCTGTAAATAGCAGAGAAGGTGACTAGGGCTGGGGAAACAGTATGGTAAATGCATGAAGGGAGCCTGAGGAGATTCACAGATTAGCAGGAGGCTATTGTTTGCTGACACAATAGAAGGAACATGCTCCAAAAGGTGTGTGGACGCCTGCCATCTTCTGCCTCCTTTCCATCTGCTTCCAGAGCAGAAACAGCAGCTCACCATGATAAAGTGGAAGCATGATGAAAGGGATGCCCAGGTGCCCTCTCTCCCCTGAGACAGTTGCACTACTCTCTGAGCTGGACCAGGCTGGTGTTGTTTTCTCCAGTCATGCTCTTACTACATCCAGGCTCTTCTGGCAGCTTGAAACCCTGATATTTTTTTTCTGTCTCACTTACACATAGCTTGCAGCATCTCAAGCCAGAATTATTAAATTAGGTGAAACAGTTCAGTTTGGAATATATTAAATTGTTTTCTCTAGTCATGGGAAAGCTCTCTCTCAATTCTCTGGAAAGCAGCAATATGCCTTTGATTTCTGTAAGGCAAAACCAGTGGCCCTGACACACAGTTCTGGATACAACATTGCCTGCAGCAGCCCTTTGCAGTGCTCTGCTGTAGCAGGAAGCTGCAGCCCTTGTTCCCAGGATGGAAGGCAAGCCATGGTGTGATATATGCTTCACCTGGACATCACAGGCAACCACAGCGATCCCTGGAATGATAAATCCTGCTCCTCTTAGTCTCTGATACCAGCCATCCAGCCTAACCTTCGTCATCCCTCTTCACTGTATCTCTGCCAAATTGTATTCATTTCTCTTCAGGGGAGGTGACCAATGTCGATTGTGTTTTCCACAAATTCCTATAATGTTTTATATTTTTCTCTTTTTCTCTAATGTTATATATTTTTCTCTTTGTGAGGAATACCTTGTTTGAGATGTTCTGGGCCTCCAGTTTGGCAGGGCGGGGAGGGCATATCCCTGTTTAGTTTTGATTTGTTTTCATGGTCACTCTGACAGGTTGTGGTCATTCTGAGATGAAATAGTTCCATAAATTATGCTTTCAGAGGGGAGGACTGTATTTCACATGCAAAAGAGATGAACATACAACTCATATTTAGGCATTTGCTGTATTTTTCATAGTTTCTGCAGCCTCAATAAAATCAGACAAAAATAATTACATGGAATAAACTTCTGTCATGCACTCTGTGCCTTTTACAGATTTAAACCTTGAATCTTTCTGAATGTACAGCTGTCCATTCCCAAACACACTATAAATTGTTGCATGGACCACAAGCATTTGAATGGTACTGAGGAGTTTTAACCCAGCTTAATGTAAGTCATTTACATGTTCAGACAGAGCATCCTTGTGTGCTTCTTCCAAGCTCTCCTCTTTGTACACAGTGTTACAGTGGTTTGTATTTCTGATAAATATTTAGTAGGGTTAGCCTTTTTAATAGCTGGTTTTCCCTACACCAGCAAGCAGCACCCTACGCTGTCTAAAGGTTAAGAACAGATTTGACAATGAAAATTTATAGTGCTTGATTTTATTTAAATCAAGTGTTCTCAATTAGTGTCCGTGTAAAAGAACTATGTAAAAGAATACAATAGTCATAATGTATCTAATGATCCTTAACTGGCAGATCATGATCATATCTTTATTAGTGGTAGTAACTGTGGTGACAGTGTTGGTGACAGGTTAAACCATTTCTTACAACAATAGCTTTTGTGCTGTTGCATCGGGATCAGAAATGCAGTTCCTGAAGATTTGCATATTGTGAAGAATAGGCTGCAAAGACATGGAAGCATAATCTTGTCATTGTGTTTAGTGATGTGGGTGGCAGATTGCTGTAGCTGATTCTAAGCAGGAAGAGTCTGCATATGGGTAGGTTTAAAGCCCTTTACACGTTTTAGGATTGGCAGGTAAATTGGTTGACGATGTAAGGGTTGTTGTAAGTTGTTAAATATTCCAAGCAGCTATAAGCTTTCTGAAACCTTCTCAATGTTTTAAAACATACAATGCAGTGTCTGAGCAGCTGCATTAGCTGAAATTGCTGGATTAGACCCCTTCTGCACTTGTGCTCTTGCTAACCTCAGACACTGCTGTGATAGTTCTGCATAGCATTGTGCTGCATCATTGGGATGTTAAGATTTAAAATTTTAAGGAGGTTGTGAGGCATCAGGATAGAATGGGCCTCCTTAAAAAACAAACAAACAAACCAGAAAGCCCCAAACCAAAAAACAACCAAAACCAAGCCTACAATTATGCAGATTGTACAGAAACGTGGCACCACTGTTGATAAGTCTGAAACTTTAAACCCAGAGAAAATGTTACCATAGTTTAGGAAATTTTCTCACATTATGGATTTTTGTTGTAAAAACAAACTTTTTCTTTCCCAAAGGATGTGAGAAAATACAGATTCCTCAGTAACTTATTAAATGGCTTGTTCCAAAATATCTGCAAGTTCTGTGGACTTTTCAACCTTTCCCCCTTCTCCTTCGTGCACCAATGCTTTTATCACCTTTCACCCCAAGTGAAATGATCCTGTGAGAAATATTTGCTCCAAAGAATCTAATCCATGTTATACAAGCAGCCCAGTAGATGCTGGAAAAAACTTCTGGGTTTTAGTAAAAATAAGATCAGTAAGATCATATGGGTTTGAATTTCATGAACTCATTTTATCAGAATAGCATTTGAGACTAGCAGTGAATAAAGTGAGTAAGTAAACAGTAGAAAGAGAGGAAGAAGTAGACTTACTTTCCAGGAAATCACACTTTGTTTTAAGATTGTTTTTCTCCCTCTCCCACATAGGTATGCAGATGGAATAGTCATCTATATAAGTAATGTATCTGCTTAGTCTTCATATTGATAATTTTCTCTATCCAGAGAAATAAATAAATTCATGTCATGAAAGCCTGAAGTTTAATTGTAACATAAACCTGGTTGTGGAAGGGACCACGTGGGTCAACAAGCCATGTCTCTTCAATTATGAGCAAATATGTGAGAGCTATTTGATCCAGAGTCTATCCACTTTGTACAAATATACCATAGAAATACTTATAGGAAACTTAAGATCTAGATCACAAAAGGCCAAGCAGACCATGACTCAACAGGTATTTGTTACAAGCAGATGTATAGCTAAAAAAAACAGACGCATAAGGACAAAAATACATTATTCCTGTTGATTCAGTAAGTTTTGATATTTTATCTGGATTTGCTAGTCATGCAGTCAAGCAAAAACTGTATTTCTGTGGTAAATATTATTGATATAAATCAGGTTGTGAGTGCATGAGGCTACTGACTTACTGGCAACATTATTTCCTGAAGCAAATTTTTAATGATTGCTCTTGTGTGTAATTGCATGTTGGGATCCTTAAACAGGGTTAAGAAACAGTTACAGAATTCCTCAATTCATGCTAAGGTAGTTGTATGTATGTATAATCTTCTATATTTGTAAGAATTTTCTGTTGAGAGATACCACTGACCATGCAGGAACTTGCAAGAATTGGAGCATAACTTTTTAAATATGTAGAGACTTCCTTCTTTTTTTTTTTTTAAATCAATCACTTCCTGGAATAGCTAAAATGTAATTTCTTAAGCAAAGAAGTTAAAACAACTGAGAAGAAACTAAAAGGTATCTTTAAGTTTATATCAAGATAGAGGGGTAATACAAGGAAATCACAGGTCAGGTGTGTTTGGGGTAAATGTAGAGAAAATCTAGCTCAGCAGGATGTCTAAAGACCAGGAGTGGTCCAGAGACATGCTCTGACTGTGGGTGTCCTGCTCAGAGGTGTGCCTTGGAGTTAAAGGTGAGGTTAAGGCACGTCACATGTATGTTCAGTGTCTCACTCAAAGTTAGTTTTCTTTCCAGTTTTTTGTTCCTGTCCAAATAGTGAGATGATGATAGTTGACCTAAGCATTTACTATTAAATGCAGAATTTCATATGACATTAAAAACCTTTTACAAACTACAGGCAAATTATTTGGCTTTGCTGTTACAGCTGTGCAAGGTGTTAGTCAGCATATTGCAGAGAATCCAGGCCATGTCTCCCGTATAGATTTTACTCCTTTTCTGAAAGTGGTAACTTCAGCTATAATTCCAGCTGACTTCTTTATTTATTGATTAATTCACTTCTAAATTAGGGCAATATTAGTGTGTTTTGTCTGGCTTTATTTAAATCTGTTTAATCCTGATGACTCTCCTAAACAGATTAGAACTAATTTTCCACTGCCTTAAAATGGGAATGTATTACTTTGTTCACAGGGGGAGGAGGGGGGCGGGGGGAAGTTGGGGAAGTCCCCTTGGAGTGTCCAGCCAAGTGAAATTCTCCATAAACTGGGATACTGACAGAAAAGTGCCTCCTGTTTTGCCAAAAGTGTAACATATCCTGTAATACTGTTGTCTTGCAAATTCATCAGAAGCGGTGTCCCTTTTGCTTGTTGCAAATGCATCCGTGTCATTTTGTTTACCAATGTTTTTTCATTATAATATGTAAGAATATTTAAACCACAGGAGGTTGCTCAGTCTTTTAAATGCTATTAGGACGTTGCTGGATTTATGTTAGTTTAAATCAGCTGCTTCTGCCTCTGGTACCAACAGATGGACGTGTGTGGAATGATGCCATGTGAGTCTCTCTTCATAGATAAGGAATTTCTATTCAGAAAAGACAGGAATAAACACCGGAATTATTTTACCAATAAGGGTCTAAAGGGAAACCCTGAGCTGTTCGGAATGGCCATAGCAGAAGTTCCCTCTGCTTTCTTGCAGGACATGGATGAGGAATAACTAGCTTGGATGAGGAATAACTAGCTTGAATGAAAGAGGATTGTCCTCTTTCTTTAATGTAATCATACTGCAAATCTGCTTTTCACCTGATGCTTTTCCACACCAGCTTCCCGAGGAGCATCTGGCTCCTGCTTAGATCTAATCCTCCCCTTCACAAATGCTTTCTCAGGGCTAAAGGCTATCATTGTCATTTCTGTGGACTGCTACCTGCAGTTTTTCTATGGAAAACTCTTCTTTCTCTTCAGACTATTATCTTTAGCCCCCAGCCTTCTACCACATCACGTCACCTGCTTTCTCCCTTTTGCTCCCTGTGCTGCTCAAAGATGGGGGGATTGTGGTTTGTGGGAGAGGAGTAGGCAGAGGAGAAGTTGGTTTGTCAGGTGAGTTACATTGTGGCAGATGCCAAGTAAAGGAGTATGGCTTGGGAAGGGGGACAGCAAATCATGTCAAAGTGCCAAGAAACTACTCAGAGCTTTGCCAGGCCCCTCAGCATTGCCTGACCCTCTTTTGCATCAGTGATTTTGTCCTTAATCCATGGACATGAAGGCGATTCGGGATCAGGTCCACAGTCACTGTGGAAATGCATACCTCATCTTTTCTGGCATCTCTCCCATCTCTCCTTGCCTCTTAAAACAGATGAGCCCCTCTCAAAAATTTTAAATTACTTTTTTGAAGTCATGGGTTTAAACAAAAGGATGAAGGTTAGATTTTTCATGAGCATGACATTCACTTCTCTGCAAAGTACATGCTGTTTTTTTCTTAAGCCCTTAGTTAGTATTTTTAACACAGTTAGAGTGATAATTTTTTGGTTCCTGGTTCATGTATCTTATAAAATTCCAGATGTAGCCTTACAGGGAATGTGTATTTTTGTGTTAATATTTGACATCTGCAGAGAGAGAAACTTACCAATAATTTATTACCAGAGAGTAAGAATTATTTTTCTTGAATACCTATGCAGTTACAATTAATTTTTCTCTTTTTTTTTTCCTCCTGATTTTGATGCTGAGGTGGAGTTAAAACTCAACCACTAGTGAGTTGCATATCCTGATTTGCAGCAATAGGCTGCATGAAAAAGAGAGGTCAGTGAGGAGAAACAGAGATCAGGTCACCAGTGCTACCCACCTGGTGCAGTGGCCGTACTTGGGGACAGTGTCAGCAGAAACTTCAGAGATGCCTGTGAAAGCTGAGGCAGGAAGACTGGCAAGCAGGAAGAATCTCTTTACCTGTAGCATAGGTCCTTCCTATATTTTTGATTACCTCCATCTTTCCATTTGCTCTTTTTTTACAAAATGGAACCAAAGCCGCAAGAGAGGCTGCGTAAAGAGAGGGTGGGCTGCCAATGGTCTGCAGGGTTTCTGTATAGAAACTTTCTCCACTTTTACCTAGTGTTTACAAGGAAAAGCTCTGCATCAGTCCTGCTCTGGATTCAAGGGGCGACCAGGTCTCTTGAGCTGCATCTGTAGCGGCTCCCCATTAATTCTTACTGAGGTTGTGTCCCTCCCGACCCCAAACAGAACAGGCATGAGAAACAGACTAACTTTGTGGCAGGGGTGGCTACAGCCGGGTTGCCAATCCTGCTCCGTACAAGAATGCAAATATGGCCCCAAGCAAGCAGCTTGTGCTCCCCAACATTCAGCCTGAGGCTCACAAATGGTGCATCCTGAGGTGGAAACTTGCAGAGGAAAGCAGGAAATAAGTCTCCAGTTTCCCTCCAGGAGGGTTTGTGCTGTATTGTCTGGTCTCATGAGGAGATAGCACCAAGTTTGAGCACAAAAGTAGAAGGCGAATCTCATTTTTACACAGAGATATCCACTCAGTGTGTGTTTATATTTTTATATATGTGCATTTATCAATACATGTATGTATACATATGTTGCCTGATATGAAGGGGCAGAGGCAGTGTGAAATACCTCACATTTCAGGAACTCAAGAAGGATCCCACACTGGTTGCCTCAGAAGGGAGGGGAAGCCCAGGAAGGGTCTTCTTTCCTTTGTCCAGGATTTTGTTTTTATTCCTGTGTACAATTTGTACTGGAAGTTGGTTTGGTGAAGCAGCACTGCTGCAACCTTTTATAGAGTTTTAGATTTATCTGTGTGCAGAGAAGACATATTCATATGATAGCTATGGTTTCTCTCTGGAAAAAAAATAAAAGAGCTGTGTCCAAAAAGGGGGTGAAAATTTCTCTATTGTTTATTATTGCTTCTAGGATTCTGTAGTTCAGTTATGTCAGGATAAGTGCTGTGTTTGGGAAAAGCAAAGGGAGGGTTGGGAATATGATTACAGCTAAAAGTTCTTTCTGGGCACAGGTTGCTTGCGTGTGTCATTCTTGAACTGTGTGATCTTTTCTCAGGAGGAAGAGACCCAAAAGGGTCATGGGGTTTTTTGAGGGGGAGAGAGGAAATGAGAAACACTTTCCCTCTTTTGGAGAAAGGTAAAAGCAGGATATACCAGGATCCTGTAAAATTCTGCTTATTGGCACTGAGCCGTTTTAAAGCTGGGAACAAGTCTGCACCAAAAATCCCAATGTTAGTACGTGCAAGAGGAAAACTGCTGAGGAGAGGAGGGGAAGAAACAGGGCAGATTCCTGAAGACCAACTGACACTAGCCAGATTTGGGACTCAAACTGAGGTATTTACATAGGTAACAAATACGGCTACACACATCTTGTGCATCATAGATTATAGCTTCTGACACTGAAGGACTATGAAAATTCAGACCCAGTTAGTGTTTTCTAACCAAGCCATTCAGTTTTGAGCTCTCACAGTGCTGTGGCAGGGAGTAAACATGACTGCTCTTCACAAAAGCTATTCATCATATATCCTGTGTCTGACAGCCTCCAAAAACAGCAGTCACCCTGAGTTGTGCTTCCAAACCTATCTGTATCTGAGGTGCTTTTTGCCTCTCCAGACAGAAAAAATATCAATAGGAAAAAAAGCAATCTGTCCTAAAAAAATGCAGCTCAGTAACTCTTAAAAAATGCATATTTTGGCCTGGCAAATCCAGTCAATCCTGTAGTGTGTTACTTCCCCCCCCTCTCCCCAGCTCCCCCCACCTGTGTAAGATGGAAGATGAAAACAGCTTCCAGAGTCAAGATCAAGCAGTACCATAAAACCACATATCTGGCACTTGAATTCCATACTCTCCACATACCCAACCACAGGTGGAGCAGTACCTGTTAATTTTCTGGGTCCTGCCCTTTTCACCTTCCTCTGATGTGTGCTCAAAGTAGACAGTACATCTCTTCCTTGGTTCAGGAGTTCCCACCTGAGTGAGGGAGCCATTGAAAAAAAAAAAAACCACCAACTAAACTAAATCCTTCTGCTTGTAAAATCTAGTTTCTTTTTGTCACGTGCATTTCAAGACTTTTTAGATTAAAATGCTATTTTGTTTCATTGAAGTTGATGGCAATCTCTCTTTGATTTTATTCGGGACCAGGATTTTGCACACGTATGTATCTATCAAAATACTAATTTTTCAGTGAGCTGTCTTTGAAAGTATGGGGGACTAATAATGCTTGGAGATAAAAGCTGAAAGTATTTTGGAACTCCAGTGTAATGTCCATCCTTTTTCTAGTGTTCTTGTGTCTGAATGTATCAAGCATCACGTTTGAGTAGTGCAGGTGGTTTTTACGCAGGGCAGAGGCAGGTGCTGTACTGCTGCTTTTCCACTGAGGTGCCAATTCACAAGGCAAGAGGTTTGAAGCAAAAAGGATCACCTATAGGGCTGTCTAGCTTCAAGTTTCATTTTAGGATCTAAAATGGAGGTAAATGAAGGAACGGAGATACAGTTTCTCGTTGACATTTGTTGTTGTAGTGATATTAGACATGTATGTTATCATGTTCAGATTACACATTATCGTGAGCAGTTTGGACAGCTTCATTTTCTGGTTCAGCTGATACAGTTTGGAATATTCAAAGGGGGAAAATGGCCCATGTGCTGCCGTGACAACTTGCGGGAAGGGACATTTTGTAGGTTAAGAAGCCGAGGCAGGGTATTTGTGCATATGCGTGCTCTGTGGGCCGGGGCACACTCGGGCAGACCCCGGCCGCTCCCACAGCCCGGTGCCAGGGGCCGGCTCCCGGCGCTGCTCCCGCAGGTCACTCACGATGGCAGCCATCACCTGTGCCAGCCTGGGATTCCAGACCCGGCAGTGCCAGCCCTCGCTCCGGTAGCGGCCAGGCTCCTCCAGCACCGCCGAGGAGCGCGGGGAAAGATCGGGAAGAGGCCCCCCGGGCCCCCGAGCGGCGCGTCCCGCAGCTCCCGTCCCTCCCCTGCGGCAGGCCGCGGGCGGGGGTCCGGAGGCCGCGGTCCCGCGGCGGCGGTGCCAGCTCCGGGTTTTGGCGGCAGCAGCGCGGCCGGGGCGCGGGGCCGAGGCCGCCGAGCGGGGCGGGCGGGGGCGGCCCGGGCCTGGCCCCGGCCCCGCGGGATCCAGGTAGATCCGTCCGGCTTTTACCTTTCTCCTTCGGCTTCCCTGCGCGTAGGGCTGGCAGCGGGGCTGTTTCCTGGTCTCGCAGAAAGAGGCAGTGCTGAGTTAGGAAGACAAAAATAGACCTTTACAGAGAAATATAGGGATTGTGTGCGCGGTAGGGAGGAGAGCGGAGAGCGGCACCCGGCTGGTTTCCAGGAGGAGCCCTTTTCTCCCTCTCGTTGCATGTTAGGCATTTTTGCACAGCTTTCTCCCCCCACCCCCTCCCCACCGGGGCAGGGTTACCTCTGCCGCCTGCTCTCCGCATCTCTGGTGGGGAGCGAAGCAGCCGACTCCGCTGCGATCGGAAAGCGGCCAGAGACCATTTTATGTGAGCGAGCCGGGTGGGAAGGAGCGCGGAGAAACCGTCGCAGGGACACACACGGATATAAAGATTTGTCTTCTGCCTCCCCCCCACTCCCTCCCCCTTGTAAATACTAAATCTGTGAAGGCAGCGATTTGACATCCACCCTGAGCAGCGGCTATGGGGTGTTTGGGCAACAGCAAAACGGAGGATCAGCGTATCGATGAGAAAGCGCAGCGAGAAGCCAACAAAAAGATAGAGAAGCAGTTGCAGAAAGAGAGGCTGGCTTATAAAGCGACACACCGCTTGCTGCTGCTGGGTAAGGAGCCAGGGGCAGAGGTGGGGACCGGGGCGAGCAGGGGGCAGCAGCCCCAGCCCGCCGGGGCGGCGGGCGCAGCCGAGAGGGGAGATGCGGCGTGCGCCTTGGCTATGGAAAATGTAATGTAGGCTGCTGTATTGAGCAATAAGCGAGGCGTCCACAGATCGAGCCCAGCGCCTGAGCCACATGGATGCACACATACAGAAATGCTGTCGAGGTGGGAGATGCTGTCGCGTCCAAAACCAAAAAAAAAAAAAAAAAAAAAAAAAACCAAACAAAATGCTCCGACCCCCTAGCCTGAACCGTGTATCACAATGTTCTCCCTTCTTTCTCTTTTAGGGGCTGGTGAGTCAGGAAAAAGCACTATTGTGAAACAAATGCGAATCCTACATGTCAATGGATTTAATTCAGAGTAAGAATTATTGACACTTTGTGACTTATTTTTCCTTAAATGTTGGAAGCAGGTTAGCACACAGTACGCTAGGAAATTTCTCTTCTCATCCCCTGTGTTTTGGTGGCTTGACACTGTGTTTTGAGGGAGGGAGGGGAATGAGAATAAGGAAATTGCTGCTATTGTATGTTTGCATTTTCTCCTTCTGGCCCGTTTACTGTATTTTACACTGTTGCTACTGCAGCGCTTGACAGGCCCCTGTGTAGCAACAACATGGCGACTACTTTTTACATAGAAGCAAATAACCAAATATTGCATCTGTCTGTAATGTAAAAATACATGTCAAGTCATAATCAGGATGACACTGTGTGCTGTTTTTCCGGTGCTGGGGTTAGTGTAAAACTGAAACTAATTTTGCCTGTTTGTTAGAAATCATCCTGTTTTGTGAGGCTACATCATTTTCTCTCTGAAGAACTCTTTGCCAGAAATCATTATTAATCCATAGCATTCATTTTAGATATTTGTTGGCCTTCACCTACGTGTCGTTAATTTAGAGCATGTTTACAGCATGCTGTAGAAATGAAAGAATGACTTCCAGTTCCATCAGGGGAGGCTTTGCAGATGTGGCTGTGATTGTGTGATAAAAAAACATATATTACGGATGAATGTGCATTGCTCTTCATACTATGCAAGAAAATGGATAGGGGGAAAATGCGTTTGTTTTGCCTTTTTTTTTTCCTATTAGTATGTTTTAATGATTGAAGAGCAGATAAACAAGCGATCAGTGAAAAAAAATTAAATGCAAGTGACTGAACTGCTTTGTAAGAAAAAATCAAAGTGTTAATATTTCTGTTTTAATGCAGAGAAAAGAAACAGAAAATACTGGATATTCGGAAAAATGTTAAAGATGCGATCGTGGTAAGAACACACTTTATACTGTTCTTAAATACTTGTTTGTACTGGAAATTATAAGGATTATGCTCTCCAAGATTGTGATGAGAGAAATCCCATTTTGCTGATCAGATTGGGTTATCTTCTATTGATCCCATATCCTAGTTTTATCCAGATTAATGTGTTTGTTTTTTTGTTTTATCCAATTCCAGACTATAGTTTCAGCTATGAGCACTTTAATACCCCCAGTTCCATTGGCCAACCCAGAAAACCAATTTCGAATGGACTACATCAAGAGTATAGCTCCTCTTTCTGACTTTGACTATACACAGGTAAGAATAGAAACCACTGATTTATTCTGCTTCAAGGGGGAACGTGTTGCTTTGCTTGGATTTACTGAAACGTTGGGTTTTATACTTTTTGGAAGATGGTCATGGAAAGATCTTATGCCAGCAGCACCTCTGTTAACTTTCTTACAAGATTGTGGTGGTTGCACCTGTTTTAGTGGTGCAAGGTTTTGTTGTTACGGGTTTATTTGCTGCTGTTTGTAAATGCTGTTTCTGCATTTAGTTCTCTTCAAATATTCTGATGCAATCATACTTATTGACACATCAAATAGGACTTTGTTGAAAGTTGATTTCCTACATGGAATTAGATGCAGGATGTTAGTCTGAGGAGTTACTGTCTACCTGCGGGAAAGGATATAAAAGGAAATAAAAGGCTAGAGTGGCCTCAGTGTTGTTTCCCATACTTACTGCACTTCAGAGTGGAAACCTGCGTAAGCAGTGGTCAAGTAAGGTGCTTTGCTTCCTCATGTAGCATAGTTGGCATGGGCAGTGGTTTGCTTGTATGTAAATGTTGCCTTAATTTGATTTGGAATCAATGTGGGATTTCTGCGTGGAGGCTGATCTTTTGTAGACAAATGAGAGATACTTTTCAGATTAACTTGCATAGGCATCTTACATTATTTTTATCTTTTTATGTTATTATTTATAGGTATATGCATAGAATGTTTCATATTTTATGCATGACATGAAAGCAAGTGCACAGACATTCTGAGTTTTATTTTTGCAGTAGCACAGTTTTTAATTTGCCTTAAAATGGTACTGAAAGCAATTTGTTATGGATGCAGTAAGGACTTAAAAATGTCTTCATTTGTTGGCTAAATGACTGCGAGTCGTACATGCTGTCAATACTGCCAAAGAAGCCGTTTACAATAGAGTGTCTTTAGGTTATTATAGCTTCAGGGTGCAAGGGGGAGAAGGGGAAGAGTCATTCCTTTATTATATGACTCACATTCTGTGATGTGTGGTTTTGCCTCTGGTAAACCTACCACTTTGAAGGTTCAAGATAAAGAAAAATTATCAGACATCTTGTACAGTTAGAATTTAACATAGAATGCAGATGTTAAAAAAAAACGACTGCAAGGTACACCCACATATTGCATAATTGCTCAATTGGTGGATGTAAGTTAGGGAAAATGAGAAACTCTTTTTAGAAATGGAATGTGAGCTTGACATGAAGTATTTGTCTTATGCAGGTATTACTGTTCTGAGGCATTTGTTGCTCATTTTATGTGGATTTTTTTCTTGAATTTTGACCCTTAGATGTTTGAGTAAAAGAATGGTGATACATATACTTTGCAGGTCTTTTGTAGTACATATGTTTTTTGAGTTTCTGGACTTTACATAGAGCTGAAGATATTTTTTATTTTTATTGCTTTCAAGTTTTCTCCTTTTTCACAGAAGCTGACCATATCTAGTCAAATTTGACTCATGGCCTGGCATTGTATATAGAGGAAAATTTAGCCTTCTTGGAGGGGACCCAGTGGACTTTGAAACAATTAATAATTCATTTGAAATATCAATTCAAAGTCCATTTTGGTTTAAAATAAAAATATTAATAAGTGGTTTTTGATTAAGTAGGTTTTCTGAAAATACTATCATGTTATTTAAATAGTGTCAATTACTGGTCCCAATTTAAAAAAAAATTAAAAGGCTGTTACAAGTTTAAAAGAAGAAGAGAAATCCGGTGCCGGTTTAGAAGTAAATATTTCTGTGTTGCTTTCATATCTTCCCTTCTGTTTAATTCTCAGCTCAATTCATAGGTTTAATATTTGTAAAATGTGAAGTATGCCAAGATTTTTTGGGGCTTTTAAATTTTTCTTGGTTTAGAATGTTATTTATCTCCAGGAGGAGTTGTGAGCAAGGCAGATTGAAAAAAAAATGCTATTGTGCTTCAGGGCTTGATTTTACTCCAGTTTAAGCCAATGATAAAGTAAAATTAGGTTTCCAGCTGAAATAACTTTTGACCCATTTAGTATTTTTGGATAAGGACAGATATAAAAATAAATACTTGGATAGCAGTCAGTCAGGCATCCTCTGCTAAGCATTACTGATTCTGTAATTAATAGCTGATGTATGTAATGAGGCCTTCTGAGCCCAAACCAAGACAGTATTTAGCAGAAGACATTCAAGAGTTTAGATCTAATCATCCTTACTTCAAAATAGCTGTAAAGACAAAAATGCAGACGTAGACAGCTCTGGGGCAAATTTTGGCACGTTCTGTAAAGTCACAAAGATTACCCTTCTCGGAATGAGGGAAGGGGCAGCTTTAGGGTTTGTAGCAGTATGGATGGGAATGAGTTGTCGAAGACCCTTAGTGTTGCAATTTGAATTACAGATGTGCCATTTTTTTGGATGACATTAGCCATGTAATCTTTGTCATAAAAATCAATGTGTGCTAGTTGAAGATGGATTTCAGATACATTGCATGCCAAATATGGGAAAATGACTGCACCTTATCATGATTCTTTAAAGAGATCCCTAATGAAATGCAGAAACTTTGCTGGTGGCACAATGTGACCAGCACTCCTGGGGCGCTAGTTTAAATATATTTGTGACATATTGGGTGTGCTTGGACAGACACTCTTAAACTGCATACAAATTAATTAATACACATTTAATTGTGAATATTATCCTTAAAATAAGTGGATACGAAAATACTGATTTCCTGTGTGTGAAATCATACTCTTAATTGCAATTTATGACTGAAATTGCAAGAACTTGAGTAAAGATGGGGACTTCATATTTAGACTCTTAAAATATTTTGAGTCTGTTTATCATTTTTTAAAATTACATACCTCTCTTTAAAATGTAAGCAGAATATTTTATTTAGTAGTGATACAAATTTTAAAACAAATGGTTGTCTCTTTACAGTGTTTTAACATTACTTTAAGAGTCTGTGGAGTGCCCCCCACAAGAATTTTACTTACTTTAAAAAATCGTTATTTATCTAGTTTGCTACCTTGATGATTCATTTAGTTGATACTAAAAAAAAAATTGAAAGCTTTCTGGACTTCTTTTATCGTTTTTACATAGTCTTTCATTACTTTTCTAAAAGACTGTACAATTTTTACAAAGTATTTCCTGGCTCACTGATGCATTCTGTAAATCATAAGAATTAGAGCTAGAGTTTTTACAAAATTAATAAATAGAAATAAGTCAAATGTCCACTGTATTTTCTTCCTTGGAGTTGTGACAGGAATCAAGATAAATTTTCGTCTGACTAGATTAGGCCTTATCTTTGCTCAAAGGTTGAATTAGCAGAAGTGCTTTAACAATGGAATTATAGCATGCATGCCCTATCAAAAAAATTTTTTTTATTATTTTTGGCAAAGTGCTGATTGATATTTGCTGAAGTTAACAGGAATTGACCTGCTGCAATTTTAATCCTGTATTGATGGGGATTTATTTTGTCCTTTGTGAATCAGAGTGAACATATTAAGGCCATATTATACTGGTAACTGTGGTGTATTATGTGTGTGTTTACTCAAGTTCAATTGTCTTTATAAAAGTTTTTGAATTTGTGGCACTACAAAGTGGCTCATTGCATAATTCCTTTACCCCTTGTCTTCCCCAAAAATGTAGCCAAATGGAGTTGGTTTGCATAAAATGTCATGAATGAAGCTCACCTGATGAGTTTTGTGTGGGTTTATAGCAGGTAATGGTCACCAACCCCTGGGCTGCATCATCAAGTGTTTGGCCATAGGAACCAGTTACCAGTGAACATGAACCATCTGCTTAGTAGAGAACATGTGAACACTTCACAGGTTTTAGGGAGAGGGGAGAGTTTTCAAAGGATTCATCTTCCCTTGCAAAGAATGTTTTAGGGAGGCAAAGTATTTTTTGGGAACTTCCTAAGTAGTGAACTGTGTGGATGCAGTCCCTTGTGCTGATTTTAGTATGTGAGTTTTAAATGTAATCTTTACAGCTATTTTATTAGTCAGGCAAGCTCTTTAATTTAGCTCTTAACAATGAAATGTTAATGTGGGCATTGACAGGGAAAGTACTTTAGATTAATCAGGTCTGTGGTTTGCTTTGCATTTTCAGATATTGCAGTTTGAGTTCTACCTGATGTCCTTAATTTTCCTTCAGGTTTTCTTCTTAAAAATCAGGACATAGTATTAATAATACAAAGACACAATAAAGAAAGATAAATACTTTTGCTTAGAATTTGAAGTTACATAGACTTTTGCTAAGCACTTCAAATTTATATGATACCTGGAATTCAAATTCAAACTTGTGTTGATGCCTGGAGTTGGCTGCTTTTCACAGTGTTCATCCCAATGTTTAAAGCAACTGAAAATCTTGCTTAGGTGAAGTGTAGTGTTGGGCTGTAGAGAATCTTTAACCTGGATTTAAAAAAAAAACTTGATAAGTATGGTTCATATATGGTTAAACTTGCTTGGGTTGTACAGTTAATGCTGTGACTTTATTTGACCATGAATTGTTTGAGTTTCCCTTTGATGTAGCCCAAAGGAGTTAAAAAATAGCATCATCTTACATTTTTTGATTTTCAAATAACTCCCAGTTTTTCCATATTTTTTGTGAGTGTGAAAATATGCAATGTTTTACAGGAAAGTAACATAAAATAAAAGAGAGAATGCAGTGAATATTGCCACTTAAATAGCTTCTTGATTTTTCTTTCTACCCAAATTTTCACTTTAGGGCTTTGTTTACCATTTTGGGGAACGAACACAAGTTTTTGTAACTACCTGTGATAGCAATATTAACATTACTATGGTCAACATTAATTTTTTAAAATCAGTTTGACTTTTAAAAAATAAGTAATTTGTGGTGTTTTGTGATCTGAGATGCACATTGGTAGTTCTTCGTATTTACATAAACACATATTTTCGTATTTAAACAAACACAGAAAGTATCTGAAAGACCAGACGATGATAAAGTTGTGTTGGTCTGGCAATGTTATTAACTGCCATGAATTAGTAACACCTGAAGAACTGATGAAGAAGGTTGTCAGAGAAGGACAGCTGAAAACACATACGCTGCTACAGCTGTTGGTAGCTCCTAAGTCTTCATATGTAGATTAAAATTGTCAGGAGATCTGATGCTGGAAAGTAGTGGATATTAGGGAGAAGAAGCAATCAAGTAACCCATGAAATTTCTTTGTTGTGGTAGCAGTTGTTTTACATATGAATTACATTATGAATTAACAGCAGATATTGAATTTGAGTTCTTTCCATGTGAAGAGCAGATTCTGGTAAAGCCCAGCAATACATTTCCTTCAGTATGAAATACCTGTATACATGCAGACGTGGCTTAAGTGTGTCTGCTTTTCATTAAATCAGCAAACTGAGTCCTTAATGTTCTGATTAGTCAGTGTTAAAATTACAAGCATTTCATACATCAGATCAAAAACATACTTCAGTGTTACTTGTTATGTTTTTGCTCTCTGTAAGCAGTGGCAGTAAGTTTACTTTTGATGGATCAGTCAATCCAGTAGTGCTTTCAAAAATAATCAGTTATTATTTCAACTGTGTAGTTTCAAAAATACAAGACTGGAACTGGGATCATACTACAGACAAGTATAGGACAATTTGAGTGTGAAAAAAGGGAAAAAACCCAAACCAACAAACCCTAAAACATCTAAACTTCTCAAATTTATAATATATACTGGAACTATAAAATTACAAAATTGTACCATGGTTTTCTTTAATTCCTTTATTTTATCTCCTTAATAAATACTCTGACTTTACTGAAAACAACTGGAGCTTAAAATTGGAGTGGTTTGCGTATAAAGTACAGCTCTTCTGTGAAGCTCAGAATTTCTTGCTTAAAATACACAGTTTGTGTTTGAGGTGGTGCTTGCTTTAGACAAAAAAACTCCTGATGTTCAATCATAAAATAAAGTAAGGGTTTTGCTACAGTAGAACATTATTCTGTAATAAAAGTGTAACATATTTTTTCCATCCCTTGTTCCAAACCCACTGACCCACAACAGTTTATACCAATGATAAGTAAAGAATTAAATTTGTATCCCAGGAAAGGAGGTCAGGGATCTACTTAGGCCCTCACCAATTAACAGTAGAAATACTGGGATTGGGAGCTATAGGAAATCCTGTACATGATCACAAATGACCCAAAGTTAACAAATAGAAGCTGTATTCAGGAAAAAAAAAATCAAAGAGGCAGATATTAAATTTCGAGTTTGTTTCTAAGCCTTCCTATCTCAGTATTTTTAAGAACAGATTCAACTTTGAAATACCTGGAAAAGGTTCACTTTTTTCACAAGTACTTTGCATTATTTAGAGTATGGTTTTTTTCATAGCTTACAGTGTAAAATAGTTAATTTCATTCTGAAAAGGCAGTTATTTGAGAAAGTCTTATGGCCAATGCTGCCTGTGAATAAAGTTCAATGTTACATTAACTATTACATCATCATAGTAACACCAAATTAAATGTTTGCTGTCTTAGATTGTGAGTCTGATTTCCCAGATAGTGAGATGGTATTCACACTTTATCCAGCCTGACTTATTTATTACCATCATACAACACAGAGACTTTCATTGTGAAACTGGAAAGATATTATCATTTGTTATTATTATTGCTACTAAGTAAAACTTAAGTTATTTCCGTGGTCTCCAAACCTGTTGACATTTTCTGGTATTGCTTCCAAGTTTTATACCTATTAATACAAATTAAATAGAGGTTGTTTTACAGTCTGTCCAACATCCAGTCAACTACTGCAAATTATTAATAATAAATGTCACATTCTTCTTTTGCTACAATTTGAGATGAAAAGTTCATATATTTATATAGGATAAAAATATTTTTACATCTAAATTTGGATATTAGATTTGATGGCAACAGGAAGACTAATAACTTGTATTATCATTTTAAGTGGGAGTTACTGATTCTCCTCACAGAGCCAAAAATGTATTAGGGGATCGTTTCTGAGCATTAGAATATTTTTGTTCATCAAGTATTAGCCCGTGTATGCCCTAATTTTGGATTTAAGAAAGGCAAAATCAATAGTTTAAAGCCTGTACTGTCATTGTCTTTGTTGTGGCCACAGGTCTGTGGAAGACACAGATTTATTTTAAACTGTGGTTGCTTTGGGGATCTGCTGTTTTGAATTCCTTCACAGCTGTGGCTGCTGCCAGGGTATATTCTGAAAGTGATCCTGCAATGCAGAGGTGGCAGCAGTTCTGTGCCATCCTAGCAGGTGAGGTTTGGAAAAAGAGCCAGTGGAGTAGCACTGATCCCTAGGGTGGTGCTTGACAAAGGTGTAGTAGCGTGGCCAGAATCACAAACTGGTCTTGATTCCCAGTCTTTCTTCAGGCAAGAAACAAAAGAAATTCTTGTAATTTTACCACTATCATTGAGTTGCAGTGAAATCTCTGTAGATTTAATTACCAAGTAGTTTATATCTTAAGATTTGACATGAACATCAAATGATTGCAAGAAATTCACTTGTTTTTCCTCTTATGTGTAAATTGAACTGAATTATAATGGAAGGAAATGTAAATAAGTGCAAAAAGTAACCACACTCTTAATGAAGACACACTTTCCATTTAGTCCAAGGGTGATGACATTTCAGACTTTCACAAGTAGCAGTTTTCAGAAGAAGGATATTGAAATTTTTAATGAATTACCATTATGTATAAACTGCATTAAAACAGATTTTCCATCACAACCAAAGAAAGGGTAGACATAGCAGAATATGTTTCATAATTGTCTTTATTAATTTATCAATTAATTCTTTTAATCTCTTAAGCCAAAGATCGCAGGTTGATTTGCTCCTTTTGCCATTTTTGAGTGCTCTGGAAAAGTAGTATGTTTACTAGTCAGGGAGAATCTTTGTTTTTTACTTCAGTGACCATGACAAAAGTGTACGGATCATGGATAAATCATCACAGGTATGCATCTTGTCACTGAAGCCAGTGGAGTCCTGTGGAACAGAGACTATCACCTAGTCAAATAATAGTGTCATTATTTAGAGTTCCAAAGAAGTGAGTGTTCATTTGCAAAGCAGCAAAGAGCTGCATTCCCCTTTCTTCAGCACCTGATGAGATGACAGCTTCTCTTTCTGCAACAGTGTTGAGCGTTGCCAGCTTAGACTTTTGCTTGTTTTTTTCATCACCTCCGTAGCTTCATCCATGGCTTGTGCTTATTGTCAACAGCAGATTACCTTTTTTAATGTCAACAAAGACTGCATACACAGACAGGATATTTTGTTTGCAGAAGGTAGCAACCTGAGCTGAGGAACAGAGAACAAGCTAAACAGTGTGAATAGAGGACTCTATGTATACCTTGCATATGCTGAAGTAAATAGGTTGAAAACCAAAAGGTATTATGAGCAATTTTTTTCCTCTGAGGATCAAAGAAGCTCTTTATAATAAATAGGACTGCTGTAAAGCAGATAAAAGGTGAGAACAATGCACATTTGCAGTCAACTGCTAAAAGTTTCTGTAAAATGTTTATTGTTTTGTTCTGTCACCCTTGTCACATAATTTGTTTTTCTGTAGTTAAAGAGATTCAATTCAAGTTTCAGGGCCTTCTCTTTAAAAGGAGTCAGGAGGAGAATGTAATTTGAACCACACAGTTTCAAGTTCATAGTGCGTTTTACTTTGGAAACGTGTAATAATTTCTTGGAAAGGAACTACCTCTGGTTGTAAGCATGCCAGCTATCACATGAAGCATGCAGATTAGATTTTCTTGCTTTAAATCAGTAGATTAATTTTGGTTGGTTTAAAGTGTAATTAATCTACTAGTATTTGTTTGAAAAACCTATGCTGGATGTTTTGAAAGGATATTTATCCTTAGGCAAGAAGAATATTGGAATTTTTGCTGTTATGTCGGCGTTAGAGTTGAACTTTGCCTTCTAAATCTTTTAAAAGTAAACATTTTCTGACACTTCTGCCAATTCATTACATTTGAGTTTTCTTGGTGCTGTCAGTAGGACTTAAACATATTTTAATGCAAATAATTATCCCACTGTTTTGAACTGAAATTGTTTAGCAAGATAAAATAGGCTAAAGATATGCAAGCCTTCTTATCTCTGTTAATTTGGTGAATGCTTTTTGATCACGTCCACCCTCACTTCCATAGGATGTTAAGTGACAGAGCTGTGCAGATCATTCTTTTCTTAACATACACCCACATACGTTCTTTCATAGGAGCTAAATAATACCAAATTTAAGAACTGTCAGGTAGGAAAACAAGAAAAGGCAAAGAATAGTTAACTAAAATAGGGGAAAGTGTGTCCTTGCTTCCCTCTGTGCAGACAATGAACTGCCCCGTGCCTGCAGACCTACAGGGCACCACAAATAGCAGCAGGACCTGGTTGTCAGTCAGCTCCAGAGTGCCTTTGGTGTAGGCAGTGTGCCTTGAGGAGTTACCAACTCCAGGCAAAAAAAAAAAAAAAAAACAAAAAAAAAAAAACCAACAACAAAAAAAAAGGTGGAGGAGAAATGTGAATGAAAAAACTGTGCAACAAATATACAGTCACTAGAGGAAGAGGTCAGGGGTCACCACTTGCTACTGAAATGGTGCCATTAATTATTAGATTTCCAGCAGGTATCAGCAGAGTGAGTCTTCATGGTAGGATTTGTAGTTTTTAAAATGTGACAGTATTCTTTCTGGCAGGCAGGTGTCCTCTAACTTTAGCTTCTCTTTCCATCTCAGGATGTCAGTGCTGCCTGTTCCTTTTGGGAAGAGAAGACTCACTTATTTAGGATAGAATACTTTTAGCTGAACAGTAGAGCTTTTCCCACCCCTAGAATTAGCGTTTCTAATCTCTGTTGTTATCTGCTGAATTTCTCCCTAGATTTTAAGAGCAGCAAATTTAACACGCTAACCAGTAGTAGAGTGTAGGTATATCATGGACCGAAAGAGTAATTACTCACGGAATGTGTAAGTGAGAAATCATAATTAGAAAACAGTTTTAGGGACTAAAAATCGTCAGTAGAGGAGGATGGCTGTTGACATTTCTGAGAGCCAGCCGTTCAAACTGCAGAGGGTTTTCACTGGATTTTGAAGAAATAAAGGATTAAATTACGTCCTTGGCCTTCAGTTCTACAGAGCAGGTTTTGATTCTTCTCACTGATGAATGAAAGGCTGGCAAGAACTATTATATTCCATAAATACAGAAGTCATCCTAAGCAACTATATTCCCAAGGGTCTAATCTTGCAAAGGCTTAAACATTTGGATATATATGGACCTAAATGCGCAGCTAGTACTGCCTGCACAGCATTCATGCAGCTGAGCTTCCGGTTATGCAGTGATGTTAACATAAAACTTACAAATACTTTCAGTTGAAAAACAAGCAAATAATTTTTCTCTATTAATTTTATATTTGGGAGGTCGTTGAGCACTTTTATGGATTTTCTTGGGGGTGGGTAAAGTTGTGTAGGTTAGAGATTGGCACAGACCTTGAAATAAGCAAAATCTTTTTCAGATAAGTGACAGTTCTCTGGATGCTATTAAGCTGTGAACAGTAGGTCTTTTCAATCACTGTGATTCATTTTCATATTGTGGGGTTTTTTAATAATAATATCTTTAAAAGGCTTGCTGAACAGTAGGCTGCAGCAGCATAACTTTCTGTGCGGAAGGAAAGGTTTCATGCACAGTGTCTTAGATAATTTACCTTAAATTGATTTGCACAGCTCAATAAAACCAAAAGAACACTGTACCAGCTCAGATCACGGGTTCATTTAGCACCAGATCTCATCTCTGACCGTGACTGATAGTGAAACAGGAAAAAGAAGGGGACACGTACATAGTAACATTTCCCACATTAGTTGTCCTAGTCTCTACAGATTTATGGCTGAGGGTTTGGTTTTTTTTTTTTTTTTTGAGTGGGAGTGGTATTTCTAGATTTAATAATTTTGGTAGATTTTTATTCCAGGAATTTTTTTGCCCCCCCACCCCCCAACCTGTGTGAGCTTTAAGTTATGGCAGTGAGTTCTGCAGTTCAAGTATGTGTTGTATGAGGAAGTTCCACTTGATTGATTTGGAGGTTTTTGTTTGTTTTGTTTTGTTGGATTTTTTCCCTGCAAGCCTGCTGCCCACAAGTCTTCCCTAGTTTCTCTATTAGAAATACTTCATCTTTCCTCTCATTGCATATCATATACCTTCAAATATTTGCCTTTCCACTTCAAGAGTATCCTTAACTGGTTCTCTCACAGGGCTTGTTCCATGTCTCTGCTCATTCTTGTTGCCCTTCTAGTTTTACTAGACCCTGTTGGCAATGAGAAACCCGAACTACAAATAGTGTTCAAGGTGTTGTTTTCTTTTTCATTATCTAGTCTTTTTTATAATGGGGTGGGGTTTTTTGTTGGTGTTTTGCTGTTGGTAGGGTTTGGGGAGTTTTTGACGCTGAGTTGGTATCTTTGTATAGTTACAGTAGATTATTTTATAATTCCATGAGAACTTGAGCACAATTGCAAGTAAGGCCTCTGTACCAACACATTAGCAGAGCCCAAAGGGTTACTATTAATGGTAATTTTCCTTATCTCAGGTATTTTCAGATCTGTTGTGCATGTTGACTAGTCTGTTAAAAAAATCCATTGCATTCAATTTTTTATTCTTTCATGTGTAATGACATGTCTTCTCATTTGCTATACTGCCATGTATGACTTATGAAGACGCATTTTTAAAATTATCTACCATGACTAATATTTTCTTCCGTACAGACAGAGAACACACTTTATTTTTGTTCTTAAAATGGAAAATAAATTGCTCTTCAGCCTGATTTTGGAGAGGCAATGTTTACAGTACCACAAAGGACATTTGTGCTTTCAAATCTGCTCATAGTTCCTTAATCGTGCATTATGGTTTGCCTGATTTAGCAGAAAAGAACACTATTGTTTGGAACCCTTCTCATTAGAGAAATAAAATGTTTAAAAAAATACAAAATGCCCCTTTTTTTTCCTTCATAGTTCCTAATGCTGTGTGTCACTAAGAGAAAATGGTCTGAACTTTTTGATCTCCCTTGGGGAAACACTGCAAGTAGCAGAATTTTGTTATTTTTATGTCAATTTAGGGCTTACATGATTCAGCACTTGTGGTTTGTGGGAAAAAGCGTTGTAGATTGTGATTAAAGGAGCAAAAATAGTAAGAAGTGGCTACTAGAGAAGGCCTCTTTTTACTGCTTAAATACCTTTTTTAATTCTCTTTTTTCATTTGTAAACCTGTACCTCATCATATTTTTCTCTATCAGTTGTGATTAGCACATTTCAAAGAAAATAGTTCAATTCTGTTTCACTTTTCAGGTTTTCTTAGTGGTACAAGGAATTAAGAACAAGTTGCTATAGGATCTTGGTAATACTAAATCATTAAAGTCTGTCAAACATGGTTGTCTCTAGCAGGTCTACAAGTCATCCCTTTCTGGTAGCCTCTCAGGAATAAACAGAAAGTCTCTAGGGAAGGGAGTGGAAGAGGTTACAGGATGCAAAGAAACTGCTTATAGTGCAGGAAAAATTCTTTGTTGTAGTAATGGACTGCAAACAATAAGTTAACTCATTCTGGGATGCATTAACAAGGCTGTTGTACAAAAAAAGCATGAACTAATTATGTCATTCTCTTTGGCAGTGGTGAGTCCTTAGCTGGGGTATTGTGTCTAATTTTGGGAACTGAACTTAAAAAGAAGTGCACGAATGGACTCCAGAGGAGAGCGTCAAGAGTAAGAGGAGACAAAGTAAACTGGATATGTTTACTCTTGGAAAGAGAACACTGCAAGTTGAAGGGGAAAGGGAGCCAAATACAATTTTTAGTATTTAAAAAGCTGTAATTACATATTATTTTGCCTGTCTTTTCAGAGGGAGGAAATGAAGTTGAGGAGAGGAGAAAATTCCTACCTTCCATGGTGTATGGTAGTCCACGTGTTTGGGATATTCTGCAACAGTTAATGTAACAATCACAATCTCACAAATACACTGAGATACAACTGCCCAGTTTCAGGAACTTGTGTCTGTATTTTCAGTGACATGAATCACCTCATGCTCAAGAAGTTAAAGACTTCTGAAAATCTGGGAAACTTTGGAAGACACAAGGTCATATCAGTTGCTCTTTCACATTTGCCACTTTCTGCTCACAGAACTTCTATGGGCATGTTGGTGGAAAGCCCCCAGGACTTCTTTTCCAAAACTAAATCTTCTGTAATCATGTATTGAATTAATCTAGGACTTCATTAGTTATCTAACTAATTTTGTCATGGCCATGTTGTATAAACAGACAGTGATAATATCTCTTAAATAGTGCATGTTCTTCCAGGGTGCTATTTCAGACAGTGTAGCAGACTATAACATAGCATACACAAAACTCTCTTGTGCTTCCACAGGTTGATTGTTTTAAAACTAATTCCTGCCAAGCTGCACATGATTCACTTCTCGTAGAGAGTTCCTAATTGGACAGAGTCTAACATTTTCCTCCCTAAAAGCAGAAAAAAGTGGCTGAGGGAAGTAATGCAGTCAGGAGTACTATCTCTAAAGGCTTAAAGGAGCAAAGAGCATGCCTTCAGATATTTTCAATTCAAACCAGCAAGCAGGAGTTTTTGGTTTTATGCGTTTGTGCACTGGCACACATATCTGCATTTAAGTGTAAGACTTTTCCTACTTCTCTACAAGGTTCTAATCTATTCAAGAACTAGAACATCTGGTGACTAACAGTGGGGTGAAAAATCCAGTTCAGAGGCTGTTAGCTGTAGCCACTGGAGAATGTGGAAATGAAAACAGAATTTGGAGAATAAAACAAGTTTGTTTCAAGTCTGTGGCATCAGTGAGAAGGTTCTCCAGGTGGAGGGTGGCAGGTGAGTAGCTTTGAAGTGTTGATGGCAGCTCCCAACTATGGCCACAAGGAAGTAAACTCATAAGTCCTGTTGCAGGTGCCATCCTTGGTCGTCTGCAGGCTTTTTGCAGATGTGTGTTTTGCATTTGTCTTCAGAAGAGGGGTTTGAGAGCAGGCTTAAGACAGAGCTGTTGACTTTGCTAGTGAGAGGTTTAAAGATCTACAGACACAGATCATAGTAATCAGGTTTCATTAGTTCTCCTGCTCACGATAGCAAAATTTGTAGAAAAAAGATACAACTTCCATTTCACATTTCCACTAGAAGTAGTTCCTACTTTCCTAGCGGAACGAATTTAAAGGAAAAAGAATGCTGACATGCGTCTTGCAATGTTGATGACTTAAAGGATTGTCACATTGAAAGGCATCTCTTTTTTTTGGTTCTGTAATTGTTAGGCGTGGTGGGCTTATTATAAGTACAACCACATGTCATGCTTATGCCATTCCTGATGCATGCTTACATGATAGATGTCAACATACTTAAACTTTAGGAGTTGGAATCCTGGAGAGAATACAGAGATAAAAAGTATGCCGTAAATCAATCTTCTTTTCTTTTACTCTTTCCCTTTCCAAAATAGAAACAACAAAACATCTTTGCAAAAAGCATAATTAGGTGGGTTTGTTTGGGGATTTTTTGTAAAAACATATTGTTTTGCATGCTTCCAGACATCAAGAGGGAAATTTAAAACAAAATGTTTCAGCACTTTATGGAGGGTTGCTCTATGGAATGTGAGGATGTAGGACTTCGGGGGAATTCCAGGCATTTGCTCCTAGCAAGTTTGCTCTGAGCACTCTTCGTTTGCTGTAGGTCAGGACTGGCTCAGTTGTGTCCGTGCATACTCTCTCTGGGCAGGTTTTTCCAGTGTGGAAAGGTTGGGACCTGATGTTTCAAAACTGGAGGGTATATCACTGGCCAAAGTGACTTTGGAATTCATTTACTTTTTTGGGATGCTTAGGCTCATGTGATACCCTTTTCATGTCTCTACATCAATTATTTTTCTCTTCAGGTTTTATATTTTAAGAAGTCATCAGTCTTTGAATCACATCGCTGCTCTGAGAGTACACGCTAAGGAGTGCTTACTCTTTAGTTTCATGTGCATTTGTTCCAGCAATGCTGCCAGGCTAAGCCATTGTCCTTCTTCCTCTAACCCACCCCCATCACTATCCACTCTACTTTCCCATTTTTATGCCTGCACTATGCCCTCAGCTGTGTCTTGGTAAAGCTGTTTGTTTGGCTTGACCAAAGAAGGTGGAGGGAGAGGTTATTTTTAGTGCAGATCATTTCCGTGGTTTTAACTGGGGGCGGGTGACACAAAATGGAGAAGAAGAAAGCGAAGATGGGAACAAGCAGTAGGATGTAATGGGAAGGTGATGGCTATCTAAACAAGCAGGCTTACTTCCTCCACCTCTATATCTACAGGCAGAGATTAGAGTCAGACCAAAGCCGCTGAGAATCTGCGTGTCACAAGAAGCCCAGTTCAGTGTGTTGGTTTTGCTTCTTCTGATGTGAAGACTGACATTCCTTGCAGAGGTTAGGTGCTATAAGAACAGGTCTGTCTTGCTCACCCTTGCCCTTTTGGATAAGTAAACACAGCTACATTCACTGCAGTTACTTCTAAACTTAACTTTGTGGACTGGAGCTTTAAGGCTTAGCCTGATGCCTTTCAAAAGCAATCAACTCACATGAACTTGAGTGTACAAAAGACTTACGTGGCTCTTTGAGCCTTGTGTCACAAGAACTCTTTTCTCTTGGCTTTTTTGTGTAACTGCATGGCACTTCCACTCTACTATTCTATTATTTTTACTGAAAATACCCTAGATAGGTATGCAGAAATCCCATGAGGGGTCATTTGACCACAAAAGACATGGCAGGGGAGGGTACCTATAGATATATATGTTTGAATTCTGTTTAGATTTTCCCATGATATTGGATCAGCTAGTGTAAGTGTTCCTGTGGTTGTAAAGAATGAGTATTGTTCCAGTGCACGCCATGTCAGTGATAGTATGTAGAATCAAAGCTGTTTCATGAAGTTCATATGGCCTTTGGAGGAGATGGGATGAGTTGAGAGTTCACAAAACAGAAATCAGCTGTGGGCTCCTGAGTATGTAGAAAGCCTGTTTGGCTCTGGTTCTTGAGAATTCCTGGAAGACTGTTGTTATGTATCCTTGTCCTGACCTTGCCCATCTCTTTTTGGGCATCCACTGTTGGAAAGAGAATAGTGGGCTAGAAAGAGCTGTAGTGTGACCCTGCAGAAGCTTTCTTGGTGTAAGATTTAAGAAGTCATTTCCAGAAGAGATTGCTTTCCAATATATCCCATATTAGCACTATGCTGATTCATTTTTAAATAGGTTAACTAAAAGAACAAATGAATCATAGCTGTTGATCAGGTGAAAGTTTTGTCTTATATTCCAGTGAGATTCCCCTATTAACCCTTATTTAGTTTTTCCAGTTGCACCATAGCAAGTGTGAGAGACCACATTGCCTTTCTTGCCAGAATGCATGATGGTTTTCCTTCTGGTTTTCTTTCTCTAAGCTGGGAGAGGCTTTTACCACAAGAAAATCATCAACTCATTTCTACCAGCTTGTCCTTGTAAAAGGTGTTATCTGATAACGTGAGGGAGCCTGTGGCTATCCAGAAGGGAAAGGGCTCTCCACAGGAGCAGGGAAGCTCCTGAAGTTTCACAATGTATACACTTAAAAAGCCTGAGGGTCAGTTCAGATTTTAGCTAAGCTAAATTGTGTTGTTTAGGAGATAAATGGAGAGCAAATATGATACAATCTAATGTTTTGTCTTCATAAAGTCCAGTGAAGTTTTTCAGTTGAACTTTTCAACTCCTGCTAAAAATGTTAAATACCACCACTAGTATCTGTGCCTGTATTAACTCAAGCGTTAAATTATTTAATCTCCTTTCTCATGGAGGAAAAAAGAGGAAAAATAAAACCTCCTTTGCATTTCAACCTGGATTTATGTAACCAGAAAAAATGGAAAGAGAATATATCAGTCTTTGCAAAAATACAGGTGCCGTATTAGCTGAATACTTAATGTATTAATAATTATAAACTGAATGCTTAATAACAAGTACTATGTGGAGGCAAGCTGAAGGCTTCTCTGCATCTAGCAGTATTTGTAATTTGTTTTATATTGTATTAGTGCCATCCTTTACCTTAGTTTCCATGTTCAGTTCTCCAAAATCTGGATTCTCTCTTATCACAAGGAAAATGTACCAGTGATGTTTCCTGAGCATGTAAAGAGACACTTGGAAAGGAAGTTCACTTTTTTTATTATGTGAAGCAAAATATTGGCATGAGCATGTTTGTCACCAGGTTTGTTAAAAAAAAAATCAAGACACTTCAGATTGGAATAAAATCACTCTCCATCTGTGTCTAAACATAAATTATCTAAAATATAAATATACTACATGTTCAAAACTAGTACAATGTTATATTAGTAGAAGCCAGTATTGTTACTTTATTCTTTAAAATAAGTGCAAAACAAGAATAATGACATTTTACTCAGTTAAAGGTTTAATTTAAGCAGGTATTGTTATGTTGTTATTTTTTAAAATCAGAATAAGTTTCCAGGAAAGTTTACAAAGTGGTAATGTGAAAGAAAAGGTGATTTAAAGCCAGCCACCTTAGAATTAACCTCTGCAGCCAACTAGAAATTAAAATTAGCAATGAGGAAGAGAAATAACTAGCTTGTTTTCTCATTTACATGAATGGATGTCAAAAATGCATCAAAAACAAACAGAATAACACTTGGAACTGAATCATTAATACCATTTTTAAAAATACCCAAAACTTGTGACTCTACAACTAGAGAATGCTCAAGGAATGTAATACAATTGGTTTGCATCAGTTGCAAAAGAAGCAATAGTATTTGGAGTTTAATGGATTTATTCTGCTTTTCCAAGACCTTTTTACCTTGTATGCATTAGTAAAGTGTTTACTGTAAAAACAGCATTTGACCATTATAGCAAATGTGTACATCTAAGTATTGCACCAGTTTTTGAGAAGTTGTTTATTTTATTGCTTATTTTATTTATAGTCTTTTTTTTATTATATTGTCTTTCTGACAGTAGTCTGAAAGAAGTGGGAAAAATTTCAGCATTAATTTTTGTCTAACAACAGGAATTATGTAGGTTTATTCCTTTTTATTGAATACACATAATCAATGCTGCATACTTGAGTAATTCATCTGAATATTTCTTTCTTTATTAGTGCTTTTCACAGCATCAGAAAGGCTTTCCTGCTCTGCTTTCCCAGCTCTCCATGAGCATGCTAGATTGTCTCTTCTCCTGTCTAGGAACATTGCTCTGGGGTGGTTGAGGATGCTGAAGAAGGCACCCTAATATTTCCCCTGGTTTCCTCTTCTTTCCTCCCTGTCCTTGACTTGTCCTTTCCTTCCCTGGTGGGACCTGGGCAGTAAACTCCTAAACTCCCCAAAGATGTCTCTTCAACAAAAGGCCTCTCAGGAATGGCTTGGCTGCTTCTGCTTCATGCCACCAGGGCAGACATCACGAGAGGTCGAGTTATATTTTTACCTGACACGAGCTCTCTGACGTGAAAAATGAACTTTTGCCCTACATGTATGTGATACTGGCCTGTTGAATTTTTTTCTGTGTCTAAAGTACATGTTTCTTGGTGTGAAACACTTCCAGCTAATCAAAAAGCACTGGATAAATACACTTGCATAAAAGGAAATATGTTGGTAATACAAACCACGTATCAGTAACATCTGTATTTTAAACCTGATTGAACAAAGTAAGAACAAATAACTGCTGGTATTTATGAAAACCTTTTATACATATTACATAAAAGCAAACATCTTAGAGAGCATAGTCACTGAAAAAATGGGAGATTTTGATTAATTCTTTAAACCATTTAAATGCAGCTCTAAAATCATAGGCACAATCTGCTGCTAAGCTTTTACTGTCTTCCTTTAAGGTTGAGATTTAATTAAAGGTCAGTGTCACACACATTTCCACAATGCATAGTAAAACCCTGGAATGAAATAAGCCTCACTTGAACATTTGATTAGACAAGATAATGTATTTCCCCCTGGAGTAGTTTGTTATTCAAAACAAGCTCTTTAGGGAAGGAAGTTCACATCAGTTGGTAACTGTTCCTGTGGATACCAAAGAACTTTGTACAGTACACATTACAGCAAATTGCACTGCAGGTCATTTAGAAGCTGGAAGCATGTCCCGTGTCTAAAAGTATCAAAACTTATTTAAAAAAAAAAAAAAAAGGCAAAAAACAGCAACGGAAAAAAAAAAACCAAAACCAGCTAGATAGCAAACAAGGAGCAGGCTGTGATACTAGAAAAAAAATAGCACCCACATTTACAGGGACATTCATGCTTTTATCTAGTCAAGAAATTGTACCTTCCTAATAGATGAATTTTAGAAATGCTGTTTTACACCTTGTCAAAAAGAAAACAATTTTCATAATTGACTATAAACTGATACCCTTAGATGTAATACAGAACTGAGTAACTTCCAGCTTTAATTTTCCTGTAACCATAGTTGGAGACTTCAAAATGATTAGCTGTTCTGGTGTGTAGATGACATCTTTTTTTTTCTGTCATTGACCTATTTGGACCCTTTGTGTCTTCACTCACTAAGTACCTTGAAAGTTCTAGTGACCAGTAGCATGTGGTGCCAGCAAGCCATGTTCGTTAGGACTCAAATAATTTTAACATCTGACTATTTCTGATTATTCATATTAATTGACTTTAGACATTAAGTCCAAAACTAATGTTTTGTTTTGGACTCCTAAAGACTCTCTAAAACAATGACATTTTTTTGTGGGATGGGAACATTCCATCCTGTTAATAAATGTTTGTTGCCCGAAACAGTTTTGAAACATATTGCAGTATAGCAATAAGGCTGCTATATCTCTGGTGGGTACTTGAGTTTTGAAATCCAATTTAAATCTAATTTTGACTTTATCTTGGACTGCCATGTTGTTTGTGTCTTTGATTATAGAAGTTTCTGTTAAATAGCCAGACCAAAGAGTTATTTTGCTCTGAGGTTGCTAAAGCTGCTAAAAAACAATAGTTTATATCTTAAATTTGTTCTGTGGAATTATGATGATGGTCATCATAAAAGTTTCTTAGATTTGGGGGAAAGGTTCTGCATGTTTTATGTAGTGTATATTATATAATACCTTTAAAATATGTATTAAAGAGTGACTCAGTGTAGCTATATGTGGATATTATACAAACGAGCTAACATAGTTTTCTATTGCCACCCTTGGGATGTAGTACTAGTATTTGAGCTGCAGTTTGAGTCAGTAGAATAGTCCCTAATGTGAAAAATAGGCATTTTCTGGCAGCCAGATCAGATCTCTGTACAATTCCAACAAGTAACTTTAATCTCATTTCCTCCATTCCTTCTCCTGCCTTTCTTCCTAGCTAAAGCAGAATGGGGTGTGTGCTTGGTATAATCTGCTTTTGATCTTTACCAGGAGCTCTAAGTGGGGTTTTTTCAGTTCTGTAGAGTGTAGTTTGTTTTGTTCGTAATGGAGCTAATAAATTCTGGTTGTCTGTGGATGTTGTAGATAACTAGCTTACTTGTCCAGTGACAATAAATAGCCCATTTCCCCTTTAGGTCTATTGCTTGATTCTCCTTGGAGCAGTCCCAGTCCCCTTCCAGGTGGACAAGAGGCAGTGCATGTCAGGGCGTTTTTGGTGGATAAGTGCTGGTGAGTAAGTGCTGGCTGGCAGGTCAGACCATGTGTGTCCATCAGCACTAATCAGCACAAACAGGTAACTTGTTAGGATCATGCTAAAAACCTCCCTTCAGTGAGGAGGTGTCAAACCAATCCCTTCCTCCAGCCAAGGGCAGTCTTGCCAGACTTGGAGGCCTTCTTTGAGTCCTCTGCCTGTTTGTGGCATTAGTTTGGAACTGGCCAATGGATTGCAGAGTTAGGTAAAAGCCATGATTGCTTGTCAGACTGGTGAGCAGCCAGTGTAAGTCTCTATTCCTTAGGAAACAAAGCTAAGACAACAGCATACCTTGGCAGCAGAGCTGAAACAGATTGGTAAATTAAGCTACCACTGAAATTTAAATGTGACATGTACATTTTAGGCTTATGGTCACATTTTATGCTCATGGCTGCCAATAACCTTTCTCCTTCAAGACAGTATATTTTTTAAGAACTATGGAGTGCTGCATAATATTTTTCATTGCCAAGGAGAATGGAAGGTTTTCTGCTCATAAATGGAAATAAATGAATTCTTATGAACAGATGGGTGGAGTGATGGACCATGTGAAGGATGCTGAGTGCAATGTTGCCCCAGTGTTTTGCTGCATGAGTCTGTCTTTGCTAGCTGTGCAGAGCCTTCTGAATAATGTCCTGTATAAAAGGGAATCTTGTGTCATTTTTGTTAATGCATCTTTTACCTCTTCCAACAAGTTACAAAATATTTATATCAACTACCAAAGCTTTCATTCATCCTTTTGGTTTTTTTTGTATGGACTTTTCTACCGGTCTGCTTCAGTCAAGCATAACACATCTCAATTTCTGTCCTTCTAGTTGTGCACAAAGCGCAAGACTGATTTTCAGAAGTATGTGCACATTCAAACTGTACAGGGCTAATTTGAGATGGAATCGTTTTTATCTATAAAAATAGTTTTTAAGTATATTTTAGATGAGGAAGTTCATTTCCATGAGCATTCTGTGGAAGAAGATGTTCTGTGTCCTGTCCTTTATCAAAAGATCCTGTCTTACGGTGTCAATATCATCAACATAAAGGGTATGATTTGGTGGAGAACAGCATGGGATTTGGGGTTGATATCTATCATCACCAGTGCCAGTCAGATTTGTAGTGACTGTCTCATTTTTAAGGTCTCATCACTTCTAAACCATCTTTAAAATACAATCATTACAGAAAATAACATATTTTAAAATAGAAAAATGACAGATTTATAACTAGTTTTACAAATTTATGAATTCCTGCTTTTTAATTGGTGTCCCCTTTAATGTCATGTCATTAAGTCTACAATAAGATAGTTCTTGACATGTATATCCACATAAAAAAAGTTCAGTTGAACTTTTTTGTGCTGTTAACTAGAAATATTCAGTGTAGCTTTCTCTCATGATTTATAAAATTAATGTAACAGGGAAAGAGGATAGGTGTTGTGAAAATTTGTTACTACAAAATACAGAAGACATGAGGTCTAATGGTGTGTTAAAACAAAATTAACCTTCAATAGCTGTTCATGTCTGTTTAGCTTAATGGCTAAACAGACATGCTTCAAGTTTTTATTAGAAAAATCACTGACTGCTGAGGTGCAGTTCAGCCATGTCTTTTAGTTGGAAGGCTGTGACAATGCCTTCCAGTGACAAAACTGCCAGTGGCATCAGGAGCCAATACTTGCAACATACCCAAGCTCTATTTTCATTCAAGAAAAAATGTACACTGTCACAGATCTGTTTCATGTGGTGTGAATTCTTCGTTGCCTTGGGCTGGCCAAAGTGACTGTGGGTGGTACAGAATAGAGTTGCGTAGCCATCATTTTCGTGCTATGCTGTTCAAAGCAGGGGAAAGTTGTTGCTGGAGGGAAGTTTACAGAGGGTTCCTGACAATGGAACGTTTTAAAACTTCTGTCCTGCATGGAACTGATGGTTTGATACTTTAAGTACATTGAACAGTGTTTGAAAACTTGTTTTGATGCCTGAAATACTACATTAATAACTTCTTTTAAAAAAAATTTTGTAGTTTAAGATCGCTGTTTTGTAAGTGAAAGTAAGTAGCCGTTTTACAAATACAAGTGTAATATGATATCACTGTGTTTCAGTGGATTACAACAGAGCTCTGCTTTTCCTTACTGCAGATAAGACACGAGCAGTGTAGTGCTTTTCAGATTACTGAGCATTTAATGAATTTTGAGATGAGATTATTCCGTTCATAGCTAGGTAGTTTGAAGGTATGCTTTCTTCAAACATGATAGCTCTTCATTAAAAGTTGCAGGTATCATTTCAATTTTCATATCATAGTCTTAAATTTCTTATGGGCAAACCTTATTCTGAAAGCATTCAACATAGCTAGAAAAGTGAAAATATGGATTGAAAATGTGAGAAAATCCGGTGATAACAGTTGAGAGTGTTTATTCAGTACTGTAACTAACTTAACCAAAATCGCATTAATATTTGGAGTGATTTACTTTTTCAAGGTGGACAGTGGAATTTTAACTGAACTAAGAGATGGAAAAAGGAAAGTTTGGGGTTTATATGTTTGAGCCCTTACACTGTATCAACAGTAAGTGAATAATGATTTGTAGCATTATTTTTTTGCGGTACAGAATTAGTTCACAAAACACGGAGATGGGTTTAAACACACACAAAAACCTGGTTGCACTAGTCTTAGTTTAGCAGACTTGAAAATAAATACATTGAAAGACTGTCATCTTCCTTAATATTATGTTACTGTAATGTATACAAAATATATTAGTATAAACAGACTTTAATGTGTGAATTTAGAAGTCCTTTAGAGAAAGAATACAAGCAAGCAGTTAATTTTTTTGTATGTGTCCCTAGTAACCTTTTAATGACATTCCATGTCATACAGTACTTTTTTCAGTCCAGTGAGTGAATAATAAAGTGATTTGCCCCTTCCTATTCCTCTGTCAGCAGGGTTGGTTGAATTGTAAAGCTGCCTAAATAGTTTGTAAATATATCCTGCCATACTTTATTAATCTCTGCATAAGATTGCAGGGATGCAAACGTTGTAAAACGTGTAGTATCATGCAGACTTGGGCAGTCCTATGATTGCAGTAAAAGAAAAGGGATTCAGTTTTATGAGTTTGTATTATTCTCCCATTTAAATGCTTTCCAAGCAGTATGCCTTATTTTTATTTTGGAAGTCTAGTGCTGACTTTCCAGGACTTGGTTTAGTTGCTGCAGCCTCTGGCTATTTTTATTTCCACTTCCTAAGAAACGCGGATCTCGATACAAGCCTTTTTCCAATCCACAGATTGTCTGGAAAATCTTACATACTATATAAAAGTTAATCTACTTACCTGAAGACCCAGCTTCTTCCTGAAGTATCTTGGATCTCTTCCAGCATCAGCAAAGAAAGGTCATAGTTTGGAGCTATCATATACAGAACCATTGTTGAGAAAATATCTTGGTGTTTAAATTTAAACTTCGTTGTTATGTGTTTAGTTATTGCCCTGTGTATCTGTGAAAAGAAGTTCATTTCTTCCTTCCTCTCTCTCTTCCTTTCCCTCCCACCAGGGGAGGTCGGGTCCTCCTGTTACCTTTCTGCCTTTGTCCCCCATTAAAAATAGAGCTCCTCCACTTCATTATCATTTTCCTGAGCAGCTCAGCCCCAGTGCACTCGGTCACAAGATTCACTTTCCACTCTTGCCAGCATCCCTACAGACTTCTTTGTCCTAGATAGCACTTCCCTAGTGAGACACCAGATGACTTAAGGAGATTAGACAAGGGTGACCAGTTCTGTGGGAAGAAAGTGGGAGGTGTCTGGGTTCTGTTTGTGTGGGAATCCTCCTGGTAGGCAGAAACTCTCTCCTTCCACTGTGTTATCGCCTATGGAAGAATCCATCAAAACACTTTCGATGGGGACAGCAGGTTTTTGCTTGCAGCAGAAATTTTCTTTTTGTCTTGAATCAGGGTCTGGGTTAGTGCTAGTTTTTAGTCATCTGGAGATTTTCTCAAAGAGCTACTGTTCCTTGGTGGGATTTTTTTTGTTGTTGTTATTCTCCCATCAGGTTGACTGTTACCCCTATGGTAAATTGTCAATGGAGTTTGGAGAAAAGGAAGCAAATCTAGCTATATATCTAAGAAAGCCCACCTACTGCTATCAGTCTGAAAGTCTGTGGGCCTCTGAACAGAGTAGATGGGCGGTGAAGGGAATCAGCATGTCTTGTGGGTATTGATCTGGTTACCCGATTGCCTTTGTTCCCTACATTAGTTAGTTAAAGGTTCAGCAAAATGGTAAGAAATTCAGAACTCAGGAGTATTTTAGATTATCCTTTATTCAGCTGGGTGTGGGAAGCGTCTAGTAAGATGTATAGACCTTTCCTTCCCTTGGTTGATGTGCATTTTCTTCTGAAGAAAAAAAAGGATCTCTTTATTTTAGAAGTATCCTAATTTTAAAAACTGTCCATTTTGATATTCTTTTGGTTTAACTCCACATTATGTACTGTCTCCGCTGAGGTGGTTGTAATCTTTTTGTTAATACAGGGAGCGAACTCAGATTCAAAAAATATTCTAACAGTTAACCCTGAAGTGATTATTGATAATGTAAATAAATAATTGTACTGCTGAAATAGTAGTAAGTGTGAATTCTTACTAAAGTATCAAAATTTCCTAGAGATGAAATAGAGTTTTTTTCTGATTTGTATATGGGCAAACTGAGCCACCAGAGGTCACAGAGAATAGTTGGCAGAGCCAGAAATAGAGCTCAGGCTTTTCTACTTTCAGCTCAATGTTCCTGTCACTGGATACCACCAGATGGTCTCCAGATTATTCAGTAAATAAGCCTCTGCATCCTCCATAAATATTCTGCCGAAGCCAACTGGCTGTGTCTCTCGCTTGCTAGTTCCCAGTCTGTGAGAGTGGCTGACTTGGCAGGTAATGCTGTAGCTGGCCCCATTGAGCAATCCTCTACTCTGCAGGTTCTCTGGTTTTATCAGGCAGAACAATCTCTTTTCTGCCTCTGCTTTTAGCAATTCTTCTCTTCATCTCAAGGAACTTTTTATTTTTTAGTGTAAGATTTTTCTGTGTGTGCTTGAGGCAAACAATCTGATTTAAAGAAAAAAACCAAACTGATAACTGCCTGCAGATGTTAGAAAAGTGTCTAAAGAAATATTTTGTCTGCTTTTAAAATCTGGGTGACTTAATTGTTTCTGTGTGCCTTGAAATTCAGAGGGTAGAAATATATATGCATGCACTTGTGGCTCTGTGTGTCTGTATGTGTGTAGCATAAATACCAGATGGGAGAGGAGGTTCATGACTACAAAACAAACTGTTTTCTAGTCTCTCTTAAATCACTTCTTCATTTCCTAGTTTGTAGGCCTTTTTTTCCCCTATCTGTTCTGCTGAGGGTTTTTATGGCTCTTCAGCTCTTCACAGTTTTACCGATACAATAGTATGTGCCTCATATAGAAGTGTCCAAACTAACCTTTATGTGCTGCTGTTCTGCTGGCAAGTTCAGTGGCTGAAGTCTAAATGCTGGCCAACAGCAGCTTTCCTTAATTCACTGCTGCCATTGTTGTGCTGCCACTATTTTGAAAAAAAAAATTATTTTTTTCCAAAGTAGACAGCTGCAGGAGCACATTCACTGCAGGAACTGCAAGGTGGAAGAGCCAGCTGACTGGAATGGACCTTTGGCTGGTATTCGCCAAAACTGGGTAAAGCAGTTGACTGGCTGGAGGCAGGATTGCCATTCACCAGAACCTTGGTACGCTCTGCAGAGATGGGCTCCCAGAAACCTCCAAGAGCTCAGCAACAAGAAGTGCTGTATCAAACACCCGGGACAAAAATCCGTGTTGTATTAGTGTGGACAGGAGAGCAGCTGTCCAAGTAGCATCTCCACTGAAAGTTACCTTGGGGGTCTATGGGAGACAGTGAACATTGAGTCAGCAGTGTCTTGTACATTCGGAGTAGCACTAGGAAGAATGTCAGCTGGTCAGGGGAAGGAATTATTCCTCGCTACACAACACTCATGAGATCTCGTCTAGGGGTTCTATTCAATTCTGCACCCACCCTGAAATGTCAGAAAGCTGCAGCAAGTCCCGTGGAAGAATCACTAACAAAGTTAGTGAGGAAAATTATTGAGCCTGAAAAGAGAAGGCTAAGGCATGATTTAATAACAATCAGCCCCCATTTAAAAGAGATAGGGAGTTACAGAAACATAGCCAGACCCCTCTCAGAGGTGCACGGGGGAAAAACAAGAGATAACAGACTCACATGCAGCAAGGGAAGGTCATATTAGGGAAAAAAATCCACTTTGGCTAGACATGAAGAGGTGACCCAGAAAGGTTGTGACATCCCCATCCTTGGAAACTTTTCAAGACTCAGCTGTAAATGTGATATGAGCCCTGCTTGGAGCAGGAGGTTGGACTGGATGATCCAGAAACCACTTCCAATATAAATTTCTGTGTGCTTTTATGCCTATACCTGGTTCGTGCCAGAGATAAGCGTCCTTGTGGGGTGACAGACTTTGGAGCACCAGTGAGATTGTTCTACATCTTTCTTGCAAAGAAAGCACAGCTATATATAATGCATGTCACACAATCAAGAAGTCTAAACCAGTAAGCAGCCTGCATTTTTTTTGTTGTTGTTTTCACCTAGACTTAGAGCTTGAACAACCTGAAGATGCATCTTGTACTATTGATTTATAAATGTTCCTGATAGTGGCAAAAGAGAACGAACAACATTCTAGTTGTATGGGTGGAATCACCAACAAAAAGCATCTAGATAAACATCGGATGAACTGTTGTAACTCGGCTGTGTAGGTCCCAGTTGCTCAGAGCCAAGTACACCTGTGAAGAAGTGGCCAGAGTGGTGATGATGTAAGGTGGTAACAGAAAGAAAAGGGCATTAACTGGTGTCAGACTTGCTCCCCTGTTTCAGGTGGCCTGGTTGAAACTCTTTCTCACTGCAAGCACATTTGTTGTATAGATATAGCTCCTGTTGTATAGGTATTGGCCACCATCTTTAACGGCCTGAAGACCTACCTCACCTTGAAGTAAGATGCACAGTTTTACAGGGCCGGAACAATATAGCAATCACATACCACAGAAATTACAGCTCCCACTTCAAGGGACAGTGTGTTTAAAAATGTAGCATGTAAAGGTAAGAGTGAGAGTATTAAACTGGCTGCTTTAACAATTGCCACATCAGCAAAGTCTCCCCTGTGACCTGTTGCTTCTGCTGCAGCATTTCCAGGAATTCTTGGTCTTGTCTGTTGGCTGATGTTGTCCTCAGCCACTGATTTTGTCTCTCTACAGTAAAGAAGCTAGGCTACTCTGCTGTAAGTTCTTCCATCTCCACAGGCTTTAACTGAAAATTGTAAGACAGGGCAATTTATCTGCCTTTGTCTGTGAGCTTCAGAGTTTATTTGGTTTAAAAATAAGTCATGAGATGGAGGTCAGCTGCCTTTTCATGCAAATCAATGTCATGGTTTCAAGTTAATAATTTTGGTACTGCGCAAATTGTTGCTCATTTGTTGCAGTCTGTTCTCAAGTTTCTCTGCCTGACCTCTGGATGCCTCAAAAAGTACATGCAAACTGAAGGGAGAAGGAGGAGAAGGGAGAGAGATGTTTGTTGAAAACTCTACTAGGATTTTCACAATTTACCAGTGTTGGTTATGCAATTTTAATGTTTCAATTTTAAAAATCCTCAGTAATTGAGTCCACTTAAAATGTGTGGATGGCAAGGAATTCTATGAAACCAAACCAGTTGCTTTTAGGAGTTTGTTTCTTTGTAGGTACAGACATATATCACCATACTCTATGATTATTTTATATATGAAACCCATAGGAACAAGAGGTAGGGATTTTCTATCACTGTCATCAAAACTGGCTTTGGAATCTGCCAAGTGTGTTGACACTGGAAAATGTAGGCTCAAGAGAACAGGGATAATGTGTTTGTGGAATGCTGTCAAGTTTGCTAGCCTTAAAAGCAGACATTTTGATGCATGATACATACACCCACCTGACAAATTATATTGTCCCCCCAATCTTTTGGTTTTTTTCTAATGGCAGAATTGAAGTGCAATTTACAAGTTATTTGGAACTTCTGGAGAAGAGGATTATTCTACATGAAGGGAGAAAGATACAACTCTCATCTGCTTAGAAGAATGTGACAGAGAAAAGTGTTTACACAGGCTTATGTCACGCACAGCTGTACACTAAAACAGCTGCTTGCTCTAATTTAAGACCAAGAGCATTGGCAGTGTCCACTAAAAACACTGGACCTATTGTGTTAACAGTGCAGATAACCAGTAGTTGGCATCTAGGCTACTATTTTCTTTCTTTTTTGTTTTTCTTTTATTCTTCTTTTTTCTGGTCCTCTCCATGATCCTAGTTGCAGAGCCTTTCAAAAGCAGTTTTCATGTTCATGTTTTTACACAAATATACATGTGTATGCCCTATTTGCCTTACTTTTCACTGTTCCCAAACATTTTTAATCTGAGGCCATAAAGGAAGATGAGACCATAACCTCACTTGTTTCTTCCTACAACATCTCATGGATTAAAAAAACCCCTAAGGAATCTAAATTGTAACCTTTACCTTCAAGTATTATTTGCTTTAAGCACAGATTTTTGGTTTTAGTGATTCACCAGTTAGTGTGAGGTTTTATTTCTAGAAAAATGTTAGGAGCATAGTTTCAGGTATTTTCTTCAGCTACACAAATCCTGTGCCTTATTTTATAGGGTCAAGAGCTACTCACCTTTTTAAAATGTCAGGTTCTGTTTGGCAGCTGAGGCCTCTGCAAAACACCCAAGCTGGCTTGAAGGGGAACACTTCATTGAAAATGCTGAGGTCACAGAACTTTTGAGCAGGGGGCAGAAAGCTCAAAGTGTTGTTTGTGAAAGAGGTTTTGACAGCAACATCTCCTGAATCTGCTTCTTTACTTAGGTCTGCCAGGTTCATAAATTTTTTGCTTTTTTTCCTTGAATATAATAGTGATAATACAGTTTTTTGCATAGTTTCTTCTTTGTTATTGATCTCCAAAGATCTCCTATCTGAAAGGATCCTTGCACAATGCATGTGAAAAAAAATCTCAGTGATTCCAGTGACCAGGCTTCAACAAATGAGGATTCTTCATCCAAAACTATTAACTCATCATGAGAAACTGAGCTCTCATCAGACTGTAAAAGAAACCAATTTCCACAGATCTCTCATTTAAAATAATAGTATTTTAAAAAACCTTCTTAGGATTACTTTTGTTTCTTTGTGGGAAGGCAGCAATGGTATGCTACCGAAATGTCACCCTAACTTAAAGGACTGGACAGCCTAAAAAAAAGAAGTCCCACTTCCCTCATCCCCTTGAAGGACCTCCCCTGCTTGTTAGGTTAAATGGAAAGAAAATCAGATGGAGTCAGGGTTCAGTCTCCAAGGTTTGCCAGTCAAGGTGATCCCACCTTCTCATTCCAGCACCAACGTCACATTTTTATTTCTGGAGAAATGCAACAAATGAGGGAAAACAATCTTTGTCACTCTTGCACGTGTAGAAGAAGTAATCAGGAGCACAGATAAATGACACTAAATACAGTATAATAGTTCTCAGTTCCCTCAGATAGTGTGGCCCTAGTTGATGCGTGTGACTCTTCAGAGAGGAAGGTGGAGAACTGGAATTTAAACATTGTGTAGAGAAGATACTTTACTAACAGTATTGGTCAGAAGCAGATCAAATCTTTTAAGTCGTTGTATTATACTTTGTTGTCTTTGTGGGGAAAAAAAGGCAATGCAAAACTCTTAATAGGACAGAGCATAAGAAATTTAGCTGGTGCTTTCATTTTTGCCTAGTGGACTTGTTGCACAAGATGCCCTCAAGTTGTTTCAAGGTTTTTTGATTCCCATAAGGTTTTTCTAGTATAAGTGGTGGGTTTTAGGGTTTTTTCTATTTGGTATCACTATTCGCAAAGTCATTTTACTTTGCAGAACCTAAGATAGCTGCAAGAAGTTCCAGTTGATGGAGATGATCTGAACAGCAAATGCATAGAAAATTTTTAGAAAAAGAAATGAAAACTTGTAAGATATTATCAAAAGTATCTTAAACAATAATAATTGTAAATAACATAAAGACATTCAGCAGTGCTTTGCCAGACAGGGCTGCAGCAGTGATCAAGAGGGTCTCTGGAGCACCAGCCGGAGTGAACACTGATGCGCAGCTTTAGTGTGATGTTTGCCCGAAGTAAAATAGTTGGAAAACAAACTCTGTGCGTTTATCTCAATGTGTTCAGGACGCCTCCTGCTATGGGGGGTAATCTGAACTGGGTGGCAAGGGAATGCAAAAATTATTTTTTTTAATCTAGGAGAGGAAGTTCCTATTCTAAAATCAAAAGTGTTGGACAGTTGGACCATCTGGAGAGTCTGTCCAGTAACAGGACAGGTGTCCATGAAGACAGAAAATCCAGATATTTTTTGAAGGCATAGGAAAACTGTCAGTGAAGTCTAAAATAAAGTTCTCAAAAAAAATTTCCCAGTACTCTCAGGTCATATATGCATCTCATGACACTCTGTTGCTTCAACAAAACTTAAAAGAACCAGAGATCACCTGAATATAAAGGAGAAAAACTGAATAATCTAAAACCATTATTATTTTAATACTTGTGAAAAAGAAAATTAATTTCTTGCCCAGAACATAATGAAAGATACAGAAATCAGAGACAATACTTACTTGGAATGTTTTTGTTTATTAATTCTGCATGGTTGTGTTTTATTTCATGTTTATAGGACCTTAGTGTTTAAAGTCCAATAATCAGACTATCAGTATGAACTGTTGGGAGAAGAAACTCCACCTCTAATACAAGTATTCTTTTAAAATCACATCCTTCCAATATGGGAAGTAAGTGCAAGGTAAAATGTGTTGGTGACCATTTAAAGAAAAATATTGACTGTAATAGTTTGTTATATTTATCCTTATGATAAATTTCCATACACTGTGAGGGAATTAACATAGATGTGTTTTTTAACTCTTTCAGACATTATGAAAAATGAAGATGTATAATGATTTAAAGATGCAAGAGGTAGAAAACAATGCAGCCACAGGACAGTACATTTGTACATAGTAGCACAATGAAAACATGTTTATCCTGTGACATTTCCCCTTATTTCTGTGAGATGTTTACTAAGTGTTTCAACGACAACAAAAAAGTTTTCAGCTTTAAATCTCAAAGCTCCAAAATACAGTAGGTGAGGCAGAATTCAGTGGATTGGAATGGATCAGACAGTATCCACGGAAAGTGCAGACCAGATTCTTGCAGAGACCTAAATCTTCAAAATGCTCTCCAAACAAAGGAAACCAACTGGTTCTTTAAGGAAAAGTTCCAGTTTGAACCATTTGCTGTTACTCACTGGTGCTGGCACCCAGACAAAGTATCCCTCCCTCATACATTCCTTTCTCACTAGATATATAATTATTCCTTTACATGTTGTCATAGTTTTAAGCTCCTGACTCAGATTTCTTAAATACCATCTAAGACAACTGTGTATTCCCTTCTCAGAAACAAGAGTTAGGGATAGCCTGGAAGGAGACACAGTTGCTCTCCACTCTTAACTACTTTTTCACCATGGCTTGTGACTCTGCACACGAGTAGAGGTGGTTCCCTTCAAGAGAAGGTTTGTGAAGGATTTCTTAATGATACAGATTTATCTTAATAAGAAGTTCCTTCTTTTGGACTTCAGTGGCACTTTGCATCTGTGGAGTCAGACGGTCTCTTCCTTTGAGCCAGAATGGCACAGTTGGTCCCCAGCTGCATTTTAAGTGTTACTTCATTCACATCTCCTGCTGCAACACTTCCAGGCTTGGCGAGACTTGAGAGAAAGCTGCTGCCAAGGCAAACCTTTTTACCTCAGCTTCCCCATTGCAGAGTCTGGACTGTTGTGGGCAAGCCCAGGATAGCAGTACCTGGTGGAAGCGGTCAGGGAGGAGTGTCCCAACTCAGCTGTGCAAACAGATGGTGCTGTGCTGGGCATGGCACACTCCTCAAGGCGTGGAATCTATGTCTTGTGAGCAGAGTACGCAGGGAATTGTGAGATGCCCAGATCAATAACAGACACTGTTCATGTGGCTGTGTTGTCTCACACACACCTCTGCACATGTGGAAGTGCGAGTTCTCTTCATTTTTACTCAGTCTGGAAAGAGCTGATTGAATCCTTTGGAATTCCTGACAGAATATGGGCAAAGCCTTTTATGTGCCTCTTAGTGCCTTTCTTTTTATTTATGAGATATCTCTCTTTCAAGTGATTTTTCTGTACTTCAAGTCTGTTCCTCTATAGGAAAGCAAAACTGGACTCGCTGGGCTTTCCTACAAAGATTTTTATGAATTGGTGGATTTTAATTAAGAATTTGTTAGAAATCTGTAAGAAGAGTTTTGCTTCTTTTGAAAAACGGTTTATAGTTTTCCTGCATTAATGCTAACATTTTGAAAAGGGGCATCTGCTTCTTCATTATTTTTTTCATTGATTTATGCTCTTTTTTAAAGCTAGGATTATGAGTGAGATGGAGCAAACAGTATCTAAATAGATTAATTATTGCAGAAGCTGTTACAACTTGAGAAGTTTTAAGTTTATTCTGAAGGGCACAATCACATGGAATGGCACAGCCAATAAAAAACTGCGTCCATTTTTTTGAGTTTATATTATTTTCCCTTATCTTCTACAGGTCCTTTTTATCAAAAAAAGCCCCACTGACTGTGAGTCCATGTCTGTGACATGTACATGCTGAAAAGGTTCAGCTGTGGCAAAAGGTATTTTATTCAGGTCTTCAAGTAGGAATCAGGCAAGATTGAGTTGTAGTCATGAATACTGGGAGTGTGCAGCCACCTCACTGTTCTGAGCAGAGGTTTTGGTAGCATTTCTCGTCAGGAGGTCTGTGATCTTTGCTGGGACCCATGGACACAGAGCTGCTTCTGCTGCTCCCAGGTTCAAGAGTTCACCACTGGCATTCACAGTGTGAGGCAAAAGGAGTCTCTGTACTCAAAACTGGCCTAGAAGCTGGCTAGCCAGCTTTGTCATCTGGCTTCAAAAGCACCACACTGTGCTTGGTTTGTGAGGGTTGCTTCGTTCATTTTTCCCTCAAGTAAAGGTAGACTTCCTTAGAAATTGTTACAGTTTAGGTGTCAAGACTGTTAAGCAGGTTTTGGTTTTGCTTTCCATTTCTCCTGGGCAGAACCATTTCTTTTAGACTTTGAAAATTAATAGATGATAATTTCAGTTGTATATCTACACCTGAAATAATCTTATTTCAATTGTTCTATGATGTAAGAGTAAGTCTCCAACTTTCATTTTGATTGTGAAAAAGTTTGCTTTGGTGGTCTGTATGGTAATTTTTAGTGACCATTTAATGTTCCAGCACAATTTAAGTCTTTCATTTTTTCAGTTTTTAAAATGTGCTTCGTTTTAATTAAGCAGAGAAAAACTTTGTATTCTTTGTCTTTAAAATGGAAGCCTAAATCTCTTCGTTCACATTCTGTTTGCTGTAACATTATTGGCGTGATCAAGTATGAAGCTATTTCAGGAACTAAGACTCAAGAAAATTAATCTGTAACAGTTTGCAGAGAGAAAAGATTAAGATTTGAGTATAAATTTTTGCGAGTTTAACTTCCCTAGGACGTGGAAGACAGGAAAATCATGTTGCTTGCTTCAAATATCCCTTTTCCATGGAAATCCATGTAGTACTGTGGCTAAAGTATTCTGTGGGATTGTTTGAAAATCGGATGATGTATTCATGCTGATTAAGGAAATCTGTGTTAGGAATCTAAAGAAAACATTGTAAGATTAGGAATTACAATAATAGCTTCAGTCTGATAACTGAAGTTAGGTCAGTGAGAGCAATACCATGTATGTGCTTTTTTTTCTGCTGCATCCATCAGAACAGAGAGGAGTTGGATAGGAAGGAGTTTCTAGGAATACTCTTGAATCTTTCTGAAAGAAATCAAGTTTTTTATTTGTGTGTGTGTGTGTGTGTGTGTGTGCGTGTATTTAGGGGTAGGAGGGCATTACTGGGCTTTTCCATAGTGCTTCTCTAAATGACGTTTCATTGTTTTCTCAATACAATATGTTTCGGGTAATACAACATGTAAGCTGGTATCTTCTGTGTGGGTACTGGGCATTTCTTTTAGACTTGGATGTCACTTAGACTTATGTGTCACACTTGTGCTTTGCAGACAGTGCATGCTCTGAGAATACTCCATAAAAAACAGTGTCTACCACTGCAGTTGAAGGACACTTGAAACCTGAACGTGATTTTGTTGCCTGGGGCTATTCTAGTAGTAAGGAAACCTTTGTAAGAAACTGTCTTTGTGTACCTACGTTTGCTTTTAGAAATTCAGCTGTTGAAGAAACATTGTGCTATCTTGAGAGGGCAGTCATATGGGAAAGTGCAAGAGTGTTTTTATATACCATGACACAATATTAATTTTTTTCTTCTTTCCTCTTAAGTGTAAGAATAAATATTTGTACTTAGAAGGATTTTTTCCAAGAAGTGTGTTGGACAGATTTCGGTTTTCTAGTAGTGTATTTCATATTTCTGAATATGCTGATTTAATATATAATTGAAAATATATTTAAGTTATGTGAGAACAGATGTTTCAGAGATACAAGCTACACTTAGCTACTGTAACCTGATTTAGCTTAGTTTAAAAGGATTACTGCAGCTTAAGGAATTGGTTTCCTGTGGTAGTATCAGAATGCATGTATTAGATGCAGTTACAACTTACAGGGATTGTGCTTATCCATGTCTATCTTAGCAATAATGGAAAAGTAATACTGTAGTGACTTACTGTGCTCTTAACATACAGCACCAACCAATTTCCAGGTAATTACTGTATATTCAGTGTGGATGGGACTGTATAAAAATGTATTATCTGTGTGCCAGTCATCACTAATTTTGAAGTGGTATTTTGAAATTGCCACATTTTTTTCTCCTTGAATTAGTCCTGGCACGAATAGTAGGTTTCATGACCTGCAGATGTAGAGAGGTGGGTTTGTTTCATGTTTGGAGGTGTCCATTCTTGCCTGCTACTTACCTTGCCAGTTCATTGCCCTCTTGCCACAGCATACAGGAGCTTTTGCCTGGATCTTCAAAGCAGTGAAAGGATGAATGCCTTAACATAGTCTCAGTGGGTCTTCTGACAGTCCTCAAATGGCATTTTGAAGTCCACAAAAAATTATGTTCGGGCTTTAATCTTCAATATTTACACAGGCCTTTGGGCATGATCAGAAAATACTGCTAACCATATCCAAAATAATCATTTTATACTGTCAAGTGAGAAAACTATGAGTAAGCATTCTTCTGTGGATCTTGATTTACAATAACAACAAGAAGTACATATACTTTTAATGAAGCATTCTAATCATTTAAGTCCCTTACAGTTTATCTGTATTTAAACATTACAAAATGAAAGAGTACAGTTTGGTAATTCTAAATATAATTTGATTGTTTACAGCAGTGGGGTAAATATAATTTCTGTGAGGTCCTTACTTTGCAGCCATGAGGAAACCACTGATTTCATATTGAAGTTGCAGTTCTCCCCTTTTCCATAATGACACAAATACATCAACATCATAAGATTACGCATTCTTGAAAGAGTAGTTTATTTGCGTCAGTGAAATTTTAAAGTTCTTAATAACTTACTGATTTAAGTCCTAAGTGCATTTGGAGGGAGGAGGGCATGTTCTAGCAGTCAAGTTAGCAGCTAATACACAGCTAACTGTTCAGTCAGAACTACAAAATTGATAAATATCATCTAAATTATTAATTTTTCAGTACAGCAGCCTTTCGTCTGGAAATGCTGACTCACTGAAACCAAAAGTTTTTTAAGAATTCAAGAAAACTTGGAAGAGTGTTTCCTGACAAAACTGTCTGCTAAATGTGCAGCCAGGGAGAGCTTCCAAGGCAGACAGTCAGAGCACTCATCTGGGAAATTCAGATTTCTGCTCTGCCTGGTTCTCAGTCAGAGGGCAGAGCGAGATATCTCTTTTCCCAAAGGACTGAGAGGACAACCAACTCACTGGATTTGCAGGAATTCTCTTTGGTTTAGATATCAAGTATAGGCTTAACTGATATATGTTAAGACATGCATACTGCATTTTTAAGCATGTGTATCTTAAAAAACTTTGCTGCTGGAAAAGTGAATAAGTACAGGAGCAGTTCATGGTGTTGTCATTTTACAATTTTTGTTGTCCAAACAGAAAACAAAGGTCGCTCTATAAGGAAAAGTTGTCTAAATCCATTAAAAGCAGACAATCTCAGCTTGCTTGAGCTGATGTTGCTGAAATGCCTATTTCCTCAGCACAAAGAGCAATAACCAGGAAATAATAAGCTGTTCGTCCCTTTCACTTGCTAGAAAACACTTTCAGTCTCAGCTAGTTTCCTCCCAGAGCCACAACCAGCACACCAGGGCCCTTGGTTGGAGAAGGGTGGGGTCTTGGCTGCTGTGCTGCATGGCTGGATACTGATGTGTTGTGCTGATTTGCAATCATTTACGTGCTGTATACTTCCATACGTGATTCTATAGTCTCAGCTATTATACTATTAAGTACTGTAACAACTTGTAAAGGGTGGAGTGAAAAATGACCGTTCTGGACTTCATTCTTACAGAGAAGGTGGAAAATTAAAAGGGTAAAAGAACATCTATACAGGGATGTTGAATAGTCATGGTACATTTTTCAGGATGAAGGCTGAGAGTGTTGGATCTAGGGTATGCTGGGAGGATAATGTGAAAAAATGTAAGAGCATTCCTGTTTCTGAATCTCAAGAAAAACATAGCCTTAAATAAAACTATCACATAAATAAAGTCTCAAGTCTTGTATGAGAAACTGAATAAAAATAAATAAGTTATGTTCATATAAAGAATAGTTTCAAAATTCCTTGACCGTAGAAAATCTTAATTCTTATAAACGGAGTATCTCTTAGGAATTTTGTTGAAATAAATAGATGCCTAAAATGGGGATTCATGACTTTATTTGACAATTGTACCATCTCCTCATCAATCCTTTTAGGCAAAGCCAGAATCAAGTTATAAAAATCGACCTTCTATTTATCTTTGCAGTTTAATCATTTGCAAACTATCATTCTTACTGATAGCATTCATAATAACCTACTTGTGTAAGTATGTGTACATTCCACTGAGTGCATTTTTGCAGTTCATTTAGGATGATTAGAAATTGCTGGGTTGAGTATTCTGTGAAAGTTTTACAAAATGTTTGCCTTGTCTTTATGCAAGCGTATATAGAAATCTAGATATTGCTTACATTCTTCTCATGCAGTGATGTTACTAAATTGAGAAAAATGTCATTTTTGACCGCAGCTGAATTTCGTTTTATTTTATATTGATTAATTCTAACTTTTGAAATGGCAAGTCAAAAGGGGAAAATAGTTCAATGTTAAATAATTAAGGAATATTTTTAAATTAGTATTTTAGGAGTGAGATAAAATATGGCAGTAGAAAGAAAACACAATAGGTACATTTTGGCTTTAGGATTAGTAACACACACTATTGTGTAAAGTCATTCTCTGCTATCTCTATTGTTACAAAATCAAGGATAATTTTTAAATTTGACTAATGATGATACAAGTTAGAAAGTCTAAAAATATCTTAAAACCCAATTGACCAAACGGAGATACATTAAAATATGTGAGCTAAAGTGAAATAAAGCTTCCTTAAAAAACCCACAGCACAAGGAGAGCAGAACACGATGGGTACAAATGTTTGGGTTTGTTGCGTTTTTTTACAGTGACCTCTGTTAAGAGTCATAGGCAGAAATGAATCTATTTTGGATCTTTTAGTCCCTCTCAACTTGAGTGCTTTCATTAATAACACTTCTCTTCTGCTACTTTACCATGGAAGAACTAGAAAGACAGGTAACTCTAGTGCTAAATCTCTAAGATCAAACACCGTTCTTCCTGTTACCTGCCCTGCTAATTCCAGAGGACCAAGTAGTTACTATGAGGGTGGCATGAGGCTCATTTACAGAGCAAAGATTCACTGCCGTGATAAATGTGGGAAATCACAGGATGTCTACAACTTTCTTTATTTTCTCTATTTTAACTACTGCAAATTTTCTCCTTTTTTTATCAGCAAGGAAACAGACTTATGATATTCCCTACCAGATTAATTGGATATCCAATTGGAAATTGTGAAGAAAGAGGAAAACAAAATTTCAGTGACTACATCCACTCCTGACATATTCTAAGATGCTTTTGCTTGTTTCTTGCTGTTCATTTTTCTCCTCAATACTTTACATTGTTAAAATCTGAAGATAAACCCTCATAACCAAATTTACGTCTTTGTTCCCCTGCCCTTTAAAATAATCAGAATGTCTGCTACAGATTTTAAGTGAGTTAAACACACTGATGTGGCTCAAGTGAAATACTTTCCACATTAAAATTCTTTGTGGATTGAGAGGTCTGTAGGAAACCAGAAATTGAATTAAGAAAGTAAAAGTTTTAGACTGCTAGAGAAAAACAATTAAAAATCACTCTTTTATGTAATGTTTTTTTGCAAAATACAGTCAAAGTCACAAGACAGCATCAGTCAGGGCATTTTTTAATTGCCAGAGGGTTATCTGTGATGGTTGTGAATTCTTGTCAAGTGAAGAAATTTAGTCATTAGAACTGACCTTTTTTCTTTCAAGTTTTGAAAGTTTCTCTTAAGAATGCTTAATTTCCTGTTAGGAATATTTATTTTATTCTTTTTCTTGTATTCAGATTATATGGAATGCTTGATTTCTCTCAAAACTCACTCTTCTCCTCCCAGTTGTATAGTGGAATAGATAACCAATTTAGAATAAAAAATAACCTCCTATCTACTCAACAGTATATCAAGTAAAATCAGGTCAAAAACATTTATCTCACTTGAGAGCTGGCATGATAAGGAGAGGGAACACCCTTCCTGAAGAGACTTTCAGTGATTTCTTGGGGTTTTTTTCTACAGCTTGACTGGAAGTTCAGAGTCTCTCTTCTGGTACAAAAGATCTAGTCATGGGCTAAATCTCAACCATATCACAGGAGCTTTACAAATAGGAGAGAAAGTAAATGTTCTGGAGGTTGAAATATGCCACTGATTCAAAACTTCAATGCTGCTTGAGTGTGGAATGTAAGTACCTTGTGGAGGAGTGTTTCAAAAATGTCTCTTTCTCTAAAGGTAGGAATGTTGCATCTGATATTAATTGAAATACAGCCATGTTTTTGAGGCAATTTCTCAAAGAGGGTGCATATGTAGATCTAAGAAGATTTTTCCCCACAACCTGTACTTCAGCATATAAAAAAGCCAGACCTGGACCAAAACAGTCATTGTAGTGAGCACGTTCCCACCACATATTCTTACTTGTTCCTGGAGAATTTGCTTGGCTGAAGGCAGATGTTTGAAAGGATTTTGCTTCTCCTTCTGCTATCCTTGTTGGTGGCTTATCCTCCTGAAAGGAAAGGATCATTCCCCCCCAGTACCTTCTTTGTTTGCTGTTTTCTGTTTCTCTTTGTCATGTATGCTACCTACCTGTCCTTAAGAAGCCAGTGAGAAACTTCTATTTCCAGCTTCTACCCCTTTTGTCAGGCAGAAACCCGTTAGGCAATCTTTGGCTCCCCAGGATGTTTGGGTTAGAAAAGTTGATTTATCTCTGGCAATAGCTATTTGTTTTTGTCCTAGTACACTACAGTCTTAAGTGTTATGATTCTCTTTCATTAGCCTGTTGCCCATAGTTTCAGTGGTCTGGGGAATCTCCAATATATAAAGTTTAATACAAAAAAAGTTTCATAAGCAGAACTTGTTTTCCAAATCATCTCCAAAAACTATTATTGCTACATTTCAAATTTTCTTAGGTAGTTTGTTAGGATTATTGCATGGAAATTTGCAGGCAAACCAATATTCATAGTGTATTTCATATTTTTTCATCACTGATATGGCTGTAATTGCTTTTTTATGTGTGTATGGGAGAAATATTCTCAAGTCATATTTGCACTGTTATTGAATTGCAACAAATAACACAACATCTAGCCATGTACTTGACCTACTCATGTGGAATGTGCCCACAGGGACTTGTATAATTTCTGTCCAAAGCATTACCCAGTTGCTCAATCCAAATCACCTCCACAAACAGGTATTTCCAGGAGTGTGCTATACTTCTGGTGGTGTGATTGGCTTATTGTACTGTTATTTATGTTAAATACTGAAATAGGAGTGTTACCAAAATCCCTCATTAAAAAAAAATCATACCAGTAATATGGCGAATTCATAGACTCCATGGTCCAAACTGTTCAGAAAAAGAAAAAGTAAGATGGAACACTGAACTGATTGCCTTGCTAGAACATTTAATAGTTTTCAGCTAGCATAGAATAGTTAATAAAATGGATAGCAATACACTGTTTTTCCCTCTTTTTATAATTCTGCTGTGATCCAGGTAAGACTGATTGCATTTTTTTTTTAAACAAAAGTCTCAAAGAGAAAATGAAACTCTTGTAGAAAAGCAAAGGCATGCTGTATTTCTTTCAGCAAAGAATTGAGTTGTATGCTGGAAAACATGCATTTGGACTCTTATGTTTGGGCTCTCTGAGTGGTGTAAGCAAGATACATATTCCCAGATAAATGTAACCATCTGAAAAGTGAGTGCAATGATTCAGTACAGAGCTATGACATGCTTCAGTTGCAGCTGAAGCACTTTGTGACCTGTGCTTGAGTCATTTTGGAAGAGCACATGAGTTTTTCTTACTGTTTATACTTAGAAAGAGACATGGAAAACACTTGTTTTCCATGGGATATCAGAGTAGCACTTAAATAACTTACTAAAAATAGATTTTTTTTTCCATACATCATAAGAATTCTGACTGGTTTTGTGAAGCCAAAGAGAGTGGGATCTCTTGTTCCGTTATTTAATGATGTGTTTGGTTTATCTCTCTTAAAAGTTTTAACTCCAAGTCAATTAAAGCACAGTCTGTGCATGTGCATCAGCTGGTCAGGGAAAGCTTGGACACTCCGTCCCTATGGTGTCTCCATCTCTCTCCTACTTTTCATGCTGCCCCAGCTGGGCTCCCACCCCAAGACTGAGGCAGGTGGGGAGTGTCTGTGCAGGGCAGTTCCTTTCCCTTTGCATTGACCCTTGGAAAGAGGAAGAGACTGACCATTTTCATGGAGCTGCTCCATGTGGGGAATGGGCAGTTGCCTCTAGGGAAAACCAGGAATGGCCTCTGTCATCCTCTGGCTTGGGCATCCCAGTGGTTTGGCATGACAGCATGGGAGCCCTGAGTTGGACAAGAGGTGACTGGTCTGTTTTACAAGCCATTAGGGAAAAGTCAGTGCACCCACAAGTAAAGTGCATGCTTTTCTTAGAAGACTTTTTAAGTTGTTCGTGCTGACACTAAACGCTCTGGATGTGGAAGAGCAGTTTGAATGCTGAATATGCACATAGATGTGCTAATATGCATGTGCTAACTTTGTTTTACAATAAGTTTTATTTCTGACTTTTCTTAAGGTCTGAGATGAGTAGCAAAATACGAATGATAAGGGAAATACTTTCAGATTTCAACACTTTGTTGACTTAATGTTTGAACTAAAGGACTCAAAGATGGACATGTCTACATCTATGGTTTATGACATACTATCATACATCTGGTTTATGGCTCGTAATCTAAGGATATGGTCACACAGCAGCTGTTTTCTGGGAGGTATATTTGATAACCTGTAGTTTTCCAACTTTGTTCCTGGAAGTCTTCATTATGAGCAGGTGAGTGTTAGTTGCTACATGTGAATACAGTATCTATAGCAGTAAATTACAGTTGGAAGTTGCTGATGTGGCTGTAAATCTACAAACAGAAAATTTCCGAGTCAGAGGATTGACTCTGCATTTTGGAGTGTACCAGATTTATACTGATCTAATGGAGAATTATTTTATATATTCAGAAGAATATTTTAATTGTTCTGAAAGTTGCCATTAGAATTCCTTGATTTAAATTAGCAATCAAATACAGTTCAATAGCATTTAAAAACTGGTAACTATGGATTATGTTTGCAAAGAGGCATCTTTTGAGAACTAAAATTTAAGAAGGGTCAGTTGTTTTTATATGTTGATATATAAAAACAATATATAAATATAAAATTAAAATTGCAATATGTAGAACTGGTGAGTGAGCTTGATGAATGTCACAATTCCACCAAAAGGTTTAATAACCTTTTTTTTTTTAAGTCACAGAGAGCATAATATCTGAAAATGTGATGCCAATTAAATTACATCTCTTAAATTCATAGAACATGTGAATTCAGTTTATCTGCATTGATCTATCAAGGTAGCTTAGGTATTCTTACCTAAGGATTTTTTCCACCATTGTAATCATGCTTTCTTTTTCAATGATGCTATTAAGTTATCAGAGGTTCACTCCTGTGAAATATTTGCATTCACATCAGGTTTTTGCGCTTACACTGCTGCTATTCACAGATTTGAACTTCTCACACACTGATGAGGTGTACTTAATCTAGCAAAACTTTGTAATAGACAACTCATATCTGTCTCTAAGCAAAAAAAAAAAAAAAAAACAAACAGAACAGTTTTTAAGTCTGCTATAAAAATTCTTGGGTTTTTTTTAATATGTATCAACTCTGTTCTTGTAGCTGTTACCTAACAAAAATACCGATTTTATTTAATGATATTCCATCATACCTTTGTTGTTCTCTTCTGTTGCAAATTGCCATCTACCATATTTTTAGGAACCTAATGCAATTTTCCTTTTGGAAATGTTTAGTTCAGTCAGCTTACCTGGAGTAACAGGAACCATTTAACGTATTTGGTGAACTGTGTTAAGTCAGTTCAGCTAGCTGTCTAATCTTTGGCATCTATTTTAGAATGAGTCTTTATAATTTATATAATTGAAACGTGGCAAATACAATCATACATATTCTGGCTGCCTGTTGCTTTACCAAAAACCTGAAATGTCTCATGAATCCTGCTAGCCAGTTTACTTCAGTAGAAGCAGATATGTTTATCTTGTTGCTTGCTTCTAAATGGAAAACAGCTTTTCAGTATTCTCTTGATAATAAATATCTTGCAGTTTACCAGCTTGTACCATTAGAAGTGTATGTAGTAATGAACCAGATAATAATTGTGCATCAAGGGGCTATTAGCATTGACTTGTAATTTAAAAGTGTATAATAAACAAGATGATCATGGATCAATTACTGACAATTGAACTATGTTTATTTATGCTATTTTAAGGTTTCCTTGCAGACCTACATTTCATCTTCATGTATGGTGTAGCTCTATGGATCCTGTAGCTACTGTTAATCAACCGGGGCAGTGTGTTTGCCATCATGTTTCTACTAAAAATGTAGAAAAAAGGTATTCCTAGTTGTCCACAATATTCATCATCAGCAGAAGTGCAACTGCTGTTGTACTGAAATGCTGTTTTAAGAAGGCAGCATTTTCTCTATATTTTTAATAATTGTTCAAGGGAGCAGCAGCCTGCTCAGGCTGTGTTGAGAGTACAGTTCTGCCAGCCTGCTCACCAGGAGCAAACAACAGGTTAAAGCCTTGCCCCATCTGTGATGTCTGAAGATGCTGATGGCCATTGGAGCCTTGCACAGGAGTTTATGTATTTTAAAGGTTCAAATTAACATCAGGGTCCCAAGCAAAATGTCCTCTAACCTTGCTGAGATTTGCTGCAGCCTACCTGTGCTTAGTGAAGTCATTCTGTGTGGGAAACATCCAGTGCCCAAGGACAGCACTAAATACTCAGCTGTGTGGGGAAATGTTAAGAAGTAGAAATTGTACAAATACAGTGCATTGAAGTAGTTAAAATACTTGTTTGTTGTCAGGTTTCAGTATGGTTTCTAAAAGTCAATGAATGTGTTAGAGAATTAACTTCTATTTTTATAAGGATTCTGAACAACAAATAACTATCGCTTATATAGTGCATGTAGGTGTCCATAAGTTTTGAATAGAAAAGTCACAAAACAGTGATTTGTGGATCATTATTCTCTTTTGAAGATCACTGCTTTTTATACACATTTTATTATAGTTCCATGTAAAGAAATCTTTGTGAAAAATTATCACACTAACAAAAGTACAGTAGGCAAAAGACTTTATTATTTAATTGCCTTTTTAATTGCAGCATAAATATTATTTCAGTGTGATCCTGTAGAAGGCAAATCCTGAAAAGCAAAGCTCTTACATGAATTTCCTCATCTTGCACACTGAATCTGTCATGAACTTACCTGTATAAATAGCTTAAAAATGTATATCAAGCGTTTGTTTAATTAAATTATATTGCATTAAAAATAAACCTCGACCTTTAAAAGGTAGATAAGAAAGCCGCAGCTTGAAAACAGGAACGGCTCCGTATGAGGAAGGCATTTATGTTTAACCAAATGTCATACACCCAGTGTGACAGATTGAAGTACTGGTTAGAGTCTTGAGTTCTCCAATTGAATACCTTTTTTTTCCTGGAAATAAACAGCTTTTCCATTGTGTGTTTAAATATTTATTGTTTGCTTAAAATGTAGATACTGGATTATTTCAGAGTGTTAAGGTTTGGACTCGCTGATCAGGAATTTCACTTCTGGTGTTTACATACATTTTCCGGTTTAACTGCCAAAAAATTCTTTGATGGAATTATTGAAGAAGGTTCCTTTCCTTACTAGTGTATTTCAAGTTGGAAAATTGAAAAAGCTATGGATTAATAAACAATGGATCAGTGGGCAGGTAGAGAGGAAGAGAAGCTTGGCTTGTATTTGTTTGTTTAATTAAAAGTAACTACTGGTGATGAAGTACCTTCAGTTCTCAAAAATTTATGGTTGCTTAAAGGCTATCATCTATAATGCACCTGATCCTGGCCTTCTTCAAGTACATATTTAGAAAGTTGGAATAACCTGTATGCTTTAGTTGCCCAGCTATCTCTTTCAGTCATTCACAGGGAAGCAAGAGGTCTGAAAAGACTGAATGTCTGTGGAATGGAGTTTCCCTTGAAGTTGAGAATGTTTGCTGCTAGAAGACGTTGTTTATTTCTCTGTTTCATTCTGAAGTCGGTTGGTTGGGTTTTGTAACAGGAGGCAACAAAAGTCCTTGTCTGACTTGTCTTCACATTGTTTCAAGGCCCCACTCCCACCTGGCGCAGATCTGTCAGGTTTCCTCTCGAGATGCAGCTGAATTAAATTTGTTTGCCAGATGCAACATCCAGCAGGTCCTTTTTGTTCATGTTCAACCACTTGTCTTGCAGGGAGGCTGCTGATGGCCCTGTGGTGGCTCTGGCAGGCTCTATAGCTCAGCAGTACCTGAAGGAAAGAGAAGGGAGAGAAGTTGCAGGGAGACTCCTTGGGGTCTCACCTCAGTTGTTGCAGGTTGGAAGGGCCAGTATCAATGACCTCAAACTCAGAAGTTCTGTGTTTTACTTCAGGTAGGCAATGCTGCAGTTGGTGGCAGTTTGATTTTAATTAATCCAAAGAAATGCATTTCTTACCATTTCTGAGACAACTGTAAGTCATTTCTTTCTGTTTAAGGTGCTCTATTTGCTTTTTAAACTGATGGAATTACCTGCTTTTATTATCTCCCTCAATTCAATTATTTTACCTCACGTCCCTGCTTCAGCATCATGTATTGAGATTCATTAACAGTTCTTTGGCAGTCACAAGACACTAATCATCTGTTTACAATATTGATCAACAGCTTTCATGTAAGATTACATTTGAAGTGAGAAATAATCCTGCAGCAAATAGTAAATAAAAGACTGGGAAGAAAGAGAAGAAGCTGTCTTAGGCTCTATAAAGTATTTTTTTCAGGTACCCTGGAAACATCTGCATCCCAAACAGTTGGGCCCCTTTAGTGAGTTTCAGCTCTGAAATTCCAACAGAATTTCCCATCCACAAGTTGTCCATTGTCTCTAGTCATCTTTATTTGTAAAGATACAGATTTTTATTCCTGTGGATGCAGATTTCTGTTGACTTCTAAGCAGTTTCTGAGTTGTAAAAATATTTATGGGCTAACAAAAAATACTGAGCTTCTGATGCCTCAACAATTTCATTTGTTGCTGTATATAAAATATTTCCATATTATATATAATAGGATGTTGTTATCGTTGTTCCTGAAAATTATGTACTCTTCAGAATGGGAATTGAGGACCAAATGCTAGGATTTTTAAAATCTTACTTTTCTGAAGTTGCTAGGTAAATTTCTTCTAAATTAGTCTGGAAAGGTTGATTTCTGGGGCTCGTCAGCACTAGATTTGTGGAAACTTACATTAGAAGAATGTTGACAGTTATATAAATGGCAGACAAGATTTACTTGTATTACTTCTCAGAGCTTTATTAAGACACTTTACTTTAACTGAATAATAAGAGTAATTCTGCATCCATAAATGTTGTGAGCACCTCTTCAAACTATGTGGTTCCTTTAAAATATATTACTTTCAGATAGCCAAAATTACTAGTTCATGGAGTTGTATCCAGTCATTTGTCAGAAGAGCTCTGAAAGGTAACCAGCTATCAGATAGAAAAGACATCCTTATTCGTGTACATATATCTACACTTGCGGCTGTTAATTAGAAAAAATATTTCCTGAAACTAAATTTAGTTTAGCCACAGAAATATAATCAGGACTTTTTTTCCTACTATTATAAATACTTAAGAATGAGTAAATTAGTGTGCTGAAGCTAGGTTTTTGCACATGAATAAGGACGGGAAGAAGTATCAAAAGAAGAGAGATAATGCTGAAGAATTTAGATAAAACTTGGGCAGAGGAGTAGGAGGCAAAATAGATCTGGCAGGAGCAAGCTGGCTTTTACATTATTTTCTGATACAATTATGAGAGTTGCTCAAGTTGTGGATGCTGCCCGTTGTCACATGATGTTGCCAGCATTTATTTCCGAATCAAATCTATAAAAGGAAATGAGAGTTCTCTGTCCTTCAAACCACTTGTCTGGTAGGAAATCACTTACAAATAATAAAGTGCATATTAGAGCATAAAATAGTTCCTTGATGTATGACCTGCAAAACTGTTTTAAGGAAAACAGATGAAGCTGGGAGTAGTAGAAATTTTTTGTACTGGAAGAATTACAGGCTGCAGTCCTGTGTTTTTACAGCTCATTGGACGCTTGTCTTCACTCTGAAACTGTATTTACAGAAGCAGCAGGGGTTCCCTATGGGCAGGGCAGGAGAACTGCCTGGGGACAGGGAAGAGCTGCCTCCCCTCAGCGTTGTACTCCACTGGTTTGACTGCTCTGGGGGGGTCCCCACCTTCTGAGTAATGACAATAGAGGCAGACTTGTAAGAAGGGCTGAAAGCATCCAGGAGGAACTTGAATAGATGATCAGGTTCTCAGTGTCAAAAGGTGACAAAGTGCACTTTTAGATTTATCTCTTCAAAGTAGCGGGTGAGAATTAACTTCATGATTTTCACTGCTCAGTGAAGTAACAATCTCCAAAGAATTTTTTTTTGTACTGCTTTGTGCCCAAATACATTGTGGCATGGGATAGAAAACTGCCTTACTATACAGCTAATAAAAAATGATCTAATACAATGCTACTTGAGATGTAAAATTGGGGAGGATTCAGATCCAATTCTGCCATGTTATAGCATGTAAGTTATTGTTACTGGACAGTATTCTGAAAATAAAGATCTTGATATTTCCTGCCATGAAATGCCTCAAGTTTACCACTTTATAATAAATGTCTAACAACAGCACTTCTCAATTCCATAACAGTCCCTTCATCAAGGATTGCAGAGTGGTTTGTACATACTCACTGACTGGATGTTGTATTGACTTAAAATTGAATATGGTGTTCATTGCCCAGGAGTTAAATGATTGCAGAACCAGAGGGACTAGCTAAAGTGCTGTGGGCTGATTTGCTATCCTTTATTCCACACAAACTCTGTTTTGTTTAGTCTTACGTAGTCAGGTAAAGAAACAAATTTTAACATACAGAATCTGTGCATTTTTATGGTGCCAATATCGCATTTACTAAATCAACAGCAAGCAAACATCTCCCAGTACAGGTGACATACAGATTATGTGTTTTTCAGTAATTTTTCCAGTTTCAAGGTTCAGTGCTTTACAAAGACAACTGTGTAAGCAGCATTTTGATAACAGGGATAAACCACCTGCTCCTAAATTTTTGTCAAGTCATTACATATTTTTCATTCTTTTTGCATCCTGTTCAGCACTTGCAGATTAAGTTCGTGCTTTGTCATCATCTGTTGTCCACAAAAAAATTCTCCTTGAGGGAAATATAACAGTACCTACATTTTTCTTTTCACAAGTGCTTCAGAAATACAAAGGGCAGCAATGTTATAGGATTGTGTAACACACCTTTAATTACTTTCACAAATAATTTGAGAGGTGGTTTTGGTTTTTTTTCAAATGAGGAGCTTTTATGTACATTCAGGGAGAGGTCCTGACTCTCCAGAACCAGCATAATTTCAAGGAAAAGAATGTGCGTGAGAATTCCATCCTCGACACATTTTTAGGCACTATATACACTAAGTTATTTGCTTAAATAATGTCTCCTGCTTTTCTTAGTTGAGAGCTTGGTGGATTCTTAAAATAGCAGGTAGGCAGCAACGTTCAAGGATTTGTGATAACAGACTAAAACTTGAATTACACAGTTAAAATGGAAACTGGAAGACTGCATCAGAGGTTTTTGGTTTTAGTATGATAAAAGCTTTGTTGTCTAGCTCAGAAAAAAAGCTCCACTATTTAACAGGTAGTGAAGGAAAAACATGGAACTGTTCTTTGACTTACAATTGATTCTTATTTTCAAAGCCTATCCAAATCACGGTGCTGGCCTCAAAATATCACGAAAGCACAAAATCATGTTATTATTTTTGCTAGTATGATCTGAAGACCTTTCGTACCTTTTTTTAATGTTTGACAGATACAAGTTTGAAGCATGTATTAATATATTTCTCAGACTTTGCAGATGAGTTTTGTGATCTACAAAAGTTGAACTTGTTGATGTCTATAAAATAAGATGGCAGATGGAGCATGTTTCCAGCAGGCAGAAATAAAACTGCTAGGGCAATCAGGCTGATCCCTCAACTGCACACACTTCTTGGAAATTTAGTGTAGAGTAAGAGCTTAAAAGTGAAGTCACAGAAATAGTTCAAGAAAGGGAAGTAGAATATATCTGTGCTGGTTGCACTCGTGGTTTTTGAACATTGTCAGCAAGCTCCACAATTGATGCATTTTGCCTAGTGGTGTCACACAGTGGCATGTGGTGGCTATGTGCTGTTTGTTGCCCCAGCTTCTTTCCTTATACTTGCAAGTCAGATAAGATTCTCCTATGAGTGAATAAACTAATTTTGTTTGCTTGGAATATAAGATGCCCCAACACAGGTTATGTTCTGTGAAGGTGGTATTTGCCATCCTCCTATGTTCAGCTCTAATGAACTGAGATTATGCTTAGTGCAGACTGATCATGCTTGAAGCTTGTTGCATCTGGCCTAAAAACAAGGCAAAATAAGTCCAATGAAAATGAATAGGAGGTAGATCTGGGTGTATTATCCTGTAATTCTCTTTGACAGATCCGAAGTTAGGTTTTGAAGAAGGGTTAAAGGCCAAAATGCTCCTGTGCCTATCAGACTGAGTCACTAACTAGCAGAGTAATTGCATTGATTATTGCACACCCACAAATTACAACAGAAAATACTTTTCAGGGGGTGGAGGTTGTACTTTTTCTGAAGGTTTCTGTATAATTTATCTACTGTAAGTGCCGGTTCTTTAGAAACATCTGAACCCTGCTCTTGTGCATGGTCCTTGTGTGCCAGTTGGCCACCCCTCCCTACGTGGTTGCAGTGGTTTTGGTGCAAATGAAGGTTTTGACAATGCTGCTGTTGGGGAAATTCAAGTAATGTATTCTGCTTTTGTTTTTAAATTGTAACTATTTGCCTGTCTTCATTGCAGGCGTTAGAAGTTTCAGCAGCTGCATTTTGTATACCTACAGCAAAACAGCTCCCTTGTTAGGCAGAACTTTTCATAAAGGATTAAAGAGAGCTGACTGAGCCATAAGGGACATTTTTAACTTGTAAATGAGAGGCTGATTATCAAGAGACTGTGCTTGTTTGTGGAAGAGGTAACTGAGCAGGCTTCCTTCTCTCTTGGGTGCCTTACCTTGTACCTTCACCCAATCATTAAATCCATTTAAAATTTTTTTGTTGACACAGCTTGCAGTTGCACTCAGTAGATGTCTGGGGATGTCCTCAGATTTGGTACAGAAAAGAATGCTTCAAAGGATATTGTTTGAATTACAGAGTCAAGCATGCCACATTTAGAAAACCCTGCAGTAGTTTGTCTATAAACCTTCATTTGACTCCACTGGGTGTCATCTTTATGGTATTGCGATGTTCCCCATCAGTTGTCACTCTTTTATTCCACAAAATGTTTCCATAGTTCTGTGGATGGGAGACTGGGACTGCCTGGGTGTATATAAATTCACATAAACCCTGCACAAGTAGCCTACTCGGTAGGGAGGCAAATATCTCCCTTCCTTTGTGGATTGATTCTCTGGATCATCTTGCACTGCAGTTGTCATTGGGAGTTGGGGAGGTGTTAGGTGGGAATTTTTAATGCATTGTGTGATTTACTTTTTGTTTGTTTAAGTACTTGAGAGAAGAAGTAGTAACTGAAATTCAGAATGGAAGTGATGACTTCATTTCACACCCACAATGGCAGAACGATGAAAGTGTGTAACGTTTGCCACTTCTTTAAGTGGTTGTCAGGTAATCAGACAGGTTTAATCTTTGTTTTAGATGAGAAATTGTCTTACAGTCCTGAAGCTTAGGAGAATAAGAGCATAAATTTTGGCTTGAGGGAGATCAATTTCACATTAATTTAAGCAGTTGTTTCCATGTTTACAATATATTAACAGAAGTAGAAAATACAGCTCTGGATGGAGCCTTCCACATACCACTTTCTGGGAGACTGAAAGGGTGCATCAGGATAGCTATTAAATGTATGCCCCATCCAGAAGGAAGGCAGAAAGAATCTTAGTAGAATAAAAATTGTATTCCTGACCTAACATGAACTTCTGTGGTTTGTAAAGCAGTTAGATGAAAAGTTCTTTCTCCAAAATACGTAAAGATCTGTTCATGAATATATGTAATTGTTCAATCATCACTAGTATGTATTCCAAATTTAGGTATCTAAAAAGTGAAATAAGTCCATTTCTTCTCTACTTGAAAATTTTTTGTAGGAGTTAGAAGTGGGAGGAGGTTTCTAAGGTAACCTACCAATAAATAAGTTTATTTCCAAAATAAGGGAAATTGAATTTCTAGAACAGGCTGTAACTTCTAGTAAGACAAAGTTGAAAAGCAGTGCCCTGAGGCTTAGCTGTAGTACATTGCATTTGTTACCTCTATTGTTTTCTTGGAATGCTATGTATGGGAATACATTGAATCAGGAAATTATTCCCTGAATTAGGTGATAAAAAATATTTTTACAAGACCTTTTAAAACACAGTAAAAATAGCCTATTGTTTACATCAGTGATATCAGCTCAGAGTGTTTTTACATTTGTGTACATCTTAGCTTATTTCCTTCTGAAAATAAAAAAGTAATCATAACCTGATTTTGGTTCTTCATGAATTTTAGATGACGTGATTATAGCAAAATGTATCTGCTAGTGAGAAAGAGGGTCAGGGAATGCAGGGCTGAGGTTTTGGATTGTCTCAGGAAGAGTGAAAAATTTCCAAATAGTTTTATATTAATAAATATTTAAGAGTTGAGTGTCACATCTTCATTTTGATGACATCCAAATATCACATCAAGGTTTTGTATAGTCTAGTATTCACTATAAATTCTTAGATAAATGGTGTAAATTACTGTGTGCAATGTAAAAAGTACCTGTTATTCATGGCACCTGTAACTCATGAGACCAAAAGCATTATCATTTACTTCTTTAATGCTCCAATGAAAATCCTACATTAAAAATATATTGGTTGTTTTATTTTATATGTATATTAATAGGTGCAACTATTTGTATGTCTCCGTCCCTAAGGAAGAGTTTGGTTGAAGCAACTGTTCTGTTTGGTCATGATGTAGGTGGTTTTCTGCTTTCAGGCACAGTACATCATTTCCTGGTTCTCTTCAGTATGCTAAATATTTTTAGTAGATTTTGGTGACTTTGATTTGATAGAAATCAACTGCATGTGCTTGCAAACACAGTGCATCAGATTACCAGAGTGATTTGCCATGTCCCTGTTTTCTTCTGTCCCAGTCGAGGTTTCTTAAAGGACCTGGCTTGTGACTTCTAAGAACTGAAAAGCTGCTTTCCAGGAGTCACACCTTTAAGAAAATCTTAGTTTGGTCAACTCAGAATGTAAGCTACTATGGTTACAACTTACTCTTAAAAACCTTATTTTATGTTTTCCTGACCTAGGACAACATTTTAAAATGTTTTAGCCCATCTTCCCTTACCAACTGGAGTAAACCTGAATTCTCTGTCCTTTGAATTACCCTGGCTCTTCCCAATGACAGGAATTGCCAACTGTGGCTGCCACCCCAAGGCTATGGCAGCCCCAGAGCAGGTGCTGCAGGGCAGGCAGTGCCCAAGGCCGACAGTAGGTCTGCTTGCCATTGAGGTGGCCATAGTGGGAGGAAGAAGTGACAAGCATTGGGATTCATAGGAATGAGTCATAAGGATTGAGGAGAAAGGAGTGATTGTTGAAAGGCTGGTCAGGCAAAAGGGTCTTGATTGCAGGGTTTGAGGCTGATGTGGTAACCACTTGTCTGGATGTTGTCCTGTGAGGGAGAGGAGGCTGGCATCCAGATGTGTTTGCCATGTGCAGAATCCTCCTTTGTGCTTGGCAATGGGGGGCCTTATGCAGATGAGCAGAAAAAACACTGAAGAACTTACATCAGACGAGAGAAGGGTTAAAAACAAGTGTGAAAAGTTGGATCATGGTACTTGGCACCTTGAAATGAAGCAGGATTTTTCTGGAAGGCTTTAGTCACCTGGGAAGGAAGGATAGAGTAGCTGGCTGTGTGGGAGGCAATTTGCAGGCAAGTGTACTCCTCTGCAGTAGATTGGTACATTTTAATGAGGGAAGTATATTTGCTCTGTTTTATAGGATTTGCTTAGGACTAGGAGTCTGGAAGTCATTTTAAATAGACTGCTTTGAGATATAATGGTCAGGTGGAAATATTTGAAGCATATGATATGGAAATACTGTATTTACAACATATTTGTAGGGTCTCAAGAAGCTGAGCTGAAATGATTGCCTCTTTTTCAGAAGAGATTTTTAAGAGTAAATAAAGCTCATACGGAAGATGTAAAAGAAGTAGTGAAGAGCTACTGTAGCTGTGCAACTTTATTTATTTATTTGCTTATTTGCTTCATTATTTGCATTTTCAACTGATCTCTCAATCCATCCCACCCTGCAGGAGAGGATACCTTTACACTGACCTCCTCCTCATCCCCTCCCCTTCCTATAGGCACTGTGGGGGCTGAATGAGACTGTTTTTTACATGTTTGTTCCCCTTAGAGATGGCTTGCCTGGTGGGTGGGAATTCCCAGTCCCGGATGGGGAGGGGGGGAAAGCAGCCACACTGTGCTCAGACCCCACACCTGCAGCAGTGAATGCCTGTGGGAGGAAGGGCTGAGTTGGCCACTGCTCCCATATGAGAGAACGGAGAGCTGGCTCCTTCTGCCTCAGGACCTGACACTTACCTGCAGTTCACTCCTTCCACTGAGAAGGCTATGCTTTCCTTTGGCCAAAGATTCCAGCGAGTGGCATCCGGCTGATGCCCCAAGTATCAATCAAGCAAAAGCTTCATATTTGAGCAATGTTCCATGGTTTCTGGTATTTATCATTTTGACTTTTCCAGTTCTTTCTTTTTCTTGTAGTTGTGCTCTCTTTTATGTGTGCCTGCTTTCTCCTTCTACTCTAGTTTGATATCTTGTCCTTTCTTGAGATTGTTTCTGCTTTTTTTCTGCTGTAGGAACGGAGTTTATAATAGCAGTAGCATCACTTCAAAAGGTAGATCTGCAGTGTTTAAAACAATCATTACATAAGTCATTAAAATAACAAAGACTAAATAAACATGTTCTCACCAAGTGAAGAAATAAATTTCAAGGGCAGTGTAAACAACTGCCAATATCTAGTGTTGCTTCCTCTCTTCCAAGACTTTCTGCAAAGGTTTTTCATGCCTGCTTTAACATCTTCTTTTCTCTAACATTTTCAAAACGTCTTAACGAATGGAATTTTCTCTCTCTCTGCATTGGGCACGGTGTAATTGGGGGAGGAAAAAAAAGGCAAAAAATTTTTAATCCTGAAAAGATGTGTGGAGAGATTGGCAAGCAATTTCAGAAAAGTTTCAGAATTCAGATGTTTATGTGAAATTTTGACAGGATCATGAAGCGAATAGTGGTATTACACCCATTTTACACAGAGTCAACTTGAACTGTGGAAAAGCAATTTGTTAGGTTTCACAAATTTGTGACTAATCAGAGGACTCCAGTGATTTATTAGCAGTGTTGAGGTGTTAAGAAAACAGCTTCTGTGTCTGAGTTGACATATTGCTTTAACAATTTTGTTTGAGGGAGGAAAGAGCCATATAATGAAGGAAATACTAATTCAACTAAACATCCTTCATTTGAATTTAGAAAACGATGTAGCTGGAAAAACTGTGTTACAGTGTCACTTACCAGTAATGCTATAACATAAAATGGACTCCCAGCTTTAAAACAAGCTGGATCATTTTGTCTCCAGAGCTGGGGCTGGAGAAATGAAGAAGCCAGCAGGGAGGATTGGACCCACCTCTCTGCATGTGTGTGGCTGTGGATTCACCTGCAGCGAGGACAGCTTTGGTTCCTCTTTCAAACAATTCTGCAGTAAGCTTGCTGGCAGATATTTCTGGGCTAGGTAGCCTGGGATAGCTGCTAGGAAAAGCAAGTTGTGCCAGGCAGCTGTTTGGAGGATGCGGTGTTGAGCATAGACTCTGAAAGTCTTGCAATCAAGTTACTATATTGCATGAGAAAATACCAAGTAGTGGAAAGTTGTGTTTTTCAGGAAAAATTGCACAATCTTTTTAAAGTTACAGGCTGGTTCTTTCTCTGGGAAGCTAATGTTTATAATATAAACATTACAATATAATGTTTATAAGCTGAGTGGCTTTTTGCATCATTTTTATGCCTTTTCTGTGACAGAAGCATAAATTCAGTTAAAAATGAGGTGAACATGCTTCTAGGTAACTTTTGTACTTACAGTAAATTTTATATATGGACTGGCATGAATTTTGAAGACAGTCTTCATTATATATCGTGTGCTGGAAACTCAGCAGCTGTATGTTTTGTATATTTTATTGCAATCTTGCTAATAAATGCTTACAGCTTTTCTTCTGTAAGTGTATAATCTATCATTCTGCAAAGCATAAAGCATGAAGCTTGGGGGACGGAACAGCACAAATTGGGGATTGAAAAAATTGAGAAATGTTCTCTTATTTATTGCATTTCCAATTTTCAGGAGTTCTTTGAACATGCAAAAAAGCTCTGGGATGATGAAGGTGTAAAGGCGTGCTTCGAGAGGTCAAACGAGTATCAACTGATTGACTGTGCACAGTAGTAAGTATTTCTTTTTATGAAATTTGTAGCCAAGACTGTGATCATCTATAACAAGTTAGAAAATATAACTGTGAGATTCAGGAGTTTTGCAATGTAGGAATTAACATTTTCATTGTATGTATAGGTGGAGCATGTTTAGCAAAATTAATTGATTATCGTAGTTTGCCACTATTTTACAACTAAATATTCTGCCTCAAATATTTCACATCTAATAAAGATAAGTATGAAAAATCAAATAACTTTAAGTAGCTTTATTCCACTCAAAATTGATTTACATAAAATCATTTTAATTGAAACTATTAAGTTTGAAAAATGTTGAGTCAATCTAAGGAGAATCCTTCGTTTAAAATTCTGAGACCCAGACAGTGCTGAAATTGCTTTGTCTTTTCACATTCCATTAAAACTTCTGAGGCATTTACATAACTAGATGCATACCTGCATTACTAATAAATTTTCTAGGTGGAAAAAAATTACAAGCAATATTTAATTAAAGACAGTAGTACATTTGGTATTCTGTCCTTCAAAGTGAAGCAGCACACAAGTACGTAACATTCAAAATCTGTAAACAGGTTCAGTCTGGTCAGAAATGTTCTGAGAAGTGTAGTAGATTGTAAAGGTGCAAATCACAAATACACAGTACAGTGATGAAAACCTATTAATCAAAAAACAGTCTGTTAACACTGCAAGTGCTACAAACTCAGCTGTCCTCAATAGAAACACAGGTCTGAATTAGATCTCCATGGAAAATACACATTACACGTGAACTGCTATTGTGAAAATATACACTCATACAGTTGCTATGAGATTTAGGGTTTTCAGAGAACACACTCCAGTGTGTTATGATTTGTCTAATTGGCAGTATGGTCAGCAGCAATGCCACAAGTCTGTTCTTGCGCTCAGTGTTTTGCTTTTCTCTCATCTCTACTCTTGGTGCTGAGCCTGAAGCAGAGGAAAAGGTCCATGTCACTGAAGGGCTTGTTGCTCTTCCGCCGCAGTGGGGAATTTTGGTGTTGCGGGTCATAGTTTGTTTTCCCTGTTTCCAGACCATTTTTGGGAAAAAATTATTCATCAGCACATGGAAGCGAGGGAAAATTAGATACGTATATGAAAGAACTCATTTCATCTCATTGCATTTACCAAAACCTGGGCATTTGCTCACAGCCCAGAGTAGCTAGAAATTAAAGCAGTGGTTGTACACAGAGAGACTTAGACAGCTGTCCTAGATTGTAATCAGTGGGTTTTCTCTCTGCTTTCACTCATCACCACCACCATAGTGCAGATCTGAGTTGTGCTTGCTGAAAAGTCCAGCCTGACTGTTAGTCGTATCTGTTCACACACTCAAATAAAACATCAGACCAAGAAAATAGAACAACAGAACAAATTTAAAATAAGTGAATGTGAACCTTACTTCAGTGATCAGTAAGGGTCGATGTGTCTCACAATTCTGCTTTGAAAAATGGTACTGAAAATGGCCAGACAAAACCAGGAATACACTAAATTATAGCGCTAATGATAGTGTGCTTTCTCTTAAAAAATGATGCCTATCTACAGGCTTTGACAGGAAAAATGTTAGGTCTCATGTGTCCAAAACCAAAACACAAATGAGGAAAAAAAATTGATCTAGAATTAAGTCCACAGTCTTGGAACATAAAACTAAATCCTACTACCTTTTTCTGTAAAAAGTTAAGGAAGTCTAATAGGGTTTTTTTCTATGTTTCTTTTTGCACATCTTCTAACTGGTTTGCTTTTTCTTTATTCTGAGAATTGTTTGTTATAGTAGTAAGTGCATTTGCATATTTCTTCACCTTCAAGACCCTTTATGAAGTATCATTTGATACTTAAATATTCCTTGAGTGTATCTGTGTTTTTCATGTCATGATCTACCTGAAAATGTAACAGCTGAGTGGCTTATCCTTCTTTACACACCTTTGGTCTTAGAGTAGAAACTTGAAGCTCAGGTACAGCTGTGTCACTGATCTGATCAAACAGCCTTTTTCTCACAGGTATTGATGATTTAAAACACTGAAGTATAATCTGGACAGAAAGAAAGATGCTAAAAATGCACCCAACTTTTATCTGCCCCTCTATGCAGAAGAACATTTCTGTGCTAGCATTGGATGGATGTTTGTCAGGGTGGTGGGGTCACATCCTCCTCATAACTGACAGCATGTGAGCAGAGGCTGGAAATCCAGTTCTGATACCCACACACCAATTCTTTCATGTGCTTAGAAAATACTGAGGGTAAGGGCGCTGTCTTCTGGCTCAGCAGGAGCTGGTGGGATTTCTCTCAGAACCTGTCCTTGGTCATCTTTAACTGGTGAAGGGGAGAAGGGAAGGAGTGTAATGCTGATGCACATGCTTACTGTGGGATTCTGTAACATCTGCAGTGTTTCCATTACACTGGCTTTAGGAGAAAGCATCCTGTGCCATCGGCTAAATCCTGGTCTTTTGCTTGGTAGTGAAGGAAGAACATTATCAGTAGGTCACCACTTATTTCTCAGCTTAAAAAAACACAAAGCTAAACCTAAAAAATCCCAGCATGTGTTATAAATATCATTGGACTACAAGTTGGGTGGCTGGCTTAAAAATACTGAAAAGCATTATTAGCAAATTATAATGTCAGCGGCCAAACTTGCTGACTGTTAAATGAGTTACAAATACAGTGTATTTTGGAATAGTTTGATTTGGCTACAGTACAGAGCTTCTGTATTTTTAAAACTTAACCTAATTTTCTTTATTGCTGTGGGAGAAATATTTTGCTGGAATCAGAGGTACTAGAAGGACACAGAGGCAAAGGTTTTATTTACATTATGCCTGAAAGTTAATTTTCCTTGATCTTCAATGCCCTTTCAAATTACCAGGATACTGCTCCTTCACGGGAATGAGAATGAGGGCCTGCTTGTCCCTCATTCTCATTCGTTTAATTATTTTAATCATTTTAATATTCTTACATGAGTCTTCATGTATCTGCACTTCTCACATTGTTAAGGGATGCATTTAGTGCACACATCATGTCGATGCATCATGTGATATTTGTAACAAATACGAATCTGTGACCAAGCCAGAGGTCAGCAAAGATCAGGATTGTTCTTTAACACCAGCTATGAAGACATCTATGTAATTCTTGGAGGGGGTATTATTGCATGACCGTCAACTATCTTCTTTTCTTAATGACCTTCACATATTTCTTCAATATTAATATCATAAAACTGACAGGTTATTGTTTTCCGTGTAATCTGATTTAATATTTCTTACAAGTTAAATTTCAAGTTTAATCTCAAAAACTGATACTTTGAAAAGTTGATTTTATTTAGTTGTCCCCGTTTGACTTAGCCAGATTTCAGCAGATTTGTTCTGTTTATGATGATAAATCTCCCATTTAACTTTAACTTACTTGAACTCTATTCAAACTGTGCTTTTTGTCTGTATTCACATAATTTAAATTCAGCAAATCCTAGGTCTGTAAGGGACTTTCAGATTGAGATTTAGAGCAGTTTTGGCATTGAGCAGTCTAGTATATAAACAATAGGAAGAAACATCTTAATGAAAATATTCCTGTGATTTCAGGACAGTTTTCCAAATGTTAGTTTCGTATTACGGCCTTCTATTAAAAAAATTACCCAGAAAAAAAGCTGGTGAGTTGATTATGTCTTTAAAAACTTCATAAATTTAAGTCAATTAACTTATGTGGCAATGAAGAGCTATAAAATTTCAGTTCAGAACATCAGTCATCCTTGGAGGATATTGGGCACCCCCAGTCTGGTGACGTCTGTCTGTGGTTTCAATAAAGTAAGCATTGAGCTAACGTAGTTTTAGCTACTCAGCTGTCAGTTGACTTGCTAAAATTAGTTTCAGTGATCAGAAAAAAGGTGTGGGGATGCTTGCAGCGCTCAGGCATTGCCAGGAGAAGGTGGTAGCATTAGAGCACAAGAGTAGAACCAGCAGAGCTAGGTACTTTGGGAGAGGGAGGAAAAAGACAAAAGCAGAACATTCAATTCTCTTTTTAGGTCACACACAGTTTGCTCAAGGTGTTGTTGTTAGAAATAAAAGACCAACTCCTTTCAGGTTTATTAGAAGGTTCCAGAGTTGAATTTTCTCTCACTGTATTCATGTGGAAATAGCAGTGTGTGTGTGCATGAGTGCCCCTGGCTGGAAAGGGCTGTACTCAGCTCACCGAGTTCCTTGGGAAGTAGTCCAAGGATTTAAGGGAACCCTGTCCTCAACCAGTACTTTGTCCCTCTATCAGTCTTCTTTCCCTGATAAAATACACCACTTACCTTCACTTAAGTGTGAAGGCCTAAATTGGTCTATGCAAACATTTGGGCTAATAAAATTTGATTGTGCAAGTTCAGGAAAGCAAACACAAGGGATGTTTCTTTCTTGGCCAAAGAAAATTGATTTTATATTTGAGCTGATATAGATGGAAAAGACCCACATGTTCTATTTCTTTGCAGTTAATTCTGTCCTAGAGAAGAGTTTCAGCCATTGTCTGAGATGTCTATCCCAGTATTAGGTGGAGTAATTGAAAAAAAAGAACCCAACTCTTTGTGTTGTTGTCCACAGCTTCAACTCTTGGTGTGAGAAAAAGATAATTGTTTTCCAACAGCAGCATTTCTTTAAACCAAGCATATTTCTGACTTGCCTTGCACTCTTCTAGAGACATAAGGTTTAATTGCTGGCTGTCATGGGTTGACCCCGGCCAGGTGCCAGGTACCCACTCAGTCACTCTATCACTGCCCCTCCCGCTGGGAGAGGGGAGAGGATAATATTGAAAAAGACTATCAGGGTAAGAAAAGGCAGTTTTATTACAGTGGAGAAAAAAATAGAACAAACAAGCTGAGAGCTGCGTGCGCAAGAGCAGAGGGGAAAACAATCAATCTCTACTTCCCATCAGCAGCGATGTCCGGACACTTCCTGGGAAGCAGGGCTTCAGCACGCATGATGGTTGTCCAAGGAGGCAAACATGGACCAGCCCTGAGTGCCTCCCCCTCCTCCTCTCTTCCTTCCCTTATATATCTGAGCTGATGTCATATGGTATGGCATATCCCTTTGGCTGACTGGGGTCAGCTGGCCTGCTGGTGTCCCCTCCCAGGATCTTGCCCACCCCCATCCCCTTCAGTGGGGGAAGGAATGTCAGGGGGACAGCACAGCTTGGCAGTAGCCAAAACACTGCTCTGTTATCAACACCAGCTACCAAAGCAAAGCACAGCAGTATAAGGCCTGTGAGCTTTACCCCAGTCAGACCCAATACACTGGCATGCACAGTCATCACTAAATTCCCTCTTACAGTCTGAGGTCAGAAAGGCTACCTTGGCACTCTCTGCTTCTTGTGTCTAGTGTGGCAGTGCAATTAAGGCGTATTGGTATATTCTTTCTTCATTAGGGGTGTTGAAGTAAATGTGGATGGATTTATGATAAATTAAGCTAAACACTATTATTATTGTTGCTGTTGTTATCTACAGAACATTATTTTTAAAAACAGTGATTCTTTTTACACTTGGTAACTGCTTGTTAAATATAGGACTAATACTTTTTCCTTAGAAAAAATGAGGGAAAAGTGTTAATTCTAAATGTTTCATGTAACTAGATTTTAAGAACTAAATTTTTATGGTGATACTGGAAAACCATAATATTCTTTTCTTCCATCTTTTCTGGTTCATATATAAACAACTCACTGTGATTATAAAGTTTCTTCATTTTTTCCTTTTAAGTTTTCTCATGCAGTATCACTTTCAAATCTTAAAAATTCTTTGCTTAAGTTAGAAGCAAATTTTGTTTGGTTAATTCATGAACAAGTTTTTTCCACTTACCTGATCTAAAATATAAGCCTTAACCAACTGTTAAATTGTTATTTAATGGTAGGGGAAAAAAGAGAGATGTTATATTTATAGACTAATCACTTTAGCCTCACTGATGATTCTTCTAAACAGAGGTTGTTGCCAGATAGTACAGAAGTCATTCTCCAGTGTGTAATGCTTACATTTTTCACTGTTTACTAACTAATAGACCACACTCTTGAGAGGCAGAATTGCGGTTTCTTAAAATATGCACTGGGAATTCTATGAAATAACCTTTTCATGTGTTGCTGTGATTTTTTGTTGTTGTTCCTCTTTTTCCTTCACTTACGAAACAAAAGTAATTCCATTTAACCAACTCCATCTTAATTTTGGTAATCAAAACGTGACCATGATGTTATAACACTAGTATTTAGGAGTTCAAAGATATGGAATAAGAAGCAGCTGGAGAAGCCTCCAAAATGCCTTTGTATTTTCAGTTTGGAAGAGGAAGCAGTATGAATATACCATTCACTAATAGCCAGAATGGCATATAGGCATGTACCCCCCTGTTTAAGCCACTTTAGTTCACAAATGCCTTCCATACCCAGAGAAGACAGTAACACTTCTCAAATATAAAAATAAGATAGAAGATAGTTTCTACACACAGCACCTTTTCTGCTTTAAAAATTAGTATGACAACTACGTTTTCTTACTAACTAATTACCACTGGAGAGCCATTTAAGCAGCCCTAGATGGGCTGCTCAAACACAAATTTAAACCATACATTTTCCCACATTCTTCTCTGTGTATGACTGGGTCTGTTTCCTGCAGCTTTAGAACAAGCAAAAAGGGTGAAAGTGGAAGGCAGAAAAACATAAAGTATTCCTTAACCTCAATTTAAAGGAGTAATAAAACCTGAAGGCCAAGCAGAGTTATGACAAATGCGTGAAAGTACACTTTGACTATTTTTGAGATGTTTTATTAGACAGTGTTAGTTTTCTTTGAAAAAATACAGCAAAGATGGCTTTATTCTGTTGAGGAAACAGTTCTTTCCTCCCCTAGTCATCAAATTTTTCAGTTTTTCCTGAACAACTGATGAATGTTTTTCTTAAATTTTTTTCCTGACTGTTTGCACACACAGGTGCAGGACACGTTAGTGTAACATAGCAACTCAGCCTCCTTTGGAAATGTGATCCATTCAGCAAATTGGAGGATTGCAAGTAGGTCCATCAGCTGAGCTTGTCTGCATTGAGTTTTCTCAGTTAGTATCCTGTATCTAATTTGGAGATACGTTTTTCCATATCCTTTCTGCAGAGTTAAACTGCAGGCTTTTGCAATTGTGTTTGCTTGAGAAGCTTTTCGAGCCTGAGCAAAAGACTGCTAAAGCACCAAGACGCTCAGTGTCACCCACAGCATATACACTCTTAAAGTACCAATATCCTTTATAACAAAGAAAGAGCCTTCTGTTGCCTTTATTATTAAAAAAGAAAAGACTGCATTTATTTTGCGTCACAGTAGTGAGGACAGATATGAATAGGTACTGGTACAGGGCTGAATCAGTGAACTGACACAGTGGGCCAGTGTGACTGGCAAAAATTACCAGATTCTGGGATACAGAGCAGCAGGCAGGGAAGGCCTCTCTGTATGACTGGACTGCACTGAGGGACAGTTTGTTTGAATTTTGCATATTAAAATCATACATGGTCTTATTAAAACATAGAAAAGGAAAATACCAAAGTTAATCAGCATACTTTGAAATTGCCTTGAAAGTTTATCTCTTATCTAGACTACAGATAACTGACAATAAAGATAACCTTAAAAAATGTGTATTCCTGCTGGCAAGTTAAAGAAAGAGTACAGTAAACATGCTGATACAGCTTAACTCCAGAAATCCTGATTATGAATCATTGTTCAGCGTCAGCATCTCAAAATGTCTTCAAATGAAGTAGAACCGCCAATGTTGGTTATCTAGAATCTGCATGCAGGATTTATGAGTGGATTTCAGAAGGAAGTTGTGGGTCATTCTGTCAGTTGTGGTGTTATTTATATGCTGTTCTTGGTTTTGGACTCTTCCAGTGTATGTGTGGGAGAAGGAGTAAACTATGACCAATGCCAGCTTCATTATATTGCGGGAAACATCAGGAGTCACTTATATTTATTCCACTTCTACAGAATTTAATTCAGTCTGTTCATTTACAATTTGTTGCTGAGTGTGTACATGTTCTCAGTGGCAGAGATTAGTTGCTTAAAGAATACCTCACTTTATTAATGAGCTTATCATTATGTAACACAAATGTATTTTAAGTTTTGTCTGTGGGATTTTTTTTTTACTATGCTCTATAGAAAAAGTGTGTTCCATGTTCTGTTACTTTAAACCTAACCTACTGTTAAATGCATGTTTACATGCTAAATTTAATGTAACAACTGTATAATAACTGTAAGTTGAATGCTTAGAAAAGAAGAGCATTGAAAATTTAATGACAGGTTGTATGGGATACTGTCAAATCATTTACACTTGAGGTTTGCGTTTTCTTAACTGCCACATGCGTTTTTTCACTTAGAGGTGGTCAGTTTTTCTTTTTTTAAGAAGTCAGCTTCACATGACGGGATAAAGAAAGGCCAAGAGTCATATTTCTTCCTTAAGAAACTGCTCACTTGCCAGACTTTGAAGATGCAGGCTCCTCTGCACTAATAGATGTACACAGCCTTGTTTATGTTAGGATCTACAAGAAGCCAGGGTTTGGGTGGTGGTGTTTTTCTAAATTAACACTGCACTGACAGATTTGGAAAAAGAAAGATAGTGGAATGCAGAAGTTAAGAAATAAGAAAATAAAATACAGTTGATATTGTGTTGAAAAAGTCTAAAGACTAAGCATCTACACTTGAAAAATAAATTTTACACCTCAGACTAAACCAAAATAGAGTCATGGTATTTATCAGTTTGGTTGTAATCCCAATTTTAAGACAAAAGAGACTGGGAAACTAAGCAGTTCAAGGGTGTCTCTCTACTTCTCATAATTAAGTTAAAGCTAATTTTGTTCATTTTAGTACAAGACAACAGCGATGCTGCCAGAATTTTTTTAAGGTTTATTTGACTTTAGAGAAATTGTTTCAGTTGTGTCTTTTGTAAAAGTATTCTTTCTGATTTAATTAGAATTGTTTGTTACATTGTGGGGTTCTACATTAAGTTAAATTTGAGCCTAAATAAAGCAGTGGAAAATATGTATAAGACATATCATGTTTAATGAACATACCAAATAATAAAATTTCTGAAAGATCATTCATTCTAGAATTGGTTCAAAAATTAATTGTTCCTCCTTTTACTAGTCCCCCGATAATTCCATTAATTGTAATCAAAAAAGAGAGATGAGTTTAATCAGTTTTCACATATAAGTGCTAATGCAGGAAAAGGTGAATCTTGAAATCAGTTGTGTGGATTTTCTGTGAACAACCTTCCAGTTTCAGTTTTCTTTCACAAACATGGCAGGGAGGCTGGGAGGTTTTGTTTTGTTTGGTTTTGTTTTTCAGACATTTGTTTGTGTAAATTAATTTGACTGAATATCAAAATAACCCTTAAGTACATTTTCTGACCAAAATCTCCTGCTACATTTCTTTTTACCCTGCCTTTGCCTCCTTGCTGTTTTTTGTCTTTCTTTAAGAAGGATTCACTGCCTTTCTTTTGGTTTAGAAGGATGAGTTTGGGAAGATCTGCATTCTGAGCATTAGCATCCTGGAAGTCCAGTGGTACAGATTTTAGATTGTTATTCTTCATTAAGTTTCCTTCCAACTACTTTGTGAAGAAGTTTAATGGTCAGCATGGGTATAATTTCTTGGCCTCCACTTATTTATCAGCACAACGATGTCAGATGTGTAATTGCCAACTCTACTATAGCAATTACTAAAAAACAGTTTGTTAAAGAGCAGTAGAATGCTATAGAGCACTGTTGCCACGAGAGTTTATTCTGTTCAGGGAGTGTAGAAGTAAGCTCTGAGGGCAAAGGAACTTGTTGGTCTAGTATGACTTTTATATTCATTTAGTTGGTTGTCCTATTTCCTTACATTTCTCAGGATTTTACAAACTTTTTTTCCAGCAAGTTTGCCATAAACTCGCTTTTCATCACAAACATCCTGGGTTTGAAAAGCTTTTTCCAAGAGGCAAATGCCAGGAAACAAATGTTTTTCTACCTTCTACAGAACTGATTACAGTAAACTGTAGTTCATCAAATCAGCATTGTTACAATCGTTCCAAAAAAAGGGGTCAAATGTAGTCACTAGTTTCCCCAAGTTTCATTTTCTCTTAACTTTCTTGTAAATGTTTCTGTTTGTTTTGGGGGTTTGGTGTTTCTGTTTTGTTTGCTTTAACTTGTGTTCTGCACTGGTTAGTCACCCCTTTCCTCTGTGGTTTGTAGGCATCTCATGTTAGTAGGGACTGATGTCAAGGTGGGCGGTTCCCCAGAGTAGGTTGTGGTGCAGAGAGCACAATCAACACTGGCAAAATTTAGGGTTTTGACCTGATGGTACTTTCAAAGTAGTAACCAGAAAATTATGTCATGTAAAAATTACTACAGTGAGACCTCTTAAAGCTTATTCATAGAAATTCGTTAACTTATTTATAAATACACCATTCTGTACCTCTGTCAGGGAGATCTTCATAATATACAGTATGTTGAAAGAATGATTAAATGATGATTAACAGTTATTTTAGGAATGCTCTTACTAAGTTGTAAACAAGTTATACCTATTGAGAGGATGAAAAGAAGATGAAAAGAGATTATTGTAGGTGGGTGAAGATAATAAATAAGGGTTCACAAATAAAGCAAAAGTAATAAAGCATCAATCATTTTTGGCAGGAATGCAGTCTCTTATGTCTCTTTAATGAGGCAAATGTTAAATGTATGGATTGCACACTGGTGAGAGGGCTTAGCCTACGTCCTGATGGAAACGAGCAGGATGGATGTGAGGAGGGGAAAAAAAGCCCAAAACAAAACCATCACATAAGGTCCTGGAAACAGCCAAAAAAAAACATTGCTAGTGAGATTGTCTATTTCCACACCATATGAAGAGCACAGCACAGGTGAATGTTCAGAAACTTGAGTCAATACACAGTTGGATTCTGAGCAATCAAGGTAGTCTGGCTAAAAGGCAGTTACAATAAACATGAGATAAGTATGGATACTGTGAGGTTGTCAGAAATACACAGAAGACCACAAAAACTGAAATACAGAAAAAATATCCATTAAGAGGAAAAACCTTAGCAAAATAAATGGTTATGCGTTCTGTGACTTTCTTTGGAAAGGCAATAATTAAAGGACAGTTCCAAAACATTTAATTCTAAACCTGTAGGATGAGCTTAAGATAAATGTCTTTATTCACAAGCAAGACAGGTTTCTTCATCTCATCTAGCCTCATTGTTCCAGAAGATGGGTATTATCTGCAACAGTAGGCTAGGAACACAACTACATTTTTTTCCAGAGGAAAAATAGGAAAGGCTTTCCAAGTGAAAAGTCTCGGTTTCATTCTGCCTCTAATAGGATTGATTCTAGTTCCCTAAATTGTAGTGTGAACCTCAGAGCACTGGGACAGGTGCTTCTATTTCAACAAGTGTGGTGCTGTCCTCTTTGCCTGAAAATAAGCTCCCTACAAAAATGTTTGTCAAGAGCAGCGCTCTTTAAACACAACACTCAGTAATTCCCTGTACCTTGATAGAAATCCATAAAAATCTGTGAAAAAGATCATGGGTTCTTAAGAGGACTTACTGGCTTTCTCCAATCTGTGAGAAGTTCAGAATCACTGATGTTGTATCAATTTCCTCTCGTAAAATGGAGTCAGAGGCAAATCTCGCTATCACACTCTTTTGGAGAGATTTCAGCATAAAAGCTGCTTATTTTCTGGAGATTTTTCACCTTCCACATGTGTAACAATTACTGCCGCACTGGCTGAAAGTCTTCTGAGCAGAATCCAGCATGTTTGGATTTTATTTGCATTTCCTTTTTTCCTCTGTTTCAGTGCACAGACCTATGACTTACTTGTGGTCTTGATCTAAATTTGTGGCTGACATGTTTCCCTTTTTTCTCTCCACTTACTAATAACATCAGATCCATTTCTTTGCTTTACCCTGTTTTGTTTGTTCATTGTTTTATTCTTGACAGATTGACCATTTGCTATGATTTGGGCCTCTGGGCTCTTGAGATAGAAGATAACATGTCATTTTTATCAGTCACAGTGAGATGTCTTGCACATCTACTTGAGTGTGTAAGGTTGGCTTATCTCTCTGCTATTCCCAATCCTCCTTTGACCTTTTCTTAATTTTCATCCTTTTCTATTGTATGTATCAATGTAATCAGACAAAGCATACCAGCAGGAAGAAAGGGGGAGAAATGGGCGTTGCTTTCAGAAGAGATGTTTTCGTCTTTTTAGTAAATCTGTTCTTCCTTCATGATTCTCAAGTGAAAAGAATCCATCAGAAACTCATACTGAAGTATGCTGGGAATTCCCAATTGTTGTTGTGCCTAAATAATAAAACTATTAACAAATCAAAGATTAGGCTTTATATGCATTTCTGCTTTTAAATAGTTTGAAAGGAGGTAAATAACATATCTGTTTCTCAGATGTTAACGGCAATAAAGTAACAAGTAGAACCTGGCTTCAGGATACAAATTTCCTAGAACCATAATCCTTTAAAACATTTATTTGTGTGAAGTCCTATTTGTCTGTTAGAAATTACCTTTTCAATGAAGGAGCATTTCTTCTCCAGTTATATGACCTCGACTGAAATTTTTTAAAGCCTGAACTGCCCAGTTGGATGAAGCACTTGGGCTCATTTCTGAGGAATGTGAAGACTCTCCACTTATGTCTTCCTTGCTAAAAGATAAATAATCAAATCCTAGTTGTTTCTCTGAGTGAAAATAGAAGAGAGCATTGAAATTAATCTTCTCTTTGTTGTGCACTGGAGATTAGTAAGGAGTGTGAAGGAAAGGAGATATATGGAATTGCATTAAGTTTCAATATACTTAAAACAGGAAAAGCAATAAAAATGTTTCCCACCAACAGTGGAAGGTTTTGAGTGACATGGGCTGTGACAGGAGACAGCACAGCACAACCAGGGTGGCTGTGGCTGTGCACAAGAGGGGCTTCCCTTTATTTGCAGCTGTTTCATTTTTTATTCTGTGATGGGGCCCCAGTTCAGGTTTTGCATTTCCTCCCAGGAGCTGCTTACATGTTAAACTCAAGACCTTTCTCAGCGTATATCTCCTCTGAGTTAAATGTAACACAATTGCAGGTATCAATTCAGATCTGTGACTCACTCATCTGCATGCCTTGGTTGGTGCTCTGAGCTAGAAGTAACTTAGCAGATGCGGTTTTCTGCAGCAAAAACTTTTCTGTATATACAGTTGTGTGAGCACCAGTGCAAGTGTTACACATGTGCAGGTAATACAGAGTATTTCTCCCCAGAGTCATGACTTCCAGATCTGCTACCAACTTGAGAAGGTGAGGGCACTCTTCAAACAAGGTGCTTTCCTTCCTCCCCTTTCTTCCCCCTGCATCAAATGGGGCTCTACCTCTTAGCTCCTCTTCTTGTCTTCCAGTCACCTGTATCACTTCCCCTGTACCATTCTCTCCCAGAGGCACAATTTAGTCTCCAGGTTATAAATATTCCATGGATTATTTGGGGGGGAATGCCTTTCAGAAGAGTGTGCTGAAATGTAATATAGAGCCAAATCTGCAGCTTCACACTATAGTCAGATCATGCCAGAGACATTCTGCAGACTCAGAAACAAAGTATGATGGTCCAGTATTGTGTGTATTCCTAGAACATCACAAACAAGAGTGTTTTGCCATTTAAAAAAAAAACCCTTTTGGGTCACTGCATGACTTTCTGTTCTTGTGCAAGATGGAATTAGGAATAAATTGGCTTTGGTTTCTTGGAATGACTGTGCCCATGTTGCATTGTGTTCTGTTCACAAAGCTCAAGGTTGATTTTTGTTCTGCCCATGTAAGTTGTTTGATTATGGTGAGATAAAATTATATGGAAACTGTTTTTTCACTGATCTCATTTGTTGGTTTTACAGCAGACTTACTCCTAAGTCCAGTTAGTGAAAGTGTATAGGTGTGAGGATCTTTTGGCTGTTCTGTTTGTAATATTCTGTTCTATTTAAAGAATGGGACAAATTGAAAGTATTCATCCTCTTATGTTTGTTTGGATTTTTTTTTATCCTTTGCTCACGGTCCTTTGCAAATGATGGTATGTTGCTTTGTAATTTTCTTTTTGGTAGTTTGAGATACAGTTACATGCCTTTCTAAGGATGAGTCTGAAACTGTGTGTGTGATGCAATGCACAGTGATGAGAATGGCCTGTTTTCAGCACTGTTTAAAGGAGCTGTGGCAAATCAGCAGTGGAGATGAAGGGGGAGGAATCAGTTTACAGCTAGAAAAACTACAATGGCAGTTGTATTGGGCAGTCAGTGTTCTCTTGGTGTGTTTTTTATTGCCCAAATGTCAGTGTTTCTCAATAGCTTGCTTACAGGAAAAGGAGTCAAGGGAATTCTCAGTGTCCAAATCACAGAACATGTGCTATTGTTTGAATTCTCCTCAATTTGTGAGCTGCTCACAGCAGGCTGTAATCATGTATCATGCTGATTTGTGGTATCTGTTTTGCATTACTTCAGTTTCTTAGGACTTTTGTCTTCCTTATTTACACAGGGGAAGCAAAAGGGCAAACTAGATCAGGAAGAAGAGCTTGAAATGTAGCTTTAATCGAGAATGTATTACCTGGTTTGGTCTTGGGTACTTTATACATGCCTTTCAGTTCAGCTGTCTGTGAAAATAAAAAGGGTAGTGCCTTTCTTAAGACCTTGTAAAAGCTGTTACTGTGTTTGATATAAAAGGTTACTGTGGAGGAGTCATAGGCTTTTTCAGTGCAGTGCGGTCATAGATATCAGTTTGTCTTTCCGATTGCTGTGAAGTAACTGCTGGTGCCACTCTTTGCCAAAGACATCATTATTCTGTCTAGAAAATACCAGTACAGCTTCAGTGCTTCCTGGTGTTTGGTGTGGTACAGATACAGGTCTGGTCCTTCTCAATTCTCATTGTACAGTACATTAAATGAACTCTGCTCCATTTCACTACAGCTGTACATGACAGCAAATTAAAAGTTTGTAAAAGCTGGGATGCGAATTCTAATAGTCAGATTTAGTGAAAGTAAAATGAATGCAGCCAAAATCTTTTAGTTCTGCTTTATAATTTAAATATTTTTAAATTTTGTTTAATATTGCAGATGTTTTCAAGTTTTTAGAGAAATATTTACATTAGAATTAAGGACAGAAGTAAAGCAGCATAACCATCTTATCTAATCTGTGATGCAGAGATTGTTGCAAGTTCCTCTAAACAGCAGAGGAAAATTCAGAAATGATTGAGGAACATTCTTCCCTAACCAGCTCAGCTGTCTGTCCACACTGGTAAAATACACCATGTTGGAAAAGAATTAACTCATAGTTTTGACTTCAATGTGCATAAGGACCAGTGTGTAAAATGTGACCAATTCAAACGTCATTAAGAACTATTTTCCCTATCTATAATAACAGTAAAACTGTGTTCGGTAGTCAGTGTGTGTTTTACTGTGTGCCAAATGTAGACAAAGCCTGAGTTGTTCATTGTGTAATGCAGACACCAAAGAGCTTTTAAATGTGGTAAGTCTGTGACAAACATTAATGTTTGTAGAACTGTTGGGAACAATGTAGATATTTATGTAGATATTTTCCAGTAATGACTTTGAGGGTTATTTGCTTTAGACTCTGTAAAACAAACATAATACAGCCATCCAAATGTCAGATGCTCCTCTTAATAGAAAGAGTGTCTTCCATGGAGGATGCTAGAGAGGAGCCAAGCTAGATGATAAGAAAGGAGTTTAGCTCGCCAAAGAATTTTGTCTTCAGAAGGTTGCCTGGTAGTTAGTTCAGGCTGCATTTCTGAAGTGGCAGTGAAGGCAGCAGACCAGCATATCCATTGTATCAGTTAGAACAGTTCATGCAGGAGCTGTTTGGATTTCCAGTGATCTAGCAGCCTAGGGCGAAAGTGACCATTCAGGGTTTTGAACTGTTAGATGCAATAATCTGTCTCTAAAATGGATAACTCAGTGTAATCTGTGGTTATTGCATTTAGAACAGATACAGGAAGGCATCTCTTCTATTATTAAGTACAGTGCAGGTAGGCAGTGTTTGAATGAAGTGTCCTTCTGTGGGATTGACTGCTAAGATTATATATGCTATTTAGTTTCCTGCTGATTAAACTATATTACAGTTTCATCTGCCACCTGGCCATTTTAGGCATGCAAAGCAATAGACCTGGGTGGACTGCGCCTTACAGAAAGGCTTGGCCTTTTCTGAGGTTTTATTGGAAGAGGAGTGCAAGAAGAGTCACACCCTTAATCAACATGGCTGCATTGATACAGGGTTCTTCCTAAGCAGAGAAAGGCTTTGGAGAAACATCTCACTAATCTCCATCCACAGGCTGTGGTGGGGATGTCTTTTTGCTTTCTTAGCAGTGGAGTACCCCCATTGCAATCTCTCTTCATGCAGCCAGTGCAGCCACTCTCTGCTGTTTGTCCCATTCACTGCAGACAGTGCAGCAAAATCTTGCATTCACTTTCATTGTCTTAAAATAAGTATTTTCTTCTAGTTGCTGTGGTTGGTAGTTGAAAGCTGTTGGAAAAAGATCTACATATTTAATTTGTGATCTGGTAGAACTGGGAAGGAAAGTAATTAATAATGATAACAACTCTTAACGTAAACTTGTTTTCCAGTGGTGAGGCTTATACTGTTTTCTTTGTCATGCAGTGAGTAGTCCCAGCATAAATCATGTTTGTATTTAAGGTTCACATTTAGGCAGTTCCCAGAGTTGTCACTGGATTTTCAACCAAACTTGCTATTTTTAATGTGGATTTTCCAGCTGATAGGAGGTTCTGCCTGTGTAGATCTGTGTATGTGTAGTAGCTAGTCCTCATAAAAGAATATATTACTGGAAATTCAAATAATTTTGAGAATAATTTCTGAGGGCTAAAAAGTATAGCAAAAATGGTAACATATTTGAATTACACACTAATTCTTTATGGGAAGTGCTGATTGCACGTTGCAGAGTTGAAACAGCCAACATTGGTAATTCACAAATATGCCATATCTTATTTTTAATCTCACAGCATGATACACTACCACTGTGCATGCTGTACTGACTTGCTTTTATTTTACTGCTTACAATGTGTGAACTTGGAAGGGGACAGAAAGGGAAGTCCCTGGGCCTGCCTGGTGCATCTGATGCAGCAGCCAGTTTCTTAACCATGTCATAGCTGCTGCCAGGCTTTCTGGTTCTGATGAATGGCCCCTGTTTCTCTGGAACTGGACCCTGATACTTAGTCCCAAGGCTACAGGAAAAAACTGCATTCTCTCAGTTGAGAAAATTTCAAACCATTTCAAAAGGTCCTTACACATCCTGGTGCAGGTGATTAGATGAGCCATGGCAGTCCTTCAGAATTGCATGCATAGATAAATTTTGTCTCTGTTTCTTCCCATGCTTGAGCCTGAGATAAACCAAGACATAGAATTGGTCAATAAAGCCTTTCTCTGGCCCCAAAGGATAGAGGTCATTAAACATGGCTCTGTTTCCCTTTGCTTCATCAGCCCCAACTCTGCAGCAGATGACCAGATGGCCACAGGGCATGTTTTGTAGCTACAAGATGAATCTCATGGCAAGCAATTTCCTTCCATCACTTACATCAGACGCATGCATAAAAATTTAGATTTATTTCCCAATTAAAAAAAAAAAAATCCCTGAAAACTGTGTTCATGAAAAACACTGCTTTATGTGCCAGATGGGAAAATGTGCTTCTCTTTTTTTAGTGTAGGTCGGCCAAAAATGGTTTGTGGGTCTAAAAAAGTTGTAGTATTTGAGAAAGTACAAATCCAATCGTATTGAGTATAAAAGATCAGGATCATCTTTTTCTTCTGGACTTCGTAAGTGTACATTTGTGTAGCATTTGGACAATGCCTCCTGTCTGACCTGAGATGATGACGGGTGAGAAGTAACAGGCACCCCTCCAAGGAGTTATGAAAAATACTGGCATGTGCTGTTAAACCACTTAGAAATATGATAATGCAAGACAATGAATAGGATTAGAGAAATGTGGAAGTTTGTAGAACTGGTGGCCGTGGTTGACCGCTTACATCCACCAGCGGATCTTATTCGCAGGGGAAGTTGGAAGAAAGCTGGCTATTACTACAACTTTGTTTGCTCTAAAGGAAGAGGGCCCAACAGAAGGGAGCTTCAGATAGCAGTAGTGGGCATTTTGATGTCTATTTTTAGTACAGCTAAGATAACATGTCTAGAAGTGTAGCTTATGTTTAAACTCTCATTTGGGTTTAAACTCTCATCTCTTGGTTTGTTTCATTTTGTTCGGGGGTTTTTATCAGCACTTTCCATGCGTTCTTTCTTTCCTTTCCTTGGCTTTTCTAGCTGCTCTTCTGGAGCAGCATGCTTTTGTCTAAAGGTACTTGTAAACTTTTTTTAAAATAGCTTTTAATTGAGTAGAAACATATTGGGTTCGATCAACACTTATCAGTGTGAAGCTGGGTCACTTTTCATGGCCTTTGTTTTCATGGCCTCGTGCTTTTGTTTTCATTCATCAGTAGGACAAGAGATAAAATTGACATTGCTTTAAAGGTCTCTTACCTGACCATGAAAGGTGTACATTAGAGATTGTGTCTGAGGTTTTTCCTGGGATCTTCCGTAACACTACATGTGTCTTTTGTGCAGTGGGACATTTAGATCGTGTGTCTTTCACCCTAATTGCCTGGAATTAAGTTCACAAAGCCAAAAATTTAGTTTCTCACATGTTTTTAAAGGTGCATGTTCAAGTTGTGACCTGTCCTGTATCACTGTGGGTAGGCCAGAAAATGGTTTTGAAATTATTCCTATGTTGCCAACCATATTATTCCTAGAAGCAGGGGAGGGAAGAGAAAATAAGAAGTCTACTCTGGCCACATTTAAAAGGTTGGCATGTTTATTCCGCGCATGGTGCTAAAAACTACATTGTCCTAAAAGCACTGAGATTGCCTTTAGAGGTTGATACTTATGGCCATTTTCTTGCCCTTTATCACAGTCACAGCATATGAGCTGGGAATCCAAGTGAGTAGTCAGCTGAATATACACATGGCTAGGTTATCTCATTTCTAGCTGCCTGCTTTGTTTATCAAGCACTTATGTAACCTTCAGAATTATATTAAGGCAGGGCCAAGCTTTATATTCACATGCTGTTATCCTGGTGCTCATAGGGGAGATGAGCGGAGCGGGTTTGAGATGGTTGAAGGGATGGCTGCCCCTGCTCTCTTTCCTCTCCTAAGCTTAAGACCTCACATCTACACCCCATCTCTCATTTGCTTTCTAGTAATTGCAGTGCAAGGCTGTGGGATTTAATGCTTCACACTTCCATCAGCAGCACAGAGGCACAGAGCTGAGGCTGCAAAGGCAGCAAGTGCCAGACTGTAAACATTGATTTGAATACTATCAAACTGATTTGGGGTTAGAGATAGACCAGGGATTTTCAATACATGTTTATAATTAAGAATATAAACAGAATTTCATGTTTCTGTGCCCCAGATACCAAAAAAAGAGGCTTTTAAAGCTCTGGTTTGAACTCCTTGGAAATAAAAGAATTCAGTGTTTAGAGTGGAAAGGAAAATGACACTCCTGCAAGCATTAAATCATACCATTTCCTTGCTTTCTTCCTCTCCCTCCCCATCACACATGGTTGCACACAAAAACTGTGCTGCAGAGCCGCTGTTTTTCATTCTTCTCGTAGACTATACCCTTCTCCTGAACACATATGAATGTAACAGTTTTTGTTTGTCCTTTCCTTCCCTTGCTACGGCAGGATGTTAAAAAAAGGGTTTGCCCCAAAAGATTTGTTGAAGTTAATAATTGCCTGTTCAATTAAAGACCTTTTAGCGGTAACACAGCACAGTATTTTTTGCATAAATAGGTTGATACAGACTCACTGTGACCATTACTTAGTCATGTAACTCATAAGCAGCTAACTGTAGCCAGGCTAAACTGGTTTCAGGATTCTGTTGGAATTTTTTGGTCAATAACTCATAACCTCTCTTGAGACTTATGAAAATTCCTTTTTAGCCATGGTAGTTGCTAAGTAATGTCCCTACTTGGATAACAGTTTAGACACCAATCCTTAAATTGATAGCTTGCATACAGACTGCTAAATTTATGCAGGGAGTCTTTCTGGACAAAGCCAGATAGTTTATTTGCTGGTTTTTACAAGAGAAATCCTTGAAATCTCTTTCTGCTTAAGCTGCTGATAGCCATTTGAACTTTCCTTAACATAAACTTCATATCTAAAATAAAATCTGAATCCCGATTTCCTTACGGCCTTCATTACTCACTCTAAAAACTTTTAAAACAGACCTTCATTTTCAGTTTTGGAATTTTTATTCATTACTTCAGTGCTTCAAATTTAAACCATTAAAAAACAGTGCATTAAAACAGATACCAGACTTCTGCCAACCCTGTTTCTAATTTGGTTTTTTCTTGAAACTAACTCCAGCTCAGCTGGTGACGCTCCTAGACGTGGTGCTGTGAATGAACATCTGAAAAATTTTGCTTTAGAACATTAAACCCATTCTTTTGTAGAGAGAGATGTAACCACTTGCTTGAACTTACTTTGATTTTGAGTTTTAATATAAACTTGGATTTTTTTCAGACAAAAATTTATGTCAGATTTATGTTGATGCAAAATGTTTCACACAGAGTTGAGTTCTGTGGCAAAGTTTGTAAAATCAGCATTTCTGAAAGGGCATATTTACATGATGACTTTCATGGCACAGTGGAGTAGTTTGTATTGAACACGTGAAAGCTGTTAGAGCAAACAGGAGGTTTGTAATCTTATTGTAATTTGTAAACTAATTAAGAAAATTCTTACTGCACTTTCCGCCAACAAGTGAGCACCAGTAGCCCTTTATAAATTTCTGAATTCTAGGCATTTTTACATAGCTTAGTCCAACTGTCTGACATTTTCAGTTAAATAATCATTAAAGCACCTTAAAAATAAATTAAGCATATTAAGCATTTTCATCTTTCCCCTTAACCACCATTAACTGCAGGTTAAAATTTTAAATTTTCAGTGATGCATTTCAGGAGGCCGAGTGAGATGAACAGCACAAGCTGTAGGATCGTACGTCGCTCACCCACTAACAGGGGCCTTTTTTCTGTGAGTTTCCATAAATTAGATGTGGAGCCAAAGCAAGCGGAAGCTATTTTTAGTGCAGCAGCAGCAGCACTGCAGAACAGAAGCTGGCGGAGCATCACGTGTGTCAGGCTGAATCAAAGGGAGTATCCCAGCAATGTGCTGTAAACAAAACAAGGGCGCTGTCAAAAAACAAGCTTCAGGTACTGAAAGAACCCAAATCAAAGCCTCACATGAGAGGCAAATGCACCAGCTCTGCTTCTTAGGAGATTTCCCTATTTTGCAAACATGGGAGCCTAATAGGAATTCCACATTTCCTGGTGTCCCATTGTCTCATTCGATGCAATCTTTACCATTAGGCATTTTATTTAGATATTTCCTCTTTTGTGCAGTAATTTTCTGTCTTTTATCGAGAGCGTAGTCATTGTCTGAAGACACGAGTGTAGCAGAAGCATATGCAGCTGTCTGCAGAACCACTGCACAGAGGTTGTTCTTGCTGTGAAAGCACTGCTTTACAGCATGGGAGATGTTGTTTTTCAGCAAGCAGAAGAGCCATATGAGCAAATGCTTCACTCTTACACATGAATTGGATTGACATATTCTATGAGGTTTTCCATTCATAATTAGTATTTTTATTTTGTGGGATTTTTGCGTTAAATGCATCTGTCCTCAGAAATTATACATTAACCTGAGTAAATACTCAGTGAACCTTTCAAAGATTAACTTTTACTTAGTTTACTTTGTTTTCCATGTGTCTGCATGCTGTCAGAGACACAAATAGAAACTAGGTAGTTTCAAGATCATCTTGTCTGTTATTCAGAATCATTTGCCAAGGCCATGCCATGAAAGCTTATGGTCAGTCTGCAGCATCAGCTTATTATTACTCAAGCAGTTGAGACACGACCTTTATTAAAGGTTAAAAAAGGTGTTGAAATTTTTCATTTCAATTGATAGTTTAAAAAAAAAAAAAAAAAGACTGCCTCCCTTCTTCCTGAAAACCACCTGTTCAGGTGTTGCATCCTTCGTAGATCCTGCAGGTGCATGCATTTTAATGAACTTCAGGGCTTGAATTTGTTGGGGTTTCTCTTTCAGGGGCCTGGAAAATGGGAGTGTGATTGTTGCTCTTACAGTAAATGCAAATAGCTGTGGAAAAGGATGTCAGCCTAAGCTGAATTATATGATTTCCCTACAATAGCAGCCTATGCAAAACAGGGTTAGATGAGATTAATACACAATAGGCACATCAAGATAAATACAAGTATCAAAGCCAGTTGCGTCATCAATGGCACAAAAGAACTCTTGAGCACAAGGAGTCCCTCTTGTAACATCCCTGCTGCTCCTGACTGGGATTTCCCCCTGGGCTGGGGGAAGAGTCACTCAAGCTGGCATCTGGGTTTGGAGTAGTGATATGGGCTCTTAGGCATGTCAGACATCAGTGGCATGAGTCCTGTATAGGTACTGTGAGTCTTCTTGGAATTGTGAGTTTAATAGACTTCGATGTCAAAGGGAACTGTAGCCCCATCTGACCCACTGGCTGTACGTTTTTGTTTCTTTTTTATTTTAGGCAAATTGCAGCCAGAAAAAAAAGATCAACATCTAATGTAATGTTGAGAGTAGGAAAAGCTAAGAAACAAAGATTAGAAACAGTAAATTGTTAAAGAACATTTCATGCACTCTGAATTCATTCAATAATGATAAAGTCTTTTTTCATGGAATGTTTTGAGTAACTTAACACTTGAAGCTGTGTGTTTGTAAACTATTCATTCAGATATTAGTATTTCTTTTTATTTTTAAGGAATGTATTTCGACTTTTTGGGGCCAGGTTTTCTAGTGCCCATAGCCATACCAAGGGAACATCTAGCTGAACTCAGAATCCACAGTTGCTGCATGAGTTGAGAATCTGAGTGTACCATACAGCCTTACTGTAAGCTACAATAACAAGATATGTCCGTGAATATCTCTGAATAAGCCCCTGAACTTACTTCTTGTCAGTTCCCTTGCACTGCCTCCTTATTCCCATACCCATCTCTTCCTCTTTAAAATGCAAGCTGCAACACATTGTCATGCCTGGTTTTGCTAGAATGGCTTCTACCATTGTAACTTCAAAACACAAATCAGCTGAAAACATTTTGATTTGACATAACTGTAAATCACAGGAGAGTAGTTGGTTGTCAGCTAGAATTTTTGTGGTGTGTTTAGGTCTCACAAAAACAGAATTTGGAGAGCAGGAGCTAATTGTGATTTGGCGGATGCTAGCAAATGATGTTTCTGTGCTTTCTGTAACAAAAACTTGCTGTTTATTCCCACCAGATCTGCCACACCGAAACAGAAGTCAGTAATCACCTACGTGTTTGTGGCCAAACTAAGCAGCCTTGCAGTGCTGACACTGCTTAGGAGGGCTGGGAGTTGTGTGTATTGCAACCACCGCATTTCCTGTCCCAGCTCTGGGAGGAAACCAAGGCAGGCAGCAAGGGTGGGGAATCTCCTGCTCGCTGAGTGCCATGCTGGCCTTTCAGACACACACCTCAGTGTTACCAGGAGTAAGCAAAATAAATAAATTGGTGTGCCTGTGAGGCATCATGAAGCCAAGCTGTACGTCACATCCAGCTCACAAATTATAGCTTCTATAGCTCAACTTGCCACTAAAACATCCATAAAACAGATTTTACTGAATGAAGCATAAAGCAGAGATGGCACACTTAGGAAGTAATTGCACTGAGCTCTTAGTGATGCAAAAAAAATTGCAAGCTGGAGTAGGTGAATCTGCTAGCTACAGGGGAACTTAGAACAGATGCTACTTTAAGGGGATACTAGGATACAATCTTTCAGTGGGTCAGTTATGACATATATGTCAACAAAAAATCTATTAAAAGCCATCATATTAACATATACAGCAATATAATTGTAAAGGAAGAAGATTTCTTGAAAATTATGCTGGGTTAACATATGACTGCTTAAATTAACTTTGGCAGATAGAGCTGTTTTAATTAGGTAGTGAATTAAATACAACTAGATCAAAGCTGGCATTATTATATATAGTTGTAAAACCTTTGCAAGGACATAATATTTGTAAACCACTTGTAATAGCTGTAATTTTTGTGTTCCACAGTCTCTGGTGAAGAAGCTGCTATGCATGAGCCTTAACTTTCCACTGATTTACGTACTTCAGAATTTTTTTTCTTGATTTCTTCTCTTGCCAGCTCCTTTTCAGGCTCTTTGAATCTTTTGACACAGATTACAGGTGCAATTGCAGCCCATGTGGACACACCCAGCCTGCCATTAACCTAACCAGTCTGGGCACCTGTACAGAAAAAAAAAGCTTAAATACAGCCAGGTTTCTAAAATACAAGGCTGAAGTGCTAAAGCCTTGATGTAGCAGATATACTGCTTTCCATAGTTGAGCTAGCTAATTTAAATTTCAGATGTCTGCAGTGGTTCTCTGTATGCCTGTGGATCACCATGAAGATAATGTCTGAGGTATAATTTTCTCAAATACACAGTTATGTGCTTATCCTGTGGGTGTCTTTTTTCTTCTGTAATATGAGTTTTGCAAGCTCTAGTTCAGCATTTCCTCTTCCTTATCCAAACGGTCTTTTCTTTGATATTTATATCTTTTTCTTTCTTCATTTCCGCATCTTGCTCCATTATTCTCGACTCTCATAATTTGAAACAATGATACTGGATTTTAATAATCATGTTTCCTAACACATTGGGAAAACCCCTCTTACTTGTTCTACAAATGTGATGTATTTAGGAGCCTCCACACCCCTTGCTCAGCTTCAAAGGTAAATTGCAAAGTGTGCTTGATTTCATTCTAGGAAAGAAGGTCAGGTTGCTGCATCAATTCCACTGAGAGTAGAATGCCCCTATGAGATTAAACATCAAAAAGTCTGCCCCTATGAGATTAAGCATTAAAAAAACCTTTGTTTTAAATACCCAACAGAAGGTAGAAATATCCTTATTTTGTGTAAAATAATTGAGTAAAGCATACAGGTGTTTTTCTGCTGTTGCGGATTAGCTTTGAATCAGTGCATTTTCTCAGAAATATGTAGTTACTTGAGTAACTTTAAGTAATATCAGCTGGCTTCCTTTTAATTATTACATTCACCATTATATAACATATAGGAAGAATTACCTACTGCATAGTCAACATGTAGAAATGGAGCTGAGAAGGGAATATTTTCTGAATTGTCATCATTGTTGCAAACTACAGCTCATCTGTATCCTCTTTCTAAGCAAAAACTCTTGCTGTCAGTGAAATGTCATCCAAAGGGTCTCTCTCCCACAGCATTGTCACGCTTGTGTCCTACAGCAGAACTGCTCTTGCTGACTGGGGGCCTCCTCCTTGGGGTTAGGTTTGCCCCCTGGTCTTAACCTTTAAATGACAGATGAATTAAAATTGGAGTATCAAGCAGCTGCCTATTGCTGATGGGTTTAACCACTTTAAATACACATATTTTGTGTTCTTTACAGTGGTGATTGCCTGAGCATTGCGGTGATGCTGATGAACAGTGTTATACGGTAATGCTTGGCACTGCCAGTTCATCTCCCTCCTCTCAGAGGTGCTTTTTATGCTCACTTTCTACTTGTTGCTAGGCTGAGATTTGGTCATTTTTGCACAAATTCAGTAAGTGGAATTTTATGTCACAAAGCAAGACAGGTGGGGGAAAAACACCAGCACTCTCTGCAGTGTGCGTCCAGCAGATAGTGCTTCTCTCATCTAGTACTTGGCAGGAGATTTTTTTGGTTCTTGAATCCAGTATCCTTCTCAACGGTCTCAGCTTAAGGTCTCTGAAGAGGAGCTTGAATAAATTGTACCCTGAAATACACACCTCTCTCAGTTGTTTTTTCCAAGATGACAAAAATATATTGAGTTACAAAATTAGGACCCTGTAAGCAAGCAGAGGAATCCTGGTCATCAGTAGAGAAAGAGTGATATGATCAAGCAACTTTCTTAACTGCTGGAATTTTTCTTTGGATAATGAGTGTAGGTTGCAGGGTGGAAGTAGTGTATTTGGATTCTAACAAGTTCTATAGCTGTGACAGAAAATAGTACTTGAGCTAGTGGTGAGAGCTGAGAGCTTTTTTGAAAGGATTGTGAGAGAAGGCATGAACTTAGAACAATAGCGTTTTAGAATGACTGTATAATGTAACTCTGAACTATTTATAACATGCACAGAGATAGTGCAGGTACTTGTGTTTAGTGTAATTATGCTTATGCAATCAGCTTTTTTAGGAAGATAACCATTTGACTAGTTTATTTTTGGAAATGTACTCCAGGGTGCTAAGATGTGTATCTATATATCTGTCTTTATATAATTTTCAGCTTTGGTTCTAAATCTGTTTTCTGTATCTGTCAGGAAATATCCTTCTACCTATAAACTGTATGAGGCTGATTAATGACTGATGGCAGACAAATCTGCAAATATCAAGCTTTTGGCATCATAAGTGAAAATGCCTTGCTTTCTAAGAGGGGGAAGGGGAGAAATTAATTTCCTGTTTAATTTCTGCAAGAAAAAACCCACAGCCTGACCAGATGGAATTTCTTTTGTACTATAAATAAGCAAACCTTTCCTTCTTTCATGGTTTCAATTTTGATATATTTCTGTCTAAACTGCTCCTTCCACAACTTTATTTGTCCTGCTGTGTTCAGGGATGTTCCTTCAGATGCTGAGTAGAGGATGTAAATAACAGAACAAAGCTCTTCAACACCGATAAAAATGTGTATCAGTATCTATCTGTAAAACTCTAAATGTAATATGTGTCTAGCTGGGGTAGTCCTGATCACTTGAATGTGTGTTCTGGGGGTAGTTAGAATAAAAGACATCTTGTCTAGACTTGGTGCTCATGTAGGTAAATGGATTTATTAACACTTACAGAGAATATGGACTGCCTAAAAATTATTGGTTGTGGGTTTATGGGAAATGCGATTTTTTGCCTCAAAACACTGCGTCTGTATTTCATGTCATGTCGTAATTGACTTTCTCAGTTCAGTGTAGTTTGGCAGTATTATTTTCATTTATTAATATTAAAATATTGCTTTCTTGTTACATCCTTCATTCCATTCCTTTCCATAAGAACTGTAGGTCATGTTTGATGTTTAAAAATGTGTCATTTTAGTAGAAACTACAATGCCACAGTGCCCTGGCTCCTTTGTAAAGCTCTTACTTTGAATCCTCATGGTACTGAATTTTATTTTCAGTGTTACACATAGGCATGTCTTTGACTATTGGTGTCTATACTAAATTTTAATTGTAGCCAGCTTATTATCAGACTTCTGGTGATAACTAGTGTAGTTTTGTTTGAAGCAGTAAATACAAGAAATGTCTAGTTGGGTCACCAATGCTATGCTCTTGTATTCTACTTCCAGCACCTCTCTCGTCTGTCATGTTTAAAGAAAAAGACCAGAGTCATTTAGATTCTCAAAGCAAGCAAATTTACCTTAAAAACACTTCATAAAAGGACAGAGGTGGGCTAGGGGTGTAAAGAGCTGAGCTTCTATAGCTTAATTCACTTTTCTGATCGTTTTTTTGTTCTTTTGCTGTAATTAAGCAGGGCATGGCTGTTGCATGATGTACTCCTTGCCAGAACACAAAACATTTTAAGGTGAACTACTGAAGAAAATCAATTACACTGGAAAACAAATCCTGCATGCATAATTAACAAGACCTCCATAGCACTTGTGAAGCTGTTCTTCTCAAAAGGCAAGTTAGCATTAATGATGGCAAATTATGGGTTTTTCCTAGTTTTTCTGGTTGTTTCAACAAATTAGTGTGCAGGTCTTGCTTTATAAAGCAGTGAGTGTCCTGCGGCCCCCTCAGCCTACAGGCCAGCCCCTGTTTTGGTGTGGCAAATGCTACTGCCTGTGGCAGGCACTTCCTGGAAACAGACCTAGGCTGTGTCTTTGTTCCAGTGGACTCATAGGATCTTCCACTTTATAATGAGGAGAAGTATTTAAAATACAGTATCCATACTAGGAGGTAAAGCTGGAGCCTGGCTTGATCCTGGTGGCTTGATGGAGGCTGCAGAGGAGCCTGTCAGTGCTGGTGTTGGAATGTGCATTGATGGTTCCCTTGGGTCACGTGCGGGCAAAGCCACTGTTAGGTAGGGTACTTTTTTTTGTATTTAGTACTTTTGTATTTTGTATTTATCCTGTGCTAAACATTGGAAGATATGAGAGAGAGCTAACAATCTGTATCTAAAGCTGCTGGATTTTAGAAAAATTATAGGTTACTCTTAATAGCAAGGTAATTACACTTGTGGAGAATGACATAGTTGTGATCATTCCCCAGAATAAAAAGCCACCTCTGTACTTTCTAAGTACAGAGACATGCCGTGTGATGTCACATGATGTTGGGCAGTAGTTCTGACTGTGGGGTTTGGAGTTGGGCTGCAGTGAGCAAAGAGTGGGGTCTTGATTTGCTTTGAAGGAAAAACCTTCATTCAGGCTTCAGACTTCCAGAATTTTGCACACATTACTGATCTTTTAAGTAAGTGAGCTGTTCCATTGAATTCCAAGGTCTTGTTGTATTCAGTAGGATTACTTACATCCTTAGAACTATGCTTATGAGTGAGTCTTGGTAGAATCAAAGTTTTTTGCACTGGACTTCTTAATCCTTCTATATGTCTGAAATACTTAATCACTCTGACATAAGGAAAAATTGCAGGGAAGCTCAAAACTGCCATGTAGTCAGAATATCTTGCCATTTGTTTGTGTTTATTTTATCTACTTTTGTTCTACAGGTATTAAAATTCCCTCTTACTTGTAGCTTCTGTGAGAAAACAGCTCGCATTGAAGATGGTGTCAGTTTTGAGGAAAGGTTCAGCAGTTTTTCAGTGCACTTTTATTATGCTCCAGATTAATTTTGGTCATCGTTTGTTTCCTGCTGGCATGGGCTGTCCATGTCTTGTCTGGAGGGGCAGAGGTGGCCCAGGACATCCACAAAGGCTGGTGGTGGAGCCCATTGTACAATTTCTTAGTGCAGAGATGGGAAGAAACACAAGCACAGGGCATTTAAAAAGGCTGGAAACATCCCTATTTTCTCACTTCTCTGATTTGGCTTTTGTCCACATAATGTTTTGACACCAAATCTGCCCAGAAGTGCATTGCAGTGCTTGAGCTGAATTTAGGTCAGAGCAGCCCAAATCCAACACATAACCAATAGATGAAAATGTATGTTCTAAAGGTGTTTGGTTGTTTATTACTTGCACTTGATTTGTTTTTCAGTTGTTGTAGGGTTTTCAAGGTATCATAAATACTTTTAAAAATACTGAAATTTAAAAACCGTAGTCAAAAACAGTTGCTTGAAATATGAATATTATTATTTTTCACTTTTTGGGTGAGTTGCATTGAGACCTTCTCAAAAAAGCATTTTGTAAAATGGATGAAATATCAGTGTCTGCTGAGGTAACAAATTACTTTTGCTGTCAAAATATCACAGTTATGTTGTAAACCTGTACTGTCTGGATTTACTTAAAATTTTGGTCAATGCACGCCCCACAAAGCAAAGTTATTATTTTCTGAAGGAAGTGTAAATTTTGGATGCTTAGACATCTAATTCATGATACCCCACTGCAGTACAGACATTTGTTAAGGGCAGGAGATCAGTATTTATAGTGCTGGTGTTAGGACTGGATTATGTGTAATCTAATTAAGGAGGTTACTAGCAATTTGAAGGGATTATAAGATTAGCAATTATCTGTGTGCTTATTTGATTAAAATAAATGCTTGCAGATTTGGCTGCCATACCTGTGCTCTAGTATTTGGGATCAGAAATCACATTTGATTAGAAGTAGAAAAAACAAACAAGATTTTGTGGTTTGGTTCTGTTTCTGTGATGATTTCAATACAAAGTCTAGTCCCTAATTAATTTTCACTGAAATGCAGTGCACCTTATTATTAAAAGGCCTTTTGAAGAAAGGTTTTTTTAGGGGAGGGAAGACCATTTTTAAAAACAATATACAGTTAATTCAAAAATTCAGTTTTTAGGTAGTGGGCAAAGACAGTAATTCAATAGGATATACCTTTGCACAGGGCTGAGGCTTTGTCTGTAACTTTGCAGTTCAGGTCTGGTATTGCTTAGTGAAGCTTCCGTGATTTCTTGTTTGAAAAATGTCCAACTCTGTGTGATTGAGAGTTTCATCTCACTGCGGAGCCGAGATTGCAGAGGCTGAAGTCCCAGAGGATAAGGGTCCTTCTCCTTTTTCTCTTTCATCATCATCTTTGTTGTCTTTGCCATCTTTGTCGTCTTCGTTTTGTCTTCTTCACCACATTCCACTTTGGATCCTTCTGCCTCCACCTCCTGAGGGCACCCCACTCTCCTAAGCAATAGTCTGAAGAACTGTTTTATTAGAAGTTTGGTTGAATTCAGACTTTCTGTGACAGTCAAATCCTTAGAGACCATCACAAGAGTTGTTCTTGCCCTCAGGACAGGTGCTGGACACACTCCTCAGAGCGCATCCCAGCATCTGAGCCACACACTGTTTGATAGGGAAAAGAGAACTTGTTAGGGAATTTGTTGTTCTAGGGATTCTCACATTTCAAGTGAGAAAGAGAAAGCAAAAGGATAAAAAAGCATCTAGTTTTCTGTCCCTGAAAATACAAAACTTGCACCTGCCCTCAGAGCCTGACCACAGGGTGACCTGTCTATATATCACCAGCTATAAATCATTGCATAAACATGAGTGATGGTTCCATATTTAGAGGACTAAATATTAAATGATTCCTGGTTTTCATTTCCACAGGTTACATTCAAGCTGGGAATGGTATTTTTAGTCTTCTCTTTAAAAGGAAAAAAAAAAAAAAGAGAGAAAAGACAACATTTTGAGATCTGAACTGACAAGTGGCTTTGAGTTTCTGACATTTATGCCTTATTTGTATATTCTTTTTCAACCTTCTTCAGCTGCTATTGCATAAATCTTTCACGTTTTTCCACTAGCTGTATGGGTGGAGAAGATGAATTAGGAAGTTCAGCTTCCTTCTCAATGCCTGTTGGTAGAAGTTTTAAAAGTAGTCAAGGATTCTAAATTGGCCTCAGTGGATTTTTTTTTTATAAGCTAGCTTTTATCAAGTTTCTGCCCTTCCTTGCAGCTGTGAATGCAGTACAAAGCAGTAGCTTCTAGGAAGTGGCAGGGTGACTTTTCAGCTGTAAAGGCCAAAGTTGTTCTCACTGTAGCACCATCATGCCCTCAGGGATTGTGATGTTGGCCACGGTCCTGTGAGGAGCTGCAGCTGCCAGGTTCACAGGTGGCTCCCTGCAGGTCCTCAGGCTGGCTGGGGCCTGCTGCTGTATTGCAGCACTAGCACAGTGTGTCCAGTGCTGCTCAGCTCCCTCCTTCCTGAGCTCTCCCACCTCGGGCCATAGATGGTGTGTGAGCACTGGCAATCAACATCTCGGTGTGGAGGCCATGCAGGGAGCAGCAGGGTCTGTCCATGGTGCCAAATAAGATCCCTTCACTCCAGCTTTTCATAAACCAGACCCACAAAATGACAACCACCTGTTGGGTACTGGGTAGAGAGATTAAAAACAGAAACGTAACCTAATCTTTAAAGTAACTTGAAGCATGACATAAACAAGTTGTTGCATAATTATTTTCCTCATTCCTCAAACTCAACTCATTGTATGTTGTTCTAGTAGTACAAATGCACTGTGCACTGAAAAAGTCAAGGAAAATTGATGAGAATGTAAAGAAACTTACAGGGAGTGCAGCATTAGGAATGCTTTTCACAAAATGCTCTATTAATAGTAAACAGTGTTAATGTGACTTCCTCTCAAATGTACATTTAGCAGGATTGTAGGGCTAGTTTTTAACACTAAGTTCTCTAACCCTTGTTTAAATAGCTCATTGCTATTAAATGGAATTGGACCAATTATTAGCAAGTTGGACATTGTCACTGCATTCTTCTCCTTCCATTTTTGTAGTAACAATTCATCTTCTTGCTTTAGCTCCATGCCTTCCTCCAGCTACCCGAGGTAATCACTCAGCCAAGCCGTAGGTGGTGTGACCAATTGCTTGAATACATTCAGTGGTTAAATATATCCTGTTCTAAAATGGGAAGGATAATGGTGATTTAATGAAAACGTCTCAGCAGCAGCATTTGTAAAGATACAGGAATTTTCTTATGACTCTAATGGTTATGTCTAGCATTTTTATCTGTACTGTTAGACCTCTGCTGGATGTTCTTACTTTCACCTGGTAATTTCTAAGGCAGATGATCATATACAGATATTTACCTGATACTGTTTTTCATTAACAGCTCCAGAGCGTGTTGTGTGGGAAGGATAACCCGTCTGCTCTAGACTACAATTAGGGAAGCCCTAATAAATTCTGGTGCCTGCCATGAGCAAGCTGGGGAAGAGCAAGCTTTGAGTCCTTCCCATTGAAGGTGAACAGTTGCTGTGTCTCTTTGCTTTGCTAAAGGGAAGGCAACAGGTCTACCTCTGAATGATGGGTGATGCGGTTCCATTGGGTGTTTGGGGGTTAAATGCTCAAGAACCACTGAAAGGATGTCAGTCCTCATCATATTTCTGCTCTTTAACTCCTGAGCCATTAATTTTTGCCCTGTTGTGTAAGTTTTCTTGCCTTGAACATTGACAAGGTAATATTCTATTTCAGTAACTCTGAGAAGATGCTGGCGATCCACACAGCAGCCTGGCACATCAAAGAATTACTCATAGAGTTGTGTCCAGCATGACCCTTACCTTTTGTGAAGCGTGTCCTTCACACAAGGTGAAAGTATGAGGGTACACTGTTAAAGGTGGGACAAGGATTAAGGAGTGCACAAGAGAAATGATCTGTCACCATACTTCATTAACTGCAGTAAGATAAAAGACATTGTTCCAGGTGGTCTGCAAGGTCAGCATTAAGAGTTTCTTTTTTTCACTGTGCAGGAAGCTGGTCATCTTCCTGACTTTTCCATATAAAATTTTTTCAGTTTCCTTAGTTTGCACTAATGGCATACTTCAGGTTTTAATGCAATCCCAGAAAGCTTCTTCTCTGGTAGGATGCTTGTTAGGAGCCCTCATATTCCCTTAAATGGCTGTTACCTATAGGAACTGCAGATCCTGCCTATGTCTTGGAGCCTCCAAGACATTCTCATGAGAGCTGATCCTGCAAACCAAATGTTCTCCTGCTTAACCCCAGCACTCAGATTCCAGCCATGTCAATTCTCTGGGTCATGTCAATGCCTGACAAACATGATAGGTGAAAGCAAACAGATACACTCTCATTTTGCTCAGGATTCTAACATGCTGTTTCTTTCATTTATGTGTCAGCAAAAATGCACAGGTCTGAAAACAGTCATAAACATGCATATGTACTTTTCTTGGCCAGGGGTGTTCGCAACCTAAAGAATTCAATTTGCTTCATCTAGGTTTTCAAGAGAGTATTAGCATACTCTTTTTGGAATCATCTGGCTTGATTTTAGGCCTGAGAACTTTTGGCAGCTAGTTCTCTTGCACTGAAATTGGACTGGTGCCACAGGTAAACACAAACTTCTCGTGACTTCCTTTTCAGTCTGTGTTTTGTTACCTTTGCTTCTCCTGTTTGGGGATTTTCTGCTTTCTCTTCTGTAGAAAACTAATCAAACTGGATTTTCCTTTCTGGTGGTCACCATAACAGATTTATTATTCCAAACCACTTCCACCAGAATAAGTGATCTTCAATTTCCAACAACCACTGCTGTTTCTAACTTGGATTTGGCATTTTTCAGGGCTCACAGTACTTGGTGAATTTGTGTGCACTAGGAAGTTAGCTATAGTGCAACCATTTTTGAAAACAAAACCATCAACCAGAATGTATAAGTTGCACTGAAATGATCTTTCATTATTACAGCAAGATAAACTTGTAAGCAACAGGGGAAGTTCTATTTGCAACATCCAGTGAAAATACATTTTGTTTACTTTTGACATCCCCTGGCAATGCTAAGGTATGTATCTGGTGCTTGTAAACCTGATGCATTTTATAGCTTTGAGTATTATCAAGGCTTCTTCCCACAGCTCAGCTTTCCTGAACATAAAAGTCCAAGTTCTTTTTCAAGAATTTACCAGAAGATATGGAGGTGAGGTCTTCTATGCATTTCAGTTAGTGGGACATAAACCCAAGGTTTTGATCTATCATTCAGTCAAAAGACACGTTCTGCAGGTCCTGATGGACAGCTGCATTCTGCCCATGTCTCATCTGATTTTTCAGGTATTCTCAGCTTCCCTTCCAGCACCAGTCTGTGTAGTTGCTGGAAGATGTTAAACAGTTGTTTCATTCAGACAGTGGATAAAGAGATCCTTATCTGCCATACATCAGCTCACAAAGCAGTCAGGATCCAGATCTCTCTGGATACCACAATATGAGCTTTCTGTTTTCAGGTTTTTATCTTTGGGTCCTCTGTTCAAAATTGCACTTAAAATTGCAGGATGTGCTCTGTGTAGCCTTTACATTGCAGAGCTCAAATCTGTGTCTGTATGAACACTTCATGGGTGTATCAATATGCACATAATGATTGTCTGCCAAGGATTATCTGCTCACAAGGAAGAAGATACACTGAATACAGTGGATTCAAGCTGGTCAGAAGGAGGGTCTGCATGTGCCAGTCTACACTTCAGATTTTATCAGTGCTTCATTCTTAGTCTGTGTTTTGCAGTGGCTCCACCACTTGTACCCCTGGGAATAAAATGTCTGAACACACACAGTAGAAAAATAATGTCCCTTTTAAAATAAGTAAATAAATTACCTTTATTCTTTTTTCTCTCTTTGCCTTTCGTCTTCTCTGTTCTCTGAGATCCCATGTTGCAGATGATGAGTCTCATTTCTTCTGGAGCCTGTTAACCTTTCTGTGTGAATGACAGTTTTCCAGATTTAAGTCTTAGTCAGTGTTTATGTTAAGAAGAGGGTTAATGATGATCCCCATAGGCCTCTCGCTCAGAAAGCAAAAACATCTGCTAAGCCAAGAAGTGGTTAGTTTGCTAAATTTAGAAGGAAGAAATGCATTTCCCAAAATTCGCACTGCTTCTTAACAAATTTAAGGAACCAGTGGGGGCAAGCAGTTATGGAAGTCATAGTGTTTATTCATTTTTTAGTTTAGTTCATGTATTTTCAGTTAAAAGTGAGATTACTCATTTATTTGAAACGTTTAATGAAATTGAACTCTTTGTGCATTTGTTTAGGTTAATAACTGGACACATGCCAAAGCCTGTGAAGCTTAGAGATGTTCCACAGTACTTAGTGGTGGAGAAAGTGAGGTTGAAATGGATGTCTGCTAGGAAAATCCCTTAACCAAACCCATAGACCAGGAATACTACAGATTTTGACCATCTTTCTTTCTCCTTGCCAAATGTGCCCCCAGTTGCCACCAGCAGTCTGGCTCTTTGCAGGAGAGGGTCACCTGATGAATGGTATATGAGCCCTTGGTTGCAGCCATCATCATCTGTCTTTGCTTTTAGTGTCTTGGCCAAAGCTGTCATTAGTAAATAGGGTTTAAACTGGAGTTTTCCTGTTTTGTGCGATCACTCGGGAGCATTGATTGCTGGTACCAGTAAAGCCTCTCGTGACAGCAGTGCTCTTGATGACTTCACGGTGGTTGGGGCCACAGCTGGCAGCAGCCCTGGCCGGGGACAAAATGAGATGGGTTATGTGCCCCCAATCAAGCTGCTTGTGCAGCAAAGCTTGAGTGTCCAGGAGAGGTCACCGTTGGTGGCCTGACAACCTCCCAGTCTTGTTGCCCCTCTCCCTCTGGCGCAAGCTCAGTGGCTGGTGCTGCTCTAGGGAAACACATGGTTTTGCCAAAGGTTGTACGATCGTATAGCTTGTCCGTGGTCCGCAGCAGGCTGGTGGTGGGTGACCCGCCTCCAGCCGCTGCGTCCCCCACGGCCCGAGCAGGGGGCTGGGCAGATGCTTTGAACCACAGATCCTCAAACTTCCCTGGGCGGATAAGGAGCTGGCGGTTTTCAGGCATGACTGTACTCTGCTCTCCCTCTTGGCCTCCTGTTTAACCTTTTAATCTCCTGACACAGCAGGCTCTCCTTGCTGGCGAGCTGGGAGTTGCGGATGGGTGAAGGTGCCTTTCTGTGGATAAATCCCACCAGTTTTTGGTCATCCCCATGTAGCCCTTTGCCAGCCCCGGGCAGCGCATCATGAGCTTTACTGGGAGGCTGGCAGGCCTTGGGAAGTACGGGAGTGAAAACTGAAAAAGGGGATAAGCAACGTAAATTCAGAAGATCTTTGCTAAATTCATGTTTTACCTGTGTTTGAGCAAAAACCTCGCGGCGAGACCCAGCGGAGCCTCCCTCCGCCTGCGGATACGCTCCGGGGAAGAGGTGGGCAGGGAAGGGAAGGGAAAGGAGCGGGAGCCGGGCAGGGAGCGCCCCCTCCCGGCTGTCACCGCCCGTGTTACTGTAGCTACTGCATTTTGGGGGGACGCGGGGAGCGGGGTCGCGGTGAAACAGAGACTTCGTACAGCTGGGAGCACACAGAGCACGGAGCAGGTGCCAAACCCGTGTGACAAGCGCAGCACCGATCCGTGGGCTCTCAGCCCTGCTGGAGGCGGCGCTCTGTTCCAGCAGCATCTTTAGTAGTCGTGTGTCTGTTTCGGGTGTTTTCTTCCCTAACAGCTTCTGCGGCAACTGGTGCTTCAAAACTGGGGCACAGCATCCAGGGTGGATCCCAAACACGTCTGGTTCTCCCTCTTCCTCTGCCCCGGTGTGCCCTCGCACGCATGCGGGCTCGTGGTGGGAGGTGGCTGCAGAGTGGTGTGGAGGGAGAGAAGGGGAGTGCTCCTCTAGCACATGGAAGCTGTATTTAAAATACAGTGATGGTTTAAATTTGGCAGGAAAATCCTTAGCTGCCTAATTTTGCCAAGCCTTCTGAGGGATTTCTGCTGATATTTTCAGCAAATTACTTGGGAAAATGAATCCTTTAGGGATTAGAATATTACTGGATGCTGTTTTCATTATGTCTTTCTCAGCTACCCACAAATATATCAGAATAGTGTGAGTTTGCTTGAAGCCCAACCTTAGAGCCTAAAGTATTCAGGTATTCTCGAAAACAGAAATCTGCAGTTTCCCATTTCAAATGTTGCAGGAAAAATTAACAGGATTATAATGGCTTAGCTGGGGTGAGAAAAGGGGGGAAAAAAGTTTAATATTGATGTTGTTCCTGAGAACTGCAGTGGAAACTAAAAAAAAAATTCAAAAAGGTGTTTTCCATTTCACCTCCCTAGAGACTTGCAGTATGTGGTTTTCTTGTGAAGTACCTGCCTCACCTGTGACTTCATATCCAAGGAGAGTGGAATTAAAAGTCCTAGTCCTGTTCCTAGTCCTGATCCATATACATACATATATATATATATGTTTATTTATTTGAGCCTGACTGAGGAGTTTGCAAACCTCTTAATGGCGCATCCAAATTGTAAAGGTTTGCTGACCCCTCAACTTACTTCAAGATAATTTTGGGATTCTTCACTCTGAGAACTTAAAACCTTAAATATTTGCCACTATGCCTTTTCCTTTTATAGTGACAAGCATTTTGAATGGGTTTGATTTCTTGTTTTGCATGGAAATTTTTTTACATAAGGCCATTGAAATGAGATGCATAAAAATGGTTGAAGTAGATCAGGATTTATTGAAATGCCTAGTTTGTATTGATCTGTGATTTAGCACCTCATTTTCCCAATTCTTTGGATGTCAAAGTACACTTACAAATATAGCATGGGTTTTCTGTCTATCATATTATTCTCAAGACACGATTTTTCTTTTAATTGTCATTTTGTTTGTGGAGTCAGAATATCTATACAGAGCCATGTAGTGATTTATTCAGTGAGAAAAGGATTTTCATGTACGATTACCTCCTCTTTATTTGTGCATTTATGAATCCTTTTTTCAGAAATTCTTATATAGCTGCTACTGCTGCTCAAATTGCCGTGGTTTTTAAAGAGAATAATGCTTATTGATAGTTCCCACATGCACTGGCAGGCACATCTAAAACCTGTACTTTTGTGTTCACAGCTTGTATAATATAAAATTTAGAGATTGCTTGTCAAACTAAGTGTCAGCTGAGTTTCCTAGGAAACTCACTGAAGATATTTATAAAACTACAGATCAGCTTAATAATAGATATAATAATGTCAGTAGCTCTGGATTTTTTTTAACTTTATCAGTCCATTTTAGTTTGCTTTAATTCGTTGCTAAACCAAACTACTGCAATTCCAAACGGGGCAGAGGAGACCTTCCTTCCAATACTTTGCCTAATTAATTTCTTAAGAAAAGGGTAGTTTCTGCTATTCAATGTAAGGAAATGTAAAACACTTTACTGTAAAATTAAGAACATAAATGTCATACTAGTTATCTGACTGAATCCTTCATAAGTAAAACCACAGTTGTGAAATAGAAGTGTAAATATTGTATCATGTTACTGTTTTATTCACTGTTGAATTGAATGTGTGAATTTGAAGTTCATTGCACATGTATGCAAAACAGTCCTTGCAGAATTAACATAAATCCTGGAGTATAGAAGCTACATAAACAGAAGACCTGTCAGTATTGTAAAAAGGCATGATTCTGTGAAAATAATTATATCCCTGAGCTGAAAACAAAACAGGATCTAAAAGGAATAAGTGATACTTGGTGTCCATTTTTATTCATTCTTCTGTTATTATGTTTTCCTCACACTGATTCTTTGAGTTGAGACATGAGTGTTGCCACAGTTGAGGAATCTCTTTTTTAAAACTCTTTAAATTGAATTTTCAGTCATGTACATTCAAAATTGGCTGATCTGTAAATATATATATGTATAAAATAATGTATATTTTGTCAGAACATAATTATTCAAGACAGTTAGGATTAGGTGAAGTGAAAGTTCTCTGGAAAGCAGTTTAGTAAAGTAATTTCAGTTTTCCCATTTTAATACAGTAATGAGAATGAAGTTAGTGTGTTTAGAAACTCCTTATCTCATCTGGAATCCATTACTTGTACCCAGTATGTACATTTGCCTGTCAAGACTATTTTTTGATGCTGTGCTAATTAGCCAAGTAAGGAGTTCATATGAAGGATATTCAAAATCTGATTTTCTTTTGGAAAGGTAAGAGCGTAGCTGTCTGTGTTTCATAGTCTTAGAAATCTCATTGCACACTTAATGATGTAGTTGCAGAAGAAATCTTAGGAAGCCTGTCCATCACACACTGGAAAGGTTAATTTCCTATAAAGGCACAAAATTTAACCTAATCGTAATGGTAGCTGCGTGCAGATTTACTGGATGCTAGCAATACCATTCCAGCTTGTTACAGCAAGGTGGCAGGTAAAACCTTGTAAATCATTGCATTTATTTTAATATGGCTTACATGCAGTCAACAACTGCACATGATACTTGTCAGAGCTGTCTCTCTCTTAGCTGTGGTGTTGCAGTTTAGGGTATTCAAAACTGGTCCTTCTACTGGGAGGAAGTGGAAGATTACTTCAACTCATAGGTAGGACATCTAATTAGGAAACTTACCTCTTTCCCAATCTCTCATGGATTATGTGTAGTGTAACTGCATTATTCCTCACCCCTCTGTTTCTTACCGTAATTTTCCTGTTAGAAACATGCAAGTGCTAACAACCAAATACCTCCCTCAAGTACTTGTTGTATAGGTGAGAAAGGTGTGAGTTAGCACTAAATACTGTGTTGAACCGTTTTGGATAAAGTCTGCCAAAATGGTCCTGGTATTGTGGAGACAAGATGTATTGTCTCTGATTTATACACCAACTCCATAAGAAATGTTTCTGCAAAAAAAGCCAATTCACGCTGTCTTGCAGGGTTTGTGATGGAGTTGTATTTGTGCACAAATACTGACTTCAGTCCACGCTCTTAAGTAGATCCCTTTCTGAGACAGCCATAGTCTGTACTTGGGAACAGACTTAGAAGTGCAGCCATGTTAAGGAAAATAACTCTGTAATCAGGAAGTTTCATCCTGGAGGCAATTTTGCTTTGGGCTTTTTTGCCTTCTTTTTTCACGTCCTGTGCTGCCAGTGTGAGATGAGAGTTCTCTTGGTAATAGGTGTGTCACTTAAAAATGCATCACTCTGCTCTGCTGTCTGCATGAACTGTGGGGAAAACTGAAGTTAAACTTTGCTCGATCCAGGTTCTAAGGGTGAAAATCATCTGACCAAAAGGTTCAGCCTGAATACAACTGCTTTCCCATGGTGACTGTAGCTGGCTATAAACATGTACTTTTATGTCCTTATATAAATTTATAGGACTTTTGGCAAGGAAGGAAGATTTGTGAATAGGTGCTTTTTCTTTAGAGTTACTTCCATATAGCTTTGCTAACAGACACCCATTGGATTGTGCTAAAGAGTGATTTTTTTTAAAACCCTGTGCTTAGCCATCACACCTTGATCCATCCAGAAAGAAAAGCTGGATATTCTAACTGCAGATACTGCATTTTGTTTCCCTGCTATAACAATGGAGGTTTGAAAAGGAAAAATATTATAAGTAAATACATATGCATTGTATTTTCCTTTCAATTCATATCCATGGGAAACTGCTATGAGAATTACAAACAGCTTTTGGGGGGCTATTTTTTCAACTGGTCAGTGTGTGTGTGACCCCTGTGTTAACAGTGAGTTACATTTTAAGTCAAGAGTTCACTGCTTTTTTCTTTCTTTCCCAATGCAATTAAGTGGGACATGTTTCATATGCACGCTCAAGTAAAATTGGGGAAAACTTGCCTTTTGATAAAGAAATCTTGATAATTATATAGTGGAATGTGTCAGCCAATGGGATGGTTGCTGCCAAATACCAAATAACAATGTAGAACTTCAAGAAAGCTTCTAAGTCTTACAGGCAGTCTGGGGAAAATGAGCCAGCTGGGCTCACAGGTGATCTAAGAAATGGGTGGGAGAGAGGAGAACCTGCCTCTTCTAGCAATAAATATAAAATCACATTTTTATGTCCATAAGTGCTGCCATTCTAACACATATTAGGAGAGAATTAAAGCTCGAAAAATCTTTAAATAATCATATTATGTAATTCCCCCCTGTTTTTCTGGTTCTCTTTTCTCTTCCCTTCCCTGCAGCTGTAAGTCTTTCTTTCACTCTGTGCGTGTCACTGAGTTTTGGTGACATAAAGAATCAGATTCATTAACCTCCGCTTTTTGTGCTTTAGTTGCAGTGTTGGAGGGCAGCAAGTCAGTCCGAAGCTTTTTGTATATGCCAACAAGCATTTCTGCTAGCATTACTGAGACCATAATTAACATAACATTATACTTGATCAGCATTATGCTAAAAAAGGCACCTCTTATCCACATTTTCTATATTAAATCCCAAAATCTTCTCTAAGTCTTAACAACCATGATGTTATGATCTGTGGTTAGTTGTAGTATTTTTTAGTGGACCTCACAACGTTGTAACATTTTAACTGCATTTTGAACCACCTGTGAGTACTGTACAATGGTAACTTTAAAAGTGTTCTGTTGAAACAAAGTCTGGGTAAAATGTGTTTGGCTTATAAAATGTAACCTTGAGAAATACAAAGAAATAATCAGGCTTCTAACTTTACCATTCAAGTTGTGTTTTGCTTCTCAGCAGGAGAGTAAACTAGAAAAGGTAGTGAAATGTCTTTTACTACACAGTATTTTACATATCTGAGTGCATGTTTATTTTTCTTCTAGCTTTTTAGAAAGAATTGACAGTGTCAGCATGGATGACTACACACCCACAGATCAGGTTAGTAAAAACAATGGGGCAGGGTCTGAACCGAGATTCACATTCATCTGGATTTTCTGTGTAACTTATTTTATTCCCTACTGCAGCTAAATGTGGTCTAGCAGTTTAAGTCATGGATATTAAAGAAAAAGAGGCTTTTTGGTCATGCAAACTTGTCTTTTACTGTTGTTATATGTAGGTTGGTGATTCCTGTAATACATCTGTTTTGTCTTCTTACTTCCCATTCTGTGTCCCACAAAAATGGTGAATGGACCAAAGAATGGAAAGCATAAATGTAAAAGGTTATGGTTTCCCTCACCAGCCTCTGCTGCACAGAAGCAATGCTTTATTTCAATGGTGGTGATGCCAGAGGGAGACTTCCCTTGTCTGTCAGAAGGGTCCTTCAGAGGCAAAAGCTTGCTGTGGATCTGGTCTCCAGATTCAGGGGAGAGCACCAGTGGCAGTAGCAGAGCTTGTAGACTTGACTTTTCTGTGGGCCTACAGATTCCTTCTTTGCAGCCTGTGCCCATCTCCTGCATGCAGCAGAGTTTTTATTTAAGCTTCATTTTGCAAGACAGTACATTTTTTTTCCCAGATGCTGTGATACATCTTGATGGAGTGCTCTAATGACATCACATTCATGTTAAGGCTGAACTGGTGCAGCCTTGAAGTAAGGAGGGATTTCACCACGTTGCCTGGCTTCAGCTGCCTTCCCTGAGCTCAGGCTGTGTGCTTTTCTTTGATGTCTCTTCAGCAAACATTCTGTAGTTGTTATTTTTCAGTGCTGCTGTCCCAGTCATTTAGCAGTCTCAGCCAAGACTGTGGGCCACGTCATAAACTGCAAATACAGGTGGCAGAAGAGAATCCCTGCACTGGATAATTCAATCTAACCATGTAATGCATATAACAGGTGTATGCCCTTAAAAAAAACCAGAGTTGTCAAATGTCACTGTGCAATCAGGGACTGAAATTCAGAGAAATTAAGTGACTTGCCAGAGATCACTGAAGGAAGCAAGCAGAGCAGAACCTGTTCCTTCAGACTGAGTTTAGGTCCGTAACCACAAACATGTCCTATTGTCAACCCAATTGTTCAAGCACTCAGGACTTTTTCAGACCAAAGCATTAGCACTGAGGATTGCACCATCTAGACCTCATGGTTTCAGCATCAATATCACTCACCTGGAGAGAGAAGTCAGTGAAGCAAAGCCTCATTTTTGCTTTCATTATTTACGTTAGTATTGGCCTGTTTGCTCCTGGGAGGCCTTTCTCTACCTGAAGTAGTCTTTCATCACCTAGAAATTTTTCCTGATACTTCCTTTGGGGAGAAATGTCTTGAAAGATCAGAAAAGGCCCTTGGTATGTGGCAGGTGGAAAACTTTTGCTCTGAGGGGGGGATTCTCTTTTGCTTTTGTTTTCATCCTGTTATGCTGTATCAGTTGCCTTTCTGAATTAACTGGTAAAAATCACTGATTTCCTCTCTTACCTTGCTTTCTGGCTTTTGAGGGGATTTTTGCACCATAACAAATAAATGTCAGCAAGTGACAGAAAATGACAGTAACATATAAAATAACTAAAAGTATTAAATAAGTGGCCTTCAGCTGAGTGCATGCAGCTGTCAAAGCAGCCACAGTTTGCCTTGGCTACCAGAAACAGTAGATGGTAGGGCAGGGAAAAAAGGCAAGCTGTGCTTGCACTCTGCAGCACCGGCTGCCTCCTTCCATCCAGGAAGGGGGCATCATAAATCAGTTTTTCCTACTACCCTTGAAAATCGAGGAAATTATTCTTTTTTAATTATTAAAAGAAAGCTGGTTACGTTTTAAAGTATTGCTGGTTTAAAAAAATAGGAAAGAGATGCCACATTTCTGTACAACCTAAATTCTGTTCCCTTGTGCTCTTTAATAGAGCTTTAATTACTCAGTCACAAGCTATTATTTCGATAGGATTCCTGTCTCATTCAGTACAAAAGAGGGCAGAGTTAAGGTTGCCTGGGCAACTGTAAATCTGGAGTTTTCTAACATTTGAATACTTGACTTTACAACATGAATAATATTTTTCTTAGTTTTATGTAACTTCAGAATTCATTATCATACACCAAGGTGTGTGACCATCAAGAACAGGATTCAGTGGGCAGTAAGGAGAACCCAGATGGGGTCTCCTGCTTTCTGAGTGCACAAACCAAATGCAGTGATCATGATTAAGTTTGTCGACCATGTCAGTACAGACAAATGCCGATTTACCAACAGGTCTGATTGAGCTTTATTAAATGAACCTTTTAAGACTTTTCATGGAAAATAATATTCCAAGCTTTTAAGAATGAAATTAGGTTAGAAAAAAAAGCCTTACTAATCAGCTTCTGTATTCTCATTTCCAGGACCTATTAAGATGCAGAGTGTTGACATCAGGGATTTTTGAAACAAGATTTCAAGTAGATAAAGTAAATTTCCAGTAAGTCTATTAATAATGATTTATGAATGTCATACTCATTTTTAACAGCTTCATTCAGATGTCTGTGTTCATGTATGCATGGTGTAATAGGCTTAGGGTGGGAGTGGATGGTTTCTAGTTGTTTGATTTGGCTTTTTAGCTCTCTTTCCAGAGATCCTAGTAAAATTACCTCATACTTTGGAAAAAGAGCTTTTTTTAGTTATGTATATTAGCAATACTCCATAAGGTAGGGTTGTGTGTGACTGCTTGTGAAAACTGGTGCATTGGTATAGCACTATAAAATCACAAAATACCTTTGGGGACTAGAGATCACAGAAGTCAACCAGAATGCTCCCTTCTTCCAGAAGGCTGCAAGCTCTGTGTTTGTCAAAGTTTTTTGCTGTGTCTCTGTAAAACACCCACAGTCAGACTGGCTTCTCTTGCCAGTTCTTGCCCAGAAAGGTGGCAGTGCTGACAGGCCCGAGCTACCTCCACGTCCTCCTCCATACAGAGTTCCCACCACCTTCAAAATATCCTGGAACCTGTCCTTGTTTGTAGTACAGTAGGTCAAGCCTTACATGCCATACGCACTTCTGTGTACTGGAAAGGCCAACACTTGTCCTTGAAGAGTGTATTTCTCATTTTATGGGTTCAGTGGCCTTCTGGCAGAGCAGAGCAGGTGGAGCAGTGCAGCTGTCCCTGACATGCAGCACAGCATCAGCAGATCTCTCTCCTCTTCAGGCGATATTTTATGGCCCCCATCCTTGTGGCTGTCAGATTTTTAAACTGAGCCCTCGTGCTGTGCGTGCTTCGTATGATTTTTCCTAGTGCACATAAGTGATATAACATCCTATGGCTTTTTAACAGCATGTTTGATGTAGGTGGCCAGAGAGATGAGAGAAGAAAATGGATCCAATGCTTTAATGGTAAGTAAAAACATTTCATGTTTTATTTTGCACTTACTCTCTGAGGTGTGAGCAGCTTATTGTTCATATTCACACACAGTATCTCACTAGTACAGAGTCCAGTCTTACAGATAACTTTTTTTCTGGTATTTTTGGCCAATTGGTGAGTAATGGCAGTGTTACCCTGAGGAGCATGTGCTGGGATAACAAAGATGTTCTTTTCTCTCTCCTTTCTTCTTTCTTTTGTGTGTTCTGCTCAGATGTCACAGCTATCATCTTCGTTGTGGCTTGCAGCAGCTACAACATGGTAATAAGGGAAGACAATAACACAAACAGACTACGGGAATCCCTGGACCTTTTCAAAAGTATCTGGAATAATAGGTAAAACAAACCTCATTTCCTGCCCATCCTCCCCAGTTTAATTACAGTTCAACTCCCTTCAAAATAGGACTGTACTTGCTGTAGGCTCAGATTGTTTATTCAGAAAATACCCAGGTTGGGCCAGGTTTCAGTGTGTCCCCACGGTGACACCCTTCCCTGGCAGGGGCAGTGGCACATGGACAGTGCACATGGCATTCCAGTATTCCTGCCAAAATTATGCAGGGCGTGGGGATGTCTTGGAAAGAGCAAGCCCCCTAGGCTGGCTGCTACAAGGGAGGCAGGGGAGACCCTCTCCTGGCATCACTCTGCTGCTTGGCTGAGACTGAGCTTCTCTGAGGAACATTTGATCTCCTCAAATGCAGCAGCAGGAGCAGCTCACTGTGCTTGTTCCTTATGCGGGCAGCTGCTCTCATAGGTGTCACCTCTGAGAGCACAGGGTATCTCTGCCTTGGGGGATGATGCTTCAGACCTAACCTAACTGGAACTGCCATTAAATTGCCATTCTGCCACAGTGCCTGTAAATCGTAGGTACGTAACCAAATAGCAATCCAAAGGACTTCTGGTAGAGAGCAAGTAAAAACAATGTGCAAAATAAGGGGCTGAAATTTTCAGCATATACCTGTGAGGATGCTCTGCACTGAGAGGTGATTGAAGGTAGAGTGAAGGAAGAATGTTAAGTGCATATCCCAAGGCACATTGTCACAGTGATGGATTAACTGGGGAAGAAAAGAGAGATTATTTTCTTCCCATTCATCAGGTGTCATACAGGCCACCCTAAGAGATATCTGTGTGGATGAACAGTAGCTTAGAGCAGTCTGAGGGAAGGGAGCTTTCTAGCCTTTTTTTTTTTTTTTTTGCTTTATCTCAACCAAATAAAGCAGGCAGTAATGTCTGGTTGTGAACTGTGCTGCTTCTAGAAAATGTTCACTGAAGTTTTTATAAATGTATTTACTGACCCTAGAAATATACCCACCAGTACAGGTGCAGACCAATTGAAACAATCAGTTAGGTCATCTATTTTTTTCTGTTGAAGCATGTTCTACACTATTTCACACTCTGTCTACACAGGAATAGCCGGTAAATTTTCTATCAATGTGATACATTTTTGTTGATTAACATGTCAGAGATAACACAAACATTTGGTTTGCTTTTGACAGGTGGTTACGGACCATTTCTATCATTTTATTCTTGAATAAACAGGACATGCTGGCTGAAAAAGTCTTGGCAGGGAAATCAAAAATTGAAGATTACTTTCCTGAATACGCGCATTATACTGTACCTGAGGATGGTAAGGTTTTTCCCCGTGCTGGGATTGGACCTGATGGCATGGCCCAGGCCACAGCTCCTCTCCCTGTCTGTCTGTCTCTCTCACACACACATTCACAAGCACACACTGTTCCTTGACATGAGCTGCTGGTCAGGAAAGCAGCATGCCACCACCATGTAGCTCACAGGCAACCTAGTGTGAGCAGGGTCTGAAGGGGTTCTGGCTCCAGAGCACCTGCCTTCTCCTTTTGGGAAGAACCGCCAGCCCCAGGAGAGCAAAGCAGCCACACAACTCTCCCCCTTGCCAAATGCTTCTGCTTGGGCCTCCCACAGTGCTGAACTTCATTGGGGATTCATGAGACTTATTTTGCAGCTGTTCTGCATCCTCCAACACTGTAAATTTCAGTTTTAGAAATATTAACAGGAGGCCCAGCAGACCAGCAAGGGAACTTTAATGGAGGAAAACCACACCAGTAGATAGGAAGGAAGCTGTGGTGATAGAGTGATCAGTTTCTTATCTTCAAGAAGGTTCCTGCACCACAGTAACACATTGCAGAGGTAAACTCTGGTATTATGCCAGTTTTATACTAGGCAGAGGGCTTCCCAAAATCCTCAGGTCTCTGTCTAGCAAAAGTTGTAAAACTTTTACTTTCTGACCGCTCACCTTTGCCTTACCTGTGTGATGTCCCTGGCACGGTGCTTCCAGCCACCTGTTGGAAAAGGCTTTCATTCTCCACCAACCACCACCAACAGCCTAATAGAGGTGTAGATCACGATCAGCTGTTTTCAGCCTTCATTGAGGTCTAGAAATTCATGAGTGTGATTCTGAATTTCAGGTGTGGAGGATAAATGAACTGTCCTAAAATCTGAGTTTAGTTGGCATCTGTTTTGCAATGCTAAGGGCTTTCAGAAGAAATCTTATCTCCATCACCCAAATTTCCCCTTCTCAAACAGACACCACATAGACAGAATTTGAGTGAATTTTCAGGATTTTTTTATAATAAGCCAGTTGTCAGAAAAAAGTAGCTTTTGATATTTCTTAGATGGATTTCACAGTGGGTATCTAGAATGATCCAGAGTATTCACACATGAAGCAGCTCTGTTTTTAACCTATAGTTGTTCACTTATTCTTCCATTTCAGCTGACATTATTTAAAGGCAGCAGCAATGAATTCTATGGAGCTGATTGTGCTGCTGCTCTATTTTTACCCCCAGCACTGTGGATGAAAAATACATTTCCATATTCTGACAAATTCTGCCCTTTACAATATTACGTTTATGTTTTTTCTGATTTTGGTATCCTAGATGAAAGATAACACTGAAAGAAAATAAATAGGTTATCTCTCCACTGTATTGTTTTTTACACTGAGAGTAAATACATTCGTTGCATGGCCTAGATAGTGACGACTTCATCTGCCAACAAACAGTTAATACTGACCAACAAGTCTCCTACTCGACAAGAATTTAGTTCAAGACCCCTTGATGGGCAATATATCTGAAATATTCTGACAACTTGAGGCCTGGAAATAAAATACATTTATATATATATATCAAAAGATCTTTCAGTGCTATCATTTTTTTCCAAGTGTAATCTTGGACTAACCATTTTTAAACCCACATTTCTGCCTGCAGAGGCTTTTTTCAGGAGATGCTGTTCTGCTGCAGAAACTGAACAGCTCAGCTGCTTTTTCTAGTCATATTTTCTGATAAAAGCTAAACCCTAACTCCCACTTGTTTTAACTCTATATGAACAAACTTGTGGATGTGAGTCAGCCTTTTTGTGATATGACCAATGACATTGTTGCAATGATTTCAGCAATTTTCAGGTTCCTAAAATATGTTATACTCATAGTCAGGTTTTACAGTACTCTTCGTTTTAGAATTACCTACTGGCAATCTCCTCTAGTATTTAACATTTCAGTTTCTGTACTGAAGGGCTACTTCCTTCTTATTAAATCTTTTGTTACAAATAGATGACTGTTTGGTTTTCGTGTTTCTGATGTCATTTGTTTTTAATTGAACAGCAACACCAGATGCAGGAGAAGACCCCAAAGTCACAAGAGCCAAGTTCTTCATCCGGGATGAGTTTTTAGTGAGTAATTTTCATCTTATGTGTGATTCTATCATAGGAAATACTGACAGATGGCATGGTTTATTTAGGGAAAACTGATGGGGTTTTGCAGAAATCTAGGAGAGGACAACGTCTGGCAATTCCCTAATTCTTTCCAGTTGCCCATCTTGCACACCCTTCCTCAGTGCTTGCACATTTTTATGCCCATTTTATATAAAGTCACCTGCCATGCAAATTGTCACACAGTAAGTGCTAGTGCTTAGAATGGTCATGCACATAAACAAATAGGCTTTGTTACTTTTATCCTGCATTCCTTCAAGGAGTTTGGCAGTGGTAAGCTGACAGCAGGAATTTTAAAAAACACAAAACAGATTTTATGCTTAAATAAGATTTCTGGTATGCCAGTTAGGAGGTTTGCCTCACCTTTGGACTGGTGTCATGGCCCTACTGAGGCATCATAAGAAATTTTCCTTGTCTAGTCACATTTTCCTTGCAATTAAGGTTTCCTTCATGGCTGGAGCTGAAGAGGTTGTGTTTACATTTTGAAGGTGAAAGCAGTTGTCAGGCACACAATCACAGCCCAGCTCTCCTGTCAGAAACAGAGTTTTATCCAGTATCACTTGTGACTTCACTCATTCTGAGTTGTTCCCACAGTGCAGAGCAGTAACAGAAACTAGAACCAAAACTCATCCATCATGCCCTACTGGTAGAAACTATGTGTGTCAAGTGACAGTTGGCGATGGAAGAGACCAGGCAGATTGCTTGGATGCAATAAGCTGTTTTAATTGATACAGAGCTCAGTATTTACACCTTTTCAGCAGTAACTAAAAATAGATCCCTATATAAGCAGTTATCACTATATTTCTAAATAATATAGCAAAACTAAAAGCTAGCACTAGCTGGCACAGATACATACCAAATTTGCCTTTCCCTTATGCTAGCTATTTTGTGGTAGGCTGCACTGCCTGCCATGGTTTGTGGCCTAGAAGTGTTACGGCGTCCACTTCTGACATGAGTTTAGCAATGTTCTCACTTCTGCTTTCCAGTTGTACCTCCACATCTCCCCCTCTCTTATCTATGAGTAAAACCTTCTTTGTTGGCTTATCAATCAGTCTCTGAACACATTGCAAAACACATGGCAGACAAATCATCATAAGCAACAAATGGCTAAAATATAAATTTCTGTTTTAGCTAGATGCTTAAGCCAGCCATTAAGTCTTCATCCTCTAAGTATGTTTCCAAGCCAGTCGTTATCACTTACAACTCTTAATTTGGTGACACTATCTCAAAGAGCTTGTATGTTAGCATGGATAGACAAGGAGTGATCAGAGAAGTTCATGCAGCATAAACCTTCAAAATATTCACAACCATGCCCGTGTGCCAAAAGCAAGAATTCAATTGCAGCTCTATTCTGCACTGTAGCATGTCTCACGTTATCAACATTTGTTAATAAGCCTGTTAAAGCAGAGCTAGTAGCATTAGTTTGCAAGTCAGTAGCCAAGGTTATTCAGGGTTTTCAGTGCCTGTGCTGTTCCAATAGATGGGATAATAGAGGCAAACACTTGGGCTCCTAAGTTCCAAGCTTCAACATTATCATCACAATTCTGACTATATGTGTATGTGCTGCGTTCTTCTCACACCAGCTTGTGCAAAGATGGTAAGTTTTCTTGAAAAGACTGAAACATCGTTAGTCACCCAAAAGTACAAGAACCTCCTATGACCTTACCCAGTATTCCCTTCCAAGCTCTGTTTCCACATATCAAAAATATGTTGTCTAATAATCCCAATAGCAGTGCTTCCAGGAGTAATTGGTTGGGGCAAAACACGGTTACACCAGGCAGAAGCATTGGTGTAAATTCCTGTTTCTGAACCATCAGGGCTGAATCTTTTCTTGACGTTGTTAGTATAATTTAGATAAAAACATGCAAAAGACTGCGTGGATCCAAAAATATCTAATTCTTGAGATGGCATAGAAAGAGGGGGAAAGTTAAGAACTTTATTTACTGCTAACCCCTTTTCATTAGAAAAATACTGTCCGGCTGATTCACCAGCCTTTTTACACCAACTTTCCTGGCACCACCAGGTCAGCTCAATTGGACCCATAACAGTGCAATCTCTTCAAACCGTTAAATTGAATAAAACATCCCATTCACTCTTCCCTTAGGGCATAGCTACCAAACAGTAGAGTCACCACGGGAAAAGAGTCACCACGGGAGGCCATGGATAGGCACAGCATAGACTCGTTTAAAGCTTCAGGTAGCGTAAGTCAGACATTGTGTTCTGGAAGGGGTGGCATTGCGGCCACCTCTCCTTCGTCAAGAAGGAGTCCTACTAGGAGGACCAACCTGAAAAGGCAGATCTGGTTCCCAAAAATACCAGTGTGGAAGCCAGCCATACTCTTGTCCACACACAGATTTTAAAATGATACAATTACCATAAGAATAGCACAAAGGATCACACTGTGGGCAGTTGCCACGGTGGCGATGCAATATGCAGTACCCGCTGCTTCTGACACTTTCGACTCTTGACACAAAACCCACACTTGATGGGAATAATCTTTGCAAATAAAACAATGAATAGGGTTGTTCTCAAGTCCAAGTCTCTACTTAAACAGTTTCCAATACTGCTTACGAAGAGAGACTTGATCTGTGATTATGGCTTCCACTGTCTCTGAAGTGGGTTGTCCATGGAAATCAAAGAGTGGTGTAAAGTCAGTAAGTCTTCTGGAATCAAGTAGAAGTTGGGTGAGCTGGTGGTTGGGTAGAGGTGACCTCTGTCATCTCTGGAACCAAGGCTGAGACTGGAATGGCTGGGGTCTCTGCTGATAGTGTGCCAGGGTGGTCAGGATCTTCAGGATCCTCAGGAGAGGTATTCAGGGATTCTCTGAAGGGTCTCACGTTCTTAGCTGGGATCCACCCCAGACCATTCCGTTACTGTGGTTGAGGTGTATAAGTCCAATCCAGCACCCCCTGCAGTTGCTGGGCAAAGACTTGAGGCAAGCTTCCATTGGGCATCTGCAGGGCTGGCATCTGTGAGCGCAGCTGAGGCATTTGTGTCAGAGCACGGTGCCGCTGTCCCGCATTCTGGTTCCAGTTTCCTTGGTATCCTTGAAGCAGGCGACCTTCGGAATCATACTTAGAGCGACATTGGTTACCAGAATGTGGGCCTCTGCAGCACCATGAGCACAGAGTGGTTTTGGGTTTATCTCTTTTCAGAGCAGAGCAGTCCTTTTTTAAGTGACCGGGTTTGCCGCAGCCAAAACAGATTCCTGAAGTTGCAGGGGGCCCTCTCACGGCTGCAAAGGCTGCAGCCATGGCCGCATATTGATGTTCTATTGTGCCAACACAGTTACACGCTTCAACCATTTCAATTAGAGTTGGATTTTGGTTAGACAGGGATTTAAGGAGTTTTTTAGTCTGTGTTTGCAGTCTCAACAGCAAGCTTCAAAAGCAAAATTTCGCGTGCATCTGCATTATCAATTTGGCATTTGAGCGCCTGCTTAAGGCGGTCAACAAACTGCATATAAGATTCTTGAGCTCCCTGGACAATAGTCGTGAATGATTTCTGAGGCATTTTTGCATCAGGAACCTTCAGGAAGGCTTGGCAAGCTGTGTCTTGGATTCCCTCAAGGGCTTCCCTGAGAATGTCTTGGGCTTGGACAACAGGATCGGTATATGGTCCCGTTCCCATAAGGTGTCTAGTCATGAGGCCCACCAGGGTCTGATTAGCATGACCCACATAAGGTAGAAGCAGATCCTGTAGACCTTTTTCCCACTTCTTTTCCCATAAAGCATTTTGAGTGGGGGATAGCAACAGCCATGCCAGTGTTTTTAAATCATATGGTGCCATGATATGAGCAGCAAACACAGAATCTAGCAGGCTCGCAAAGTACAGTGAACTGATACCATGTTCTGTGGCCGCCCGCCAGAGCTCTTTAAGCTCTGGGAAAGATCGCTGTTCCCAATGGGGAGTTCGCTTTCTTGGTCTCATATACAAGCCCGGTGGTACAATTTTGTACATCAAGTCTAAATCCCCTTCCTTTAATGCTTGTTGTTTCAAGCGGACCCAGGTATTGTGAGGGTCAGGGGGAAATAAATCTGGCTCTTTTTCAGGATCGAGGGGTTTGGGGTCAAAAGGATCTTCTCCTTCATCCTCACTGCTGTCAGCTGGACCATAGCCAGCAGTAAATGCTTTTATAGATCTTGAGGAGCCCCTCTCCCTTTCTGTTGCAAGGGGGGCTGGAGTCTTTAGTGAAAGAGGCACAGTCTTCTCAGGTTGTAAAGAGTTCTGAGGCTCTGCTTCTGTGGAGGGGGGACTCTTTATCTTTAGCAAGAGATTTTTGCTGAGCTTTTAAAGTTTCAAAGATTACTTTCCAGGAGAGAATCATCTCTGCAGCAGCTTTATCACCTTCAGCTGCAGCATTCCAAAGTTCCACTCCTACTCTGTCCCACAGATCCACTGTAAAAATTGTGGACGGAGTCACCCCTTGCAGTCTAGAAGCAGTCCATCGGAGTATAATTTTTAAATCGTGAGCAGGCAAAGGTTTGCCTTGCTTGTCTAGCAGCTTTGACATAAGGTCAAACACACCTCTTTCTAGGGTGGTTATTCCTTGACCCTGGCCCATAGTTCCCTGCAGCAACTCACCTCCTTTTCAGAGGATCAATTGCTGGCCGGCACGGCTCCTGCTTCTCTCCACGGCTTAACCACAGTTCCAAAGGCTCCCATTTCTCCTGTGGCTTAATCTTCGCCAAAGTTCTGAAGTTGTGCAGTGTGTCACTGACTGTCGCTTAAGAGTAGTCCCTTCCTCACACAGGGCACCAGACGTCAAGTGATGGTCAGCGATGGAAGAGACCGGGCAGATTGCTTGGATGCAATAAGCCATTTTTATTAATACAGAGCTGAGTATTTACACCTTTTCAACAGTAACTAAAAATAGATCCTTATATAAGCAGCAGTCACTATCTGTGTTTCTAAATAATATTGCAAAACTAAAAGCTAGCACTAGCTGGCACAGATACACCAAACATGCCTTTCCCTTATGCTAGCTATTTTGTGGTAGGCTGCACTGCCTGCCAACATTACCGCATCCACTTCTGACACGAGTTTAGCAGTGCTCTCACTTCTGCTTTCTAGCTGTATCTCCACAATATGTGTGTGTTTGAGATAACAAATTGAGTCCTTAGAATTAAGAATTTTAAAGTCATTATGCATTTATGAGCATTGTTAGGATTTACAGCTGTTGACACACTAAGAAAGAAGCAATTACCTGTATTCACACTTTGGGGATTTCCAGTTGCTGCCTTAGCCTTCGGGATCCTGAGGAAAAATGTCAGATTGTGCTGTGCTAATGTAAGAGTTACCAAACTAACTTACTTCAAGGCAAATCTCTCCTGTGGTAATGCTGGAATGCTGTGAAGCAGGTGACGGTGTCCAGTCTGGAAGCGGAGTGGCTCTGAGAGATGAGCTATGGGGAAATAAGACTGAAACTCCCCACCTTTATCTGTTTTCATTATTTAAAAAAACACATCAGGGTGAGGTCCTTACCTGCTGTGACTCACTGGCATTACGGAAGGAGGCCACCTATGAAGTGGGGAGGGGAGGGGGCGTAGGCACTGCAGCCACATAAGAAACCCCTGTGGGTGCTGGGGGCAAGGGAAGCACTTGGGCTGGGGCCAGCACCTGCCAGCTGCCAGGCAGTCCTTGGGTCTCAGGCATGGGGCCAGAACAGCTTCTCCCTCATTTGCCTGCAACCGCCACAGGTTTGGCAGAGAGCATCTCCTCTGTAGCACATCTGTCTCCTGGCTTTGTGCTTGGTTTGTCAGTGTCATGGAACAGGGGGATGGAGTCATCCAAACCATTGCTTTGAACTCCTGGGCTGTTGGAATTGAGATCTTGCAAGCAACCCCTCCCACAGAGCATCTGACCAGGCTGTGTGTGCTCTGAGTAACATGGCCATGCCTGGAGAGGGTGAGGTGGGGGAAGGCCAAGTGGAAATCGTCACTTCCACTTCCATGGGGTCAGGCACAAAAGGCTGAGATTTCAGAGAGGGAATGATAAAGGAAAAATACAGACTGGCAGGGATGTGATGGCCTTAGGCTGATGCCAGGAAGAAAAGGCCTGTATTTTTTACCTGTGTCTGCCTTGGCTTTGCTTTATACTTTCTTTCCCAAGTTTCTTGATTTATGACCTTTTCCTTGTCCCACTCTGTCAAATTTTCAGGCATGATTCAGAGAAATCTGGGTTTATTATGCTTTATTGTGACTTTTATGCTGGTAGCAGGTCTGCATAAACCATGGATATGCAATCATCACCATGGTGCTGCACCCCTTAAAACTGCCTGGCTGTAGGAATGGTAGTGGCAAATTTAAAGCCTGTCATTTGAGGAATTTTAGTAGGAGGTTAATATTGATCACGTTTCCAATAACTATTGCTACACGGTTGTAAATGAGGATTAGAAAGGCAAAATATGTCAGCTCATGGTTTCAAGGTTGGTGTGAGGGCTGTGGCCCCTCAGGGGTTGGGCAGCAGGGCTGGGATCCATCGGATTTCAGTCAGGGAGCAACGTGGGAGGGATGGCTGGACCCAAGCCCAGCCAGTGCCCACACCTCAGGACTGGGCTAGCAAGGGCATTTCCCAGTCTTGGAAATGTATCTTGTGGGAAATCCTCTGCCCTTCAGTTTGGGCACATCCGTTTTCCTCCCAGATTCTTCCTGGAGGCAGTGTGTGTGCGCTCCTTGCTGAAGCTGCTCCCCAGCCCTGTTTTGGTGTTTTGCACACAAGGCTCTCCAGCTGCTGATGTTTTGTTTGAGTACATCCCCAGTGTGACCCCTGTTAGAATAGTGTCATGGCCTCTCTGGTTCCTGTCCTGCTGGTTTCTACAAAACCTGTACCTGGGAGGTGAAGGAGCTGCTGTTCAAGCATACAGACCAGGTTTCCTCAAATTTGCCTGTCATCCTGACCCATGCAGTGTAGGGGTGCCGGTACTAAATATTCCCACCTGGAAAGCAAATGTTCATTTCATCAGCATCCCAGGGGACTTTTTTTCCCCTGTGAACTGGTGCTGAGTATCACACTACTATTCAAAGTGAGTTTTGGGTAGGGGTGAAAATTCTGCATTTATCTTCAAATGAGAGAACTGCAAGAGCTGTCAGGTGACAAAAACAGACAACCCCCTAATATATTGAAAATACTTCCTTTGGCATGCTGTGTATGTAACCAGGTGTCACCAGGACACTGTGGGCAGCTTATTGCCATAGACATGAGTGAAATCAGTGCATGATAAACACAAGCAGACAATTACTAGTATTTTTCATGAGGGTAAGCCTTGAACAAAGTATTGAGAGTAGCATAGTAGGAACATAACTTTTAGACTGTGTGTGAACATCCCTGTGTTTCAGTGTTGAATGTGTAACATTACCTAAATTACCTGGAAAAGAATCTGCATTTCTAAGTGCCTTTATCTATAGCTTCAGGTATTTAAAAGGTCAAACCTACATGTAAAATAAATCCTGTGTTAAAAATACATGGTGTAGCCAGAGTGAGATAGAACATTGTCTTTTGTTGTTTAGCCAGAGTAATTTATAATAAAATTTAGAAAACAGTTATAAAAATATTCTCCTAAAAACTGACCTTCTGCTTTCATGACACTGCATCTATATTCTTCAAGATAATGATCTAGAATGGATTTATATTTATCAGTCCTGTAGTAATACAGAACCGAAAATAAGATTTTTTTCTTTTAGTATTTTCTAAGATCCTGGGGAATTTTAATGAGATATCCATGGGCAAAATGATGTTGGAGCTTTAAGTTAGAATCTAAAAAACTGTGCAGTAGCCTTGAGAAAATGTAATTCTGCCTGGTCTGATGTTTACTGTATTTGTGCATGGTTTATTACTCTATGTGAAGCCAGCCACTCTGGTGATAATTCCACCAGATTCTGGGCTCAACTATGATACCAAGCCTTCAGCTGGCTGAATAGGTGCTCTAAGTGAAGGGAACTGGAGGGGCCCTCACACAACATGCAGAAGCAGTAGAATGCTGTTCTCTGCCACTTGCTGGCTCCGCAACTGGGAGGATTTCGGTTTTTGTCTTGCTGTCAAGAGTAAAGAACTTGCCACATGATGGCACCAAAAAAAAAAGAAGAGAAAATAATTCCTGGGGCAGCTGCATGGCCGGCTGCACAGCTGTCAGCAGCACAGATTTGGCTGCATAGTGGTGCTCAAATGGCGACAGCCTGTGCGGCTGAGCATGGCATCGGTGACTCCCACAAAGGACTCCTGTCCTGACCCAGTAACAGTATCCAGAACATTTTGTAATCTTCATTTCAAATTTGTCATTCAGACTGGACCAGACCACAGCCCTCCCTTCTTTTTGTTTCCTTTTTCTTAGCAATCTATATACAGATTTGCCAGGATTCTTGGTTCTCTGTAAGTCTGTAGACTGCTGAGATGTGAAACTTCTCTTGGCATGGCACCTGATCCTTTTATTTTTGCCTCCCTCTTTCCACAGAGGATAAGTACGGCGAGTGGAGACGGCCGGCATTACTGCTACCCACACTTCACGTGTGCAGTGGACACAGAAAACATCCGCAGAGTGTTCAACGACTGTCGAGACATCATTCAGAGGATGCACCTCCGCCAGTACGAACTCTTGTGAGGGCGATCACCGTGGAACCTGTGGTTTTAAATTCTTTGCTCCTTACTCTTTCTCTTGATACTACCCCACACAGGGTGGAAGAATATACTATAGAAATGTCAGTCTCTTCACTTTGTTTACTTTTAATTGTTTAACCTTAAAGCTGATTTGAAGCAAGTTTGGGTTATTTTCCCTTCATGCTTTTTGGGACTATTTTTGTGCTTTATTTTGACATGCCACTTCTTCGTCATTCCACTAAGCCCTTTGGCTACCTCTGTTCCCTTAGGTTTTGGTTTTTTTTAAACTGAACGTGACCTGCTAAATTTTTTCCAGCGGGTTAACCTCAGTTTAGACTGGTATGTCAGCTGGATGACACTGAAGTCATACCTATCCCTCTGTGTGGGTTTCCTTTTTAACATGACATTGAAGAGTACTTGATGGGTGAAAAAAAGATTAATGCACTTTGTATCAGGTTATTAAATACTGTTGAGGAAGTAGACACACAATGTAGCAGCACCACAATATTTATTACTCTGTCACAGTTTTTAGCATTTCTGAGTTGCAGGTCAACTGATAAAGTGACCTCCTCTTTTAAGCCGTTACTGGCACAGGAAGTAGAGTAGATAATGAGAGGAACAGTGAAGACAAAGCAATTTTTCTGGGGTTTTGGAGCTAAGTGTCTCTGCACACCTCAGGCATTTGAATTACAGCTACTTTTCAGCCTGTTGCATCTAGGCAGAAAATTTACCACCCTCACTTATGTTGTTTGTGCTGTCCACAAATGATCCTTTTAGTTCTGATCATTCTTGGACAACAGTCCTCTCCCTATATATATTTTTTTGTTTTACTGCTGGTTTATTATATTGTACAGACTGTAAAATGTAATATTATTTTGTACAACTTTATTGAAGAAAAATACTTGTAGAAGATCTTTGTGCCTTGATTATGGCTGTACCTGTAAAATGAGCTAAGATGTAAGTATGTTTTTGATTGCGCTGTACAGCTTGATGTCAACCTTACCTGCAGCAGTGACTGGAGGTAAGAACTTTATCTGTAGAGTTTAGGGGTTTTTTTCTGGTTTATATAAAAATGCTCTTTAGTATAAAAATTATAAATTATGCAAATTAACCACTTACCTTTCCAAGTAAGGTATTACAGTCACCGGATGTTGCAGCAAACATGCCTTTCTCTTTTGAAGTCTCAGCTTTAAAACATTGGAATTCATTCAAGTGTCCAAATTGCAACCTGGTGTTGTTTTAATGGGAACCAAGGATTTCTATTTTTTTTTTTTTTTCTTTTTTTTGTCCTTTATATTTTGAAAATATGTTTGGTAATTCTTTGGTCATTCATAGAACTTCACAATTGCACAGACCGATTGTGAATGTGTAAAGCACCATTATATAGAGCTCTTCAATCTTTGTACCAACAGCGGCTTTCATTGTGCAAGTAAATAGCGAGAAAGAAGATAAGAAAAAAAAAAGGTGTATAAACCCTTGTGTCTGGCCTAAGAGAATTACAAGATGACATTTTTATTTCTCTTTTAATAAAGAGACACATTAGAAAATTGTTTTATTTTAAATATTGTAGAATCAAAATGTGTGAATATTTCTCAAACTTGAATAATTTATGCAAATGACATTCTCAAAACAAGTTGTGGTACAGTACAATATATAAAAAGCAAGAATTGCTGTAGCAATAAGGCATGTCCTTTTTAGTAACTATAACACTGCTTTATATTTTATACATAGGTGTTTTATGTCTGTGACTATATACTTTTCCTGTGTCCAAGATAACCTGTACAAATGTCTAAAATTACAGTTGCAATAACAGAAACCTAGAGAAGTGTTAGACTACATTACTTTATAAAGTGTTTTACCACACTTCGGACCATTCCCCCCACTTCATTTTAAATTTAGGGAGAGTTGAAGAGCTAACACAATCCCCACACTGGCGTATAAATCAGCAGGTTTTATTAACTTTTTACTGTATTGTTATTAGTTATAAACCCAAATCAGTCATCTTTTTAAAATCAGACTACAGTCCAATTGAAAACTTGTTTCCAGTTGAATATAAAACAATCCCATTTTAGATACTATAATATGACCATTTTCTCTTCCCAGAAATCTGTATGTTCAATTTAGTTGTAATTCCTAAAAAGTGAAAGGCTGGGTGGAATAAGCTAATAGTAAATAAAATTCCCAAAATTCTCTCATTTCTCATGCCAAAGAAAGTAATAGAATGAATACGAAAATATAGTATTTTTTTTCAGCTAGCTCCAGCCCAGGAGTTCAGATTAGAGCTCCCAGCCTCTGCAGGAACATCAGCAGGAAATATGGTCCTGTTGTAAAGTAGTCCCTCTGTTTTTCCTGGGGTGGGTGGGGAGCAGCAGTAGATTTATCCCACCTTTCCCCACAAACTGAAGATGCTGAGCTCAGATTTTATCTTTGTGGCACAGCTAGTGGCCTCTGCCTCCCCACAGAGGAGCTAGTGCAGTTCAAAAAGTGACACTACACTAAAGTCAACAGAACTTGAGGAATGTAAAGTAAGGCACATCCCTATCCCTGGCTGTAGACTGAGGGCTGAGGCATAGGGTAATGTTACTGCAGCTGTATTTGACCTTCCTTCTTGCAGGAGATCAGCAACTGGAGGGCCCCTCACCACACAGATCTCTGGGGTGCAATAGGGCCCTCTTTTTTTAAGCTCATCATAGCACATCTGTTTGAAAGCAGCAGCTTGAGGTGTCACCCTAATTTTCTTTTAAGTGTTTTTCAAGTGTGTATCAGCAAACTGGATCCTCGAGCTTCTTCCCCTTGTTGTCTGGTAGATGGATAACTGCAAATTATAGTCAGCTAACAATTTACTGTGTCAGGAACCAGAAGATTTCTTGTCCCAAACCATAGTCCCTTACACGTAACACCCTAAAAAAGGTTACAGAAATCCACATTTCTCAGTGCTGATGCATCCAGATTCTGCCTGACCCTAACAAACACAAGTATGACATTTGAAGGGCCATGCAGCAATAAAACAGAGAAACGTTTCCAGTTTGCAAGATTCAGCCTCCAGCAGGGTAAGACACGAGTGCAGACAAGTGATGAGGCTATAGGATTTACATAATGTACAGTTACACTTTTAATATACATATTTGATACAAAAATTATAGCAGGAAAAGGACTCATTTGATTGTCGAATACAGTATTTTTGTACAGCATGAAACGTTCATTTCAGTTAATTATTTATCCTGTAGTAGTCATATCAGCTGTATAGGACTTCTATGGTATGTGTAAATGCAACCTGCCTTCAGACTAGCAATCAAATTAGGTCATTTGCTGGCATGAATATAGTCTGATGTTTGACTGTTCTCAGCTTTGGTATTTCAGTGACTGAATGCAGATGTCTGGCTCTTCATACTGCTTTATGCTTACTGATTAAACGCTGAGCAAAATAAAACGGTGGAGTGAGAAGCTGAACATGAGCTAGTACCAGGATCACAAGCAGAGCACCTGCTGCACAGTAGATAGTGAAGACTCTGCTCTCAAACGGAAGGAAGCATTTTTGGAGGGAGAAGTCAGTTGATGTTATGCTGCCCTGGAAAAGAAATGAAGACGGTCACTTTGCTGTGTTGCAGTGGGTTCTGAATCAGGAGTGAACATCACGGCTGTCATCTCCAATTTCCAAATCCCTATGTTGGGTGGTAAGGGTTGGGGCCAGTTTCCTAGTACCAGTGCCTTCTCCAGGGGACTGAAGAGTCCGTACCTTGTGGTGCTGGGCACTAACTGGAATATTCACCAGGCCAACATTAGCCCAGAGGCCAATCTTCCCACCTAGCATAAACAGAGAGCTGGGCTCCTCCTCTGATTTGCCTTCAAGAGAAGCCTAACTTTAGCTGCTGTAAATCCACCTGGAAGGAGCCTTTCCAGGCTAAAGTTAGGTTTTGTGAATGTGCCCCTTCCTCCCCCAAGCCCTCCTCCTTACCCAGTACATGCTGCAAAAACACATGTTGGCTAATCCAAATTAGGAATAGGAACTTTGACTACAAAGAACTTTGTTGGGTTTTGGCTTGACTTTGCAGTTTAAATTAAAATTTTCAGTGGATCGAGGCTGAGGAGTTTAAACAGTGGTGAAGAGGATGCAACTTTAATTAGCCAACCTCTTGTTTTGCAGTGAAGATGTGCTGTCTGGCGTGTGCAGAATGTGTGTGTAGTTTGAAGGCAGCTACTCTCAGGAATATGGAATAAACAGAACTACTTTCAACAAAAAATATTAACAGTTGCATAAAATTAATTTAAATGTTTGGGGTTATCTGTGTATTAAGCAGCCTAAACTCAACAGCAGTAAAACATACATAAAAGATTTCCCCCTCCAAGTCACAGACTACTCTGTAAACAGATTGTAGGTTTTGCTTCTTACTCCAAGTTTCTAAGAGTTCTGTTTTATTTTTGAACTGGGGAACTAATTGCTTTACCTCTAAGGATACACTGAGCACTGGAACTGCCTGCACAAGCATAACCAACACACTGTATAAAATGTGAACTGGCAATGAGGAGGCAGACTGTGGGCACGTCACAAACACTTTCACTGCATTAATGCACACGTTTGAAAACCATGATCACCGTGCAAAAGGGTTTGAGGTGGATACAGTCTTGTTTTCATAGCTGGTAAATCAGCCAAGCCAAACTGGTCTTTCTACTGTTCAGTGCACAATACTGATTATTTTTACAAGTCAATAGTTTACAGTGCACCCTCTTTCTAAGAAAATGTACCCAGATACTAATTAGGTCTTTAACAGCATTGCTTTGTACCACACAGAACATGTGGCTCCCACAGATGTACTTTATAAAGTGGATGCAGTGTACTGAGTGGGTTGGGTGGGTAGGCAATTTTTTTTTTATTATTTTTCGTTTTTACAGGTAGAATCAGTTTTAAAATATAGCTGACTGCCATGTTGATTTATTTATGAAAGTTATCTGACAAAAATAAAAAAAAATTAAAACTTACCATGATGAAACTAGGATTGTTTCTATTCCTCCAACTGAATGACGGGACGCTGATTTCTGGAATTTTCCCTGCATGCAGCACTTCACAAGCACTATGAGTGTGCCCACTGAGAATCAAACGGGGCTGAAACCACCATAGCAGCTAGAACACAAAATGGTAAAGCACAAAAATTAAGTCACAACTAAAAAGAAATTGAACTTAAAACCTCCCTTTTTTTTGTCCTTTGAACAGAGTGAAATTATGGCTATTCTCATATTCTTACAAAGTGTTCTCTGTAAACTTCTGTTTTCCAGTAAGAAATGTGTTGGTACTGCAATATCAAACACACACATCTGGCCCCAATCCCAACTACTGGGCTTTTTTTTTTTAATTTTTTTTGTCATGCTGTGGATATCACAAAGAGAAAAACTTTAGGTTTAGTTGTCTAAGGAAGAATCTTGTGCTGAAGATCTTTGAGTGAAGACATTTATGGAGAAGGAAAGAAATAGTGACCATTAAGTTTTTAGGGAATATTTTAAATTTTCTAGTAGTTACTAATTCAGCAAAAGTGATGCTTCCAAAGTGTTGGAAAACTGTGTCTTCATGCCAGGTGCATCAATTATATACACAGTACAGAAAGTACAGAATGCTGAAGTGGAGGTAATGGCACCACAGCAGACTTAAGAGTGCCAGGACATAGGAGCTGTACCTGGGAAACCTGGCAGGACCAAGACCATGATGCTGAGGACCCTCACGGGAGCAGCTCTGACAAGCAGCCTCTCCCAGGCCTCTTTAGACAGGAGCAGCTGTGCTCTGTTTGTCTCAGCCAACAGCCTTACCACAATTTTTTAAAACCAATTTATATCTACACTCATGTCCCCTCTCACCCATCTACTGCCACTCACGTTCCCAAGAAATCAAACCTTTTGTGATGCCTCTTGAGACAGTACATCATACTTTTCTTTAAAGGGGATGTTTTTCTCCTCTGGAGGAGCAGAATCTTCTCCAGTGCATTCAGCATCACTTTTCCGATAGAGAGGGTAATGCTGGGAGTAATAAAAGCAAGGATCAATTCTTAATGATCCAGCCTTTCTGGAACAGTAATAAATCCACAAAAACAACATGTCAATATGTTGTCTCATCCCACCTCTAACACACCTGTAAAAGAATGGGTTCTGAAGCTGGAAGCTTTTCCACGTTGCTGCATCTTTTGTTGGAATGATTCGGTTTCTGTGAACAAAATCAAGCCATAGAAGGGGTGAAGGTAATTAGGCAATAGCTACGTTTTAAGGGGCATGGGAGGGTGGGGTTGTTGTTGTCTTTGGTTTGTTGTTAAGCAGTTTAGCTTAGAGTAGTGTTTAAATAGTACCCACTGTATGAACTCCTAAGAGTTTTACTGTGAACTGGTGGAACTCTCCATTCTGTACGTGCTGTAAATACAGCTGTGCTCTTTCTGACTGCAGAAAGCAGCAGCAGAATCTGCACCAACAAGGCAAAGGAGTTTGAGGACAGCCCAACGGAGATGGAGTCTGGCAATTTTTCAACTGGGAGCTGATTTCCTGATTGACTGCCTGCCCAGTCAGTCATGTTGCCAACTATGCATGCAGTCAGCCTATGAAAAAGGAAGAGGAAGGAAATACAAGAAAGCAACAAAAAAAAAAAATTTGATTTGATGAAAAAATGCAATTAAAACATTACTAGCCTATAAGGAAAGGACTGCAGTAGAATCAGGAAACTAAAAGAATATACTTGAAGGCTATAAAACAGAATAATAAATATAAATGCAGGATTATGTATCTGGAGTCAAAGGGAGGATTACAGAACTTCTGCCATTCCTTGGAACAGAGGAAATGACACTGTTGGCAGCACTGACAAGGAAGCTGACACGATTAGTGCAAAGCAGCACAGTTAATAGTTAAGTAAAAATGGTTAATATAGATATGAGGGGGAGAAAGACTTGCTAAGAAGTTGCAATGTGAGTGGAAGCAGATTTTTTTCAGGAGAGTCTGGTTGTATCCTGACTACGCTACAGTATCGGTATTCCCATTTCGACAGAGGAGTCGCTGACTGTAATCAGATCTTTAACAATCTCTTACCTGCTGGGAGCAATTCAGTCTGTGAGAAAGTGCCACAAGTTTTGCCTCTGAGGCACGACAGAGAGCACAGCCATCACCCTCCATGGCTACACTGTTCACTAGGACAAAGCTGAAAAATACCAGGGGGTGGGCAAAGAGAAGTGGGGAGGAGAAGAAAGCATTTGTTGTTCATGCACACATGTGGGATAAACTTCATTTTTTAAAATGCAAGTGTTCCTAATTTGGACACAGCTGAACAAAAGAGCAGAATGTAACAGCTCCTGAAATCGTGTGCTATAAATCCTCCTCTGAGTATCTGTACCACAGCCATGTCTCTGCCTGGTTGGCTCCTTGATACAGTTGTTAATTAGATTGTTAATAATGTACCTTATGCTTCATGTTTACACCTCAAGATTTTTTTTATATTTTAATGGATACCTAAGTTGTATTCTAGTAGAATGTTAGAAGTTCATCACTAAACTAAATTCTGAGGGAAAGGAGAGCTTGCTTCTCTCCCCACACAGTTTAGACCTCAGAGACAGAATTTGAGACATTGGATTTCTCCAGAACAACTGAAAAGCAGAACAGCACTGCGTTTGGGTCACTGCCCTGAACAAGCTTAGTTTTGTACTTTGCAGTCTCTGACACACAAAACAGGATTTTATTCGCAATAGAAGGTTTGCCTGTAGATTTCAAATCCACTTTGAATTTCTGCCACAAGATTTGTACCCATTTAGTCACACATTCAGCTTGAGATATATCCCCAGTTAAATTCAGTCTGTTTAAAAGACAAAAATTAGCTGAATGCCTTCATTTAAGAGATACTAGTCAATAGTAAAACAAAAATTAATTCTCTTTTAGCAAATTAAGATGCTTTTATACCACAGATTTGTTGTAAAATTATCTAGGAACGTTTCATTGATAGTGCAGCTCATTGCAGTTAATGGATACCAGGCATACAATCTGCAACAGCATGCAAGAATTCTGCTGTGCTGTTTCATCAAAGGAGACATGGAGATGTCTCTTAATAATTATTTTTTGAACAGCTGGAATATGTGTCTTGAGGACCCCACATCTGCATGATAAGCAACAGCTTTATACCAAGCATTCACAAAGCTCAGAGATCTTCCTAAAATAAACACAACCATTCCCAGACCTGTTCAGAATTTTTAATTAAACATTTATAATGTTTTCCTAATTAAGGGAACCAGTGTAAACCTGTAGGTTTTGAATCCCACATTTCCACAAGTGAGGACAACCCAAGGGCACACGTGGTGGCAATGGGCCTTCCTTTCCTCAATCTGAGACTCAAACACCTTTCCACAAACCCATACTGCATTCCCTCATGGGGTTCCTGCATGGTGTCTGGAGGTAACGGGGCACACAGCAGACGGGTGCAGCCATGGGGACACAGCTGTGAGAACAAACTGCACCGAGAGCTGCTCTGAGCAAAGACCAGTTCGTGCATTGTTACCCCACCTTGTGGAAAGACTGCGGACATGCAGCTGCTGTGTTCCCCAATTCCTCAAACAAGGGTTAAGTTCTGCAGACTAAAGAAGTTATTAAAATTAATGAAACTCCTAATTTGTAAACACAGAGGGGGTTGGTTCGTGTTTCTTTATCCTGCTATGTGTACAGCCATGGCTCATTAGCAGCTGCAAGGAAGCATAAAGGCACACCAGAGAAATGGATTCTGACTCCACAGTACTTTTCCATTTGAAAGGAAATTGTAACAGTTTACCTAGCTCTAAGTACAGCTTCCTGTCCACATCAAACTACAGGTTTGTACAAAGTGTTTGGGGTTTAACACATCATAAGGTAGATGATTTTTAAAAAAACAAAAGCTCTAAGTTAAGCATTCCCATACTATTTCATTAGAAAAAAAATAAATATACTCACTTTATCCCTTTCCGAGTTATCAGCTTTCCTGAACTAAAGTTGAAAACCTTCTCAAATCGATTCACTTTGTAAGTAGTCATTCTGTGTCACAGAGCAAAAATACAACTTAGGTAAGAAATTGCCATTGGAACTCATCTGACACAGTTGCTTTACAGTTTGTTGACCATTCATGCAGCTTGCTGCTCCATTATCCAGCTCACACAACCATCCAGGAAACTCACAGGGATGCTCTGACACCCCTTGTGTCCTCCGGCCCTTCCCACCACTGACTGAGGGCACTTACTCTCTTCTGTGCTAACAGGAGTGGAAATACGCTCCTTTCTAAGACACCTTTCTAAGGAGGAGGCCCAGTACAAGGAAAAGCAGCTTCAAGGATTCCATGTCAGTGCAGACGGATCAGCTCTGAACAGCCCTCATGTGGTCAGAGAAGCATAAACCTATTTCGTGCACGGGACTTACTCAAAATTATGACCCTTTCTAATTTGCTCATGACCAAAAGGTTTCTGTGTAACCATGAAACAGGTCCCTCAGACACAGCACCAGTTACTGGGGGCACGCTGACACTTCCATTCTTGGCACTTGTGTACTCCTGTCACTGACAAGACTTACTCGTAATGAAATCCAATGTCATGATTCCCAACAATGACCACCAGCTCCGTAGAAACTGGATACTTGAACATCTTCTGAAACCTCCTGACATCGTCTGCCCAGGCCTGCAGGAAAAACACAAAACAAGAAATCAGTGCTGTTCCACAGCACCACAGAGCACCACTGGTTCTCTAGTGGGTTTGCATGGCGGGGCTGCAGGGGTGGCTTCTGCGGGAGCCTCCCCTGTGTCCTACAGAGCCAATGTCAGACAACTCCAAGACTCACTGCTGGCTAAGGCTGAGCCCATCAGTGATGGTGGTAGTGCCTCTGGGATAACAGAACTAGGAAGGTGGCAAAAAAGGAAACTGTGACTGCAGCCAGAGGAAGGAGTGAGAATTTGTGAAAGGAAGAGCCCTGCAGACACCAAGGTCAGTGAAGGAGGAGGGTCTCTGTTGTATTTTCTCTCCCCTCTCCAGCTGAGGAGGGAAGGGATAGGGCAGCTTTGTTGGGCACATGGCATCCAGCCAGGGTAAGCCCATCATAAGCATGTAACACAAGCATTTGTTGTGTTTGAAGCACAAACTGAGATTTTTACATTTTGTAAGTTTTATATGAGGGGCAAAACTGTCAAGGTACTTCCAAAAATGGAGAATCACAACATTTCAACTCCCATCTAAAAGATTAGAAACTTGTACCAACAGGACAACTGTAGCAGTATTAAACAAAGCCTTGCATACTTAATCTGCTGCTTTCCGTCATCCATTTCCTTCAAGAAACCCTCATGTCTTGAAATAAGACAGCTGATGATGTCATACCTGAGGTGAGCTCCATTTTCCTTCATCAAAAACATCTCCCAGAATAAAAACAATATCTGGCTGCAGTAACCATAAGGCAGTTTGGAAAGATCTCTCCATCTGCCATTCCCTGAAAGGAAAATACAGAACCAGTTACCACTGCCTTACCTCTGAATCCTCAACTCTGAATACACAGACACAGCCTGGCAATGAGAATGGGAAACTGGCTCATACACGCTGAAATATGAAAATATATTATGAAATTCAAATTAAATACTTAGAAATCAGGTGTAAGGACAGTAGGTCCATCTTACCTGGTGGGTAAATCCACCACGATACAATCAGGACCAACACACGCAAGAAGTAAAACCAGGTTGTTTATTTTTTCATTACAATTCTAATAAATTGCTGTTTAAGGAACAGTGAATTATTGTCCCATTTGCTGCCACTAAGAACCCTAAAAACTGGGTAGAGATTATTTAAAGAAATGAATAATTACCTTCTTAGCTTATCGAACCAATGTCCTTTGATTTCACCAAGCAGGTGTGTATCAGCTAAAATTATGGCCTTTAGGACTGAAGCTGAAGTCTCTTTTTCACCCATGTGAGCTCCACCTTTCATGTCTGGCCATCGGCATTGAAATATTACCACATAGTAAATTAAGAATTCACAAAATATTAACACTGAGCTGACAAAGCACACAAGTTTCAGTAGGAAACACAGCCTCCTCTTCAGAGCAAAATTCTTCACAGTGGTCGAGCTCAGCATTGCAGTACCAGCATAAAACAATGGCTCAGGTTCTCCTCTCTCAGATGGAAACAGCTTGGGCTACTCAAAGTAGCATGTTGGGCTTTCTGTCAGCACAAAATCCCTGTGGAGAAAATACAAAATAAAATATTCATTAAGGCAGCATTCCCTGTGGAAAGCTACCACACAAGGCCTACAGTGTTAGATTCTTGTCACCCTGAAAGGCTCGGGAATATGTAATTGACTGAAAGTGTAAAGTTCTCTCCAGGCACACACGGCCATCTGAGCACGGAACTGCACTCACTCCCACCAGCACCAGGGAAAGCAGGTTACAACCAGCCAGGATCTCGGTGCATGATGCTTTTTTGAGAACTTTACAGTGAAAACACTACGAGTGGGGATCAAAGGTAGAGCTTAGCTTGAACAGCAGCTGTAGCAATGATGAAAGACATCCATTAGGATCCATATAGAATCATTTAGGTTGGAAAAGAACCCCAAGATTGAGTCCAAGCCTTAATCCAGCACTGCCAAATCCACCACTAAACCACATGCCTAGGTGCCACATCCATACATCTTTTAAATACCTCCACTTCCCTAGGCAGCCTGTTACAACACAGGACAACCCTCCCAGTGAAGAAATTTTTCCTACTATCCAATCTAAACCTCCACTGGCAAACTTGAGGCCACTTCCTCTTGTCCCACCACTTGTTATTTGGAAGAACAGACCAACAACCCCCTGCCTACAGCCTAATTTCAAGTAACTGTAGAGAGCAGTAAGGTCTCTCCTCAGCCTCCTTTTCTCCAGGCTAAACTCCCAGAGGGTATCTTCTGGCACAAGTACAGACCATGACTACACCAAATTAATAGCATTACCACCTTTAGTATGCTTCACTGTAATCTCCAAAAACCAAGGGCAATTTACTGTCCCAGAACAAGTTTACAGGAGCTTTCCAAGAACACAGGCACAGATACACCGGTAATTAACTAGGGATGCTTCATTTCTGACCAGAGGGAGACAAGAAACATCTGAACCTCAGAAAAAAAGAAACTTCACTGCAGCTGTAGAGAAACAGTTAATGAACCTGAATTGATGAGGTAACTGTATTTACTGCTTTCTGCTGCCTTGGATACCTTGTAACCTAAACAGGGAATTTACCCCTTTGGAAACTCCAGGATTTTATTCTGTTTCTTCTACAGCCCTTGGCAGGAACACTTTTTCAGGGTAAGTTCCCACAAGAATGTATGCCAGCTGAGAGGCCAGAGGCAGCAGCCCTCACTCTCTAATGAAACCTTCAGTTTTCAGGCCCAGCCTCTCAGGGTCTCAGTCTGAGGAGCTCTGCAGGTCTGAAAGCCCCGCTCTTTAAAGGTAAACACTGTAGAACGGTCACAGTAAAGGCACTCCAGGGGAGCTACAGAGATGCTGCTTCACAGGCTCGGGAACAACTTCCAAAGAAATCCACAAAATGTGATCCCCCAACCAACAACGGGATTGCAATTTTGCTTTCTACAATAGAAAAATCCTAATTTAGGACTAAAATCCAGGATGTAAGCAATTACTAAACACAGTTTTCAGTGATTAGCAGCCCACGTCTGAATTGGCTAAATCTGACTAAAGCTGTGAATATTCAGTACTTTTGAAAATTTATATCCCAAAAATTAGGAAAATTGGGACAAAATCACAAAGCCACACAAAATTCGTGGATTGTTTCTAAAATCTTGGCCTCGGTTATGTGCAGAACACAGAACAAAGTTAAATTGCCTCACTGTCCTATGCACTAGCCCATTTGATTTATGTCTCATGGAAGTGAATACTGACACAGGATTATTATACTGTTTTTCCAACCAAAACCCCTATTTGATAATGGCCACTTATTTTCAAAGACAAGTTTCCCATATCAGCACTACAAAGTACTTATTCGAGACAAAGAACCATTAGCCTGCACCATGAAACATTTCTAATATGCATTATCAAACAGTAGCATGACTAATACTTAATTGCATGGAATTCAGTTCTATCTCAACTTGGTTTAGCAGGAAAGAGCCACTGACCAAATGTTACAATTCCACAATATGTGGAACTGCACATACAGACTGATTAACTTGTTTAATATTCATCTCACCTGCACTTTAACTAGAAACCAAAATAGCAACACCTTGCTTGTACATCTCACAAAGAAGCAAGATTAAAGCAGAGGTATCTGCTCACTGGCAGAGCAACAAGGACAAAAGGACAGGCAAATTCCTATCTAAAGAATATTATTATCCACAAATTTATATGGCTTTATCCAGCAAAGAAGCAGGTAGCACTTTTCAGAAGCAGACTTTGGTACTCTGAGACAGCCTCATCTTCCAACAAAAACAGTATTAATTTGAACAGAAAATGCCAGTAAGTTAACTTGCATTAGCCATGTCCAGTAAATACATAAATAAATGAATGAATGAAAATCACATCTTCAAGAGCAAACTGATACTGTCAAATTAAAACAAACAAACAAACAAACAAAAAAAACAGAAAAAAAACCAAAACAAAACAAAACAACAACAACAATAACAACAAAAAAACACACCAACAAACCAAACCTGCAATCAGTAGAAAATAAAACTATCTTCAAGGCAAAACTGCCATTTTCAAAAGTCACAAGCAGCAGCAGACACAATCAATGCCACAGAGCCGACCACTTCCACATGCATTCCTCCTCCGGCGTTTCTGCTGCCAATTGTTACTATTTAGGGAGTTGTGCTGCAGATGTGGAAGTTGCCAGAGGTGCCCCATCTGCACCCCACACCGCCAGCATTCCTGATAGTGAAAGAAAAAGCGGAAAGGGAAATAAAAAGAAAACCAACCCAGCCCAACCTCATAGAAAGTCAGCGATGCAGATCGAGCTGAAAGACAGCTCCTACTACTGGCTGAGAGAAATCCCTGCCCACCTCGCTCTGCCACCTGCCAGCCCACGGCGGCCCCGCTCCCATCCCACAGCCACCCCGTGCCCGCTGACCTCCGCTGGGGCTGCACAGCCGCTGCTGGGTGGAGCTGCGGCTCCGCGCGTCGCTGCCGCTCCACCTCACGCGGCTCATTATTCTCACTAAACCAGATTTCCTCGGTCGATTTTCTGTTATACATGCTACCCTCCTTATTTTCTTCCGTCAAGTTTACTGGCAATGCAGATTTGCATCGCTCCTCTTCTGTTTCCCTTTTCCATCTCTTGTTCAAAACATTATCCAGCTTTAATTCCAGAGTGAGCCAAGAATGAAATAAGGGAACACAGTGGTCTATAGCCAGAGCAGGCACAAGGAGTTCTGGAGCTTTACCCTCTCTGACACTTAGTGAATACGCAGCTCTGAATACCTGACATGCTTTGAGGCAAATTGCTTTATTAAATTACAACTGCATAGAACTGTCCTAACAAACCAAGTGGGATACAAGAGTTGATCCTACTCCTAGTTCTATCCCTCAGGAGCATCCATGTATTTTTATGAAGTTAAAGAAGCTGCATTAGGTTATAAACAAGCCTAGTATTTCTATCCTAAGCAGTTTTCACTCAACTCTCCCATCACGATGTCACAAAGGTAGAGATTTACAACTTTCAGAAGAACTTAGTTCTATAGTGTAACCACGTGAAACTTTAAAGGAATGTCCTTACAAACACGTTCAGGTTCAAATCTCACAAGGTTCTGCAAGCTACACTTGCAGCTGGGAACTGTCTCTTTTCATTCCAAGCTTGCCCTCTCTGAAGCAACATGACATTCCTGCCTTGTGGACTGTGACTTTCTGCACTCCCACTTCCCTTTTCAGCTCTTCAAATACCAGAGTTCTTCAAGTACCTCACTCTTGAACCAAAAAAGAGCTTCTGATGAATTCTTCTTTTGATGATGCAAAACTCTCTGAATACACTTTCCAATTATGAACACTAAATCCTTCCTCAACACACAATTTTTCACTTATTGTGACTGAAGAAAAATTTCAAGCAGAGATTAAACATTTTAAGAAACCCTTCTGCAATAATTTAATGATAGAATTAATTTCTATTTACATTAGCACATCATTAGGGCTGAAATTCATGCAGACTGCCAAAGCTACACAGATACTTTGATTCTATGTAGCTCAAAGAAAAGGATAAATTGAGAAATTCTTCAAAATAAAACAATTTTATTGTATTCCCACAAACACCCACAACCAGAATATATTCTACAAGTGTGAAAGAGATGAGTTCAAAACTTAGTTGAAGTTACACAGATCACAGTTTATTTAAAAATATAAAAAAAAAAAAATCAAGGTCACAAAATGCAACATTTCTAAGCACTGGTCATACTGAGATCACATTAATGAATCTATATTACCCAACTGTGATACCACTAAAGCAATGGTAGGTTTAAATGTTGCAGTAAGTATAAAAAAGAAGTGGAAACTCTAGTTGGCATTAAATTATCCAGTAGTTACAAATGTGCTGTAAAAGGAAGCCCATACATGACACTTATTTGTTTCAAGCACTTTTCATACTCATTGTTCAGTTTCACAGATTCCTGTACAGCGTGCTTTAGATCTTCTACCTCTTCAAAAAAATCCTAGAAAAACCCAAAAATATTCACCTTAAACTTTCTTTCAAAGACATTCTCAGTAAGAGCTAGTCAGCAGTTCAGTTATTCCTGAGTTCAAAGACACTTTCTATATTTTTATCAGTGTATGGCTGAGTTATGCAAACACAGCTATGGTGAGATACAGCAATCAACTACAACCTTAGGTAATAATTTCTGCCCTGAACACACAAGCAGAATTCAAGTTATGTTAGAGGCTGGAATACAGACTAATAATAGGAAAGATTAATTAAGAAAAGGAAAAAATACGGATTTACTAGACAGCTACAAAACAACAGTCCAGTATAACAAGGGAATAATGTCCCATCCTGATCCTTTGTAGGTGAAGTCAGAAATTGTTGGGAAATATATGGACAGAAGAATATAATCACCCAAGACTTCATTTCACCAATCCTTGAATGTTTAACTACCAAAATAACAATCTACCTACAACCATCTATATTTGACATTCTCCTCCCTATTCTTCCAGCATTTTTTTAAATTAACAGCTATATACATATAACATACAGTAACTTAAAACTACCTTTAAAAAGGGCCACTGATAAAAAGCCACAACCTCAGGTATCGCTCTCCTGCAAGATGAAACTCTCAGCCACAAACCGTCCCTGATTCCCAAACACAGAGACCTAGAACTCACCCTGGCTCAATGTTCCACAAGTTACACATCCAATGAACTATCCCCCTCTTTTACTGCTACCTCTGCAATCAATACCATAATGTTATTTGGTTTGGGAGAAAGGACTGCAAGGTAAGAAAACAGATTCTAAAAAAAAAAAAAAAAAAGCCAACAAAAAGACTTGAGGAACAAGCAAACATCAGTTTAAACAATTTGTTGCTGAAAATAAAACCTTATGTCAGTACATTAAACTGAGTCTTCTATAGTTAGGTAAGATCTCATCCTCTTGTTACATAACTAAGAATTGCCAAATGTTCAAATTTTCACTTTTTACACCTATTGATCTAACAAAAAATTCAAAGCCTCTGCCCCCCCTAAATTTGGGAGTTGTGTCAGAGGCATAACTTCAACATGTTTAAGTTCAAGAGAAAATAGTCTTCCTTAGCTGAGCAGCCCTTAAGGGCATTAATGTTTTGAGGAATCATTCATTTCCATCTCTCTCAGAATGCTATACACTGATTTTGTATGTATTTTACTTGATAACAACATATGTTCAGCCTAAAGAAGTTTCAGTTTAGTCAGAAAAGTTAGTTTTTCAAAAATCACCTACTGTTAAGCTTGTCTTAAAATAAATTACCTTGTCTAATCCAGCTAATTCCTTTTTTAGTGCTCTCTTTTCTGCAGACAACTTTCCATTTTCTTTCTTCAACTTTTTAATCTCTTTCAACAATAGCTCTATATTCAAATGAAAAAATGTAGAGTTCAAGTATTACCGTCAACCTCCCCCTCATATGAATCATATTACAGCTAAAGAGCTGCCTACCTTTTGTGATATTAGAAAATTATAGTTCAGCTTCTTAAAGTACCTTTTTCATACAGGGATTTATTCTTAAGAACTGGCCCAGCATATTCCCAGCTACTATGAAAGATAACAGGATCTGCCAGTTGGATAATCTGAATCTGCCAGATTCTTAGAATGTGGGATTATTTAACTTTACAATCCACAAAACACACATCACATGCCTTAATTACCTTTTTCTGACTTATGAGAGGGTCACATCAGCCCCTGCTAACAACACATTTCCTGAATATTATGCCTACATTATATGATCTCATCCATCTCTTTTCTGTGTTTTGAAATGGATGAAGATTGCACCTTAAATTCTGGATTTACTTTTGTGAGGAAGCATGTACTGAAACCAGCACTGTCCAAGCTTGTCCAATGTTTTAAGGCTAAAACCAGGTTATTTTGTGTCTCGGTGTCTGAAAACCAAAGACTGGTGCAGCAAACATCATTACTAAGAGATCTGCACAGATACATCTTACTGGAATAAATACCAGCACTAAATACAGCCACACACTCCCACCTGTGCCTACACCAACAGACCAGTTTCAGAGAAAGAGAAAACAGCAAACGTTTTATCACAAACAAATGCAAGGCGGAATCCTAGATTACAAAACGCCATTTTTACGTGACAGGTTTTCAAAAACAAGAAAAACATTTTAGATACTGCTGGTTGAAGGAGAAGAAATAGTCTGGAGTGGCCTCTAGATCAGAAATGAAATGCATTCTTTCTGCTGGACACACTGGAAGGAACATCATCAGAATTAACTGTACCATTACCTAAATATCTACTGCAACAGGACTCCTTCTCTGCAGAAATGTCCCTGTGAGAAGTTATTCCTCCCTCTGGGGTTTGACTTCTTTTTCCAGAAACAGCACTAGTTCTCCAGGAAACCTTTTTACATTCCAGTTGCTCAATTCTTTGCCTCTGCTCTTGAAGATTATGCTCTAGCTCATTAATTTTAATCTGTCAAGATAATTTTTTTTAAAATGCATAGAGAAAACACAGTTCAACTGAATACAGCTGGAAACACATCCCCAGTACAAACCCAGAGCTTTCAATAGCTGACTTAAAAATTACATTCATCCAAAAGGTCTAAAAGGAGAAAAAACACAAAGTACAAATGAGGAAATCAAGACTGGTCACCTGCAATGCTTGATCTGTGCCAGAAGAGGCAATACCCTCTTGAAGCTTCTAGAACTGCTCCTGGCCACACAACCCTACAGTCACTCCAGCTGACACCAGACTCCTTGCACAGCAAGCCCACAGACCTTGTTACCCCAAAGACCTTGCCACCTAAAAGAAGACTCTTTTGGTTTGCTTACTGTTGAATTTCTGAGAAAAATCAGCTCATGACACATGCAGAAAAATACCAGGGCTGGTGCAAAAGAGGTCACAAGGTGCATACACAGTTGGAAAGAGGGGTGGGTGGATGAGTAAAGAAAAAAGCAAGGAAAGGGGAGACAGCTTCCTGCTACAGACACACCAGTGACAGAACTCACTTTTAAAGAGAACTACAGGCTACCCTGCATTATCTCTGTCATGGGAAACTAAGTACAAAAAGAAAAGCATGGTCGTATTTCACAAATGTAAAAATTACTTTTCAGTCTACCTAAAAGCTTAGGTTTAGCTGTTTGATACCAGCTCCTACAAATTCTACTTACAGTGAGATTTTTAATTGCTTCACTTTGCTCCTTGTTTGTTTTGGTTTCTTTAATATAACGTTTCTGTAGCTCATTATACATCTGAAGTAGTCTAAAACAGAAGAAACGCATACATTGCTGTAAAACATGCAAGACAACAAAATGTGGCATCTTTTATGGTAAAAATGCTACAGATGCCCCACAGAGACCACTTGGGCTGTAGCTGTGCTGCAGAGACTCGTAATAGAAATATTGAAGATGGCAGTGAATTAAATGTGACTGTCAACACAGAAAGAGAGAGCACCAGAAAATAACAGCAGAGCAAGTTAAAAGAATGGTCTGCATGGATGGCAAAGAATCCTTTTTACTCAGCCAGACTGAGGACCCCGCTGTTTTTGTCCAGCACACATGACCACACTCCAGTTAAACCTCAGAGCAAATCACTCTTTGAGGGAAGATCTATATAGCAGCAACAGGAGGCTGGCAGTGACTTTGCAGCATGTCACAAACATCATTCCTCTCCCCATCGGCGTAACAGGAATAGCAAAAGGACACACCTAAAGGATTTTTAAAAGTTTGTCCAGAAACTAGTTTCTTAGCACCAATCAAGAACCCATGATGAGGACACATGAGGCAGTTCCCAGCTCCCTGTGTTGCACAAAACATCTCATTGCTTCCAAGCACGTGGGTGTGAGGATATGAGTGAATGAAATCTATGTGAAATTGAGTGGGCAAAATAAATGTCAAATAAACAGATTAGGGCTTTTATCTTTCCCTCTGATATTATTTTGCATCGAGTTCTGCTGTACTAATTTCCTACCATATTTCATGGCATTCAGCCAACACATGTGAGGCCCACAATTTAACTGATGGATATGAGCAGACATTTTTCCTATTTTTTTAGGAATTCCAGTAAGAGCTGCCATTCATAATAAGTCATGACTGCATGCCACAAGCAGGATGAGCAATACTGTAGCACAGCACAGCTTTGTAAAAGAACACACCAACAGATGCTACAAAATAAGAGCTAGGTCAGGTTATCTACGTGCAATCTAACACAAGGCAGGTACAGCACTCAATTCAAAGACTAACTTGGACTTCTACATGAGCACCAAACTATGAACTCAATTCCAGCCCAGAGCCAGTCACCCAGCCTTCCTATGCAGTTATGTAGCTTGCAAAGAGTCCAGCACACTGTAAAGGTATTTAAATTAAAAAAAAAGAAAATGGGTCTTCTATGGCCACCTAAAGGAAACACTAAAAACAGGGCACTTGGCCAAAGAGCAACAGAGATGTGTGAAAGATCCACATTTATGTAAGTGGACAAAACACAGCCTTTGAAGGGATGAGCAGCCCGTTTATTGTACAATTTTACAATCAGTTCATAAGGTGTAGAGCAATATTTTAGGTAGCTTGCCTAGTTGTGAAAATGTTTTAGTATACTTTTCCTTAAAGACAAAAGTTGTCTGATGCTTTTGCATCAGAAAAGCAGTTACAAGGGTTTAATTATACCATTTATTGGCAAACTACAGTAAGTAGTGGCTCAACTCTAAAATTAGACTGAAAAGTAGAACTGCTTCTCTAGATTACTTCAAAAACAGTACCAGCCTATAAATTTTATATGCACATAACACTGAGCAATATAAAATGAGCTGAGAAAGGTTCCACAAAATAGAAGATGAAACCACAAAATTCTAGATTAAATTTGTACAAAATCTACAAAAAGATCGTATGTGTGCACAGACACATGAAGAAGGTTCCTAGCTCATTAAATTTTTCTCAATGAGAAAGAAATCCATTTTGTTCTTTGCTCAGTGCTATTTTCAAGTTTAATCCAAGGTTTTGTAGTTATTTTTAAAATGTGAATGATTTCCCATTGTTTCAAAGGCTGAAAGCCACTTGCATAACAGCTAAATAAAAAGATCAGCTGACTTAACCATGAACATTTTCTACACTACAGAGAAGAATAATTCTGTGAAGAAGCAGCTTCCAAGAACTCACCTGACACTGTCACCCTCTAGAACCAGATCCTTGCTGTCTCCACCCTTATGCCATGAATGGGTTTCTGTTTGAACCTGAACACTTAATTGAAACAAAGACAACATATTTCACAAATTTAATTGGATAACAACTGAAAAAGGCCAAGTTACTTTCCAGTTTGATTTTATGGTAGAGTTTTCCAGGCAGGCTCATAAACACACCAAAACTTAAACCCTGGAAAGTTTTTGTGAACCAGTATGTAAACCCTGGCAGGACAGTCTCCAAGCCACTAGCACTACAGTTTTTCAGACCCTGAGGTTCTAAATCTTTTAAACAGCATTGATGTTACTCAATGTATCTTTATCTTACAACTTTTTGGTGGAAAAATAGTGTAAAAGCCTTTGCAGTTCTACAGAGTGAGTGCATTGGCTAAGCAGGAGTATTACTTTTTGATACTAAAACTGTTTCTTTCACTACAATAAAATCTGTGCAAGATGCCCCAGATGTCCTTCATTCCCTTACAGGCCTTCAGCATTTTCCACCCCACCATCCTGTTCACAGACAGCTCCCTAAAATATACAGACCAGATAATTCCTAGTCCATCTTAAGAACATGAAAATAATAGTCCTGAGACACTGCACTTCTTTTGATGCAAAAGAGAAATGTTTGACAATTCTTACTCTCTGCTTGTGCCACAGACACGTGTTAACTGCTGCAGATGCAGTTGTTCCTGGATCTGACCCAGATTCTTTTCTAGCTCCTTATTTTTTATGTGTAGTTTTTTCACCTTCTTGACTAACTGCTCATTTTCATCACTGAGCTGAAAAGGAAGAGAATTGAAAAACGAAAAATCAAGGAACACTTTCAAATCAAGTATTAATTAACCTGATAATGCTTCATCTTAAAACCCTCTCCCAAAAACTTTACTACATTCATCTTAAACCATAGAAGCACCTAAAAGGAAAATGGCAGGAAAAACAATTGGCTTCAAATTCTATGAACATTTGACTACAAAAAAGCTTCTTTAACAGGTATCTATTAAAGGTGTCTAATGCAACTTCATAATTCATTAACGAACGCAGGCAACTGGCTTTGCATTTAAAATTAATCACAGGGGGACAAAGCATCTAAGTTACACTCCTAAGCTATAAACATGAGCTCTGCAACTGAGCTGGTGTTTGGTTTTGGTTTAACCTCACCAGAGACAAAACTACAGTCACACGAGCTGTACTTCTTGCATGCGTGTACTTCTTGCATGCACTAGATAGCGAATGTATACATATAGCATATGCATCTGTATGCATGTGCGTGTATATATATGTATGTACATATATAAACTGTTGTATACATAATTGTATATACCTATACAAAGATATGCATGTATGTGTATGTATATATATACACAAAAAAAAGATATATATACATACACAAATATACGTATGTATGTATATATATATATATACATATATAAACTATGTCGCCTTATCCTACAGGGTGTTGAGCACCCCCGCTACCCTGGGACAGCAGAAGGACGGCCGGCACCGAGCCCCGCCTTGTGCTCTCAGCCTGAGCTCGGCGCCGAAGGCAAACCCGGCCCAGCCGAGCCCCCGCGCCCTCCTGGGCCGGGGCTCCCGGGAGCCGGGCCCGCACTCACTTGGAGGCACCTGTGTACGACGGGCAGGGCCATGGCGAGCACCGGGAGCGCCGGGGCAGCGGGCGGGACAAGCCGGGATGGGCCCCGGGATAGGCTGGGACTGCCTCAGGATAGGCCCAGGATAGACCGGGACAGCCCCGGGATAGGCCGGGCTAGGCCCAGGATAGGCCGGGCTAGGCCCAGGATAGGCCGGGCTAGGCCGCGCCCAGTGGCGTCACAGCCGAGCGCCCGCCGCCATGGCGGCGCTGCCGGAGCGGAGCCTTCCCCTAGGCCGTGCCGGCCGTGCGAGCCTCCGCCTCCGCAGCCGCTGAGAAAACACCTCATCACTGTTAAATCGTCGTTAGTCTTACTCGCAGGTTCACTCGGTGCGTGGTTCTCAGGGTGTCCTGCGCAGGGCCAGGAGGTGACTCGCTGATCCTGCTGCGTCCCTTCCATGTCAGCGTGTTCCGTGGTTCTGTGACTTTCCGTGACTAACAGGTACCGACGGGGGGGACTGAGAGCTCTGCCGGCCGCAGATGGCACGGACACACCAACACACGCCAAGGGAGGCGTCTCTGCAAAAGCAGGTTCTGCATCTCCCCCCATCACACAGGTACAGGCTGTCCCTGTGACATCCCCGGCAGGAGGTAACAGCGCGCCTCGTAATGCTGCTGCCCGCCGGTGTGCAGGGGCTCTGTCCTTACTGTTGGTGCTGCTGGGCTTTGCCTTTTGTGTATAAATATCTGCAGGGAGGCCGCCAAGAGGATGGAGCCAGGCTCTTCTCAGTGGTGCCAAGCAATAGGACAAGAGGCCACAGGCAGAAACTGTTTCACAGGAAGTTCCACCTGGATATGAGGAAGAACTTCCTTACTGTGGGGTGACCACAGAGTGGAACAGGTTGCCCAGAGAGATGTGGAGTTTCCCTCAAAGGAGGTATTCAAGAACCGTCTGGACACAATCCTGTGCTGTGTGCTCTGGGATGGCCCTGCTTGAGCAGGGAGGTTGGACCAGAGGAGCCACTGTGGTCCCTCCCAACCAAACCCAGTCTGTGATTCTGTGATTTGGTTTTTTTCATTTTTCTGGTATTTTTGGCAGACCAGGCTGCAGGGCATACAGGCAGCATAAAGGCATTCCACCCTCAGGACTGGACCTTACAGACACCAAACCAACAGTGGGACCCACCAGCCACAGGAAAACCAGCTATCACTGCAACACTGACCCAAAGCAGTGACTGTTGCCTGCTGGTCTCCCAGGCCTGTGTAATTGGCAGTTTAAAACCTTTCCTGTTCCTCTCTCATTCGCGAGGTCTCAAAGCTAGGTCTTCTATTGTTCCCTGCGTCTCCTGTCTTTGAACAAAATCTTACCTCACTCATTTCTTAAAGCACATCACATTTCCATCTTTTTTTTTTTCTTTTTTTTAATCAAATGTTGCCAGATGCCACCTGCCCCTCCATCTTGACCATGTAACCCACCTGATTGCAGTGCCTGGCAAATTTTGCATAGAAACAATAACAGAATCATAGAATGTTAAGGGTTGAAAGGGACCTTTAAAGATCATCTAGACCCAAGCCCCCTGTCCAGTGCAGGGACACCTCCCACCACACCAGGTTGCTCAGAGCCCCATCCAACCCAGCCTTGAACACTGGCCAGGGCTGGGGCATCCACAGCCTCCCAAGGACAACCTGTTCCAGTGCCTCACCACCCTCACAGTAAAGAATTTCTTCCTAATATCCAGCCTAAATTCCCTTTTCAATTTGTACCCATTGCTCCTTGTCCCATCACTACAGTTCCTGGCAAAGAGTCCCTCTCTGGCTTCCCTGTAGGCCCCCTGGATGCTGGAAGGTTGCTGTGTGGTCTGAACAGCTCCAGCTTTCTCAGCCTGCTGTGCCTGGGAGGAGGGTGTGGACATGGCAGGAGGTCACCACTGCCTACTTGTGAGCCCAGAGTTCACCAAAACCACGGCAGGAGACAGGTCAGGTTAGGCTGCGAGCGGGAGCTCTGACTAATCAGATTAAGGGAAGTGTCACACACCTCTGATGTGGCTCCAGGGCACAACCTGGCATCTCCTCCTCCACTCTCAACCCAGTCACCCATCTGCTCAACTTCTTGAACGTCACCCAGGGGTCACAGTGAGACGTGAAAGCCTTGTCTGTGTTCAGCTCAGCCTTCGCAGTGCTGAGCTGAATGGACACAAGATCCCAGCTCTGAGGCTGTCAGCAACTTGAGTCCAGGTGAGGGAAGGACGTGCCCATGGTGCTCCCTGCTGCCAGGAGTCCTGCCTGTGGAGCTGCTGTATTGGTTCCATAGAAGCAGCCACCCAACCCTGGAGCCTGTGACGAGTCACCTTGGCTCCAAATTGCCTGGCACCAAAATTGCTACTTCAATCAGCAACTGACATGGAATGAACTAGCAACAGAGAGTTCATACTGTGGAAACCATGAGGTCACTTCTTGGTGAAAGGACAGCTGGATGTAACTACAGTAACAGCAAGGAAAAAGTAAAATTGGGAGGGGTAGTACCAGCCAGCAGTGCAATGGTGCTGTAGGGAAAGGGAAATCCCATTTCCAGATGAAGTAGCAATACCCTGTCAGTTTTATTCTGGTTTGTCCAACACAAACAAGATCTCAGGTGAGGTCTTGAGGAGTCTGTAAAACAGGAATAAAAAGTACATATAGAAGAAAATACAGCATATCAGGAGGTGTTGAAATCAGAATAATTTTAACTGACTTTATCTTTTATTGTAGAGGACAGTAGTAATTGTTTTCCCTGTCCTCCAGAGGAGAATGAGCACAAAGATACTCTCTAACAGAGTAGGTATCTCTCATCCCTGGATGAGAGGGAAAATTTCTTTATCTCAAAGAGAAAAATACACGTACTCCTTCCTCACCATATGTTTTAATAAACACATTGGAGAAGGATCAGGCAGGAATGACTTTGAACACAGGTGCACCTAATACGCACAGCACAGTGGCATAGAGCAAGTAGACAAAAAGTCCCTTCCAGGCCAACATTTCAATGAATCTATGTTATTGATTTAGAAGAAAACGCACTCTGGTATAATAGAGATTCTGATACTTGGTAAAATTTCTTCAGAAATAATTTTTCCAGTGACAAAGAGAAGCTGTAGTGTACGAGTGTGGTGGAAAGAGATCAGCACAGTGGAATCCAGCCTATCGTGCATACCAGTGCCTCACTAGACAGTACAAGTAGGATAACTGTTCTTTCCCCAATATTGGGAATGTGAGTAGTCATAATCACTTTATACCGTGCAAGGCAAGACCACTTGAATATCAAGGAATAATACTGTACAAAGGATGTGCAGGACTTACATTCCTGTGGTACCCAGGTGTTTGCTTTTGGTTTGGGGTTTTTTGCGGGTTTTTAAATACTGTGAGTGAAGCAGTAGAATAAAAAGCCCAGATGGATTAATTCAGGGCTTCTGCAGAAACCAGAGCCTGCATAGAAAAGGCAGCGCTAGGCAGTACTCAGAGAACAACTTAGGTCAGAGAAGTAGCAGAGAAAACAAGCCCATGATGAGTCTTGGGTCACTTGAAAGGCTGAGGGAGCTGGGCCTGTTGAGCTGTGAGAAGAGATGAATGAGAGGGGACCCCATCAATGTATGTCAATATTTAATGCAGGGGTGTCTGGGATATTCTCAGTGGTGCCAAGCAATAGGACAAGTGGCAACAGGCAGAAACTGTTTCAGAGGAAATTCCACCTTGATGTGAGGAAGAACTTTATTGTGCAGGTGACCGTGCACATGAACAGATTGCCCAGAGAGGCTGTGGAGTCTCCCTTGCTGGAAATAGTCACGAACCATCTGGACACAATTCTTTGCCATGTGCTCTGGGATGGCCCTGCTTGAGCAGGGAGGTTGGATCAGATGACTGACTGTGGTCCCTCCCAACTTGACCCTTTCTGTGATTCTCATGTGTGAAACCTGCAGACCCAGTTTCCCTAGCTCTTCCAGCAACACAGCCACCAGTTCTGGACACACTGCTGCTCTCCTGCTTATCCAGGAGTTGACAGTGCAGCTGTGCACAGTTTTTAAGACGCAAGTATTTTCAAAACTCAGAAATTGTTACCAGTAGAACACAAAAAAGTTGGGAATTAGAGCAACACAGCTAAAAGGGAAACAAGAATTCCTGATTTCTGACCCAGAAAGTGAGCCATGCAGCCCCCTTCTCTCCCGCTTTTCCATGCCTGGCAGGGGAATTGAAGATGGGGGAAGCAGACAACAGCCAGGTTTCTCAACTATGCAGCTAGACCTGCAAGGAGTTTGTGTAAGATGCAGATTTTGTCAAGCAAGCATTGATCCATCCAAATGACACAAAAACCCCCTACTTTTATCTTGAAACTCTTGGGAAAAGCTACAGCTGAAGCTCTTGTTGGTTTAATCATGCACATTATGATCAAACATTTTCAAAATGGCCATTGATTTGAGAGGCTCCACTTCAAAATGAGCATCCATTCTTCCAAATTAAAGATACTCTATCAATTTGTAGAATCGGCCCAAGGCTGGTGGGTAGCACTGGAGATCAGATTTTGAAGCATCCAAAATCAAAAGCTAATGTTGGCATATGTGTATATAAAATCGTTTGTACAAATGATAAAAGACTGATGTGTACTTAATTAGGAAACATGTTAATTTTCCACAGATCCTAACAATACATGATTTTTTAAAAACTTCTCCATGGCAGTGAATGTATGAAGTGCCACTAAGATACTTTCCACTGTAAAAATTACAGCAGAAACATTTCCCTACACTATTATTCAGCTCGTTTGTTGTATACAATCCTATTTCCTTGCATTTTCGTTTTAATGTAGTTTGGTATGAACAAAGACACATTTCATGCTGGCTCACACAAATGAAAATGTCATCGATTCCAGTGGTGCTGAGCCTGCTGCTTGCTGCCAAACAGCAGGAATGTGACCCATTGCACTCTTCTTCAGCTACGTGTGCACCAAAATCATTGATTTGTCTGAAAATATATAAACATGGGATTACCTGATGCAACCCTACAATAACTCCAAAGTGTAGCCTTTTTTCTACGTGGATTAAAGTTCAACACATGTCCTTTCAACCCTCAGACAGAGCTACCATCCTCACCTGATTTTCCAGGAATTAAAATTTTCCTGTGAAAATCTACATGCCTTTGTAAATCACGTACCAATTTCACCTGCCCCGAATTAATCTCTTTTATTCCATCCACCAGCTGTGTCAGCAGTGACTTCTTTCTGAGTCCCTTTCAGGCTGGAAGATGGCAAGACTCACATGATTTTTCTGCCCAGTGTGTTCTGTGGCACAATCCGGGCTGCCAGTCTCACAGACAAATGCCAGTTGAAAAATCATGGAACAACCGTGAACAAAATAGCCAACATGGAAAAAGGCCGTTTCCCCATCTTGTTTAGATCTTTGGTCACAGAGTAATAATCCCCTTTGTGTTCAGGAACCTTCCCTGAAACAGGGAGAAGCAGTCTGGCTTTCCCAAGCCTCAGCACAACCACTTTGGCTAAAAGCAAAAGTTCAGAGTTCAGTTCATGAACATTTCCTGCATATCAAGAGGAAAAGCACCAAGACAGGATTGGATTAAACGTGACCATTTGCAGAACTGGAAACAAAAAAATATTTTCTCATCATCTATAAGAAAATCAATCTTAAAGCTGACAAAATCAGAGGTAATATTTATTAAACCAAATTAGGCTACAGGCATCCCTGTCACAGCACACGGACAGAAGTTCTGTATCCCCTTCAGTGACAGAAACATAGCACTAGGTTGTTTTCAGTGGATAATGTTCAGTGTTTTCAGTGGATCACTCCCTTCAAGGCCAGGGAAAAATACCTTTTTATTTTACACCCACAGACATGGTCTAGGGAAAACAGTAACAGCTTGGGACTGCATTACCTTGTCACAGAACCCCCAACAGAGAAGAAAAACATCTCTCACTGTAGAATCAAAGGCACACACCTCAGGAAAGTTCTGGCAGCCATACCTCCTGGAGGGGAAAACTTTCCAGGATGACAGAGCCAGTCTGAAAACTCCAGAAAAAACTGAAGGACACCATTTTACCAGGAGAGCTGTCTGTTGGACCTTGAAGGGAAAAAAATTTTTTTGTTATAACCAAGCCCCAGGGCAGATCTAGAGGGAGAGCCTTGCACTGCATATTTGAGACAGTTAGTTTGTCAGGAGGGAAAATGTGGACCGTGTCTAAGCAGTGATCCCTGGGCCTTCTGGACATAGACAAGAAAGATGGTCAGAGTATGGCTCTGCATGACAGAAAGGGGACACAGGAAATATCTCATACACCACTCAGAAGAGTGCATTAAGCAAGCATTATGCCATAAATAACTCATTAGCAAGCACTATGAGAAAGGGTGCCAATGTTAGGAATTCCTGATTGTCTCTGATGGAGCAGAAGTGGGATCAGCACAGCTCTTCTGGGGAGTCCAGCAACAAGAGAGAGCATCTCCTTATGATCTAACTTCCCTTCTTGTAAGCAAAAAGAAAATCTGGGCCAAACAGCCTCTTTTATCAGGTATGAAATCTCTCATTGCAACATCCTGATTACATTAAACTATAACATTGTAGCAGTTTACACAAACAAAAAGCTGCTCATCTGGGTTACCTCTTACAGGCAGGCTCAAACTACATGCTTTGTGAGATTCCTGATAAAAGCTCTGGGGAAAAGGGCTAGAGATGGTAAACAACAATTTTATATGACTAATCCAATATAATCCTATGCTGGGTAAAAAAGCCATCTGCATGGATTCTCACTGCAGTGCACTTTAATAACAGTGCAGCAAACCTCTGGCTGTCACACTGAGGAAACACTCTTTCACACTCAGGCTAATAATTGCAAAAGATTTCTTCCCTTTTCTTCCCCCCACCCGCCCCCCCCTTTGTATTAAAGCTGTTATACACTTGTCCTCCCAATTTATTCCCTGTGAGGAGATCATCGGTCGAAACCATGAAGTGACAAAGATCCACACTGGAAGGCACCTGAGGATTCCATGCTGGCAGCCAGGTAGCTACAGCGAGGTCACCCTCTCTCTGCAAAACTACAACCTATTTTATTGCATCACTGCAGCCTGCAATTACTGTCAAAGGAGAGAATGGCAAGCTGTCCACTGAGGCAGAATTAAACCAATTCCAGCTGCAGCAGCTTCCCCCTCGAGTGACCCTGGGTTTTGCTGTGAGCAGACCACGGTGGGGACCCCTGTGGCACGCAGAGCCACACAGCAGCCACACGATGAGCTCTGTGCAGGGGCTTGGGACAGGAAGGGAAGGAGACTGCCACCCCCAGCTGAGCCACACCTAAGGCAATTAGGGCTTCTCACCCCCGGAGAGAAGGAAATCCATGGCTAGGCTCCCTCTCTCTGAGGTCAGAGAGAACAGGTTTTCCTCCCCACTGAGCATTCATTGTCTCAGGGAAGGATGTCCAACATCCACACAAATCTGGCTGGGGCTCAGGAGGATTGAGGCAGACAAAGCACCCAAGAAACACTTGTATTTCAGGTTCATCTGGATGGGCCTATTCCAAGTGGATGAGATTAAACACGTGGCGTGTGTGTAGGTTACGAAAGGCATGTGAGAGGAACTGGCTAGTGTTTGGAGTTATGAAAGATCAGAGGTTATGAAAGACCTTGGCAGTTATGAAAGACAAGCCGAGAGTCTGATCCAGCAAGGCAGAGAGCAGCCTCAACCTGCTCGGAGGTGAATGGATATACAACATCAGCCAGCAGCTCACGTGAGGAAGTTCACACTGCCTGGGCAGGTCTGGGCTAAGGAAGGTTTGAAAAAACTTCAGAAAAGTAATAAATGAGCAGTTATCATGGACTAGGAGAATGATAAAGAGAAATATTACCATTTAAAGGCCTTACAGGCAGCTGTATTTTTTTGCAAAGTATTTTGGAAGGTCTTAAAATACTAGTTGCAGTCACTGATTTTCTAAGTATTCTTTGCTGTCCTTGTAGTTCTGTTTTAAATCCACCTGCATGAGCCACATAGCTGCAATAAATCTGTAAAAAATGGGGGCTCATTCAGATATTTGAGACTCTCAAGTTCAGCCTCTATTATCAATACTCTACCACAAGAATGAAGAAGAGGTTGGGGAAATTCTACTGTCCAAATGCTTATTTTCCAGACATGGCTTAGAAAGAGGACATACTCCTGCTTAGAAAAATATTGAGGAGAGCACTTCCCCCTCTTTGCAACAGTACTTCTCTGTGATGCTGTGTGTAACTTTCTTTGGATACCTTCAGTGGGAATACTTGTGCATCCGGCCTACTACACTGTAATTCACACTGCTTGCTTTCAAAACATGGCTGACACAGCCTTCCAAATGCCCCTGTGGCAGCGTAATAACAACAAATCTCCAGACACTGAGGCAGATCTGAGGCATAAGAGAAGAAACCATCGGCACTACATCAGAATAGGATCTAGCCTGTTTCAGCAATAGGTATAGACTTTTGTTTTTGGTGAATTCAGTAACTAAAACTTTGTATTTCAAGGAAAAATACAGAAAACACTTTTATCATGGTCTGAGATGCTTCTTAGAATGCAAAGTCATGGTTAACTGTACTTTTTTTTTTTTTTAACCAAAGTTAAAGCTGCCTATACTACATCTCAGCAGTCCACAAATCTTACCAGGAAATACATTTACCCATCTGGCCCTGCACAGAAACTCTCTAGGGAAGGTCCCAAAGCCACCTCATGCTATGGCAGCAATAAAAAGCATAAATTTCCAAAACCTAGAGGAAACTCAGATTAAGGAAGAATCCACAGTAATCCTGTTCTATACTAGTCCAAATTATACTGCATGTTTTTAGGGTTATTGAATTTAAGGAAACTAATCTTACATAACAAAGCAGAACAAATGTGTTTGGAGGAAACAAGTGATTTAGAACAATCAGCAGAAAGATTGACAAACATTTGGTGAGGATTTATTCAACAAAAGTTCATCACTTCATACTTCAACCAAACTTTTACATGTTGTATACTAATTAATTCATCTTCTCAGAGTTTGTTACCATTTTTTTTCTGATTCAAAATGGGGACTAAAAATATTTCACTAAGTGACTGACAGCCTTGCTGTCTTTGTGGCATCCACTGCCAGGATGCAGCTTAGAAATTTAAAGGATGAGGTTGAATTCTTGTTCTACAATCCATGAAGTTCAGTCCCTTGCTTTAGAAGGAAAAGGTCCAAGTGTTTAATTTTAAAAAGTGTCTTATAATTTTTGTGAACTACATGTGGCAAGAGTGTCCCCCTCATCCCAAAGTTATCTGTGTCCTACAAGATAAACAGTAAAAGAAAATAGATCTAGATGTAGGGTCTGTTACGTCAGATAGGATACCCAAATCAATTTAATTTAGCCTAGTCTCTAGAAAATTAATTAATTTTGTGTTCAGAGATAGTAAGTGCTGGTGTTATGCAATTTTCTTCATGCAAATGTGTTTGCCACTAAAGCATCTCTATTCTAGCCCTGAAAATGAAACTGTCAACCACAAAGCAGGTGCTGAAAAACAATTACAAATTTCATACACTCTGTGTACCTAATGCCTCTTCCAAAAAGCCACACTGATGGACTCAGTCCCTGGGCTCTCTTTTTTCCCATTCAATGCCAAGTGTGCATCAGAACAAGTCATTTGGAAACGCCTCACTCTGACAGATAAAGTGTGTGTTCCCAACACTCACTCGGTGTTTTAAGTACAACAGTCTGGCTGCTCTATTGCATAAGCAGGCATTCATCCTGGGCTGCCCTCCTTCTACAAGCCGCATCCAGAATCGCTCAGCTCTGTTCCCTATTCTGCCGGCATGGCAATTTTGCTTATACGGATTCTGAAACAGTGGGTTGTGAATTCTCTTCTTCTCATCCTTGACAAATCCAAAATGACACACGAAGACAAGGAGAAAATTGAAAGGGCTATGTATTTCTTACCACACACTTGAACTCCCAAGCACTAACAAGCTGCTGAACTTTAAAACCTGAACTCGCCTGTTCACTCCCGAGGCCGCTTTTCCCACACTTTCCCCCTTGCATTCCCGAGATGGCCGATGCCAGCCGCCAGCTTTTTCCCCAAAGCCCCCGGTAAGGCCGACAGCCGGACCCCGTTCCGCGGGATGGCCGTGGGGAGACGGGGGCAGCGGAACCCTCGAGGGGCCGCTCGGGCCTGGGATCAGAGCTGCTCCTGCTCATCCCGGGGCAAACAGGAGCGCCCCAGCCCCAGCGCGGCGGTGTCGGCGCCATGTCAGGCTTCAGGGGCACGGCCACGGCCATGGCGATGGCGGCGCGCCGCATCTTGCCCTCTGCATCCCGCATCCTGCCCTCTGCATCCTGCCCTCCGCACCCTGCTCTCCGCACCCGCATCCTGCCCTCCGCATCCCCCCTGCGCACCCTGCCCGCCGCATCGCGCCCTCTCGGCGCGGCCCCGGCGCTGCTCTCCGCGATACCCCCGCCTCTCCCGGCCCTCCTCCGCCCCCGGGGCTCACCTAAAGTCAGCGCCCAGCAGCCAGCCCGCCTTCCCCATTGAGCGCGGCGGCCGCCTCTCTCCGCCCCGCTGCGCTGGGCGGGGCGCTGCCGGGGCGCGCAGTGACAGCGCCGGGCGGTGTGAGCGCCCAGGGCATCCTCCTCGGCGGGCGCTCCTGGGCGGGCAGCCGGGCCCCCCGCGCCCCCCGGCCCCGCTCCGGGCAGTGCGGCCGCCGCGATGAAGCCGTGCGGGGAGGAGGAGGAGGAAGGGCGGGTGGCGGCGGGCGGCGGCGGCGGGGACCCCTGGAAGGAGTGCGCGGAGGTGGCGGTGCAGCTGGCGCGCCGCGCCGGGCAGGTGAGAGCCGCGCCCCCGACCTGCCCCCGCTGTCCCTGGGACGGGACGGGACGGGCCCGGCCGGGCTGCCCCGCGGCCGGAGGCGCCTTCTCCCGGCGCGGGCTGAGGAAGGGCCGTGCGGGCGCTTGGCCGGTGCGCAGAACTGGGGAGGGGGAGGACGGCGGTGGGGCTCGGCTCCCGCTCAGCCGGGCAGCCCCGGAGCGGCCGCGGGAGGGATGGCGGCCCATCCCCATCCCGGGGGGCCCCATCCCGCAGGGCCACTTCCCTCGGGGGCCCAGCCCGGGGCAGGGGGGGGCGGCCCTTGGGGGTACTTCCCTCGGGGGGCCCCTTCTTTGGGAGGCCCCATCCCTCGGCCACATCCCTTGGGGGTTGCATCCTTCGGTGCCAACGTTTGTTTTCGAGCTGTAGAGAAAAACAGCCATGTCAGGGAGGTTTTGTCTTGTTAGATCTGGCAGAGTCTTCAGAGTGGCTGAAATTCACTTGCTAGGAACAGGTAGCTGTGTGGCGAAGGTCCGTGGTAGCTTATTTCAGATGCGTGTTTTGACACGGGAGGTTAGTCATCTCAGGAGACATCCTGACCCCACTCTGTGCAGCAGCAAAACTTCCACAAGGTCTAACAGAGCCAAGCACATTGTTTGGTTGAGAAACTGGGAAAAACTCAAACCTCAGCAATGTGTATTTCTCTCTTGCTTCCATTCTGCTCTGTTTTGAAACACACTTTGTACCTATACACTGTGATTTAAGAAGCCCCTTTTCTGTCTTGAGTCCAAGACCCATAACTTTTCCTTAATGTGTGTTACTAGACATGTTTCCTCCTTAGTATGAAACACCCAGAAAGATGAACAGAATGCCAGAGGAGAGGAGACTTGTTTTAATAATGCAAGGACTAAACGGATAATCCAAATCAGGATGACAGGTCATGCTCTCACAGACTCTCAAAACAGGAGTTTCTCCAGCATAGTCCTTCTGCCAGCCATTTCACAAGAGAGACTCATGACTTGCTCAAGCCTCCGCACCTTATTTCTCAAAATATCAATTTGTGAAGACAGCTTTAAGCTTCCCCAATCATTTCACTCGATCAGAAAATCACAGCTGAGCACCTTTTCCTGGAAGAAGTAAACATTCCATAAGACTAATCCTTGACTCTGAAATCACAGTTTGCCATTGCTACCTTGGAACTGCCAGGAAATAGCTGATTCCTTGGCAGACCAAATTTAAACCAGCCAAGGGTGTTGTCTAAGTAGGACTTTGGAAACTGGGTAATGTTTTTTCCCAATTATTTTGTCATGCTAAGGAATCTTTTTTGTTACAAAAGACATTGGAGATCCTTCTGGAAGAAAAGGTGCAGGTATGGCTCTATCTTTTATTGAAGTGTCAATCTGCTTCCAGCTATTGAGAAAAGAAACTAGAGCTAAGGACACAAAATGCAGTGTAACATGGGTTTGATAGGACCGGATTTTTGGTGAAAATTGACTGATAAAAATGGGGGTTATTTTGATCACCAAAGGCAGTCAATTCCACTAGTCAAGTTCATCTTTTTCTTCTGCTTCCCTTCCCATCCCGCAGACCTTTCCACCTTCACCTCCATGCCCAGAAATCTGTTTGCACTCTCTATCTCCCCAGGTCCAACTCCTGTCTCCATCCCTGCATGAAACTTTGCCACTTCAGCCTTTCTTTTAAGGTGCTCCATTTCTCAGGACTATGGCAGGTTAGGAAAGGTTGGAATCATTAGAAAGTGTCTACAAGAGGCTTGGCACAGAGGCCAACCTGAAGAAAGATGTGCACTTCCAGACCTGGGATTTCTAGGAAAAGTTAGCCAATAATACAGTTTCCTAGTCTCCCCTTTTGGCTTATACAACTTGGTTTTCTTAATTTCAAATAATTTATCATTTTCACTGGTTAAAAAATAAGCCATCTCCTTTTCCACCCTGCCCCTTTTTTTTGGTTTGTATTGCATTTTGTTTCATGACTATAGGTAAAATATATCTTCTTTCCAACAGATAGGTGTCTGTACTCTGGAATAGTTTCTTCTAAACTTCAAAAATCATTGCTTCTCTTGCCCATCCTGTTGTTTAGTTCTTATTACTTTTATGAAATATCACAGGCTCTCATTTAATATATATATGGCTGTTTCATAACAAGAATGGTCATGGTTTTGTAATCTCCTGTAATTGACCTGCTTTAAAATTCACTCTATAAGGCCACAAAGAACTGCAATTTTTCAAACTTCTCGTCTGTTTTTTTCTGCGAGTAAACTGCTTGCTCTGTTCATGAGAGTACACCCTTAAGTTTGATATGACTTTTTGCTCAAGAAAAGCAGGCATGACCAGTCTGTGCATCTTTGATGCTGCTAAGAGCACTGAGTAATATCTGCACAGTTCCCTCCAATTGCAGAATTGGAAAAGCTTCACCAAAATGAGTAAACATGCATAGAGGTGAAAATAAGAGTAAGAAACTGACACTAGAACATAGTATGTTGAATTCCAAACTATTTTTTTTTCTTTTATTTTCTCTTTTTTTATCTTCTTATTTTTTTCCCTGAAAATAATTTTATGAGGCATAAGAGACCTAGCAGAATGCCACTAAAAAAAAAAAAAAACCCACAAATTTTCCATTGATATTCTAAAAAGCCAGGATTTCTTTACCCCTGATATTTGCTCCCGGGGAAATTGTTATGCTGTTTTCTATGGAATATAGACAGATGTTTTAGCAAACCAGATTGGAATTTCCTGGATTATTTGCAGGTACTCATGCTTCTTATCTAGATGTTTGATTTTATCAGTGAGCAAATATTTCAGGACAGTATTGCAAGCAAGAAAATCCATCTTGCATCTCCCAGAAGTGTGTAGTGAGTGCAAGCAGTATAGTGAAATGAAATATCTGACATGAGCACACTGCTGTGGGTGGCTCTCCTGGCAGGTATTGGGGGAAAAGGCATCTTGGCCCTCTGTCTTCTTCATTCTGCTTTGTTGTAATGAATTTCACAAAGGCATTAAAAAAGTCCAGGACTAACAGCACTGAGCCCCAGTGTCTCCATTTCCCCTGCTCCATGGGAAGTGAAGGAGGGAGCAGGGACAGCCTGGGTCTTGCTCTGTGATGTGGTCTTCATGTAAAGATGTAAATGCCCCCTGCTTTGCATAACCCCCCAAATGCTCCCAAGTACGTATTAGGATAAGATCTGCATTAGAGGAGGGGCACCATGGGCTAAGAGTGTTAAATGGCTCTGCTCTAAATAACCCTGCTCCCAAAAATCAGTTGCTTAGAAATTGCTGAAAAATCTCTGTAATCTAAGGACAAGCCTCAGTACAGGAATAAAGTCTAATAAAATACATTTACAGCCAAATTACAGCACCTTGGTTGCCAATTTCATTGTACAGTGGGGATAAGGTGCAATCAGCTGTTGCCATTTCATCATCCTGTAGTTCCTTTGGTTTCTGCTTGCCTGATGCCTGTAACCTAGAGTGAGACTTTTGTGGAGCCCCGTGTCCATCTGGAAAGACCAGGCCGTTGCAGTAGGTATCCACAAACCTTCCTGTAAGGTTTTGGAAGGAGAGGAATTGAGTGATGCTCTCAAAGTACTCTGAGGCACCAGTCTCCAACACTCCTTTGTAGGCAGGTGACTTTCAGGGATTATTCAACATAAATTGAGTTCTACACTGCTCTGAGCTATTTGATCATTTTCCAAAGGATAAAAGTTTTGCATCAATTTGCAGGAAGTGTGATCCTTGTGAGGGGCTGCCCTGGCTTGGATTGCGTATCTGTACAAGCTGCAGCAAATGCACAAGGGTCCCTTTTGTCAGACCCTTTGTAAGAGGTGGAGAATTGGCAGAATCAGACCTGTCCATTCTGCATGCTGTGGGTGAGCCTCCACAGATGTGGTGCCCATTGGTGGTTGGTGGCCTCAGCCCAGCATCATTGCTTCTCTCCTCCTCTCCTCTTGGCATATGGCTTGCACAAGAGGTGGGGAGAAGCAGCTCATTGCAGGGCAGGTAAATGCTAAATGTGTGTGATGGCTCCTTGGTGTGGGCCTGCCAAGGAGACGGCTGAGAGGCCATCAGCCACCACTTCATGGTGCAGGCACACCCTTGGCTACTCCCAGCTCCAGAGTGGCTGGTGCCTCATGCTGGCCACCAGAGAAACAGATGGGGTTAAAATTAAAAATGGTAATGAACAACTGATGAGAAATGAAAAGTACTAAATTTGAAGCTGGGATGTGCAAACGATTGTACTCAAATGGGAGAGATCAAGTGCCAAAGCATGCAATGAAATCAGTGATTGCAGAGCGCATCCACAGGAGAGAGGTTTCATCTCTGCTTTTCCTTTTCCAGCAAGGCTCAGGTATGATCTCACTGCCCTGCTGAGCACTGGCACTGACTTAAATGGCTGCAAAAATCTCAATCTACTATGCATTAAAACTGGATAGAAGTCAAGAACATGGCATTGCTAAGAAGAAATTAGAATCTTCTCTGTCAAAAGGAGGGCATTCCTCATCTATTTCACTATGTGAAATTCCAAGCAGTATAGACAATATGAAAGTAAAGAAGAGCAACTAAAATAAAAGGTGTCAGCATAGCAGTTTTTTTAGAAAGCACAACTGAGGGTGGTTGAAGTGTTTTGGATTTTGCTTTGGGCTCAGGAGGAACCCAAGGGCCTTGCTGGAGTTACACTCTTATGCTTCTAATGTAAGTCCTTCAAGACAACTGCACAGGGCACTGAGAAGAGTAAAAAGATTAAGTGTGGTTAATATTTTGATATACAGTAATGAATTTTAGCAATTTTTAGTAATTTTCTGACTGAAAATTACTACCTGCCCTCACAAACTCAGAAAATAGGCACAGCTGATGTTTTACAGCTCACAAAGCAGAAACATTAGTCCAGATACCTTCTCTACTAAGGCAGCAGTCGGCAATATCCATTACTTGTCAGAACAATTAGCACACCCATCAAATACAGTATTTTATACTATGAAAACCAAGAGCTGAGATGACATTTGGGAGTTTCTGGTTCCCTTTCCCATACATAATGCAGCAGAACTGTTTTGTTTGGTCATCAAGTATTTCTCAGTGGTTTTAAAATACTTTGATGAATGGAAATTTAGTTAAGCAATTGAAATATATGAATTTTAGAAGGGACTTGGAATACTGATCTTGTTGCTGCTGGGTTTTAATACTATAATTCTAAACAAATAAGTGGTGCTTATTTTTTGCTTTGTTTTGGTTTTTAATTTCCAATAATTTATCATATTCACTGATTAAAAAATAAGCAATCTCCTTTTGCATCCTGTCCCTTTATTTTTCTTTTTAATGAAGAAGTGGGAAAAAACACAAAACAGAAAGGAAATGGGAAAAATGCGGGAAAATTTTCATTAACTGCTTTCCCATGTGTGCATTTGTACTTGAGTTTGTAACAGTAATACTCTGGAGAATCAGATAAAGACATTTCCAGAATTTCCAGAACAGAGTCCAGGTTTAAATCATTGGTTTCATATCTAGGGAAAGCTTCAATTTTTGCTTTTGTTAAATATATGGCAATTCTTTGGGAACCAGAAGGTAGTCAGCATTTGAAGTTCCAAAAACTCCCAGAAAACCCCAAAAAACGAACTATGTGTCTTTGTTGGCAAAATGGAAACCAATGAAGTTTGCCTAATTGCATGTCTTTTAAAGTAAGAGAGCAGTAGGGTATTGGCCCTGCAAATTAAAAAAAAAAAAAAGAAGAAGAAGAAGGAAAAAGAAAAAGGGCTGTCCTTGAGAAATGCCTGAGCTTTCAGGCTTTTTCTTATCTTGTGTGTACTTTTGGTAATTTTCTAAATCATGATGACTGCCATCATCCTTTTATTCCATTAGTTGCATCCCTTAATCAATCCTTTTCTGGACTGTCAAGAGAGGTTTTTGCAGAGTGATTCAAAATGCCGTGTTCCCAAAGAATGCTCATTAGCTCGGAAGGGGTTTTTTTGTCAAAAAATTAGAACAGCCTCTGGTAGAATTAGGCCTACAGCTGTTTTTCAGGATTAGCTATATTTTTTTCAGTGAAGATATTTTAGTATGCACAGGCTGAATGTCCAACAAATCTGATTTATGAACTTCTGTTTCAGATTATTAGGAAAGCTCTAACAGAGGAAAAACAAGTGTCCACAAAGACATCTGCAGCAGATCTTGTGACAGAAACTGATCATTTTGTGGAAAATTTAATTATTTCTGTTCTGAAAGAGAAGTTTCCCTCCCACAGGTGAGTGCCTGTAGAAACTATCAATGACCTTTTTTGGTCTTTTATGTGGTGCATGTCTGACTGGTATTTAAAGGGAACTTTAAAAGTCTGTATATCTTTCTTATATGTTAACTTATTGCTGTTGGACACTTTCATAGGACTCCCATTTTTTAAAAATTACCATTTCCTTCTACTTAGTACTTTATATTTTCTATGTTTCTTGATACATGTATTTAATAGCAATGTTTCCCCTGTAGGGACATCATGGATGAAGGTTTCATGTGGATCTCCATGATGTTCAGAATACTGGTCTGTTGCCTATTGTATAAGAATTATGCTAAGGCTATCTATAAAAATACAGCAGAAATATATGCTAGCAGAGGTCCCAGCCTGCAGACCTTTCCTGTTGCCATCACACACACGCATTTGCCAGATCAGGGGAGGTAAAAGTGCATTTAATCACATTTACCTTGTGTTCTATAGAGAGAAAATCAGTGAGAAGCAGGGCTGTTTGTCATCATCATCATTATTGATGCCTACTCATAAACAGGCTATGAATTACTACGTGGGGTGCAAAGCTGAGGTTTTAAAAGTAGATCAGGTTGTCAATTCCTCTTGAATTATTGTGGTCAACTTGAAAATAACAACTCAGCTCCTGCACAGAGTAGACAGAGAGTTTGTATTAGTTGCTAGGTTTGGTTTGATGCAGAGACTGAGATTGATTTCTACATTTGACTGCAGTGGATAAAATTAATTTTTCTGCAGAACCAGTGCAAAGCCTGTGTATCCCTTAAATAGTGTCTGACTCCCTCTAACTGTGGGCATCTCTGATGGGGATGAGCCTTGCATTCTAGCACTGTGCAGAAATGAACAAAGATGAAAATCTGAAGGGCTCAGCTACTAATCTGATTGTCAGTGATGCTGCTGGGCAAAAAAAACAACGCCATAAGAAGGAGCAGAAAGCATATTTTATACTAAATAGGGCTTTCTAAATATATGCTGTATGTGATGGCATATTGAAGCAGTACTGTACAGCACAATGTGTGGTTCTTGGCTGCAATTCTCAAGAGAGTGCCAGGCTTTACAAACCTATTTATTTGTGTAATATTCCTTCTGCTATTGCTGGCTGTGCTCTTCTCTCATCCACACTCTTACGTTAGGTTTTTTTTTCCTTGAGCAGTCTGGCAGAGAACATAAAACCTACACATTTCACATGAAAGGTGAATCACCAGACACACTCAAGTTACTCAGAATGGGAACAAAAGTTGTAAGGTCAACATAGACCTAGGAACTGGAAAATCCCAGATCTTATCAACTCCATACAATTAACTTCTGACTTTATAAGTAAATTAAGGAACTACTGTTTCTTAAGACAATTCTATTTTTTTGATGGAGGTTGTTTGGTTTGATTAGAATTTGTTCAGATAATTAATGCATTTAGATTAAAGAGTAGATTAAAACTAAATTTAACTAGACTAGACTAAAAGACATGCAATGAGGAGTCTACAATACCAATCGAGGGTTAAATTAAAGTACAATGAAAATATTAAAATATTATTTAAATAGTATTCAGTCTTTTCCCTAACCTGGCTGTTGAAAACAGCACTGAAGATTTCTGTTATTTCTATTTTTTCTAAATCATCTTGATTCTTCTGTCCTCTGAATCAAAAGTGGACTTCAGGAGTTAGAAAAATTAAAAGGTATCTTATTGGAATCTGCCATTTGCACTGAGGCACTTACAAGTGTTGAGATACTGGAAATGTACTCAGAAGTAAAGAGAAATATTAGGAAAATCCACTCAAAAAGTAATTCTGTTCCACGTTTCTTTTTTCTTCTCTCTTCTTGGCTAAGTGGTATGTATCATCATCATTCACACTTCAGTCAGGTTTTAATCTTTGCTCACTTTTTAGGACTCTGATGTGCCTCCAGTGAATCTTTTCAAAAGGATATTTTTTCAGATAGATCCATGAGTTGTGGGTAGGCACAGCCACACTACCAGGGGTGACTCGTTTCAAAAGGCTATCCCAACATTTACCCTTGCTATTATTACACAAGCTGTCATCTTTTGTGTTCCTTGTGGCCTTGATTCTGTAGACATTAAAATCAGGACACAGGAGTTTAAGAGAGTGACATTCAACTCCAGCTTCCCAGTGTTCTGTCCTCAGACCCCAGTAACGGAATAGGTGAGGGACAGCCCCAGTTTGGGTCTCCTGCACTTGACTGGATATCATTCCTGCTGCAGATTATGGTATGTTACAGCTTCCCTGCTGCTCCTGCAATGAATTTCAGAATGGCACCACAGCATGAACAGATGTAGTCTAAGGCTTGGCTAAAATTACTAGACTCATTTTCAGTAGGAGTAAACTCTAATCCAGATTTGAAGAGAGGTCAGCAGAGTTGGCAGGCTGGTATATTAAATTAACTATTTTAATGAGGTGGTTACCCCTCCCACTACTCAAGCTGTTCCTAGAATTTACTCCAGTATTTCACCCTGGGTGTTTGCTTAGTTTGCAGGTTTTTACAGGGCACAGAGCAAGTTGACCTTGTGGGACTCTCACATTTTCCAGTACTGTACAGAAGCAAGGGGGATTTTTTTGTTACCCATTAGCCCAGATTTCATAAAATGTGCACCTGATTTATCCTACGTCCATTTTGGAAAAATTGCTCTTGAGCATGAAGACTTTATCAGTGGCACTGCTGTGCCCCAGCTCCAGGTCAGCATTTCTGAGCTCAGGGACTGCAGTGTCACACCCCCAATCTGAGGGAAAGGCGAGGGACTGGCTCACGATACATGAGGGCAAATCATCTTACACAAAAATAAATACTCCTGTCTTTAATGAGGCTCTCGTTTCACCTTTCTTGGACTGGCAAGACAGCAGCTGTAGTTCAGGCTCCAGCTGGAGGAGCTGGCAGAGGGTTGAAGCAGAGGTATAATTTATGTGGAATATGGATAATCTGAGGTGGGATGTAAGGTGCTCCACCTACAAGAAGATGAACCTCCTCTGCATCCAGCAGTACAGACAAGGCATGGTTGGGTTTGGATGCTGATTACAGGATTTGTAAGAGCAAAAGTCAAGTGATACAGCACCAACAAGACAATATAATGGAATATTTAGAGCAAGGAGCCTGCAAAGTGTTATGTTAAACTGAGAGTTTCAAACACTTGTTCAAGTCTTTCTCGTTTCTCAGTTGTGCACTGGCACTTTGTCCTTCAGCTGTTTCCTTTAATGGATATGAAAATAGCAACAAACACTTCCTAATTCCCTCTTTGTACCAGCTGGGGGTCTATAATGTGGTCAAAATAGTCTGCTTCTACTTAGGTTGAGGCAGAGTAGCATTTGGAAAATTCAAGAAGTCTCCTCCTTTGCTGTCTGCAGAACATTCTAAACTCATGGCTTCAAGTGTTATCTGGAATCATGAGGTACAGGTTGAAGACGCAAAATAAAACAGCTGCTACTCTAGTCCTAGGGAAGGACTCTTTTGCAAAAGACATTTTCTCTTTATTTTATCCATATTTTTTTCTCTTTGTGTCTGTGAGAGAAGCCTTTTTGTCTTCAAGCATTTGCAGAAACCCTGAATACCACTACCAGCTGTTCAAATGTGAAACCACCAGCAAGATTCAGTACTAGCAGTTGGATTCCACTCCTGCTGTACATATAGGGCTTTATGAAACTCTGTGAGAGTAGCACCTGCACATCTCTTACAGAAAGAGACCTTGGGCAGTTTATGGGAGAGCAGGGATAATTAAGGTCGACAGGAAATGTGCCAGAACTGGATGTTCGTTTCCCAGGGAAAAAGGAGGAAAAAAACTACTAAAAAGAAACTGGGACAGAACAACAGAAGGGAAGATGATCTCAGATTTCAATTTGTGCCTTGTGCATCCAAACAACAAACAAACAAAAAATAATTTGTTGATTTTTTTTCTGGGTCATGGGAAAAAGAAAGTCCAGCTTTGTAAACCTTTTAATTTCCTGAGTCAGATTACTCTAAAAAATACAAATAGGAGCAAGACTGTGGATTTTTTAAGAGTACATTATTTCCTTCAGACTGAATCTGACTGTAGAAGAGAAGCAGGTATAGTTTGCAGTTTATGTGACTTACTGCAAGAGACAGGCCTTACCCATAAAATCATATTCCACATTAAAAAATCTTCTCCTTGAGTTCCAGGAATGCCAGTTCAGATCCATTTCTGCATCCATTTTCATGACTTCCTTAATGGTATATTGGGGAAGTGAATATTGGGGAGAGTTCTTTTTTTTGCCATGTAAAATAATATGCTGTAGATTCAAAAACTCTCCCTCAAAGTCTCTATGAAAGTTACCAACTCCTAGATTTAAAAAGCAGTATGTGTGTTTACATTGATACAAAAATGTTTTATGGAGGGAGGGAGAACTTATCTCTTAAAAACCAGAATGATGAGGTTGTACTTTCCGAGTCTCATCTCTAAGCTAATGTTCTGGGCTACTTGTTTCACCCTTGCACCAAATGCAGGTTTATTGCAGAAGAATCCACTGCTGCAGGTTCAAAATGTGTCCTCACCGACAGCCCGACCTGGATTATTGACCCTGTTGACGGAACGTGCAACTTTGTGCACAGGTAAACGGCCAGCAGCCTGGGAAATGCATCAAAACCCAAAATGTAGCTTCTCACAGGTCCTCCCTTCTGGGAAACGCATCAAAACTCCAAATGTAGCTTCTCACAAATCCTCCCTCCCTCTTAAAGGCGCTTCTCCCCAGTGGGTTTGTTCCTTGGCTCACACGTAGGAGTCCCCCCTTTATCTCTGAGTACCTGGCATGGTGTGCATGGGGCAGGCTGTGTTTGTGCTGTTATCCAGGGCTGAGCTGGAGTTTCTGCCGCTGCCTCACGGCCCGCAGCCCTTGGCTCCCTCACAGCCCTTGGCTCCCTCACAGCCCTTGGCTCCCTCACAGCCACCGCATGGTAACGTGCAGGGGCTTGAGCGGCGCCGCAGGAGCAGAACAAGGCTGTGCTCTGAGGACACGGCCCCAGGCCCCGCGTGGGTTTCACACATTCCTTCCAGGAGTGCTGTGTGCTCCCCGTCAGACACAGGCGCTTCGTTCTGCCTGGGAAGTGCCACCACTGCCTGTGTGTGCAGAGCAGCACTGAAAGCGGAGCTGTACAAAGATATTGGTGTTAAATTTCTAAAGTGCTTCTGCAAAACGAAGTCCAGGGGTCATTGGTGCAAAAATTAAGACTTTTAACTCACCATTTGAGTGCTAGGAGATGTAAACTAATGACTATTCATAATATTTCTTCTTAGAAGCCCTTCCTTATAGTTTGCAGCTTAAAATAACTACAACTTTGATAAAGAAAAAAAAAAAGGCATTTCCTTGAGTTTTGGTGCAATCACACAGAATTCCGGGGAGGTGGGGGTGCCATGTGGTGATGTTTCATGCAATTAAGGGAAATTTCATCTTTCTAGCAATATTTTCTGGACTTCCGAAGTTCTTTTTAAAATGTGTTTTTAAGAAATGAATTTATTTCATTGCTTAAAATGCAATAATTATAGGGTAGTCAAAAGGATCAAATTAAATATATGGTCATCACTTTGAAAAAGGAGAGCATAGAGGAATTGGTTTCTTTTTATATTGGTGTCAGCAGCAAGGTATCTCCATGCTACTTAATTGCTATCTCAGATGCATAGCTTGAACAAAATTGTCTTAAGGACAATGACTTGTTATAGCATTAGTGGTTTTACACTGGATAATTCAATTACACTAAAGCAAAAGCAGCCCTAAAATATAGTGCATGTTCAGTGTAAAAACTGTTATGTCTTCATGAATTTATTTCTTGCCTTCTCCAATATTAACTTAAGTTTTTAAAGGGCCTGACAAAGTTAAAAAAAGACTGGCAAAGGAGAAATAATATGATGTCAAGTGTATTTTGACAAGTAAAGTCACAGAGCTCCATGTGGGGTTTTGTTGCCTAAGGGGGTTGCATAAGGAGTAAGTTGAGGGATTTCTCATCAGTGCTACTTCATTTCTTACTTTTCACAGATTTCCAACAGTGGCAGTGAGCATTGGATTTGCTGTTAACAAAGAGGTATGAAGTATGTTCTTTAAGATGGGCACCTGAGAGTTGGCTAGAAGTCTCAAAACCATGTGGGAACTTTAAATAAAAAAAATATTTAAAAAAAAAAAAATCAGTCACTACTCAGGTTGTCCAATGTTTTTTAAACACATCTGATCATACTCTAGTATGTCCTACAAAACTTACTTACGCAAACTGGCCATTAAGAGAGAATTCCATTAATTACTGTAAGTGTTATGGGATTTATTTGTAGAAAAAGCGAGTACTGCTGTGAGCAAGGTTTGGTTAGACTAAACCATAATATGTTCAATTTAGTGCTGCCTCTTCATAATTTAAACATACATCCCAGTGTTCCTGTGTTATTATTATTGCCTCTTTCCTGCTAGCAGTGTCTGTGAAAGCTGACTCCTGCTATAAGCCAAGGTAGAACTGATTTTATGAGGAGTGCAAAATTGTGGGCCTAGTTAATTTAATCTGCATTTGTATTTTTCTAAACATAGTAAAATAACTGTATTTACCACATGAGAGCTTGATTATGGTGAGGGTAGGAAGGTACTTAGCCTTCCAATGTGCCATTTTGAGTTTCCTGGCTGTATTCATTCGTGCTAGTGCCTTTTCTCTAGATGCTGCTTACAATTTGATAAATATCTATGGAATAACTAGTTACTCAAATTGCCAATGAATGTGCCTCTTTCAGCCTAATTCCACAATCTTAAATATATGTATAGCTTTAAATGAAGCCAGCAAGAATTCTGTGCAGAACAACTAAGTTTTCAGATGTGCTAGTACCTCTTACGATTTAAACAGAATAATGTTGTGTACTTCTCTGGTTAGACTTTCCAAACATGGAAACTGCAGAGAAACACTTCCATGCTTTTCTGAAATTTATTCATTGCCAAAGGTCCTTTTGAACACTACGTATTGTTACCAGACAGCTTCCTCTATTATTTATGTTTTCTAGAACACCATCATGATTTTGATGCTGCATATTTTGGGTTATGTAAACTAAACAAAGCTGAAACAAAAGTAAAGAATGATGTTAAATCTCCCCCAGTTAAACAAATAGGACAAGCAGAAAAAAGAGTAAACTGAAAGGGAGCCAAAATATACACAGGGGAACTGGCCTGATTATAAACCTTGAAGAGCACTAAAGAAATTCCTGCAGATGTCTTTAGGGAAAGAGTCTATAAATAGTGTGTTCCTCAAAAAAACCCCTTAGTTTAGATGGGACCTTAGGGTAGGGAGCCAGGACAGTCTATTCCCTGTGAATCATTTCTGATGAACACTGAGTGCAGCAGGAAAAGATTTGGAGTCCAAAACATCTGAGATGTTTTCTTGACCTTGTGGCCAACTTCTGACACTTTGGTCAAGTCACTTAATTTTTGTGTACCCCTAAATTAGATAGTGCTAATATTACTGATCATGGGGAGATTTTCAGAGCTGACCTTGAAGTTTGTAAAGTGCCTTAAAATCTTACAGTGGAGCCTGTTAAAGTAATAGAAATTTTAAATACCGAGGGTCTAATTCTGATCCTCTTTTCATTGTTAAACAGAATCTCTCACAAAAATTCCAGTGTTGCACATTCTTAAGCTTTCATTGAGGGTATTTCTGTCCAAACTCCTTCTCTTCCTGTGACCTCAGGAGATCCCCATAAAAGGATTTTGCAGAGAAAGATTTGAACGAGTAACTGGAGGATACTGCTTTGATTGAAAAGGCAGGCAAATTCAGTGCGCCACAAAAGCTGAGGTGCCTACAAAAGCATCCACTGTTAATAAAGAGTGCGCCATGACTCCTGAGTTTGGATGCCTGACTGATCCTGGGACTGCAAATCTTTGGGGTCCAGCCAAGGTCAGCGGGTTTGCTTCAAGGAGTAACTGCTCCCCAGTGAAAGCAAAGCATTCACAGTCTTGCCTCAGAGGTCTTGCGTATTTTCAGTAAAAACATCTCAATTTAATTTTAAATCAACTCAGTGTTTAGTCCATTCTAATGTGAACAGAAACAAACTGTGAATAAGAATTTAGGGGGTCAGGAACACATTGCATTAACTTCTCTTTATAAAATGAATTTTATATGACCTATATCTCAGTATCACAGTAATAGTAAAATTATTCCCGTTTTTTAGCATCAGTGTAATCTTTGTTATGTGTACCAATTAAAATATTGCTGATCTTTCTGCCATTAGTAGTTGTTTATATTTATGATGAGTAATTTGAGTTGCATTCATTTCTTTCCTTTTCAAAATCTTAAAGCTTGAATTTGGTGTAATTTACCACTGCACTGAAGAACGATTATACACTGGTAGAAGAGGTCAAGGGGCATTTTGTAATGACAAAAGGCTTCAGGTATCAAAAGAGACAGGTTGGTCTAGATTTTGTTAGAACTCTAAAAGGAATATGTTAATTTTGTTTCAGAGTTGTTGCAAATCATCATTGGGATAATGAACATCATTATCCTGATGGAAAGTATTTCACCTGCATGATAATTTTGCTGTTTTGTGTTTGTTTTTTTCTGAAAAATCACAACTTTCCTCCTTCTCTTTTTAAATTATACATCTGAATATGAACTATTTAAATTGTCCTAAATTATTTTGCTTCACAACCATTGTTTAAAATAAGGAAGAATGTGTAGATTCACCAGTTTCATTCCAGCTGAGCACTGGCATAACTTTTCATAAGCAAGATGCAATGGGAATGGTGAATCAAATTCAGAGTACTATGGTGGCTGCTTATTCACTTCTTTTCCGATGAACTTGTACGTCACAGAGTGTCTGATGTCTGTAGGCAAATGTGCTAACAGTGAATTAAAGGATGCATGCTTCATTAGGGGTTCTTTAACAGCTTGCTCTGGTGTGTGAGGTATGTTTTGATGTATAAATAGATAGCAACACTTTGTCAACACTTCATTGGAATTCTTTTATCGGTAAACCAAGTCATAGATCTGTCTGTTTACGTAATGATTATAGAAAACAGTGATTTGGTATTATTTAGAGAAGTTTTCTTTTACTTAATCAAAATGCAGAGAAGAGCATAGCACTCAGTTGTTGGTGGAAGCAGACATATGCCAAAAATGTGCACCACTGCACACACAAGGTGGCAAAAATTTCACCCCAAAGAGAGATTTAATGAGCTCAAAACACACTAAATTCATGCAACTTGACATACAGATTTCTTTAGTGCCTCAAGCAGACCCTGCATCAAAATTTTACATGAAATTTGGGAAGTTTGGCTATTCATCTAAGTCAACAGCGATCTGGGATCTACCTATTTGGAGAGACAGATTGTAAAGTCGGTGAACCCTAAGATTTTAATCATTGATTATACATCACATTTTTATCAATGCTCAAATATCTCATATTCCAAAAAAGCCCATATTGGAAGAGACTATTAGGAAGAACTTGGGGTGCTTCCAGTTGAGCTGGATGAACCACTGTGGAAATGGACTCACATGCTTTTGCAGTCAGAGAGTTCTGGTTTCCAGCTGAGCAATGAGCAATTTTGGCACATGTCACTTCTGTCTTTTTTTCTCTGGATATCCAGTATATGTGGGTGTGTAGAACATAGCAAGGGAAGTAGACCTTCTGCCCTTCCAAATGCTTTGAAATTGTCTTTTGTTTTGAGATACATCATTTGGTGGTGGGAAATTTTCACCAGTGAAGCTGGATCTGCTTTAATCTCACTTCTACTGGTATTAGTGTTTTAAATCACAGTTGCTCTGTAAGGGCTGTGGCTTCAGTGAAATGAACCAGCCCTGGAAGAGAGACTCTTCCCTCTACCCTCTATCTGCCACTGGAACTGAAGTGGCCATGATGTGTTTGAGACCTAAGTTGTCATGTCACTAGTTGCCATCTGTTTTCAGGAAATGGGATTGTTGTGTGACATTGATCTACACTTATACATTCATTGTTCAGATTTCATCATATGAAATCACAGCTCAGGCAAACCCTGTTCTTTGTCAACACCCAGTTTTGTAGAGGTCTGGTATGGGAATCCACACAGTTACGATAATGATCCTTAAATGAAGGATCCATCTTCCCTGTTATCTTGAGTGATATTTTCTTCTCATGCCTAGATTCATGTCCTTACAGGCCTTACAGGTGTTAATATTGTAAATGTATTTTCTTTTTTTAATCTTCTGTCATCAACAGAATTGATCTTTTCCTCATAAATTTATCCATATCACTGATTAATCTTTTCTCCCAAGCCTGGTTTGGTTGTTTTGGGTTTTTTTTGGCCTCTATCAGAATGAGAAATAGTCAGTAAATTTTATCTCATATCTTGAATTCCTGAAATCTCATAGTGTCTTGTGATCAGCCAGCTCCCTTTTTGAAGCAGAGACCTCCCTCTTAAGTTGCCTTAGTCTGTTCATCCAATTTCCAGCTGTAGCCTTGCTGAAAATTAAAGAGATCCATTTATGAATTAGAAATATATTTAATAACTCAAGAGAATAACTCCCTCAGTCACAACCCAACTATGACTGGCGTGGTGTGAATGCTTGGTGCATTTCAGCAGTGAGATGGGCATTAAATGTTCTCTGATTATAAATTGGGTCTGATATACGAAATAATCTAAGGCAGATTGTTTTCACCATCCAGAATTTTTAGTAGTGGCTAAACAACAAATACCCTGCAGTGTGCCTAGATTGGCGTTTTCCTGATGTAACACAGTAATTTAAAAAGCAGCAGTTGAATCTTGTTCCTACAGTTAATATTTGTGACACCCTGTAACTTTTAATCTAATCACCTGTTACTCACCAACCATTTTACCACATTGCTTGAAGCCATAAGGTTCATCTGCAATACTAAATTCTTTGGTAGTCTGTTAAATTAAATGGTGCCTCACTCCAGCCTAATCTGCTTTTGAAAACCTCCTTGCTCCTTGTGCTGAAAACTTTCAGCTTATGGGGGTAGCTGTAAGAACCAGGTGGAGGTTGCCTACCTGAATGAATGCCTCACCTTTAGCCCAGGGTAGGAGGTGACACCTGGCACTGGGCACAGCCCAATCAGTGAGTTCTCAACCTCTAAACCTTTGAGTTTTGTCATCCCTTTAATGCCTCTGAGTTCAGCTGGCACAGCAAGAGTAGGGACACTTGGCATTTGATCAACCATCTCCACCTACATTGGCACACGCTTGTTATAGCCTGGCAAAACTCAGACCTCACATGAGGACTGCTTCAACACCTTTCAAGCCACTGTGAGTCTCTCCTTTGACTGTACACAAGGCTGGTATCTCCCTCTGCTCTAGGACAGCATTGCCTTTGCTGAACACAAGACAAATAGAACATTCACAGATTATTATGATTAAAGATACTGCTTTAATTTGTCATAAGAAGGGTTTTTTCTGTCATAAAGGGTCTTCAGTCTTTGAAATGTCAGAATGAGCTATTACTAGGTGACTGATGATTTAGGGAGAAACTTTTCTTTCCTCTTCCTGGGTTCCCAAATGTTTATAATTGGTTAAGAAATTACATTAAAATTCTCTATTCAAGAGCTATCCTGTTTTCAAATATGAGTAGATTAACATCATTAGCAGTTACTAGGTTACTGGTTTATTTTTAGTTGACTGCTAATATTGGTGAATTTGCCAAAAGGTAATAAAACAATGTATAGAAAGATAAGGAATGTAAGAATGCATTCTTGGTTTTAATCCTCGTGTTTTTGTGGGTTTTTTTAAACTTTGTTTAGATCAGACCATTTGATAGTCTTGCCTGAATTTTTATGCAAAGTTGTCTCTTACTCTATGAAAATGTTTGGGGTAGAAAAAGAGATGTGAAAACTATTTTCATATCACAAGTTCATTAGTGTTTAATTTAAAAACAAATTCATGGAACCTACCTAGAAGCTGTTGAATTAATGGAAATATCTCCCTACCATTGCAGATATCTCGAAGGCCTTAATTTTAACAGAAATTGGTCCAAAACGTGACCCTGCAACTTTGAAATTGTTCCTTGGTAACATTGAGAGATTGCTTAAGGCCCAAGCACACGGGTAAGATGTTTTACAGCATTTGTGACCATAAAGTCATTTTAAAAAGTAGTTAAAAAAAAAAAGACTGAAACAAGTGTGTTGTGCACATAGGTTGAAGTCAAAAGCATTTTCTACTTGGTGTGTTTGTAGGGTCCGTGTCATTGGGAGCTCGACGCTGGCCTTGTGCCACTTGGCGTCCGGCGCTGCAGACGCCTATTACCAGTTTGGGTTGCACTGCTGGGACATGGCAGCAGCCACTGTCATCATCAGAGAGGCGGGGGGCACTGTGATAGACACTTCAGGTGAGCAAAATGCCCTTGTTTTTCCACTGACTTTTGGGGAACTAGGTGAGTGGCTGCCTCGGGGCAACTTGTGTCACCTCAGTCCAGCGCTGCCCCTGTGGCTCTACTTCGTTTCTAGGAATATCCTGTAGAAAGGTCTGTGCTCTCCTCTAGGCTTGGGCTGGTTATTCAGAACACACTGATGTAATTCCAGCATGGGGTTTCATCACATCAAAGGTCTTCTGAGTCAAACTGTATTTCTATGGCTTTGAGTAATTCCCTTAAAGCCTTGTGTTTACAGTAAGAAACCAGCCCAGGAGATTGTCAGGTGAGCTCAGATGTTCTAATCAGATTTAAACAGAGACATCCTCCTGAGAAAGGAGGACTCTGAGGTACCAGTTTGGACATACATGACTAGAAACTGCTCATAGGGAGTAGAGGGCAGCACAGTCTCCTGATTACTACTTAATTAATCAAGAGGGTGCACATCTCAGAGTAATGGTTTACTGGTGACCAGTACCTGGATACAGAAAGATCTGGTGGATTAAGAAAGGTGTGCTGAATGAACTAATTTCTGTCCCATTCTATAAGAGGGGAATATTTCGTTTACACTAACAAATATACTGAACAAATCTATGCATCTTGCATACTTTGGCTCTGTATCTAGAAATTTATAGAACAATTTTTTGCTGGAGATTTCCATGTAGGAGTTGTTGAACTAGGTTGCCCTTCTCACCCCAAAAGGAGCTACGTATGAAGTTGTTCCAGTGTTTCTGACCCAATCTAATTACAGCATGGCTTATATTTAAGACACTTCTTGCTAATCCTCTTGTCCTCAGGGGGACCTCTGGATCTTATGTCCTGCCGAGTGATTGCTGCGGGCACGAGGGAGATGGCCATGTTCATAGCTCAGGAAATTCAAACTATCCACTACCGACGGGACGACGAGAATTAAATGCTCATTGTGCGGAGTTCGCCCTCCTGAACGACGTAATGTTTGCAAGATGGGTGTCTTGGAAGGGTACGTGATGTCAGCAGGGTGATTTCTGTGGAGATTTTCTGTGTCAAATATTTTTTATAAATTTATTACTATGTGGGAAGGCATAGGGAGATTTTTAAACCTCTAAGAATCGTGTTTCCTTTTTAATATGTATCTCTTTCGGCAGTATCTTTTTTATAAGATAGAATAATACTTGTAGCAAATTAGTCTCAAAATTAAGTTGTAATTTCATATCTGTGGGGCTGATATTTAGTCTTTTGTAACACGCAGCTAAAAAATGGAACTTTATTTTTACAGATGCAGATCTCAGGTAAATGAGCTTTAGGACTATAGTAAAGGAGGAGTAGTTGAGATGTGTGCCTATAACAATACCCTTGTTCCATGATACTTAAGAATGCAATAAAAATGACATTGTTGTTTCCTAACGACGTCATAGCTCTGTATCCATGTATGTACATGTCTGTGTGTCTGTGTGTGTATATATTTATGTGTATATACACACCTATATGTGTCCATGCATGTATACACACACATCCCCAGGTGTGTATGTGTATATATATGGATATCCTGGATGTTTACAGCAACTTAGAGAATGCATAGGGAGAAGAGAACTAATATTGGAAGCTATTTTCAGGTAAAGGTATTTTTAGGTTACTTGGGTGATTCCAGTCGGGCTATCCAAATGGCAAACAGCAGAGCTGACCATGGAAAATGTTTAATTGTTTTACACGCTGCCCAGCTGGTTTTGTTTCCCTTCGTCACTCTGCATGAACATAAATCATACTGTCCTGTAGGCCTCTGTAAGATACTCAAACCTGCAAACACTTACTGCCATAGAGTAATTGTAGTTAAAACCAGGAATGTTGAACTCAAACTGAGTTATTCACAGTATTAACCATGACACGCAGCAGTAGGAGGCCAGCAGAATAAAGCAAGTGTCAAAGAGCTGTTGATTTTATAGAGACTTTGAGCAGAACAGCAAGATTTGGCCCCTTACAGGCAAGTTATTAAAAACATGCACATAAGATATGCTTGCAAAAAGTTGTAAATCACATGCCCTTCTTGCACAACGATGTAATCACACTTTTTGATCAGAAAAGCCTGTAAAATCAGTTACGTAGGTTTCCTAAATACACAGTTGTTCTCTATCCCTGTATCTAGGCTGTTACTTCTATTTAGATTACGTTTCAAACCATGAGCACAGGGAAAACGCAAGTGTGTTGAGAAAAGCAGTTGATATGAAATCACTTCTATTTTTTCATCATAAATTTAATTTAAAAATATCTCTTTTTTGCAAGGGTGCAAATTGAATAAAGGAATGAGCCAAAAGAGTTGGTTAAAAATCTAACTTTTTTTTGTACACTGCATGTGTAGACTTTGTAGACATGTTCAGATATCTGCTTAGAAGATACAAACTAAACAATGTTTTTTAAAAGTAACCTTGTGTGTGTTTCTTGCAATGAAAAATGTTTTTCACTGGATACAACATGAAGTTCTGTGTGATTTCTTGATTTTTTTTTTCCATGATAAATTCAAAAATTGACTGTGTGAGGAACATCTAAATCCAGCTAAGCATTTAAAAGCTGATGGTTCTTAGCAGAAAATCAACACTTTCCATCACAGTGATCAACATTTTGTCACTGCTCCCTTTTTCCCCCTCCATCTCTTTGTACCTCTGTTTGGAAAAAGAGATTGTAAGCCCTCTGGGGCAGGGACTACAGTAGTTTGGCTCTGGGTTTTCACAGTGCTAATAGGATGAGATTCTGGTCCACAACTAGGCACTGAGGTGCTATAATAATACAAATAATAAATGCTAATAGGCTCACTTGTCTCTTGTTGACTCTGCCCCCACTTCCCAAGCAGAGAGCAGATCAGAGTGACAGATGCAGGGCTCAGCAGCACCGCTCTGATTCCAGGGTGCTTAGCCCTGGCAGCTGTGGGAGCAGCTGGGGCTTTGCTCAGGCTTGTGCCGTGCCTGTAAGCCCTGGAAGGAAGCTTATGCTGGCAGGGAATCAAGTGTGGTGGAAGCTCAGCCCCGCTTCAGCCCCGCTTCATCCGCGCCCCTGCTCACCCCGTCCCCCCCACTGCATGTGTGAGAAGTTGCTTCATGGCTCTGTGAGGTTTCCCAGCAGCTCAGCTCACTGGTACAAAGAAAGTCTCTGACCCAGTTAGGGCTGGTGTGCCCTGGTGTTCCCAGAGCTCAGCAAAGCAGGGAAATCTCTGCATCCACTCCAGTGGCACACGCCAGCAATTTGCAAAGCTGGGAGCCAAGCAAGGCAGGAAGGGAGAAGTGCAGAAACCCATTCCCAAGTTCTCGTTTGTGCCCAGGATGCAGTTTGGGTTTTCATTTGGGCTCTAGTCCAAGTATGTTAAACTGCCTGTATGTGTGGGGAGCAACAATCCTGTCTCCCCCACCTCCTCTGCTGCCTGTGTGCCAGGACAAACATTTCTGAAGCCTTCCAGGGGACCAGATGAGTGAAGTGATCTGCCTGCAAAGTACCCCAGTAAACAACAAAGGGATTATTTTTGAGGCACACCATTTTCCCAAGCCAATTCAGTCCCTGACCATCATGAGCAGCTGACTTCAGGCACCAAAGGGGGTAGCAGGGGGCAAGAAGGACAGCTCCCTTCACAGATGGTGCCACAGTATCCTAGTTCAGAGTTAGCATCAAAATGCAACCTTATAACTATTTGACTGCAATAAACTGTACTGGAGTTTGTCCTCTCTTCCTTATTTGTCGGTAGCCAAGTGAAACTTCACTCAGCGTGTGCCCAGCAGTTCGTCCTGTGAGTGCAAGCATTCATAGAGCAGCATATTAGCCAAAAACTTAAATCCCCCAGAATGCTCAAACATGGACTCTTTTCCTGCCAGCTGTTGTAAAAGGCTTTAACTGTTTTCCACTGCATACATTATGGAGTGCATAATGTATCCGAGAGGGATGAAGATTTTCTCCCTGAACACCAGCACAAAGATGCCTGTGCTCTGAAAAGCGAGTGCTTCCTCTGTAAGCAAATGGTGCTCAGCTTCCCAGAGCTACCCCAGTTCATGTCTGCATCCCTCACCTGCTTGTTAGTGGAAAGCAACCTCCAGTCTACTAGTCTGGTTTCAAAGGGTGCTTTCTGGTAGGATAAAGACTGGAAGTAGCTGTAAATTCCAGGGAAATGGTCAGTGGCTGATTCCTCTGCTTTGTGTGTCTTGTTGAGCTTGTCAGATTTTGCAGAACAAGTCCTGGCATGTTTCAGGTGTGCTGAAGGACTGATATTTTACCCTTGATTTTACTGGTTAATCTCACAGTATTGAAGAAAATACATATATTGGAGCACTTACCTAGGGGCCCATAGGCAGCATTCTCCATGCTTCATCTAGAATTTGGATCCTGTTTGCCATGGCTTTGATTAAAGGAATAAAAATATCACTTACCAGTAGCCATTCTGCTATCAGAATTAGAGCTGTGCTGTTCCCTCAGCAAGGCTGGATCTGTTCAATGTCTGCACAGGAGCGTGCAAGGGGAATCTCTGAATAATGAAATAAGACTTAAGCCACTATATCAAATTAACACAGACCACACCTTTTCCCTGCTACCTTCCTAGAGCTGCCAAGGCTGTTTAAATTATTTTTTTCCTTTATGCTAGTAGGGAAGCTGCGTACAACAATGTGCTCTGCTTCAGTACTGTACTGCCAAGACTGAAAATGTACAGAAGTTAAAATTATTATTCCTCCAGCAGTTTCCATTTTACAGCATGTCAAAGTCTTTCATAAAACATCTCCCCAACACTAGGGAGTGCAACAAATCATTCACCAGCAGCAGAAGGAGGAATTTCCATTTTCTTTTAATCTATCCACCAGGCATGACAATAGCACTATAGGATGCTGCATTTAATATGCATGCTGTGTTCACAGAACAGAAGAACTAATTCTATTCCAAAGAGAAATAACTGTTGACACTAACTCTGGATTTCCACGGGGTTTGCTCCTGAAGTTTTAATTTTAAAATGCATTACAATGGTGGGTTTGTACTTCTGTCCTTTTCATCCCATTATATTTGTACAGTGAATTTTAGAGTAAAATGGACATAAGTGACATTTCTCGTCACAGGAGAAGAAGGTATGTGTTTCACAACATGAAGAAGCTGAATTCTGTATCTCAGCATTCTGAATGTTACTATTTCAATGACAAAAAAAACATTGTGCAATTTCCCTTGTGCACAGCTGTGAATACCACGTGTATCAACCGAGGTGCCACAGTTCAGCCTGGTAACAAGGTAGCCAGAGAGACCCACTTCATACGGGTGGTGAGGGAGTTGGTCAATGATCAGAAAGATCTTTAATTGCAGTCACTTTCATGCAATTACTGAAATCCACTAAATTATGCTGAATACTTCACTGCATACCCTAATAGACTTTTATACATTTATCATCCTCTGCGCCCTTTTATGAACACTGCTACTCCATATTCCTTAATATCACAACCTACTGCACTATGTTTCTTCAGTTGGCTACCGACTTTTAGTTTTACTAAAAGCTAGTATTTCTTAGTGGATGCTCAGGGTTTTTATAATACAGCCATTAAAACTATTGCTTTCCAATTCACTGATTCAAATTTGAGGTCTGAGTCTTCCTGCCAACACTTACCAGGATGAATTGGATAATTCAGTGGAGTTTTACCTGTTTGCAGGAGACATAAAATAGCCAACATTTTCTCATGCAGGCAGAATTTTCTATCTGGTCACAGTGAGGGAAAGCCTCCTTTCATTCAGCAATGCCTGGTTTGCAACATTAATCAGCTCCAAACAGGAGTGTTTTCCTCCTCCAAGTACTTACTATCAAAATCAGTGCTAATAGATATGTGACAATACAATTTGGGAAAAAGTACTATTTATATACTTCATACAGTCTTATATTTCAGTATTAATTTAATGCTGGAAAATAATTTTTATTTATATAGGCATATATGTAGATACAATAGATAAAAATTGAGTCTGGAATAAGTTTTTATTTAAAAATTATTAATACAAAGGCTCACAAAAATTATCTTAAAATTTCTCAATATCTGTTTCTCCAGCCACCCGTCACAATCAAATCCAAAGTGTTAATCTGTGGAAAGAAAAGCATTTATTCTGAGATGTTTTCTAAGATAAAAAAATTTTGCAGACATTCTTTGCACAGAAAGATTATGTTAGGTATTAAAGAGGTCAGTAGGGTAGGGATAAACTTTATCACATTAAGCTGGAAACCTCTTAAAGTGTGAAAGGTCTGTGTCCTTTAGCAGTGCTTTTCTTTCAGCCAAAAATGTGCAATGGTGGTGTTTGAATTTAAAGCTATTTGAGAAAGCAAAACTGTATATGCAAGTGCACTGTTGCTGTGTGAGTGATGCAGCAAGGCTTGGAAATACTGTGACACTAGTGGTCACTTATGGGACCATGAATTGGATATATTCATGGTGAAATACTGGTTTATTCTATTATGAAATGAATTCAAGCATTATTAACCAGGCTGCCAGACAACACGGAACTAAAATGGGAATTCCATCACTTTTGTTTGTGCATTGCAATAAGCACCTCTTTGTTCTCCTGAGAAACACATATATTCTCTCTTGCCAGGAGTTAGTTAGTGTGGATCATGTTGAGCAGGACAAACAGATGATGCCAGTGAGCCCAATTTAAAGAAAATAAGGGCCAAAACCTCCACTTGCACAAGGGGCCACAGTTCCAGTGATGTTGTGAAGCTCAGGGCACAGCATGACTGTAACACAGCAAAATTATCCATTGTCTTTGTGGGGAAATAACAGCCAAGAATCTTCCATGATACAAACACACACATCCATCAGGTGACACACAGCCAGGACTTCTGGAGACACCGAGTGATTCGAAAGTGCTGCTTCAGGTGGACAGCATGACTCAGGGTCACACTTAATGTTTGAGAAAACAAATATTTTAAGGACTCTTTTAATGTAAAAACAGTCATTATTATACACACATGTAGAAACTTAGAACTGTAATGTTAGTTTGTCCCTGCCTTGCACCCGATATTTACTATTTGTAAAATGGACAAGACATGCAATGTTAACAGAATATTAGTGTTTTACACTCACTTTTCAAACATAGAAATACATATACAAGGGTTCACCATTTTCTAATACCCCATTCCCAAAGTTTGGGAGAAAAGCACTTACAGTTTACTGGAGATTTTTCAGATGCACTCTATCCCTGCACTATTTAATCTACACATAAAACAACAGCGGGAGGAAGAATTAGTCTTACAAGATGCAACCTGACTTCAAAAGAGATTAAGGCTACTTAATTACACCAGCATATCCCCCACTGATTTGCTAAGTCTGTAGTAAATCAAAACCTAAGTGTACATCTGGAAACAGACAACAAAACATAAAAGTCATTATACTTCATGTAGACCTTCTAATACTTCATATAAAATTTTCTTATCTAAGACATCTTTCCGTAATTATTATATTGGGAACTAAGAATAATTACTCTTAGATGTGTTATACAGGCAAGGGAAAGATGGATTTTACAACTGATAACCTACTCTGAATCCAGAAACCAAAGACCTTATTAACTCATCATGTAAGCATGTGCAATTTCAAAGGATGTTCTCCATCCACTGCTATCAGTTGAATTTAAGCTCATCTCTATGATACAGAGATTTTGTCATGAAAGCATCGTTTAAAAATGCAAAAATATCCACGGTGCATTCTTGTTTATCTTTTGCAACGTTATGCTCTGTCCTTTGGAAACTAGCATTTCATACTGTACCTTATACAAGTTGAAGAGTTTCTTGTTATTTTTTAATGAATGCTATAAATCAATGATCAGAGAAATCATCAGACCAGTGTGCATGTTAGAAACAATCTCATGTGATGTTTTCATTTTTAGGAAGAAATATACATTAGCAATATTACTACAGTAATAGTTAAATAAAGAAAGAAAATCTGTGTTGTTCTATGTGTAAAGCTGGACACACCTTACAGTCTAAGCAAGTTCTGTGGGCACATGAGCTCAAGTCAAGCTATTTCTGTTCTGAATCCTCCAGCTCCTTAAGAGACTGAGAAGGAGTAAACCCACTCAGGAGACAGCACAGTCAAGCTTCACACCCAAAAAGGATGTTCAGATAAGATAAACATAAAGTGACTCATACTAGCCGTAGAAGAGTAGAATTTCATTAAAACCTGCAAACTGTGCATAGTTCCTCCCTTCTCCCCACTGGCAGAAGCACAAAACCCAGAGTTTCATTATGGTAATGCCTCCTTTGAATTCCACTTCCCCTTTACTCCTGTAAATCAGGCAGTTCATCCTAATAGCCAGCCTCACAAATTCACTGTCAGGACTTGGAGTACACTCCCAGGAGTTTAGCTGGCCACATCCAAGACAAGGTGATTTGATCTGTTTTGAAGAAAGGTCTGGGAAAAGCTACAATGAGGCTTCTCCACGTGGGAGCGGCTTAAAGCTGAAGCTCTCCCTCTCAAACCAGACACATCCAGGTCCTTGGAACCTGATGGAGTGCACCTACAAGTGCAGTGGGAGCTGGCTGATGTCAGTCTGATGCCACTTTTTATTGTCTTTGGAATGTTGTGATCTGGAGACCTTCTTAAGCATTGGGAAAAGGCAAATGTCACTCCTGTCTTCATGGAGGGTAAGAAGAAGGGCCCTGGGAACAACAAGCTCACCTCAGTCCCTGGGAAGATGATAAATACTGCTGGAAACCATTTCAAAACACATTAAGGACATGGAATAGTATAGGAATAGCATGGATTTATGAAAGGAAAATCATGCTTAACTGACCCAATGGACATCTACAGTGTGATTTGTGCTTGGGACTGCCCCAACCCACATGCAGGACCTTGAAGAGAAATAATTCATTGCCAAGCAGAAAGTCACATAATAGGTGAGACTGAAAGGTCAGGACTGAATTTTGAAAAATAATGTGACTTCTTTCTGAATCTCATGAAGAAGATCAAAATATCTTCAGCATAAATGCTGTAAGTACATTTATTCTACCTATATCCTAAGATATGGAAATGGCCAAGACTACTGAACTGTGGCTAACATATTGTTCCTTTATAGCCCCTTCCTTACACACTGAAATCTCTCCACAGTCCACTCATCCAGTGCCAGCCAGTTTTCTTTCTCAAAACCTTACCCAAATTCACCATTCTCATAAAGGCTCTTAGATATACTTTCACACAAGATCCTCTCTCCTGCTTATGACAGACAACTGCTCCCCACCATTAAAACAAGAAGGACCAAAATACAGGGAACACACACTCCTCTTATTTAAAGCACACGTCACATTGTTTATCTAATTAAACTGTCATTTCAAATAAGGATATCTTTTTATAAACTCATGAAGCTGCTGCTGTAGCATCTTTACACACCCTCTTATCTGTAACCCAGCCAGAGAGCCACTGTGACAATCCTCAGCCTCACAGTGTGAAGCAACAAGGAGCCAGTCCTACTCTCACTGAATTAAATGGAAAAATTCCCACTTACAGCAATAAAATAAGATCCTACGTTCCAGTGCTTCCACTCAGTGACATCATACCTTGAAAATAGGAACTTTAGAAAGAAAACAAAAATCTAAATCCTGATACAGAAATAAAATGCTTGATGCCATACCTGAAAACCTGCATATCTAGCAAAGCTGGCACGGCTTTTGTTAAAAAGACCAGACATGTCCTCTAGCAGCAGACTGTTATCACTGCCACAGTCTCCTTCAAGAAAGAGTTTCTCACTTATTATCTTTCCTCTGACCAGTATCATTCCTACCGACAAATTATAGGCCTTTATTATCTTCCTATTGGCTTGAAAAAATAAAATAGATTGTTTTAAACAATTTCAGTTCTGTGCATCCACCAAGAGCAAGAGCTCACTCTTCACACAGAGCCATCTGCTGACAGCCAAGTATATTCATTTCACATTAAATTTGAACTATCTCTGTTTCTGAGAAAACAACAGTTCTTGGCAAATATTTTTTCTCTTTATCAAAGGGCTTTGAGGGACAGAAGTTAAAAAGCAGGTCACTAAAAACAAACATAACTACGCAGAAGCCCTGTTGAATTTTTAAACATTTACGAAGCTGCACAGATTTGAGAGAGATGTTTATTTCTGCTTGGAGCTGTATGAAGAAATTAGTCGGTTGCATACACAAGACAGATCCATCTCTGTTTATTTCCTTCTCAGAGCTGTAGGGAAGCAGCCTCCCAAACCTGATGCAATTATTGATCCATCGACGTTTGATCCCTTTCTGTTCCAGTCGTCCTGAAATGTCTGGTGGCTGCACCAGGCTCTCTCCCCATCCCTCACCACCCTGCAGCTCAGGAACTGTGGAGCTGTAACTTGCCCTAACTCGAGCCCTTCCCAGAGACAGAAAAAAACCCTTTGCTGAAGACTGACTCAGCCAGCCAGGCTCGCCAACAGAGGGCAGCTCTAGGCTGGGATAGGTTTCTGTTCCCAGGCACCCGGATCCACTCATCTGCGATGCCTCCTGGGTGCACACTGCCACGCTGGAGTTTCCCCATCCATCCCAGTCAGCCGGCCAGAGAGACAGACTCACCCCGCACCTCTGGCATTGCTGATGTGCTGCAACACAGAAGCACAGGAGGAGCATTTTAAAGCTTTGCCCTACAGCTCCCCCTGAGCTCCGAGAGAGGCATTAATTACTGATTATGCATCTCTTTGGTTAAGGCTTGTCAAGCAACACATGGTCACTGCACACTTAATGCTTCTGCTCTTTTAAGCTGCTCTTTTAAGAGAATGTGTGTTGAGGGAAAGTAAACACCACATCTAAGACAGAGAGGATTCATTACAAGGCACCATGGGTCTACACATCCCCACTGCAAGGAGCAAAATGCACATTTGGCACTGATAGGGAAAGCCAGCATCACAGAAAGGCGTGTGCCATGCAGAAAAGCCAGTTAGATATGGATATGGTTAATATGTGGCTACAGGGTAAAGTGCTTCAGTTATATTTGTGGAAATAACATGAAATACAACCAATCTCTACAAGGCTGTCCCAGGGACAGCAATGAGATTTAGAACAAAATGTCAGATTGGCCTGATAAAGTGTTTCTCAAAGAAGAAACAAGGAGGCAGCGTCTGGCAGATCTCAGCAGAAAGGGCAAAAGTCTTCACAAGGCACCTGCAGCCAAGAACCTTTAAGAACCCACTCTGAGCAGATCCAAGCTCCCAGGTCTGTAATCAGCCCAAACACAGCTTGCTCCAAGGACCTCTTCCAGGGTATGCAGCTCAGAAGGAAGACAGAGCACATATTTCATCTGTATCACTCACTTCTACACTTACCCTGAAAATTGAACTTAACTGGCATAAAACTCAGAGTTGAAACAGGCTGAACTTTCACCTTGGATATGCTTATGTCAGCATATTGTGCATGTAAAACCATAGCCTGATCTCTCCCCTAGTAGCTCCCAAGGGTGACTGCATCAGCATTACTTTCTTCTTTCTTTATAAACGAACAAACAAACAAAAAGACCCAACCCCAAAACATTCAAAAATCATAATTAGGCCAAAGTTTAGCTGAGAAAACTTTAGGGACAGAGGCCTTGGCTGAGTGCCCACCAAAATCAATAGGAGTCTTTCCATTTACTTAATGGGCTTTGACTGAGCTCTGAGTGAAGGGGGGGTGGGAAGGTGGTGGAATCTGTGCTGATTACCCATTAACAAAGACGTGTTTGAAATAATCTGCTGCCATCTGTCTTTGTTTTGCTAACCCACTCAGCTGGGCCTAAACAGAAAACCCATCAGCTGAACAGAGAACTAATTATTGAAAGAATGATCCCTTTGCATTTCTCACCTTCCTCGAGATCTACCGCCACTGACCACGTGGGAAATTTCCCTGCATGATTTCAGCAAACCACCACGACCCTGAGAGCCTAGGGCTGTCACACACATGTGTGTGTCAGGCAAGTTACAAAAATAAGTAGATTTCTTCAACCTCAAAGGGTTGCTGTAAGATTCCTGTTGTATCTGTTAGGAGGAAGGGTTCAGCTGTGACCTCCAGATAAGGCTGGCAGGCCCGTAACCTCCTCAACGTGTTCCAAAGTGATGAACAGCTTAATTTCTCAGGGATCATCCAGTCTTACTATCAATGCTCCAGCTTCACCATAAGGGTACAGTAACTTGGTGCTCCAAAGCGTTGTGACCCACATTGTTTGTGTTTGCTGGACAGACCATCTGATGGCCAGAATCAAACCCAACAGAGCCACATCTGAGGGCAGGTGAGCGACACCAGCGTGGGCTGGGGCTGGTGGGGAAGGCACAGCCAGACCTGAGCATGGGAGGTGGGGGTGACAAGGACTTTGGAGCTGAGGTGGCCAGGGGCAGGAAGCTGCAGTGGTAGAAATAAGAGGTGAAGAGTGAGACTCTTCAGACCTGGGAGCTACTGACCTCACAGCACAAAGCCATTCTCCTCCTGCAGCCTGGCCCACCTGAAGGCAGTGCTGGAGTGCAGCACAAACTCACCCAGTGGCTACAAACGCCTATAACATGGCTGTGCAGCTATGGGACTATTTCACACCTGATAGCCTCTCATTTTGTGATGAAAAGCCTTATAAAAGAAAATTTCAATGCTTGTAAAATAAAAACTCATATTTATTCTTGAATATTTTTTTCTTCCTGTGGGGAGTATCACTAAAGAATAATAAATTGTAAAGATATTAGCAATGAATGAATAAAAAAGTGATTTAATTTTCTTTAGAGCTTATACATCTTTGAAGTTGCAACTTTTGAAATATAAAATATTTGAGATTATCCTTGGCATGATCAGAATAAACAAATATTAAGTTTCCAGTTCATTATCTTCAAAAATCTCCTGGGCAATATCTCTGTTTTCCATTACTGCTGTCACACTGATGCTCTCCATAAGTCAGCATTCATCTATGCTGCCCACAAGTATCTGCAGTTCATTCACATGTGCAGTATTGCAATGGGGTAAATGAGGGCAAAGCCTGACCTTGGGATTTTAATACCCATAAATCTAGCCATAAAGCATCTAACTTTAAATTTGTGTGTCAAAGTATTTCACACCACTGAGACACTCCTGACAGGATCATTTTTCCTAAGCATACAGAATGTGCCCCTCTATCAACACTGTCTTGATCCTATTGTTAAAATTGTTGAAAACCAAAAAGAACAAAATAAAACAAAATACCGACCCATGAAATCTCAGAATAAAGAACATTTATTTTCTGGTCTAGATAATTCACTGCAGTGAAAGGTTAGTCTTTAGTTCAAAGTGAGCTTTCAGTATTGGGATCTTTGCTGGCTACAGAACCATTTCCAGCCAATTTCAGAGGATTTAAATCGGTACCAAATAATGTTCCCGTTTTCTTCTACATAGCCATGCAGAGCAGTGAGAACACCTTTAAGAGGAGCCTCATCCCCTCCTGTACAGCTAACAAAAACTCTCCACGGCTCCTGCAAAGCTGTTAGAACTTCACAGCTGTTAGAATTTTACAAAATATGCTTTCATTAGCAAAGATTCTGAAAAAGATGGAAAACAATAAAAAGCAACCTCATGAAATCTATTCCATAATCTTTTCTCAAAATAATCTGCTGTATATTAATCTCTTGTGATGGATGCTTGTCTGATTTGTTCTTTAAAACTTTTAAGGATGGTGCAGTATTGGTTAGCACAAATATTAAGAATGAACAACCAAATCTTTAACATAAACAGCCTGACAGAAATAAAACAGAACCAGAGGCAGTGGAGATAGAAACCTGTTGAATTGAATAGGGAAAGCAGTTTAGAAACATATATTGTTATTTTGAGGACACAGTGAAGAATAGAAAGTTGGTTCTCTACGGAAGGGAGAGGAAACAAATTTGCTTAAGGATGATCACAAGAGTTCTTCTAACAAAAATCAGGACCACACTTAAATAAAAACAGGAAAGGGCAGAAAGCTAAACAGAAAGTCAGCTTTTACAAATCTAAGTCAATCCTTCTAATCTGTTACCTTTGTTGCTCACACTGCTGTAAATGCGACTGTTCACTTCTTGCATTCGCCTCTTGGGTCAAGGAAGGAGGTGTAGAGATGCACTTTATTCTGCATTAATCTCATCCATGTCATTTGCCAGAGCCTTGAGAAATAGAAGGAATGTCCAAACCGATCCTTAGTGTCTGGACTTGTCTTTTGTGTTGACTACTGGCCCAAGCAGTGTCACTGTCAAATTGACTTCACATCTTCAGTCAGCAATTGAGCCCAGCTCAACTGACCTAAAAGTCATCTTAGAGGTGAAATGTCTCTCAACGGACACCCTAATTCTCCTTTCCTACAGGTTAAGCCCCTGTAGGCATAAAGAAAATGTTATTCCGTTCCTCTTCAGAGTTCTCTAAAATCATTGAAGTCCATGATTGATATCTCTACCCTATCTTCCCAATTCCCAAGCTACATAGCCCATGTTTTTCTGCATGTCAGATCGTTCCCACTTGCCTCTGAGTTTGTTCTGATCTGACTTTTTTTTTCTCAAAGGGTGATAAGGAAAACCTGGCCTGATACTGCATGCTCACCAGTGCGAAGCTGCAAACAAAACTGTTCAAGTGCCTCCTCCTCCCTGTTACAAATGCCAGATGCAAACCTTTTTCCTCAGCAGTATGACCCCTGTGAGGAGTGACTTAATCAAACTTGTTTAACTTGAACTGCAGTGGAAAAGTAACACCTGTGGAGGCAGTCACTGCACTCAGCAAGGGGACAGTAAGAGAGTCATTTAGCAAGAGGGATTAACACAGTTGCTTGTTTAACTCCACCTCTAGTGCTCACCCCCTTCAGTATCAGCCATGGACTTTGTCCCCTGCATGACTAATATTTTCAGTGATGACTGAAGCACATAAGCTGGGTTTTCTGGCCTCCTCACCTCAGCCTACAGTTTGTTTTCTCTCCCTGTAAGAGAGTGGAATGATTCTGCCTCTTACAGCTATTGTCTTTATACTGGGTGTTGTCTTGTCATATCAGTTTTCAATGACATCTCATTTGATTGCCCTGGCCTGCCAGTTTTGGCACCTGCTACTGGTTTGTACTCTTCTTCAGTGGGTTCTGTGCACATCCCATCTGTATCCTGTCTTGCTAGTGCTCAAAGACTTCTTTCTGAGGAGCCCAGCCTTTAGGTCAGTGATTTTACCCATCTGATGGTTTTACTGCTGCTTGTTCAGAAAAGGGAGAACAAAAATAAAAGAGTAAGGAGTATTCATGCAGCTTGTAAAACTACAGGTAATACCCTTCTCTCCTTTTCAGATGAGGACAGTCTTTAAAAGGACGTGTTTTTCCTGTTACTCTTGTACATCTATGTTTGCATTAGTTAGGCATCTGTGTTTGCATTAGTTACAACAACTGCCATGCAAACTGAAGCACTAATGCTGCTGGAGGAGCTTATCCTTGCAAAACAGTCCCTGCCTCCGAGCTGCGGCAGGCCTTGCACATCACCTGGGGGGCTGCTGAGCAGTGGCTGTGCTGGGCAGATGTCTCTGCAGAGAACTTTGGGAAGAGGCACGTGACCACAGAAACACTGAGCTTCTGCAAGACCAAAATTTCCACCTACTCCAGACATTTGTATCCCAGTCTGTTCAGAAAAATCACCGAAGTTACTGCAATTTCCATGTGATTTCTAAGGGACACTCTCCCTTCCCTTCCATAGACAGAGGAGACAATCCATCTGACAAAACACCTCCTTTTCCCTTATTTTCTCCGTTCACAGCAGGAAAAGCTGCAGTACGCACACGAGTTTTTTGACTGTAGATAAACACTTGTCAAGAACTCCTTAAAAATGCACCACTTTGCAGAAACATCAGCTGTGCCCCACAATCAACCACAAGATACAAATTCAGGGGGAAACTGGCTTTTTGGAGCCCAGTGCTCAGAGAACTATTTACTGCCCCTCACTTCCCGCTCTCTCCGACATATTGTCAGGGACTAATTGCAGAAGTGTAACAAAACCAAATGCCATAGGAAACAGGGGGGAAAGGGTTAACATATGAGAAGGATCCTTACACACCTGCAAGACCTAAGTAGCTTGAGAAGAAAGAGATAGAAGTCTGGACTTAGCTTCCCAGGGACAAGTTCCTTGGTCTAGAGTGTGCTCTGAGGAAAGGAGGTCTTTGTTTTATCAGGCTGGTAAAGAGATGCCATCCAAGAAAACAACTTGCCCTGGACCAAAAAACATTGATTTCTTAATAGCTGATAAAGGCCCCAAAAGCTGAGGACTGAAGAAGACATCTAGCAGGTGTCAGACTGCCTGCTAAAGAAACCTGGACAGTAAGAGGTACCTTGAGTGGTCCTTTCTACCATAAACAGGCTGGTTCAGGAAAAACAATCCAGGCAACCAAGTAACTGATGATTCCTGACCCTGGGGGTACCCGAGTGCTGGTGGCAAGGGCTTCTGGAGTCATCCCCTGATCAGCAGTGGCAAGGTTTCCCAGTGCACATCCTGGCCTTAGGTCAGGCTGTTCCCTGAGACAGTTTCTGATGCTCCAGGCTCTGGTTTTCCTGTACAATAGTTGCTGGACAGCTGTAAGCAACAGAACTTGGTTCCAGAGTCCAAAAGAACTTGTGAAGGACTTGTGTCCATGTGAACAGGAAACACTGCCTTTGTTCCTGTGTAGTAAACAGAAGCCACTGCTCCCCTGCCCGTAGGAGTAACAGCAAATACCTCCACTACTGTACACATTAATCCGAGCTGTAAGCTTATTCACAGGCCCTAAAATCAGAAGCTGAGACACTTAATCTGTTGATTTGCTCTAATGCCACGAGGTCGCAAATGAGATTGGCTTCCCCTGTTACTATATTAGCTGTAACCAGCGAACGTGGAGAGCGCATCCCCCCCACACGCCGAACAAAACCTTTCCTGCTCCCTTCCCAGGTAAACCATAAGGCACTTCCTGAAGAAATATCCCATCTCAAAGCTGCCTGGCACCTGTTACTGCATTCCCAGCGCTGCGGACAAGCGCTGAGCCCGGGCGGGGCTGTCCCGGCCGTGCTCCTTGTGCCAGGGCACGGCCGCCGGGGGGAGGACGGGCAGGGAGGGGCCGGGGCCGGGGCCGGGGCCGGAGCCGGAGCCGGAGGAGGAGGAGGAGGAGGAGGAGGAGGAGCCCCGCCCGCTGCACTTAAGCTCCGTGACCGGCGCTGCCCCGTGGCCGGGCGGGCCATGGAGGTGGCATGGGACTGCGTGGGATCGCTGCTGCGGTGAGTGCGGGGACACTCCCGCCCCTTTTCCATCCCCTTCTCCATCCCGGCTGCGGGGGATGCTCGAGTCTGGGCAGCCCTTGGTCGGTTCCAGCGCTGCCGAGCAGAGGGCGCGGAGCGGGGCCGGGCGGGGCCGGTGGGGGATTAACCCCGATGGGGCTGCGTGGGAGAAGCAGGTCGGGACGCTGTCGCAGCCCCCTGAGCCGGGCTGAGGCTCTGCTGAGGGAAGCACAGGTAGGAGCCCGGCAGCCTCAGCTGCCTTTGAGGTGTAGTGGCCTCTCGGCACCCGAGGCTGCCGTGGCTGCGTGCCCGGGGCTGGCGCGCCGGGAGCCGCCGGGACTCGGGGTCAGCGTGACCACAAGGCCGGTGATGCTGCCACAGAGCCAGCCGAGCCCGTGGAGGTGCAGCTCTGTACACTGCTCGGAAACCCATCCGCCGCCAGCTGCGCTTCTGGTAGCTCTACACTTCATGTTCCAGCAGGAGAACCACGCTGCCATCTGGTTGAACCCTAAGTCTTCTGACTAATTTCCGACCTTTTCCTATTTTTAAAGTTTTGTTTGGGTTTTTTTGTTTTGTTTTCTCTTATTTTGCCTCGCTGTTGCTGCCGCTGTCCTTTGCCAGCGAACCCTAACCTAAAAATCAATCCGTGCCATGTCCTGGAGTGTGTTGTGCAACGCTGATTTTTCTGAGTGAGACTGAAGACCATTGCACCACATTCTTAGACAAACACATGGGGCATGTTGCAAACACAGATAAAGAGTGAAATACGTGTACAGGGCTCATGGTAGGCTTTAATCCCTGTGTCCTCCAAAATAATTCATCTCTCCCACCAGCTTTGACACTAGAGTGAATGCCTGTGGCAGCATTTGTGAAGCCCTCTCTGGCAGGTTGTAGTTAACCAAAACAAACTGGATAAGGTGCTAGAGTTTGAAGGTATTTGATCTTTCAATTATAATTTTTTTTGTGTGTTTTCCACAATGTGGGATTCCTTTTTCCTTTGAAGAAGAGTTAGGACTTGATCCTTTTGGCTTTAAAAAATAGTAAAGCAATAGTGGAGTTGTCTGCATATAACATGTCACTCAATTTTCTAATAAAACTGGCTGCACCTTAGTTCCTTTCCACCACTTGTTTCGTTACTTAGCTTGATCAGCTTCTATTAGGAAATTATTTTCAGTAATTCCAGTGTAGCAGAGGAATTCCCTGTATCAGGAATTGGTTTGTCTATGTTTTGAGGACAGTTACAACAAAAATGGATCTTTCTAAGAGCTGTGAATGTAGGCTGGCCTGCTTGAGCCTATGATCTTGGAAGGAGAGTGGCACACAAAACAAAAACAAGCTTTCAGCAATAGGCCCGAAATGGAAGGGTTCACACTCTGTTTATCTGGCTGCTTTTTGTCATTGTGGCTTTTGTCTCCTCATTAGCTGAAACCTCAGCCTACCCTGGAGCCCAGACTCACTGCTTCATAAGCAGGCTTAGTTTAAAGATGATATTGACAGATTTTATCCAAATGTAGGTGAAATGTCATCACTGTCAAATAGCTTCTTCAGATTTTTCCCGTTCAGTGACTATCTGGTGGTGATAATGCAAGCCCTGGTTTATTAATCCGTTTGTTTTATTGCTCTGACTTTAGATAGAAATAGGCAGCAGTGAGATTGGTACTGACTCCTTGAGAAACTTCTGCTCAGAGCTTCGAAGTGTGGCTTGTAGAGCTGGCTGGGGTGAACCCTGTTAACTCAGCTCATGCCCATGAGCTGTGCCCCAACACTTTCTACTCTTTGTCAGCACGTATGTTTTGGCTCTTACCCTTATGCTTTGTCTTTCATAAACAGAAACTTGGCTTAAGTAATGGGAAAGAAAACTTTTCAATGGGTCTGATATTGACTGTTCTAGCAAAAAATAAAATTGGCAGTACTTATATACATATCACTCAGGTTACTATTCTACATGCAAGTTCTCAAATTTGTGAGAGGCAATGAGGTGTAATCAGCTGTGAAGGCTCTTGAAACCCCAGTGCTGCACTTTTTAACATGAGGGTGCCCTGTGAAGTGGTGTCACCAGCCCCAAGGCAGATGAGCAGGCTTCCTTCCTGAGGGAGAGACTCAGTGATTCAGAATGTGAGCTGCCCACGACCAGTGGAGTGATTGGGGGCTCATTAACTTAGTCAGCAGAGAGATTAACAAACACGCCCTGCCCTAGTAGGCTTCCCTTCTGTGGAGCTTCAATGCCCTTGCCAGTGCTACTGTCGCATCCTCCTCCTCCCTGACCCTCACCTTTTTCCAGGAAGAATAGCGCTTAGTAGCTCTTTAATATGCAACAGTGCTTGTTTCCTGAAAGCCAAACTGGCTGCTCGTCCTCACCAGTATGCCAAATGTTGAAAGCCAGGGACCTGCTGTATAGACAGGACTAGCAGCAGAGATGTAGCATGAGCTGGAACAAAACTGCTGAACATTCTCCTCCTTTACAAAAATTAAAGCTCCACTAATGCCAAGGAGTTTTTGAGGAAGGCAAACTTGCTCCTTAGAGGAAAGGTGATAGCCTAGAAGAGTGGTTCAGAATGAGAGAAGGAAATAAATTATTTACTGAAATCTGAATCTGTTCAGGCACAAAAATTACATTCTGTGCATTCCAAAAATATGCTTATAGACCAGGTAAGAGGTGTGGAAAAGATATTTATTCTCCACGGTCAGTGTGGATTTGTATAAAAGGTGTGACTGAGACATCATTAGTTGAGTAACTTTTTAACACTTCATTGTTGTTCTAGGAAGTCCTGTATTCACTCTCTGGCTACAGATAAAGGCTACCAGTTCACTCTACCCTCAGTGAAAGTGCCTGAGAATAGATTTTCCCACATAAAGTTGACCTTTTGCACCTATGTGGGAGAACAAAATGGGGATGCATCCCTTTCCCACTCCTGAGCAATTCAGTATTAAGGAGCCATTGGTTTGCACAGAGGGTTGAGTCCAAGAGTGTGGGAGACAAAATATTGCCTCCCGTTAATAGACTTAGAAATCAATCCTTCCCAGGTGTCAGGCAGAGTGTCATTTTTGGCAGGCTGACTATTGATTTAACCATTATCATTTGGCAGAAAAAAGTGTTACTAGGTATAGATGAGAGCAGGTCTGTACCTTGGTGTGGGAGTAGGCTATTCCTGGTGTTATGTGCTTGGTTTACCCAAGGTAAACATGCAATTGCCCAGAAAAATATAAAATCTCTTTCTAAAACTGATTGAATTCTTCCAGCCTTGCTGGCAGCCTGCTCCAACACTATGCATTTATGTACTTGGATCTTAACTTTGGTTTCATTAAACTCCTTCTGATACAAGCCTTATTTTGTGTTTTTCAAAACCAGATGGAGTTTTATAGGCTGTAGATATAATTTACAAACAAACGCCTTGACTGTTCGGAAGTCAAGTGTAACTATATCGCAAAGCTCTGCCTGCATTCTGCTGCTGGGTGTTTTGAATATGGGTAATATGTTCAATCTTCCTAAAACAAACTCATATCTTAACACACAAGATTGCTTTTGACTAATTATGTATCTCACTGAGTGTTTATCTTGGAAATAAAGAGAATGATCTGAGTAACTGAATGCAATAAGAGTTGCTGCCTTTTAAATTCAGTTTTACAACCCATCAGCTTCACTGTGATTGTGACCTCGATGTCAGCCGAGCTAGAGGTGTCCCATGTCAGCTTGAAAGTGTGTTAATTTTAAAAGTCTTTCCAAATGTCATGGGCAAGAGAGAATTCAGAGATAACATATCTGTAGGGCTGTGTAGTATTTAGTTTTGAAATTAGGCTCCAAGAGTCTTAATGTGATCTGTGAATTACTCGTATAACGTGATTATGTCAGCAGTCCTCCTCACAGTACTTGAAGTGTTTTTGTAACTGTTGAATTTTTATTTGTCTTAGATCTTTCCTATCCATGGGAGCATCTGTAGGAGCAGTAACAAAACAGACCCTGTTCCCTCCTCTCATGCCTGCAGGGCGCCCTTTCCGTGTCTCCAATGCCTCCCGAAGCAGCCGCAAAGGAATTGTTGCAAGCAGCCTGCAAGAGCTCCTCAGCAAGGTAGAGCAAACAGTCCCACTCTGACTGAAACTTACAGTGAAATGCAGTATCCCAGAAAGACAACCCAGAGACCCTTGTCTTCTAAAAGACCATTACTGGGGGGTTTCAGGAGAATATTTCAGATAAGCAGCTCTCAAAATGAAAGGATGAGTTCTCTTTAGAATGCTCAAATCTCCTGGGTGGGTGTTTTTTGGTTTTTTTTTTTTTTCAGACTTTAGATGCCTTTGTTATAACTGCTGGAATAGTTACCCTGGTTTTGGAGGAAGATGGCACAGTTGTGGACACAGAAGAGTTCTTCAAGTCCCTGGATGATAATACACACTTCATGGTTCTACAAAATGGACAGAAATGGACACCAGTAAGTGTTGACTGCTTCTCTGTCATTTGAGTAGAAGTGGATGGAGGAATGTTTGTGGCTGCTAAAATTGTTGGAAAGGTGGGAGAAGAGGAAGAAAAATTATTCTGAAGAGGCAAGGTGTAAACTCCTTATTGAGCCTTCCTGAATGAAAAAAGAAGTTCATATTCCTTATTGTCCCTTGTTTGGACATAGATCTGTTGGCACAGTCTACCAGGAATTGAAATAAAACATTACAACTGAGAAGAGTTATGGGGAAAATACCCTGCCTTTGGAGAAGCTAAACAGAAATAATTTTGTTTTGAGCCTTTTTGTAGTGTAAAGAATATTAGGACTTTGACTCCATAAGTTAAAAATACAATGTCCTTTGAGGTTAGATTTAGACTGTAAAAATACCCAAATAAGGTAATATAAAGCAAGTTCTGCCTTCTGAATGCAGTAATAGTTTGGTGAAGGTTATAAAAATGCCTGTGTTCAATTTTGCAAATAGCCAGAAGTTGGCATCAGAACCTAATGTTTGTCTGCATGCTTCAAGATATTAAAGAACAATTGGAACCAACTTGCTTTGGCCTTCTAATCGTATCAATTCAGCATTCAATTAGTTATTTTATGGGGAAATAGTTGTCTGTATATTAATAGCATAAAGGCAAACTCGTAACTGTATTTCCATGAGATGATTGTTGCTAAAAGTCTGGCATCAGAATTTTTTCTGCCAGGTGCAGAGCTGGCCGTGGAGCTGTAAGCAGGGACACCATTTTTGTGCCTTCACGCACATGGCCCGATCATGTGGCCCTGTTTTCTCAGTGTCCTGTTGCAGTGTGGGCAGCCTGTACATTTCTCCCCAAAATACCTCTCTGGCTTATCAAGCTCTGCATCTGGGGCATGAGTCCCAAGGGCAGAAAAGAAGTTGCAGCCAGGGTGTGATTCCACCTTGCTCTTTTCTCCTGTCTGGCATGGCAGCAGCACAAGTTTGAATTCAGCCCCTCTTCAGAATGTGCTGAGTGGCAACAGAGGGGCTGTCACAGCTTCACCAGTCACCTGGAGTGTGCCACCAGCTCTGTCCTGCTTTATCCAAATATTCTGGGGAGGGGTGTGGGGAGATGCTACCAAGAACACCAACTGTTTATACACGTCCAAAGCTGTTGTTGATAGGTGACCCTGTTGCTGGAGCTTGGAGGTTATCAAAGTAAAACAGGCATAAAATTGCTGGCTAATGATATACTGCTGTGTTTAACTTTGTCTGACTTATCAGGGCACTGTCTGAGGGCTGGGGTGTCAAGTACAAAAAGGCCCAGTCTTACACAACTTCATTGCTTCATTTAGCATGCAGAAAACAGCCTGGCAGCTGCCAGGTCATTAACCTTGTGCGGAATGTGCTGAGCAGAGGATCCCGTGTATCCACTAGATGTCTCTGTAAATATAGGTTCTCTTTACTATTTTCTTTCTGTTTTTTCTTTCTTGAAGCACACACCCTGCAGCAGACAAGGGCTGCTTTCAATAAAAGAGGGGGCATTTAAGGTGAAAGATAACTTTCTGTGCTCCTCTCCTTTGCGTTTTCTCTTAAAATCTCATTATTAAACCCTTGGGCTAATCAGCAGTGGTTCCCTCCCTGTGTTTCTTTTTAGTAGGAGGAAAGAGATGTTGTGAGCCAGGTTTTGAAATGAGGACCTGACTTTTCACAGATGTCATCTTTGTAGCTGTCTCCAAGAGTGCTCATCAGCATTGTGCTCCTGACTAAACAGAAGGACCTGATGTCATCCTGGTTATTTGGTGGCCTAAACTCACTGCCTCAGAGAGCAGCCAGAATGTACCAGGATAAATACATGGCAGGAACACTGTCATGTGGCTTCAGTGTACCCTGAAGAAGCTCTGCTACAGAAAATGAATATCCAGGAGGTGCTCTGTCACTCTAGAATTTTAGTGTCTGTTTGTAAAACTTCAGAAGCCTGTTCAGGACTTGAAAAACAATACATGAGCTAAAGATCCCCTTTTCTGTGCGCTAATGTTTTAATTCTATTTTAGAATTGACCAAGAATTAGCCTCAAGACTGGAATAAGCAAGGTGCTTCAGAAGAGCTGCACTCCTCAATAATGAATAATTGTTAATAATTGTCTTGCTGTAGTTCCCTGTGTTATGGTAAAAACTCTCTCTTTTTAAATCAGACAAAAAATGGAGTTGTCGCTGTGAGAAAAAAGAAGAAAATGGGAGTGGCTAACATCACATTTGATCTGTACAAACTGAACCCTAAGGATTTTATTGGCTGCTTAAACATCAAGGCAACTTTCTATGAGATCTACTCTGTCTCATATGACATCAAATGCATGGGAGCAAAAAGCGTATTGCGGTGAGTGTGTTTCCACTCCTGATCAGGTGTACGTGTTAATGTAAAAATCTGTGTTTCCTGTTGGTTCTGTGAAGCAGGTGTGTTTATAAAATTAGTGTTTTTCTTATTTCTTACATACTGGCCAATATAATGACTCTTTCTTCGTAAGGTAGATAGCTGACTGGTAAAAGTCTTCCTATAGCTTTTTATGATGGAATATTAAATTTCCCCCAAGAAAAAACTCTTATCAGCATGTGTTTACTGAAAGGGTGTAAGTACAGTTTCTTTGTTCTGCTGAGAGAATTTCCTCACATTTCCTTGACTTGTTTGTCTGAAGAATGCAGGAGGCCAGGGAAGAAGCTCTTTGAAGTGGAAACTTCAAGGGGATGAAATGAGAGGAATTTGAGATCTAATGTTAAGGGTCTTAAAGCTTGTTCAGATGTTGCCATTCCTGTTTGCCAGATTCACCACTAGAGCTACATGGAGGCAAAGGAAAATGGAAGAGAGATGACACTCTGCTCTTCTAATTTGGATTTCTCATCTGTAGTTAGACTGTGATGTCACTGCTCTTAAGCCAGCTGGTGTGGTCTCTAGGCTAGCTTAGGAAGCCTGTCCAGAACCTCTGTCTCCTGCAGGACTGATCTGCTGTGGGCTGTGAGTTTGGTAGAACTGTCTGTTGGGAAATGCTGTCTAAAACTAATCCCTGTCCAGTCCACTGTTTTCAGCAACAAGTTGAAAGTTGGTGCTTTGTCAGGATCAGCTGTGTTCTGCCCTGATTCAAGAAGACCCCTGAGTTCAGACACCTTCCCAGAGGTGCTGTGCTTTGACAGTTGTTTAAGCTGCAGCCCAGGTTTCTCTGCCTGACTTCTAGAATTCTGGTTGAGACACAATGGTGTGGTGTTGCTGCATGTTATTACTTGAGGACCAGATCTGACAGACAGATGAATATGTCATCAGTGAAGTTTTCACTTCTCCTGAGTGACATGCAGCCTTTAGATGAAGGCTTTGAGCAATCCCTCCTCTCCTGATGCAGGTATGCTGACTAGCATTGCAATGCTGATCTTGTTCCCCATCTTTCAGTCTTGCTGGCCTCTCCCACTCCACTTGGGTGGTCCCTTCCTTAATCTTTCAGGGTTCAGCTGCTGTGGCTGTGGGCAAGACCCCTCTCTGGTCAGGATGAAGTGATTATCCAGCTACATGCTACACCCACCTGTAACACTGACTTGATTAGGGTTTCTTCAAAGCAGAGGTTTGCCCTTGGACAGCTGCACTCCTCCAGTTCCTGTGTTTGTCAAATCTCTCAAGCCAAAACAAACTCTGATCTCTGACCGCCTGCTATGGAACTGAGTATCAGCACTGGAACTTGTGCTGCTAAGGAGAGTTTGAAGTGACAAGTCTGCCTCCCTGCCAAGACACAGGGCAGCTGGTGAGAAAGGAGCGGTGCTGGCAAGCAGCTGAAGTAGCTGTGGAGTTCTTCTGGAAGCTCTGTTATGTTACAGAGCTGAGCTGTAAGGGAAGTGTCACTGTCAGGGTGGGATGGCAGTCTGCTAGCAAAGAACAGGCTGACAGAAGAGATAACCTTGGATACCCTTGAACACAACAGTGACATGGCCTGTTCCAACTTGCTGTTGAAATCAGAGACAGACGATGTCAGGATCCTGGTGTAGTCCCTTTGCTAATGAGTTCCAGATTGCTAACTCTGATGCCCTCTCCCCCAGCACACAGGCAGAGTGTGAAGGGAGAGGACTGAAAAATGCTGCAGCTGTTCCTGATGGGAGGGGCTGGAAGCCTGCCAGGTCTGATTAGTGCATTTCCCCTCGTGGTGTTTCCCTGTAGTGTCCGACTGAAGGATCAAATGTCCAGTTCAACAAATAACTTGCTCTGTGGCATTAAGTGGCAACTGCTCTTGTGTGCAAGTGACACACTGCAGCTGCTCCAAAGCCCTGCACCAGGTGCAGCTTTCTTTACAACTGTAAAGCTCCTTGGCCTGTTCTGTGTGATGGAGGAAGAACATGCTGAAATGGCACGTGTGGGAAGCAGGAACAAGGGTACAGTGTTCTTTAAAGGCTTCACAGGCTCTATGTACAGGGTATTCCACTATTCTGAGGCATTGGATTTCAACTGCAAACCTTTCATGACAGTGGGGTTAAAAATGAATTTGTAGGAAGATTTTTCCTTCTCTGCTTAAGCTCAAAGGACAAGTGAGTAGAAGCAGAAGGTTCTGCTGCATGTTTTCTCTGACAGGAATTCAGAAAACCTTCCCACTTATTTTGCAAAGAGAGACTGATCTGGTTTCTGCATCTTCAGAAAATGATCCCATTCCAGTTTTTTTGTACTGCTTCCCAATGCCTCAGCTTCATACTTGTGAGGGTCCTCCTACCTTCTGGGAGATGAGACTCAAATGTCGCTCTCAGTTCTTATGTCTCTGTTGTTTCTTGCAGTTACAACTAAGCTGAATAAATGGCCATTCAAATATGACTATTTCTATTCCCCTGTGAAAATCCACAGTTTATCTTGTTGACCTCTGATGCTTACCTGATGTTATCTTATGGATTTGTACTGATTCTTACACAGCACTGTATACGTGAATGCTGATTTTATCAAATTTTTAGAAAATAAAATAGTTGTGAACTGAGAATTCTTAAGGCTTGCAGCTTGGCCAGCACTAATTTTCCTGCTTCACCTCTTTTGCTGTTGAGAATCCACTGTAATGTGATTGCTCAGCTTCAGACCTACTCAGATTTGACCTGTGGCTTGGTGATACATGCAGGGTTGTATTAGGGAATGACAAAGGTGAGACGTGAGGTGAGTTTATGCTGCAGGAGTGCTGCTCCCAGGGAAAGTTGTCTTCTGTGGCACTGTGATGGTTTGAGTGATGGCCTTGCAGAAGGCCTGTAAGGGTCTAATGTGTTTTCTGGTTCTGCCAACATGTCAATAGTTTTCTGTCAATGAAGTATTTTCTCTAAAGAAGGTACAAAAATTACCATCTTCTCAGAAGTGAGAAGGAACGAGAGGGGTTTTTTAAAATATATCAACTTAACTCATCATGGTGTTGTGGGCGGAAAGGGGTAACGTAATCTTGCTGGTGATTTTTTCTTAAACAAATGACTTTTCTTGCAGGAAAGTGCTTCAGCTATTATCCCATGCAGCACAAATAACTGGACAGTTTCTTCTCTATACTGGAACATACATGTTGCAGTTGATGGGTGAATATGATGAAGATGACATGTGCACAAGAAGGAGGGAGTAGTGACCACAGCTGTGCTTCTGATGTCGAATCCTTTTGCTTAAAGACGTTCTCTTGCCCAGCTCTGATTGTAATAATGTAGTAGGAGGATGTCCACTAATGTGAACTAACATTTTTCCCATTTGGGAATGCTGATAGGCCTTAGTCATAAAGTGTTTGATGTTCACAGACTCTAATACCACAAAAAGATGGGTGCCTAATGTCTGAGAAATTGGCAAAAGGAGAGAAAGGGCAGGTTTTTGCTCCAGCCATTCAAAATGGAGAATAAGTATACTTGCATGCTTTGTAAACAGTGGAATATTTTTTGCACCAATCAAGACATTATTTTGTTCTTTTTGGGTGTCTGTTTTTCATGCCAACTACTTGCACTCTGAACAGACTGGGCTGTAAGGTGAGGGCAAGGGGACTGTGGGGTTTGTTTGTTTATTTGTTTGTTTTAATCCTTAACAGTGCTGGTATTAGTGTGAAACTGGCATTTCATGTGGAGTGTACCTATTTACTCCTGCTGACAATGGAACTACATAATACAACTTCAATCCTACTTCAGTGACTGACTCTTCTCGTGAAGTCTAACTGGAGATTGTGCAACTACTACTAAGCAGAAGGTTAAGATTTAGCCTTACTTCCCTTAAACCTAATAAAAACTTTTCATTATGGTTCTTTATATTTTTCTCCAAATCTTCAGGATGTTCAGGTTTTTACAGCTCACACAGTTGAAGAACCTGATATATTTTTTTAATGAATCTCATGTCCAGTTCTGCCATGGTTTCATGAATATGACTTATAAGCAACCTGCTGAAGCTTTTTTGGGGGGTTAAACCACCACTTCTGTAGTTTTTGCTGTTACAAGACGGCACTAGGTCTCAATTTGGGTTTGAGGTACATGTAAGTGATGCTGGATATTTTGTTACCCTTGGGTTCAGGGGAGAGCAGCAGCACAGCGTCTAGTCTTGCATAACATACATGTATGCTCTAAAGTGAATATTTGCAGTATTACAGTCTCCCAAGATAAGCTGTCTTAAAGGACAAAGTAATGTTTCCTGCAGTTTGCTGAACTTTTGCTATGCCCAGCTTTCAGTGAGCTTTTCCTTAACAGTGAGAAAAATGGGAAATCGAGTAGTCTTAAGTGTCTTGTGTCAAAATGCAAACTCACGTTGGTGAAGGGTAAAAAGCCCAATTTTGGTTGTTCACAGATGTGGCTTTTGAGGTTTTTGTTCGCTTGCACATGAGGAATTTTAGGAAGGCTGAAAGCTGTTAAGGCAACATCAGATGCAGGAAATGCAGGTGCCACCTAGCAAGAGCAGCTCTGGTGCAGAAAGAGCAAGTGGAGCAGGGGAGGAAATCAGTGGGAGTGAAAGGGAAAAGACCACTATGGACCCCCCAGTGCTTGCCATGGCACTGAGACAGGGATCCAGTAACTGTGTGCACCAACTGCATTGACCTGATCTGCTAGAAGAGAAGCAGGCAGGTGGAAAAGATGAGGTATCATGGTTGGTGGGATTGTTTCTGACCTCCCAGCTGGGTCTGTTCACTTCAAAGGTCACTCTAATATATGGGGAAATTGCTCTTGCTTTTAGCTGCAAATCTCACCTTATGTGAGATTATTTTTGCCTTCCCACTATGAGTGTGGCTATGGCAGCTGGAGCTGCATCTTTCAAATCACTGTTGAGAGGAAAGGCAGCTTTAACCCAAGTGCTAAAGGGACTGATGGACACAAGTGTGGTCAGTCTCTGCCCATCTCCTCAGTGATGGTACCACAAATAAATAGACAGCTAAGAAAAACATTGGTATCTTTTCCTAGTTCCTGTTGTTTCCCATCTACTTCTGAGTGTTTGCTGGAGGAGGCAGAGGGCATACTGCTCCAGACAAGGGGAGGACTAGTTCTTTCCTAATTTCTCACAGCAAAGAATGCCTGGAGCTTGAAGCACTGTCAGGTGTCCTTCAGAAGAAACAATAAACTATTCTGGGAGTAATGAGAATGTTTCCATTTTGATATAACCTCTTTCTATTTTATCTGTATTTTTCTTGACACCTCCTGCATAAATGATTGTTGCCGTATTAATCATTGGCCAAAGTATTTCTGTCCCTGTCAAGGAATTGCATTTAACTGACTGTACAAGGATATGGTAATTAACTTTTTCAGCTTTTAAGGACCACTTATGCTGTTAAAACAAGCACACCTCTTGAAAGTAAATTCTGTTAAATGCTTCTAAGAATATTTATGTTGCCTATGCTGGGAGCACCAACATTAAAAGTAAAACAACCTGAATAACTCATTGTTGCTTTGAGTTACTTCTTCAACATCTGTAGTACAAAGGTTTTTTGCATGTCTCAACTGTGCAGATCCCAAATTCCAGCCTTCTCTAGCCAGAGGCAATTGTTACAGGACTAACACTCCGTAGTTTACAGTGGCACTACCTGGGAATCCAGCAGTGATCTAAAATGCTAACCTGCTATGAGTGTACACTTTTAAGCAGCAGCTGCTTCAACAGCTTAAAACTTGAGCTGCTGAAGGTCCTGTGTGCAGCAGTTTCCATCTTGGAGCAATTCCCTCTGTTCAGCTGTTTGCATTTTGAATTAAAGGAGCTCAGCTTTGACATTTTCTCAAAATGGGAGAAGTATCCTGGAAGTTGTGTCTAAAATTTTTTCATTGCTTCTGAATCTGTGTCTTTCACAGGCTCAGTATTTGGAGGTGATATTTGCTACTGTACCAACTTTTCTCTGGAAATAAAGTTTTGGCTTTGAGTCAAACTGGAGGAGTTTGTCATTCTCTGAGTTGGAACCAGTTTGATGATTTTTTTTATTTCAGACTGCTTAGGAAGTATAGTTTTTACTTCAGCTGTATATGGTATGCAGCAAAGAAAAACTTTAGCGTTATCTACATTTCAGAAAACTATATGCAAGTGCTGTACAGTATCTAGCAAGACACAGAAAAATTAAAGCACAGGCTCTTAACTGCAGGGATGTGGAGAAGCAGCTGGATTTTTCTACTTGGCATCTTTAGCTTTAGTTTTAATTCCATAAATTGAGTTAACCTGCACTTGTTGCTGTTGCAGACAAGGCTGGGAGCAATGCAGAAGGTGTGAAACATTTGCTGCCTCCTTGCTTGCACGGACCCTTTTTGCCTGTTGCTTTGCATCACTTACTAACAATGCACCAAGTCCTACTCTCTGGTTACCAAAAAAGGAGTTTTCACTGAAGTAAGAGACCTTGTTGACTCAGGCACTGCTCATGTTCTGCACACAGAGCAAAATTGCTTTCTTCATGACCAGAATGAAGAATCTTGTAGCTTTTGTGTATGTGTAATTTATCATTACTTCATTTCCTTCCTTTCATAAACCTGTGAAAGTTTTTGTGCATCTTCCGATTCTGTCAGGAGAAACAGGATTACAGGCCTTTCTGTCCAGGGAGAGAGGAAAAAACAGAGTCTAAATTCCTTAGATCATTTGAAATATGCTGTAGGAAACATGAATCCCTTCCCTACAGAGGAGGGGAAGATAAAAGCAAGAAAATTTGACTTTGAGCCTGGAGTTTTTTTCAGTGAAGTGTGTAGAGAGGCAGGCATTCACAATTTCAGAAATGTTGGTAATTCCGAATTTTAACTGTGAAGATAACCTCATGTGATAGTTTGTAACTGGCAGAAATATAATTCTAAATAATTTCAGCTTGCTTCTTCCCTGAAATAACACTTGAACTAAAGGAACAAGCTACTTAATTAAAAGTAAAAAAAAAAAATTAAAACCAAAGTACAAAGCATATTTTTGACTTGATGCCCCAAGGTTTATTAGAGGCCCTAACGTGATTAACATACCACTTCAGTTATGTATCAGCAAGTATCCTTGAGGGGCTTAAGAGTTTATCACTGCTTTCTCTACCTTACATTGTCATATATGTAGCTAAGATATTTTTAAGTGTAAAGATTGTTGTTTTGCTAAGGGGAAATATAATATGTTCCCACTTCACAATTTTCAAGCTCAGTAGTTCAACTGGCTGTGAAAATTGAGATGGATGAAAACTGTGTTCGGTGATGGCAATATTTTCTGCTGTGTGGTGCCAATTTTAAGGAACACTGTTCATTAATAAATAAAATCAAGTAGTGGCTTTGGATCTTGTCTCTATTCATTTCCAGAATAACTTATTCCTGAAATAATCATGAATATTAATGAATCTATGGTCTGGCACAAACCATTTCCAAATGCTGGGCTGTGGCAGTGAAGTAACTGGATGTTATTATGTGGCTCTGAACTCTACTGCTGACTCACTTTCTGGCCTCAGAGAAACTGTGCAAACTGTGTTTCCTTTCATACAAATGGTTTGCTTTGCTCCATCTTTTACAAAAGTTGCAAAAGACTACAAAATACTGAGCACAGGAGATAGAAGGGTTTCGTGATCTCTGGTGTTCACTAAACACTGTTAGGATCAAGGACTTTTTTATTTTGCCTCACAAAACCTCTCTGCAGTTATTTACCTAAAGATAGAGTACTAGACATTTGAATGCAGGGAAAAATTAATTACTGAAATATCATATTTGTCTAGTTCAGGATTAACTTAAGCTTGAGGGGGTTAGCATGCAAGTGTGATTTGTCTATTGCTCTTCTATCTCATAAGTACATCTTGTATTTAGCTTAAGGGACAGTTTCGCAGAGCTTGGCTAACGGAGCAGTTCCCCTCTTGTGAAGGAATCACGGTCTGGTTTCTTGCTGTGGGAAAGCACAGAATAGAACTGTATTTGGCTTAGTGGCAAGGCTTTGGCAGTGGGAATTAGAGGGATGCTGTGGGGGTGGCCTCTGTGTTGTACAGAGCTGCTTCTGTCTGGCTCCGAAATGAATCCACCATTGCCCAAAGCTGAGACCTTCAGACAAGCTGGTGGCGTCTCTGTGGAAATGTAATTAAGAAAGGGTAAAAAATGCTGTGCAGCAGCTGTGAGAAAGAACTGAAAAAAATGTGGGAGATAACCTGTAGACACCAAGGTCAGGAAAGAAGTGGGAGGAGGTGCTACACAGAGGTGCCAGACAGCTTTCTCTGCAGCCTCTGGAGGAACAGGTTGGAGGAAACATGCACCCATGGGGACCCCTCCCACAGCAAGTGAACACACCTTGAAGGAAGCTGCAGCTGTGGAGAGCCCATGAATGAGCAATTTCTCTGGCAGGTGCTGGGAATGAATGATTGAAGTTGAGTTTGGGAAGAAAGCAGAGTTTGGGAAAAGTGTTTTTTGTTTTGTCTTTGTTTCTCACCATCTTCTTTTATTTTTCGCTGAAAATAAATCGATCTTTCCTGGGTTGTGTCTGTTTTGCTGATGTAAAATCAGCAGTTGGTGAGTGATCCTCCTGTCTTTATCTTAACTCACAGACTTTTTCATCTTATTTTCTCCCCATGTCTGCTGAGGGGATGAAGTGAGAGATTGGCTGGTGGGTGCCTGGCAGACAGCAAAATTTAACTTACCACAAGCACAAAACATTAGAAGTAATAATAAGCAAAAATCCCAAGGTGCTTGTGCTAATGGTGGCCAGTAAAATTGAAAGCATCTTTTGGAGTGTTTTCTGAATGGCTTTTCACAGCAGTGTTTGTAGGGACAAAATACAGTCATATGCAGGACAAAGTTAATATTTTACTTTACTAAGCTCAATCTTGGGCATGGTTTTTCTAAGGTCATCCACTAGTCTGAATAGTTCATAGAAGGCCCCACTCCTAATGTGTTCTTGATTAGGAATATTTATTAATAAATAGCAATTATCACTTGAGAAGAACTCTGAAATAGTACTGTTAGTAGTTTTATGAAACAAAACAACTAATGAAATGTAACACTGGAAATAAAGTGTGTTAATAGGCTTCAGAATCAGGATAATGCATTTTATGCAGTTCCAACATAAAAAATTTTTGCACCAACAGTCTTCTGTTGCACCAAAGTCTGCCTCAATAATTAGCATGCATTGTGTACAGATTAGGTTGGGGGGGGGATCAAGTAATGTAACTATTGTAACAGGTTGTTTGTGATTCTGTCATATGTTAAAAAAAGAGAAAGTTTAGATCCTCAGACAACAACTCTATTTAAGAAAACAGTAACTTAATGATGTGTGTAGTCAGTCTATTATAGAACCAGAGAAATCTCAAACATCTAAGAAGTCCTTTAAAGTCCTAAAGGTAATTTCTTCTGACACATATTTAATTACATCATGAAGTCCATAATCTTTTATGTTAAAAACACTTCTAATTACAAAACATATTCCCTTGCATAGGTAGTGCCTTGGTTTGCTACTGCTCTTTATTAAGGAGTGTTTTCAAATGCTCTTCTCCCATCTCAAAAATCAGAATGAATGTAAAAGAAAACTATAAACAATCTTATTTAAGTAGAAGGACTGCTGGTTTATTATTGAGCTAGGCAAACTGAAATCTATGGTAAACTCTTTTATTCCTAAGAAGCTAAATTGCAAATGCCATAATTTCAGTGATTCCTGTACAAAATGTGCTTAATGTAGGTGCTCTCCCAGCTGCAGCTCTCTTGCTTTCTTGCCCACTTAGGGAAGTTGCCTAGAAAAGCTGCCTTGAACAGTTGCGGAATATTGTTCTAATTTCCATCCAATTTCCAAATAAAAGTCACTATCTTGCAGGATAACCAATGTGTTTTCAGAGATAAGTGGTTATTCAACAATAAATCTATTTTTCCAGAAATCATAAAGTACTAGATAGCTGCTGCAAATATTCCAGTCTAACAGAAAAGCCATTTTGTCTTCGGATGGGATGATCAAGTTGGTTTTCCTCATTATTATAAGCACTATCTGCAAACTACATTAGGATCAATATTTCATCTTGATAAGAAAAGAACTGTCTCTAATACCTCTACTTTTGTGACCACTGAATCAGTAAACAGTCCTCTCAATTCCCTCTCGTTGTAGCTGGCCCTGACATGTTCAGTTTTCACAGAGTTGTGATCGGTGAAAACAAAACAGGTTTTGTCACTTGCAGCATCGGCTATGACTAAAGGCAGTAGCAGTCTAACAGCTAAAAGTCACTTTTTTTCTTCAACTTCTCTCTCTCCAAAGGTTCTTGAGTTTGGGGGGTTTTTTAATTGGAACAGTGGAGGTTTTTTTGGTTGGTTGGTTGATTGGTTGGTTGGTTGGTTTTGACATTTTAGTTTTTGGTTTTCTTTCACCAGAAAAATTCCAGCTGCTACATTCTGTTCTTCTTTTTCTCTGTGCCTGATGTCACCAGCTTCAAGCACTCAGTTCCTTCACCTGTTTTTCTATAGCTTGCCTTGGTGACCCCTTTACACATGAGACTGCTATGTTGTTTCTCTGGTGGCTTTCCACCACCTATTCCAGATCTCCTCTGGCCACATTCAAACTAAAAATACTTCATGACTGAGGGGAGAAGGGGATGGGGTGGGCGTGAGGGCGTGGGCAGCTGTTTAAGTAAATATAAATGAAGAATAAAAGACATTTATATCTGTCTTGCTCTAGTTGTTCATGTTAAGTCTTTTCTCATAGAAATGATCAGCCTGCTTGTTTCTGTAGCACTTTTAGCACAACTGTCTTCTGTACTAACCAAGCTGCTGCCCTGAGACAAGACTCTTCTGATTACTTAGAGCAGTGCCCTATTCCTGACAGATCATACAGGCCACATGAACATGAAGTCCCTGTTCATTAACAGAGTCAGGACACCACAATGAAATAAATTTTCACCACAGAGATGTATCTCTCTGCAAATCTTCCATGCACAGGCAACAACTGTGTCTCCACACCCTTCCCACAAAGCAGTGGCATTCAGTTGTGCTGCCAATGTATATTGTAGCCCCATATCCTCCCCCATTCTGGTTCTCTGTTCAACAAACCGACCGTGAAGTGCATTATTCACCGGGCCAGCAGTGGGCTGAGTCCTGGCCCTGGGCCAGACTGACCTCTTACATTCTTAGCATTCATAAGCCTTTATATCATGAATATGGTAATGCTGCTCATGGGCTGCAGTCCAAGGCAAGGGGTGAACACCCTCAGTACCACTGCTGCACAGTGCTTTTCTAAGAGGAATAATGTTCAGTTCTCTCTGTGTGTGAATGTTGGCTTGCTCTCCTAATTCCCAGTAGGTAACTCTTGGAGTGCCCTGCTCAGAGGGAGATGGTTCAGCTGCCCTTGTGGGTTCAGTTTTAGAGCACGTTCCTTCAGTGGCTGCACCCACCCAGCCCTGACAGTGCTGAGGACTGTGGTGTTAAAAATAAGCCAGGCTTTGTCCAGTCATAGCTTGTGCTGTGCTGTTTGTCCTGGGGCTTGTGGACTTGTGAGGAATGGTGCTCTTCTCCTCACAAATGTAATCGGTGAGACTCATTTGTGGAGCAGGCTGGGAGTGGTATACTGGTCTGGGTTGGATGTGTGTGACAGATGAGTGGGATCTGTGCTGTTGACGGAAGGGTGGCAGCCAGGAGCCACTCACCACCTGAGAAAACAGGCAAGGAGGAAAACTGTGACTCACCTGAGAAACCCAAGACCTGACTGGAGCAATTTATAGTAGATTTTAGCTGCAAACCTGCTGTAATAGAAGAAGTGTTTCCCACAGTGAGATGAATCACTTTTACTGGGAGAGCTACACATTTGATCCCAAATACATGCTTTGCTTGGTAAGTGTTAAATAACTGACAGTCTAAATAGGATTCCTGCCCTTCATCTTAGAGGTCTATTGTTTTTTTCCTTTTTTCTCAGAGGATGAAACCATGAAAAGTTACGTTTGCGCAATAAAACCTAAACCTATCTTTCCCCCTTTCCCTCCCACACGTTACAGCACAGATCTCTGCTGCAAGGTGTTTTACTCAAGAGTGTTAAGGAGACTGAGCTGGATGGGATAAGATGCTTTAGCAACAAAAGACAAGAAAACTCTGGATTAAATCCCTAGATTGTGCTTGGACCTGATCTGCTCAATTCTAAATGATCTGGGGAAAAAAGGTATGGAACTGGTAAATCTCTGTGGTTGTACAGAAATCTTCAGGATAGTTAATCAGGCTATCAGTTGGATTGAGTTTCAGAAGTATTTCATGACACTAATTAGAATAAACACCAGATGAAATTTAATATCCGTAACTGCATAACACAGGAAAAACCAGCCCTGTGTTTCCAGTGACGGGATTTAATTTAGCTGTCACCACTGTCAAAAGGCATCTTGGAGGTAGTGTGAACAGTTCAGTGAAGGAAAAAGCTCAGCAGCATCCAAGAGGGCAAACACAAGGCATATTAGGAAATAAAAACCAGAGCAGGAAGCATCCTATAACACTGCATGAAACAATGGCCATGATTTAAATACTGTTACTGCCATTTCAGACACTGCAGTAGAGCTAGTAAAGCAGTTGGTAAGCAAGGGCTATCACAGGAGTGCAGAGTCACACTCACACATGGGGAGATTAATTAATGTAATACTTTCAGCTCAGAAAATTTTGGATGGATGCAGAAAATGAAGAACAAAAACACAAAACCCTTCACCTTACACACAGCAACAATCGTCATTAGGAACTGGTAGTCACTGTTTCTCAAAATGGAAGAGTTATGGGACACCAATTTCAGGTACCAGCTTTACAACAGAAAGAACTACTTCTTCCAGTTGTGCATGGAAGACAATGGCATAGACGACTTTGGAGGTTGAAAAGTGTAGCTAATTACATAACTTCAAGGATACTTGAAAAGGGCTATTAAATATGGGGTCCAGATCCTTCCTGTGGTTCAACAAAGGCTTAATTGCTGATTGCCAGATGTAGAAGGGCATTTTTGGTGAAGCATTACCATATTCTTTCCCTAGCATCCATCACTGACTATTGTCAGAGATGTAATTCTAGATCAGACAGATCTTCCATCTAATCAAGACCAAATGTCATCAACATACTCATCTGGTCAAAACGTGCTTTTTTTCCTGATAGTCTTTAGCATGATTTCAGGTTAAGAGACCTTTTTGTCCTTGTTCTGATGTCTCCCCCACTCGAAACACCAGGACTTCATTAATAAGCTCTGCATTGTATTGGCATCTATGTAGAGCTGACTAAGCTCCAAAAGCAAGCTGTCAATATCTCATATTCATTTTCCTCTTACAGCTGCACCACTCACTCACCACATGATACAGATAATGGAGGGTATACATTCCAGCTAAATTATGTTTTCACTCTGTCCTCCAAACAGCTTGGTTCCCCAAAATCTTCAATGTGCAGAGAGGATGGTGAGTTGAACATAAAGAAATGCCTGCCTTAATTTTGTATTCCCATAGTCTTGGTTGTAGCTGTAAGGAAACACTAACCTGGCTCCTTTGCTGACTCTGTTGAACACAGGGTGCAGCCCATTCCCTGGCTCTGTTTGTTTGTGTAGCTAAGTGACCGATTAGAATGGAGGTTAAAAACACAGCCACACCAAACACACATTTCTGCCTGACAAAACAGGCAGGTACACGCTTCCCCCTGCTCCAGGCACTACAGCTATTGCATAAAAATCACTATGACCAACTGAGCAAAAAGTCCTGGATGAGTGATGGTTAGCATTTAGGCTAAGCATGGGGAGAAACAAAGCACTGAAAGAAAATACACATTTTCAAAGGACAGAAAATATGTTACAAATCAAAAGACATTAAGTGCTGAAAAGTGCAAAAGCACCTGTACTCAAGCACATGAATATGCAGGGTTCAAGTCAGTTTTCCATCCATCTTGTCAAACAGTGATAAAAGTGTGTGAAAATGCAGCTAGAAGCTCCTTTGGAGGAGATGGTGGCATCCCTCCAGTGTCTCTTCACAGTCTCTCGGACTTTGCACCTTAATGTATTTTGTCCTGACTCAATTTAGTGACCTCTGCTTTAACACTACAAAGTTCAGACCACATCTTGTGGGCAAAAGCAAACATCAGCAGTGTCTCCACTGACAGCTACAGATAGCAGCCAGGTGAATGGCATTAAAACAACCCCCTGAGCACTGTGTTTGAGCATAGATGGAAATTCATGACACCACAGCAGCCACAGCAACAAGTTTAATGGGTAGAGGGGGTAACAAAACAAGAAATTGTTTCAGAACCATATGAAATATAATGGCTTTTCTGGGCAGAATGTAAGTTCCAAAACACCTGACCTAAATGTGTAGCCTGGTTTTTGTCTTAGTATACCATACATTTCTCTGTGTGTGTGTCTTGCTTTCTCACTTCCCCTTGTAAATGTTTTTCTTGGGTTCTTGAGCTGTTTCTAGACTCATCTGCAGATGCAGTATCTCTGTAACTCATGTGCCTCTTGTAGATTTGTCACAAGAGGCTGATGGAAGAAGAGGTAGTGGTGGGGATACATGGGTACACACTTGAACAGAGGCATGACTTCCCATGCTTTGTTTTCTCAGGAAGCCAGGCAAAAAAAAAAAAACCAAACCAACAAACAAACCAAAACCAAATTATTTTAAGATTTTTTTCCTTTCTTAACTTGAATGAAACTCTTCAAATTAAAGACAAAAGACAGGAACTAGACTGACCTTTGGACCTTCCTCCTAAAGGTCACCATGGACTTAGTAGCATTTACTAACCTGCTGCAAGCTGTCAGAATAAATCCACCATGTGGATTATATTTATTGCTTTGGTATTTAATGTTAGTGCTAACAAGCTTTATAACGCTGGATGAACACTTGCTGATATTCTTAAATATCAAAATGCAGTGTATTTATCATTCTGAAAAAAGAAAAGGGTAGCTAACTTGCTAAATGTTCTCTTGTGGCATGAATTTCTCTCTAGTCCTTAAAAACTCCAGTAAATAGAAATAGTCTTAGCAACAACCCTGATATAAACACAAATGTGTTTCCTGAAAAGCAGGAAGCAGCTTAACAATCATATCATATGACTAGCTAAATACAGATGAACTTCGCTGGTTTTTTTCCAGGGCATTAAAGCAAATTTCCATGTGACTTTGTGGGACATGACTATTGCTTGAGCTGCTATTGCTGGAAAATCCTTTTACTCTGCAGCATGGGCACTTTACACATTTTGTCCTGCCTTGTGAAATTCATCATCTTGTAGGAATCCATTTCTATTCACGAGCAATGAGAATATGAGAAAGCCTGAAGAAAGAACACTGAAGGCACTGCAACTCCACATGGCCCCATCCTGTGAATGTGTGCAGCTGTTTCAAGGCAGCTGGATCTCACACAAGAGCAGTGGGAATATTTCATTTGCTGCTACTGTCTGATACCTTGTGAGTTCTGACTAACGGGAATGAAGAACCACATCACACTGAAGCCCATCACGTGCTTTTGGAGCACCAAAAAGTTGTCCAGTGGAAAAAACGGTCTTGGGTTTTTACCAGCTAGAAATATCAGACTAATGCAGATATGGCTTAGCAGTCAGATCGTCCTTAATCCATATCCTCTCTATCATAAATGGTCATGCCATTCCCTAAAATGCAAGTGTGAACCTCTTCTAGTATTTAGTCTTTTGCTTCCACACTTGGGAGCAAGAGATAACTAGAGAATATAAGTCGTGCAAACTGCTCAGAAAGCTGCCTGGAGCATGAATTTTCAAACTTCAGTTGGTGGTTTGTAGCTATTGTGACATTTTACTCATTTTTCAGGTTAAATATATTTATTAATATTTTTACAGCATAAGGGAAGTTAAAATTGCAAAAAGAAGTAAATAAGGAACAACAATGAAGTAAGTAAATCTGCAAAGGAAGTCTTAAGAAAGTTCTTCTCCTATTTTATGCATGGTGGAAAAAAAACCCATACTCTAAGTATTAAATTAACCTATGAAGTGCATAGGAATAAAAAAAGACTATAAGTTATGAAGGTTAGAGGTCAATATATATTATAGGTATGTGAGAAAGAGGTATCTGAGAGAGCCAAATATAACAAGTGAGAATCCATTGTACAGAATTTATAGGGTGTTTCTATATTAAACTAATTATAGAATGAATCTCATGGACTCATCCAGATGAAGCACCTAGGGAGAAATTTAGATGCCTTAAATTTCCAAGAAGTGTTTAGTGGGGTTTCAAAATACAGCCAGAAGTAACCCACAACATTTAAGTACACAGGAGGATTTTGAAACACCTAAGTACCTTTAAAACCCCAGACCAAGTCTGTGGAGACTTAAGGAGAATATGCAGGCTTCTATGGACACAGGTTATTATGGCATCTTCACCTCCTAAATCAGGTGAACTATTAAGTAAACACAAGCATGAATGAAAAGGATTTAAAGGTACATTTATACTAAGTGACCAACAAAAGTGTCTTCTTTCAGATTACCAGCAGTAAAACATGGGGAAGCTGCAATTTGGTTCAGGTCTGACTGAAAATTAGAAATTATTTACATAACTATAAAATTTGTATGTGCAAATTTGTTAGGTAAACTGTTGCTCACCTCCATCAGGCACACAGCTCCACAGCCTTCTACATACCTCACTGGGTTACTTTGTATGTGTGGGAAACTGGCTGAAGTTTTGGCCTCTAAATGTTGTTTGACTGCTGCTCACAAAGAGTAGACAAACCTTTCAAAGATGACAGACACTGGCAGTGCAACCTACACAGCTCTTCAGAAGGCACACGGACTAAAGGCTCCATAATACACTCTCATTGCTTCTTTTTTCCCCCTATTGCATACCTATGTCCATTATTTCCTTCTTACTTTTATTCTCAAAATATAATTTGATTTAGATGACCAAATGGGTTTGATCTGCTGCTGGGTTATGTGATTCAAGGCTTATCTCCACAAACAGAAAGGAGCAAAAAGGAAAAGAGGCAGGTGGAGAAATCCAATAGCATACCCAGAGAAAAGGACCCTCTGACCTGGCTCCTGTCAGTGAGGGTTCTCAGCCTGGGGTCTGGTGTGGCACCCATCACCACCAGTCAGTGCGACAGGCTCCGTGGATCACTGTATAGAGAGGAGTTACTGCCTCCAGGGGTTGGGAATCTCTAGGGGATGGGGGGGAAAAACATCTTTGAGATTGTACAAGACAACTTCTGGGATGTTTAGAGGAGGAATCAAAGGTAGAGATAAGATGGGATAAAGATGGCTTGATATAGAAAAATAAAGGGATTTGGGGCTAAACGACCTGACTGGATGTAAAGTTGTTGGTTACTATGCTTGTCTGGCTATGCCTTGCACTTGATCATCTCAGTCTGTCTTGTCTTAGTTGACTGTATTTTAATTATTTTTTGGCGTGAGTGTGGCATCTGTATTCCATGTGTATGTATGTGTACAGTGGCCTGAGCGCCACCAATCAGAGGTGGGGGCCACAAGTCACAGGGGCCTGTGTGTGGAAGCTGCAGCAGCTGGAGAGACGAGAGCACACACATCATGTGAATCTGCATGTCTGTGTGCGGTCAGTAGCAAACAGCAAGCCAGGGCAGGTGGGAGTCGAGCTCTGGAGCAGCCATGCGTCCAGGAAAGAAGGTGAGGAGACCAGAGGATCTCTGAGCTGGCTGCTGGAGAGACAAGGGGCTCTAAGTCACCTGTTTAGAGGAGACTGTGGTGGGGTCAGCTACTGGTGAGGCCACAACTCTGGACTAGCTACCAAATAAACTTTTTTGCCTGTTTGTATCTCTGTGTGAGGCAACTGGGGATGCAGAGGTCAGCTACTGGACAGGCTGAGTGTCCTAAAGCCAGCACTGGACAAGGGAGCCATAGTTCCTGTGAGTGTTTGTAGATCTGATTACCAGCAACTAGAGTGGAACCGTAGGCCTCTGGGATTGCAATTCCACTTGCCAGCAACTGGAAAGGCTCAGGATTCAGGTGGTAACAACAGAATAAGATTAGTGTTTGAGACCAGCTATAAAGGGATCCATATTGTATAGATGTATACAAATAGGTATTTATTTTCCATGAATGGGCTTCTGTCCTGATCAGCCAGAGAGGGGAACAGGATGAGGCCATTAGTGCTGTTTGTTTCTGTGTGAGTGCTGTGTTTTCTGCCTGGGTCAGTCAGTGTGGCCAGCCGTGTTTATATCTGCATGTGTGTGAGCCTACTGGGAGCACACACACAGCCTTGCCACCACCTGGATCTGGCAACCTACTGAATTTTATAACCTGGCATGCCAGCAACAGGCAAGTGGATGGCAAGTATAAACAATGAATGGGAGGATTTGCAAAGCGTGGGGAAAGCCAGGCCTGGAAGGCATAGTCAAGGACATACAGATTCAGGCAATGTCCAAGACAACCTCACTAATCAGGCTGCTGAATAATGCTTTGTTCATGGACCTCTTCCAAAAATGCAGATTACACAGGGAAGGACACTTATTTTGAGTCCTTCAGCACAGAAAAAGGCACATAGTATCCAGTCCTCTGCTAATGGCTGCTTGCAAGGAAAACATGCTGATCCTGATCCTCCAGCTGCTTCCCTGATGTCAGATAGACATTTGACTCAGCCTAGCAGGGTGAATGTGGGCTACTCGGAGGTCATTTGCAAGATGCTGCTAGCCCTGCTGAAAAACATTTATGGAAAGGCAAGGCTGGAGCTGAGAGCACACAGCCTATCTGACATCAGTCATGTCACAGTAGCATAAGGGCAGACAGGCAGCAGGTGGCCTCCCAATACACAGATTTTGGGTTATTGAGTGGTTATATATTGATTGGTGGGGACTCCCTTGACTGTGTTCAAGCTGTAAAGAGCACACAAGATTGTTTTTCAGCAGAGCCCCAGGTGGGCCACCTTTCAACAAGTGGATAAGGAGGTTCTATAACTCTGGCCTCAGGGCTGCTCTTGCACAGCAGCAGAGACTGGGTTGGGCAGCAGAGAAGCACATGGACAGATGAATGTCTCCCACCAGGACTAAATACTGGAATAGGAAGTGTAGACAATGACATCCCATGGAAGAGTCATGCTGGCATGACAGAAGGCACCCTCTGCTTGGGAAACTGTGCAGCAGGCACCCAAAGGGATCACAAAGCAGATTCAGCAGCTGTGGGAAGTGACTTCTCTCTGGAAGGGAAAGAAAATCTCATTTCTCACTAAAAATCAAGCCACTTCAAACCATGCATATCCCAGGGCATGCTCTTTATTGTGATGACACGACCTCTCTGGAAAGTTGTTCCACAGAGACTGCTTGACATCCCAGTTACAATTTTCAGGTAGAAGCTTGTCTTTTTGGCAAAAAACAGAAAAAACATCAGGAAAGAGCTGTGTGAAGAAGATGGCCCTTGGCAAGGCACACAGAAGGGCTACCCATTCCCTTGGATGCTACCCCTTTACAGAATCACAGACTCACAGGATCAGTTAGGTTGGAAAAACCTCTGAGGTCATCGAATCCAACCTATGACTAAACACTACCGTGTCACCTAAGACCATGGCACTAAGTGCCACATCTAGTCTTTCCTTAAACACCTCCTGGGACTCCACTGCCTCCCTGGGCAGCCCGCTCCAATGACTCATGTGTGAAGAAATTCTATAGAAGAAGAACTCTGCAGCAAATGCTGCGATGTGCGCGCCCGTCGGGGCGGGGGGACACTGTACAGGAGACGGAGAAGGCAACGATGTCCGGCCGCCACAAAGCGAGGGCTCCCGGGCGGTGAAGATGCCGGAGCCACGTTTGCCTCACAGGGTTTGGGGTGAGCAGCAGATTACGGACAGGCGCTGCCGCTGGGGCAGGAGGACCCCCAGGGACCCCCCTGCCGTCGGGGCAATGCGAGGGCTGGTGTCGCCCAGCGGGCAGCGTCTCCCCCTGTCCCGAGGGCGGTGCCGGGCGGGGGCGGCCGCTGGGCGAGCGGCGGGGGGGTGCGGGAGCCCATAAAGCACCGCCCGGTGGGACGGCGCCGCGCATAGCCGGGCTGGGCGGCGGGACAGCGGGCGCACGGCGGGGCGAGCGGGGGCGCAGCCATGAGGGAGATCGTGCACATCCAGGCGGGACAGTGCGGGAACCAGATCGGGACCAAGGTGAGCCTGAAGGGGAGCCGCCGCCCGCCCACCCGCCGCTCGCGGAGCCTCTGAGCGCCCGGGGGACGCGCCCGGTGGCTCCCCGGGGCTGCTGAACCCCCCGGGGCTGCTGGACCTCGGGGCTGGGCTGGGCTGGGCTGGGCTGTGCCGGCCGCCGCCGCTCCCCGTCTCCCGCCGTCCGTGCCCCGAGGAGCCGCTGCCGAGCGGCGCCGGGCGCGCCCGGGGCTCCGCGCATCGCTCCGCTCCCCGTGACCATAAAAGGCCTTGGGAAGTACCGAAACCGAACGGGACAACTTTTAAAACATTATTTAAAAAACTATTTTTATGTTTGAGCCGGCCAGGCTGCGGCTGAGGAGCGGGGGAGGGCGGCAGAGTCTGGGCGGCCCGTCCGGGCGCGGAGCTGGAGCTGCGCGGGCGCCGCTCGCCCGTTGGGTTTGAATCGCGGTGCCCGCCCGGCTCCCGCTCCGCGGGCTGGGAGGGGCGGCGGGCACGCCAGGAATCCGGCAGCTGCCGCCGCACCGCCGCCGCCCCCGGCCCCGGAGCTGGGCAGGGCCCCCGGTGCTCCGCGGGGAACTTCCCGACCCACTTCTCGCTTTTCCTCCCTTAGTTTTGGGAAGTGATAAGTGATGAGCATGGCATTGACCCAGCCGGAGGCTATGTCGGTGACTCAGCGCTGCAGCTGGAAAGGATCAATGTCTACTACAATGAATCATCTTGTAAGTGTGGGACGGGGAGGGGTGCGGGACAGGGGCCTCCGTGGGAAGGGGCACAGGAATCAGAAGACGACGGGCCCATGAAGCCGTATTGCACATCTGGCCACACTCCTCGCATGCCACCAGTCCCCCAGCCGTGCCCAGCTCAACAGAAAATACTATCTACTTTCTTACAAAATATTAAGATGAGTGGGTGTTATCTCCCCAGACACAGAGAAGTGGCACAAGGGGCTGTCCTTAGGGTCTGGAGGTGGAGGTTTGTTTATTATTTAACATTACTGTAGACTTTTGCTCTTCAAATGTGATTACTTCACCAAATGCATCTGTTCAATTACTCCAGATTAAACTGTTGATTATGTGAGCCCACATCTGTAGTACTCTCTCTTTCATTTTCATGAATGAGAGGGTTGGGCCACAGGTAATAGAGGACTGATTCATTAATCAGATGCCAAAAGGCTTCCAAGTCCTCTGAGTCCTCTGCTGTTGAAAGCTGTTAGCAGTGCAAAGGGGAGATCTGGAGTCCTGTGGTCTGCAGACATGAACCTGCAAGTGTGAATGTTTCATCTCTTGTCCAGCTGGGGTTAATTCATATTATTTACCTGAGTTTCCTTGAACAAATTCAGCTTGACACAGATTGTTTATTTTGTGCTTTGTGGTAGATGTGCTGACTACCACTGTTTGCCATGTACACCAAGTAGCTCCTTCAGTGGAAAAGAACCTTTCAAGCATAAAAGCTTGTGAGATGTATTAGATCATTTGAACATAAGCACTTCACTCACCCTGATATTCACAGAAAAGATTACCTACTTTCTTATAAAGAACAAGTAAACCACTTTCTCTAATCCGGAACTCCCTAATATCTCTTGCTAATAAAGAGCTTACAAAATGTAAAATCTGTAGAACCCAAACTACATCAGGTCTGTTTTCCAAGCTGAATTGATTTATTCCTATGGAGCTGGGTTTTTCACCACCATGACTTTCTGTATAGGAAGTATTCATATATGTGTGGACTATATATTAGACTTACAATATGAGACATAAAATATTTGTATATTAAAAGCTATAACTGTGTTAGCTTATTTCTGAACATTAAGGGCATGCTTACTTTTTATTGTAGCCCACAAATTTGTACCAAGAGCAGTCTTACTGGACCTGGAGCCGGGAACCATGGATAGTGTGCGGTCTGGTCTTTTTGGTCAGCTCTTTCGGCCCGATAATTTCATCTTTGGTATGTGGATGTTTCTTTTTAAAAAACAGAGCTCTTCAACAGCTGTTTGATTAACAAGTGAATAGTCAAAAAGCATTCAACCTCCCTGTTCCAAAGTGATCCTACTGAGAAATCCTAATAGCTAACAATGGAATTGTAATTATCTGTAAGCCAGTCTAAACATCCTGTTAACTGAAAAAGTCATTCTTCTGTTGATCCTTCCTTCAGTTAGAAAACTGCTAGAAGTTTCCTATGGCATTCAGATAAAGTACATTTGCTTTCCACATATATGAACTCCAGAGAAATCCTGAAGCCCTTTCTTCACAACAAAATGCACAGAAATTCTGCAGAAAATGGAGGGGGGAGGGAAAACCTCAACCACAAACCAACCAGACTACTCTTCACTTGAATCCACATTAAATGCTTGAGCACTAAATTGTTTTTAGGCTGTGTAATTAAACTTTTTCAGCAGATCCTTGCAGAATACTAACAGTGGAAGAAGATCAGATGCAATACGGAAAACACATATGTAGCCAGTTACTGGGTTATTTTCTGGCATGATGAGGAACAGTCTGACAGCATGTGGAGACGTTCTGGTTTTGCGGTGTTCTTGCAGAGGGTTGGTTTTGCTTTTACTACTTTGGACTTCTGTAGTACTTTCCATCAAAGCTTAAAAATGCACATTGCCCTTTCAGAGCATCCTTATGAAGTGCAGAAGCATTATCAGTCCCTTTGCACTAAAGGAGAAACAGCATGTGGAAGTTAAGTGAGCCACTTGCTGAAACAGGAAGTCTGAATGAAAGCTACCATGAGAACTTTCATGTCCTTTTGGTTTCCAAGTCTGCACTAGCCACACATTTCCTCCTGACAAGGCAAGCTGAGGTTGGAGCTTAGTTTGGTATGCCGTGTTAACTTAAGGAAGGAACAATGCCAGGGACAGACAGAGGAAAGATAAACATAATTTGGGTGGTATAAAACAAACTTAAGTCTGGGTTGTTGGGGTTGGAGAGGGGAGTAAAAAAGCCATACAGTGTTCCTTTAAGTCTTTGACTTAAAAAAAACCTTTTATGTTATCCATGTTCTCCTGTAAACTCCACGGCAGTGACGTTAAGGGTCTCTTCCAAAGGAGCTGTAAGTCACAACATGTAGAAGTAAGCTTAGGGAGAAAAGCCATAGACATAGGCAGCTTTATGAAGTCTGTTTCTGTATTCAGGTTTTTCCTTTCATTCCCTTTCACCTGCATGAACCACACAAGCCCTCTCAACGTGAATGCACCTGGCCTATGGAAATACCTGAGCTTTACAGTTTGGCACAACACCAGTAAAACCAGGGCAAAATCAATTCAGAATGTCTTCAACAATAGACCAGTTTGCTGTATTCCCTTCCTGCCAAGATAACAATGAACCAACAGCATGTGATCAACTCGTATCTGACAGAGGCCCCTGCCAGCATCAGGCACTGTCCTCCCAACCTGCTGAATAATGTAGAATGGCTGAGCGCTGAAGTAATGATCTTCTGTGTCAAAAGCCAACAAAGCATTTTGTTTTCTCTTTTAAAAATCTGGCCTGGGCCCACAAAGGATTTTGTGGCAGAAGTTGGCAGTCCCATACTTGCTGTACCCCAGGCTGTATGGGCTCATTCTGATGGGAGTGTTTTCCACCTCTGCTTGTACAAACCTGCATGTGCCCACATCTCCACAGCAATTAACCATGGACCACCAATCAGGACTTCATGCAGGTGTATAGAATACGTGATCACACACTTCAGGTACAGGAATTTTTTATCAATCCAACAAGGGATCTGAGAGGGACACAAAATAATCCTTACACTTTAATGTCTGTGTTGACCAGATAGTGATTTAAAAGGTGAAGAACAGCAGGTGGAATGATGTTGCTGTATGAGATCAGCAGGCCTCCTTGCCTTCTGAGAGCACACATTTTCTCACCAGGAGCTGCAGTGAACTCTGATGTATCTCCTCCTGTTAAACAGTTTTCATTTGTACATTTTTGTGGTTGTTGTTCTTTTCTTGTGTACACCCTTGCTACATTTGCTACAGAGAGACCACCCCAATTTAATTTGTACAAATTGATGGGGGCAAACACAAAATAGCTGTCTGGCAGTCAAAGGCATGTTCTGCAGCAGGGCTGTTCACACCAGGCTTCTAAGTGATAATGTGCAAGTTACTGATCTCTTTTACCAGGTTTATCTTATATTTTGAGCAGTGAAGAGAGTAGAGGAGTGTAAGAAGATTGTAGGAAACACGTGCCATTTTAGGGATAAAAAATTAATTGTTAGACAAATGGCTTCTCTGCACGTGCAGCTCAACCTGAACATGTGTGATAACCCAACAGCCTGTTGCGGAAAGAAATAGTTATAGAAGGATCTGGAGGTGCCAGGAGTGCAGATAAGTTGTGGGATTCCTTCATGTAGGCTTCTTTAGATCCTGGCAAATGACAGGCAGGATGCTGGGGATGGGCTTCCAGAATTGGAAAAAGATTTGCCAGGTCCTGAGTTTTGTGGACACAGGCTCATTTTCCACTTAGAGAGTTTAGTCCTGGTGAAATTCCATCATTTTTATGTGTTTGCCTTAGATTTCCAGAGGTCAGGTAGGTAGGTAGGTAGCTGATAAGTGGAGGGCATCCGGTAGAGTTTCACAGGATCATGATTTCCAGGTTTGTGGCAGCCTTGTCAGGGCTGTGGCACCTCCAGACTGCACTGTATTGTCATGGGGTAAGAAGCCTGGATCTTCCAGGGCGTGTTTACATGTTCTGTGTTGTGGTAGTATTAGAGTGCTGTAGAGCCAGTGTTTTGGAAGTTTAAGATAACTGGGTGCAGAAGCAGGAAATATCTAATGAAAATGCTGGAGGAAAAGGCTGGAGGCCTTAGGCACGTGGCTGATCAGTGGATGGAGTGTAGTGTTGCCACAAGAGTAGGTGATAGCTGCCCTAAAATCAGAATTTATCTCCATTAGGAGATGAATGCCTTCTGCATTTTGGAGTGATGTTTGCTTGTTTGTTCTGTCCTGATGTGCTGCCCTATCTGTACTTGGGGATCTGCTCAAGCAGGCTGCAGGTGCTTACAAACATATTTAATTCTGGAAGGATATTACTTTATGCTTTGCCCAGCTGGACAGGAAGTGCTGAGCTCCCTAGGCTCAAAGAGAGAAAAATATAGCAACATACAGAACAATGCATTAACTAGCCAAATACACCATGAGGAAACTAAGTATTTATGCAGTGAAAAAAAAGTGCATAGTATTTCTAAAGTGTCCCAGCCAGCAGTTTCCCTGGTTCATATGTTTGGCACCAACACAGTGCTCTGGGAATTGAAATGAGACATGGTAATAGGAAGGGAGGGCAAGGTCCTGGGGAACAACAAAGAATTTGCCAGCTCTGTAGCTAATTCTGAAATTATTGCTCTGTCTGAATACCACTCCCAGGAGTACCCTAAGTGAGTTCAGTGGCACAACATATGCATACAATAGTCACTGTGAGAAACAAGACTACTAAAAAACTGATTCCCTAATTTAATCCTCCTTGTTATCTAAGCAATAACAAAATAGTGACAATAGCAAACAATCCACACTGTTTATCTTAATAAACTGAGTGGCACATAAAACAAGAAAGGAAGCCTTGGGAAGAAAAGAATGGGCTCGTCACTTTTCTGAAATATCAATAATCCAATTTTGCAAGTCATTTTGCATACCCTGAAGAATAATGAATTTGTAAGGAAATCAGTAAAACCTAAAAGGCACTTAACTCCCAATTTTTTGAAATAATGTCCCTGACGCTTCTGTTGATCACTATTTTCATTCAGGATAGGTAACCATGGATTTAAAAAGCTATAGCTCCTGATATAACAAGATAAATAGGATTTTGAAGCCAAACTTTATTTGTGAATGACAATGTTTTTCTTTGCCTCACAAGAACAGTCCAAGAACCTCTCATTTTCATTGAGATATATGTATCTGTGATTTAGCTTTGCATGCATCATGGTCCTTACAGTCAGAAGGCATTTAAGTATTAAACAGTCATCTTGTGTTTACAGAATCATCAAGATTGGGAGTGTGAAAGTTTTCAAAACAAGGAGTTAAGGCCATCTATGCATTTATGGGAGGTAAAATGACAAAAAAGAAAAAAGACAACACCCAAAGGCATTAATGAAAACTGCCAGAGACTATATATCAAGTTTATGTTGATACTTCCAGAGACGTTTGTAGGCAAAACGGAGCAGCACAGTTTTGTGACAGATTTATAGCAGCTTTTGTTACAGATGTGAGTCCATTTAGTGTGCAAATATCCAACCTTGCCAATCATTTTGTGTGTTTTCTTTCCCTTTTGTATCTTATTTTAGGACAAACTGGTGCAGGAAACAACTGGGCTAAAGGACACTATACAGAAGGGGCAGAGCTGGTTGACTCTGTGCTTGATGTAGTAAGAAAAGAGAGCGAACATTGCGACTGCTTGCAAGGATTTCAGCTCACTCACTCCCTGGGAGGAGGGACAGGGTCTGGCATGGGAACCCTGCTCATCAGCAAGATCCGAGAGGAATATCCAGACAGGATAATGAATACCTTTAGTGTCATGCCTTCTCCTAAGGTTTCTGACACAGTGGTGGAGCCTTATAATGCTACGCTTTCGGTCCACCAGCTGGTTGAAAACACGGATGAAACCTACTGCATCGACAATGAAGCTCTGTATGACATTTGCTTCCGCACCCTGAAGCTTACCACTCCCACTTATGGCGATTTAAACCACTTGGTCTCCGCCACCATGAGCGGGGTAACCACATCCCTGCGTTTTCCGGGCCAGCTCAATGCTGACCTCCGGAAGCTGGCAGTGAATATGGTCCCCTTCCCGCGCCTTCACTTTTTCATGCCAGGCTTTGCTCCTTTGACGGCGCGAGGCAGCCAGCAGTATCGAGCACTCACGGTGCCAGAGCTCACCCAGCAGATGTTCGATGCCAAGAACATGATGGCAGCCTGTGACCCGCGGCACGGCCGGTATTTGACAGTGGCCACCGTCTTCCGCGGCCCCATGTCCATGAAGGAGGTCGACGAGCAGATGTTGGCCATCCAGAATAAGAACAGCAGCTACTTCGTGGAGTGGATCCCCAACAATGTCAAGGTGGCAGTGTGTGACATCCCTCCCCGGGGCCTCAAGATGGCCTCCACCTTCATTGGCAACAGCACTGCTATCCAGGAGCTCTTCAAAAGGATCTCGGAGCAGTTTTCTGCCATGTTCAGGAGAAAGGCCTTCCTCCACTGGTTCACAGGAGAGGGAATGGATGAAATGGAGTTTACAGAAGCAGAAAGCAACATGAATGACCTGGTATCAGAGTATCAGCAATACCAAGAAGCAACAGCAAATGATGGAGAGGAAGCGTTTGAAGATGACGAAGAAGAGATCAATGAATAAAAAAATTAGGTGTGTGATTTTTCCAGGCCAAATTCTCAAATCTAGATTTATGATAATTAGGCTTGTAAATTCATACTTACATTAAAAAAAAAAAGGGAGCATGAATTTCACATGTTAGAAGTGCTCTTCAGAGTCCGTTTGGATCACTGAGAACATTTCAGCATTTCTGGAAGTTGGGCCATTTCTATTCATGAGACAAATGTAAGGCATTCAGTTAAGACTTTGGCCTAAGAGTCTGAACATGGAGATTGCTAGTTTGGGATCTTTTTTCTTTAGGGCTGTCATCCCTAAAGCTGTAGAAGAGAAGATGTAAAATAGGCATGAAAACCTACAGATTAGAGCTGCACTATTTTCATCCAATTATGAGTAAGAAAATCTTGTGAGCTTGAAGTATTCATTCTGTACCAAATGTACAAAACTGAACTGCCAGAAACAAAATTTATTCAGAATAAAAGACAAAGTTTTTACATATTCTGTACAGTAACTGGTAACAGTGATATTTGATTCCAGTCCTCTAAAAATAAAATAAAAATTAATAGTACCCTCTCAAGCAGAAGTGTTCTGGGCAGTCAATGCTACATAAATATCCAGTAAGCTGCAGGCTAGAGGCTGGATTTGTGTGATGTGAGTTCATCACTTGCTGCTGCTGAATAATCACAGATGATATATATGAAATCCCTCCATTTGTGATGTGTTTGGCATGAATCCCTGGAGTTTAAAGTGGCACCTCAATACCTCGCTGGTCTTCCTGGCTACCACCAGCTGCTGATGCTATTCCCAACTCTATTTCACTCAGCCCATGTAGCTGAAATCCAGATATTCCACAGATCATGGTGGGACAGGGGACACAGGCTGTGTGCCAACACTACCTGGGTTTGTAAGTTCACCACACCTAGAGATGCTGTGCATGTCTTGCTACCAAGATAGGTTAAACCAACTGGACAGGTAAAGGTTAAAGTACAAGAGCATTTATCCACAATATTCAAAACAGCTGGCAAAATGAAAGATGAACAACAGGTTTATCTGCCCCCACTAAAGCCAAGCCAGAAAGGGCTCTGCCTAAGCCAGCTGACAAAGTGACTGCTGGGCATTTGCTCTCTGTGCATGCTTTATGTTTCTGCTCATATCAATTAAACAGCCCTTCTCCATTAGAGAGCCTCTACCAGAGAACACTCTGTCTACTTGGAGTCTCTTATTTAGGCTGGTTTCTAGGCAACAAAGCAAGCAAACAAAGGAGAAAACCTCTGGAAATCCAAACTTAAAATGTTTCAAGAACTCTTGCTTTTTCTTTTTGCTTTCAGAAGCATTTTCCAAGCAAAAGTGTTGCTCAATACTTAAAAAGGCACTTCACAAACATAGTGCAATTTCTAAAGGTCTGCTGTTCCTGACAAGATGATGTTTTGCTAGTTTGGGATCCAGGGAACGAGACAGTACTTCAGGATTAACAGGCAACTGTTAATCACAACCTGAAGCTGTCTGCCCAATTCTATTCTACACAGAAATGGAACTAAACTAGCTGTAATCAAGTACAAGTTTTTCACAAAAAGTGACTTCAGAGATTGAGACAGTTCCTGGAACATGCCAACCAGACTGGCTTTGGCACAGAGGCAGAGCTTGGGAGGGCCTGGCTGATTGTCTTTAGAAGGATCATAGAGGAGTCAGCAAATTCACAGGGGCCACGTTCTCTGCCATGTGTAGTGATGCCTAAAGGATTTATGAATAGCCACAGAGCACCTTTAAATATGCATTTTGTAAATGTGAGATGTGGCTAAGCATTAATCACAGCACGAGATAAAGTTATAACACAATATACATTGAAGAGAAATTACCGTGCAGGACAATACAAAGCAAAACATTGGGAGTAAAGCCATTAAACTTCAAAGTTTAGTTGATTCTTTGTAAATGGTTGACTATCTGCTTTGAAAGGGAGGAGAATGCCTTACAGGCTCAGAGCCTGCCATCACACAGCTGTGGCACAGGCTTTCCAACTAAAGCACTAGCATAGTTTCTGCTGAATGAAATAGAATTAACCATCTTACAGTGTGCAGAACTGCATTTTGTTGTAACACAGATTTTATAACTGGGTCCAAGTCATAAATTCTGGTATTACTGTAAAAAAAAAAAAAAAGTTAATACTTTTAAAATGCCAGAAATCTTGGCATTGCTAAATAATGGAGTTATTCACTTGGTGAACCAGCCTGTTCCTTATTGCATTTCATACACTTGACTCAAAATGCAGAATGCAGACTCTGAGGCTGTGGAATCCAGACCTCACAATGATCCTGCTTTGACTCACCCATTCTTTCACATGTGTTTACTTGCAACTGTTTGATGTGAATTTCTAGAATGTGTGGAGGTGGAAGAGGCAAACTAATGTTCTCTTTAGAAAAAAGAGACAGCTCTTCCATCTGATCCCAGGGGGAAAAAAAACCCTCCCACTATAATGAACCCAGGAACCTGTAGTAGGAGGAGCATCAGAGATCAGCTTGTGCATGAGCAGTAACAGAGCCACAGGAAGCACAAACGCTTCCTGTTCCTCTTCACTCAACCAACTCTAATCATCTCCTTTCCCGAGATACAACAGAAAATTGTTTTAGTAGCAAGATTAGTGAGCAATTCCTTCAATTGCACTTCCTTTTAAATAACTTCCTGCCTTTTTCTTGGGAAGCTTCTCTTATTTTGCAATCTCCATGTTGAGTCCCACCTGGCTTTGTTACTCTTCGTCTCAAAATTCCTCACCTTTGTGCTTTTCATTTCCCCTCTAGTTTTTCAACCTACTCTCTGCCACCTTTTATTTCTGTACCTTTTTCTCTTTTTTAACTGCTTTGCACCTGGCCACAGGGCAATACCTAGCAGCAGGCTGCCAGGACAAGCCAGGCCCCAGGAGTCCTGGAAGTGCAGCTCCCAGCACTGCCCAGACACACACCTGTGTCAGCACTAGGGCTGAGAAAATATGGCAACCTACAGCACTGACACCACTGGAAAACTGGCAGTGGGCTAGGTGTTGCCTGGGAAGACAGTATGTCATCAGGACAGAAATTGGAATCTAATTCCATAGGCAAGCTCCTTTGCAAAGCCACTCTGGTCAAAGCCAGCAAGGAATCGGGCAGGCCCTCTCCTCACTGTCAGGAGAGACCTTGCACATGCTGCCTTAACTAAACCACCTCAGGCTCTTGCTTTCTCTGCACCCCACAATTACTGCCCAGATTATGCTCACCATTCCTCCTCTTGCACTTGTATCCCTTAGGAAAACGTCATCACCCCTTGGGAACAGAGTCAGGTTGGGGAAGAGGGTCTAGACCTGCTCCTTCTCCCGGCCTTGGGAGGAGCAGGGAATTTAACAGCTCCCTAGGTGCTACACAAGCCCCTGGTAGCTGAAGCAGCACTGCTCAGTGTGCTTGCAACAAAAACTAAACCAGCATTACTGGCAGCCACAGCACAGACTGAACTTGATTTTCTTGATTTATGTTCAACCACATGACATCCTAAATTTGGGAGTTGAAGGAGGCTAGCAGTCCTCTTCTAAGAAGCAGGCTGGGTACACAGCTTCTTTTTGCTATCAAACCGCATTTTTGATTCCAAAACCCCACTACTCTTAAAACTCTGCCATCTTTGGCACAAAATATTAGCCTACTGATGTAAGGCTAAGCAAGCAAGTTAATGCTCTAAAACAGAGGCAAAGGTAAAGGAGAGATAAGACCGTTATCACACACCTAGTAATTGCATGCTGCAACTGAACAAGAGTGGAATTTATTAGTAAACACAAACAGGGAATAAGAGAAATCATCTGCTGGAGGTGATTCTTTCAGCCTGGCAATACCATTTTGAAGAGTCAGGTTAAGGGTTTTGGGTGGTTGATTGCTGAGTTTTCTGTTGGTTTTATTTAGCAAGGAATGAAGAAATGCAGAACTCTGACCTTTACTGTATAAGCACAGCTAGTCCTCAGCACTGGCTACAAACTGAATATCCCAGACAAGAAGTGTTCAGCTAAACTGGGGGGTGAGAAAAGAACAAACAAGGCATGAATGCAGAATACATGTAAGATACAACACTAGGGCATAAGCACAGAAATCAGTCACTGCTTTATCATGTGTGCAAGATCTGAGTTTTATAGAATTTTACCATTGCAATAAATCAGTCTAACATTTGACTCAAATAATTCAGGAAATTAAGTTTAGTTTTTGCAGGCTGCTTTCCTGTTTATCATTCATTCTTCAACAAACACAATGAGGATGAACAGAAGTGTTTAACAACTAAAAATGCCCAGAAAAATATGACAAAAATAGCTGTATTTGCTCTGTTTCCCCCATTCCTCTTCGCTGTAAAGCCAGGTAACACCACTGATGGAAAAAATTCTATCATGAAGAAAAAGAAAATCCAAAAGAATAATTTCCATAAATAAATACCTTTAGAACCAAGGGTCTGAACTTTCAGACAAGCTTTGTCCTTTGTCATCCTACTGGTTTCCAGTATGTTGCAACATACAGATGGAATCAGTCACTAGTTATCCTTTTAACCTGCCCTCTGACTCATCACCCTTAAAGGATTTTTGTCCAGCAGAGAAGATTGGTTCATTTTCCTTCCCCACTTAACCACCACTCCACCCTCCAATCATGCTTCCCTTTCTTCTGCTGGGATGGGGAGACAGGCCATTAATTTTTGAACAGCTGAATTTTCCAGCTAATGAATCTTTAGCATGCAGCAGACAAGAAGCAGATTACTAAGACAACTATATTCAACCAAGCAGGGGAAAAATCTCATAGCTTTAGGTTAAGCAAACGAGTATGAAACTCTGACAATCCGATTTATCACCTTTAGTTTTGGTTGCTGCTTTTTTTGTATTTGTGAGCACAACCCTGTTACCCTATTTTAGTAGAGTTTTGTATTCTTCTGAATTCTATACCCAGAAAACAGCAAAAGAAGACAAGTTTTGTTCAGAAAAGTACTGTTTTTATTGACTCAAACTGTATTTACACAACACATTCATATGTTCAATATTTTACAGAACTCTGTAAAAAACTGACTGGTAAAACTGCAGGAGCCAAACAGTTTCAGACTTAATTTAAGACACTGAACCATGAGTACATTTTAAGATATTTAAGCAAGTGTCCAGTTTCACTGTCAACTTACATGGCAGTTCTCTGTAGATAAACTCTAAAATCAAAATGAGGTGAAGGGGAAAGGGTCAGATGAAAGATGAAAGCTGATAGTTTTGCAAAGCTAGTACTTTGTACAACCAGACTTTCACATTTGACAATGCATTTTGTATGATTCTTTTTCTTTTTGGAAACAGGTCACATATAGGTATAGTTTAGATAAATAATCAAAAACCCCTTTGATTTTTGTAAGCTTAAAGACGTTTGGAAAAAAAAAAAACTAGACCAGTGCCACAAAGTTTGTGCATGAATCTGAACTGTTTCAACGCTTGAGAGGCTCATTTCTGGCGTTCCACTGCAGCTCAGATTCCTTGTATGCTTCTCCAGCTGGCAAATGAAGGATTTTTTTCACCTTTTACCAGTGAACTGATCATCTCACACACGTACATTGGAAGCAGAACATCCTTATCTCATCCCAAGAGATCACTCTTCCACCCATCCCTAATACAGTTTGGTTGAATAAATATTTTTTGTTTTGAAGTACAAACTAGGCGAGTTTGTTTTTCTTCCAGAGTGCAAGTCACCGTGGGCACACACTTCACAGTTAAAACGGCATCCCTCCTCTGATCTGCCTAGCAACCTGTTCATCTGTTGTCTCCTCTTTTTCTTTTTCACGCTCTTTGTTCCAGTCTTTAAGGCCTTCTGGTAGTGAAGTATCCTCATCCAAACTTCCTGTACCTTCCACAAACTCTTCGTAAGTAGACTTTTCTGCAAATGGTCTTGGGCCAAGCAAGTCTATCATGTCGCTTTTATCAAGCACTTCCTTCTCCAGTAGTCGCAGGGCAACCTGGAACAGCACAGCACGTTATGTCACACACATCAAATACCTCAGATGGCTATCCTATTTGGATGTGTTTGTTAAGGCAGTTAATTTGGCACTGATTAATTTTGATAGAAAAAAAGATTGTTCAGAGTTCACCAGATACAAGACTTTTCTCCCCTTGAGCATTTAGGGAGCACAAATAAAATTTTATTTTTAATCCTGTTTTTAAGATTAAGTAAAGTGCCCTCACTGTGGGTCACTATTGCTTTTATTGTTGCTCCAGAACAGCAGCTTTTCACTTCTACCAAAAAGCTCCTGATGCAAGACATTAAGCTACAGATTAAAACAAGTGCTCTCTTCCAGGCAGTGGGGATGGTTGAGTCAGGCTGCCGTTGTGTTACAAACTCAAGAACACCATAAAACACCAATGTGTGAATACTGTACCAGGGCAGTTTGCAGCCTTGGGTCAGTGAGCTCATTGTTCAGCACAAACCACATTCAGTGATCTTTTTTGGGATGCTGACCTGCTACAACAGGATTTATGGAGCTCATACAAACTTGTCTCCTTGTCAGTAAGCCTACTGGATGCCCATCTTAGACAATTATCCTTTTGCTGTATCGGGTTTTGTGGCATGAAGAAAGAGAATTTGCACGAGCTGAATCTTGGCTACAGCAAGGCAGAGCACAAGCAGCCAAGGGACAGGAACAGAAGAACGACGATATTTTTATTAACGTCAAAAGGAATTCAGAGAAAAGTCATATGAACTTCCCTGCTTACAAGAGCTTCTTTTAGCTCAATAAATTGGGATCCTGGTATTTCATGTTTGGGTTTTTAAGTCTGCCTATCCCATCTGCTAAACCCTATGTTAGTAGGCAGACTCTTCCCTCCAACTTTCCAAATGAACACTGACTACACATAAACAGGGAGGGATGCTAAACCATGCTCCTGAGATGCTTAGAGGTGTTCCAACACAAAAGGAGGTTTCTATTTAGTCTTGTGACATACTCTCAAGATTACATCAAACGGGTTTAGTGCAAACTTCCTCATATACTTATATAGTCATTATTTTAAATCTAATTCAGTTCAACTCAGATTTTGGCTTACCAGCTGAAACTTCGTGCCTAAAACTACTGTAATGCTCACCTTCTCCACTTCTGCTTTCTTCTCAGTCAGAAGATTTAATGTCCTTTCGTAGGCGATGTTAATTAGCGACCGCACTTCTTCGTCTATCAACCTGGCAGTTGCCTCGCTATAAGGCTTCTCTAGGACCATGTCTCCTTGGCGAGGGAGATCAAAGGAAATCTGCCCCACCTTTTCATTCATACCAAACTGAACAATCTGAAGAGAAAAAAAAATCAAATAAACAAAGGACAAACAAATCAAATCAAATAAACAAAAAGGCACCAAGATTTTAGTGTATGTTGACATAAAATACGGCCAACAAAAAGGAAAGGAAAAAGTCATTTTGCTATAACATAATCTTATCCTGTAACCTCAACCCTTCCCTGAAAACTCAAGTCTACCCAAGTTGACATAAATGTGCTGACTTTCATTTTTTTCTTATTGATTAAAGTGGAGTACACAAATAGCACCATTTCAAAGTGGTTACTAATGGTATGTGTAGTGCTTTGCTGTTTGAATACTAAGATATTACACAAAAAACACTTCAGGCTTCCTTAAGCAGTAAAACTCTTTTCCTTTACCAGAAATAGAAGTGTTTCACCAATTCAAAATACTTCTAAAGTTTAGCATATTCTATTCATCCATAACGATAAGCTGACTTAAGTACTAAAGTAGAGGGTCTTGAAGGTTTTCTTTCTATCAACTCCAAAAATCATATGCTATTCCTCATCCTAAGACATTCCTCTACAAATGTGAAAACAATTCTTATCTCACTTAACTCAGCACTTTATACTGACTTGTCCAGTTGCCAAATGTGGATGTTTTAAGTCACATTTTGCTCCAGCAGAGGCAGAAGCAAATTCAAACTGCTATTTATTTATTCACTCCATGGCTACTATCAATTTGATGGTTACTAAAGCAGCACTTCTCAGTCTAGCAAAATCCACACAGTTATGACAACCAACATTCAGAATTCAAAGAGATCTCACTACTAGAACCAAGCATCTTAAGCTGCTTCCTTAAGAAAAAGTTTGATACCTTTTTTGGTTAAAAATGTACGAAAGTCTATAAATACACTTATTTTTTAAATTTAAAATTGAACGAGAGTCACTGAAGATCCCATAGAATGAACAGGATATCATTACACATTTACTTCCAGAACTGAGACAACAAGAAGCACACCTGAGATAAGGAAGCAGGTGGGGTTTGGGGATAAGTGTGCAGGGAAAGATAAGTGTACTCCAAAAGGTCTCTTGCTTACCTTGTGAGTGTCTCATGAGATGACACCTTTTGTGCTCATGCAGGAAATGTAGTAACACACCTGTGTGTGGCCCACAGCTACACTTAGGTGAGTCACTGCATTGATAAGATTTTAAATCATTCATCTACATTAGTTAATATGATACTGATGCCTCCTTCAGGCATCAATACAAACACAAACTGATGTCTTAATTCTCACAGCCTTAACTCACATCAAATAGTTTTAAGACAAGGTTGTCTGGATTTCAGGCGTGAATCCAAACTGAATCTTCACACTGGGCAATTGTAAATGTAGGATGACATGATCAAATCTGAGCACTAAATTCCATTTTAAAATAAGTATAACAATTTCCACATGTAATTGAATCCAATTGTATCCAACTGCAACATTGTACGTTCCTGTGTGCAGATGCAGGGCAGTAATCAAAGCCTAATACACAGACTGCTGTTGTGGGACTGAAACAAAATATTTGAGTCATCAGCATCTCTAAACACCACCATGATGTTTATTCATGCAGTGTTTTCTGAAACAAGGCTTTTGAGGGACATACCTGATGAAACTGCATCATACCAAAATATTAGTTAGGTCAGAGATAAAGAAAACAGTAAAGGGAAAAAAGAAGCCTCACTGAAGCCCATATACCTGAGCATATGCACTCTGGGTCACCTTCTTCAAGTCATCTTGGGCACCAGTTGTGATTCTTCCAAAGAAGATTTGCTCAGACACACGACCTCCCAGAGTCATGCACATTCTGTCCAGTAGTTGCTCTTTGGTATAAAGATACTGCTCTTTGGGCAAATACTGAGCGTAACCCAGTCCTTTACCACGTGGAATAATAGATACCTACAATCAAAATTAACAGAGTGCTACAACTAAACAGTGTTAAAAACCAGAAAGTGTTCTTCAGTTTGACTGACTTTCTAATACCACAACCTACACCATACTCACCCTTGAGGTTTAATTCAGACATTATTTCCATTTACAGTTTTGCCCCCATTGTGTAATATCCTTAAAAGCCCTGGCTAGCTCTAAACTGGCATAACAACTACTAGAATATCTGGAAAATCAAGGTAAGACCACTGTCATATCTTCTCTAAAAGCTGTATGATATTTTAAAAATGCCATTTTAATTAAAATCCACAATTCCTTGAATGTTACATATCGGGCATTATATACTCTGTAACGGACACAGCATTTTTCCATCTCTTCCTTCTTAACAGTTTAAGGAATTTCGACATTTATTAATGACCTTTCTTCCAGCAGTAAATTGTACAAGATTAATTTTAAGCCTGAAATGAGATTAAAAAAACAGCTATGCAAAACTATGAATGTTAAAGCAAATTTGGGAGATTGGGGTGCTTTTTCCTCTATGTTCAACTTGTCAAGCTGTGAATCCAGAAGAAAGCAAATTGAAACTAAAATTTAGCCTTTTGATAGTTATATTCCTGAAGTATACCTGTGTAAGCTAGTAAGACTAACTTCAACCATTGATCAATACTGAAAGCCACAGTGAAAAAGCAGCTATCCAAGGCAGGCAGACTCATGGGAAGATTAGGTGTCTCACTTTCAAAGGATATTTATACTACAAACTATGTAACAACTAAGTCAGGAAACAGTGAAGAAAGTTACAAGAAATGAACTAAAATGTACTCTAAAGTTGACACACACTACTTTCATAAGATTATATATTCAATATCTTCTTAACATTAGGGGGAAAAAAAAACACAAAGAAAAAGATGTTGTCCACACTACTGTTAAAATTACAAGTTCAAGTTAGCCTTCTTACCTTTAACAGTGGGTCAGCATGTTGCAAAAACCACCCTGCAACTGCATGCCCTGCCTCATGATATGCTACTGTCTTTTTCTCCTCTGGCTGGAGTACTTGAGTTTTCTTTTCCAAACCTTTGAAAATAAATTTGATTAATACTTGATTAATAATTACTTAATAATTACAAATTTCTCCTCCGAAATCCTTTATGTCATATGGAAAAGTAGCGAGCAATACTTACAGGCCACGCATATGATCTACTGAAAAAGTTTAAACTCCCCCCTCAAAATTGCAAGTTTTAGAAATTTGCATCTTCAGGTTTCACTGCAACCTTGTCCTTCCTTTAGGCTTTCTAGTTTCAAAGTAAGTTCTTAAGAATATTCAAGTATTTAAATAAAATATTTTCACTTTAAAAATATTTTCTAGACTATTTCAGGCTAGCAGCAGTTAAAAGCATCCTCAAATCCAAACTGGTTTTCCCCCTGCCATTTCAAAGAAATTAGAGAAGTGTCCTGATGAAATTTCTCTTTGTATCACTTCCTTTATTACAGAAGTCAGCAATACAGACAGGATACTTCTTTTCTAAATCGCAGGTGTGTTTAGGAGAGGGAAAAAAACCTTGAAGAGCAGGACAAAGATTCTATACATATAAAAAAGGAAGTTGCCTACTACAATTTTTGAGAAACAATTGATGCAATTCACCTACCTCCAATAACTCTTTCAATTGCTTGCTCAAAATGCTTTTGGTTTATAGCATCTGAGAGATGCCTTGCAGCAATTAAAGCAGCTTCGTTACAAACATTAGCAATATCAGCACCTAAAAGCAAAGAAGGCAAGAATTACTGATCCTTTTCAACAATTTTCTCTGAGTTTAGCATAAAGATAACCTCATCTATAACTAGTCTGCTATAGACTCTCACTGAGCTTGAAAATTAAAGGTAATGTGTTCTGAAATAGCTTAACTATTTAAGATATATTTAAATGCATGTACTATAGTTACAGTCTTTAGGATTTTTCTCATAGGCAGACAGCCAGCAAATAAAGTTTATTATCAGTGAACCACTTTGATACATCCCACCTTCCTTTTCTGTCTGCAACAGATTGTACTTAAACATATATATTTATATACATTTATACATAGTATACATTTAGCTGCATGCATTTCCTATATGTGAGTTCAGTATAGCTCAGATATTGGCATCTCTCTAGAAGATATCCTTTCACATTACTGATGTCAAGCCATCCACTTTCTATTAAAAGTATTTGCAGTAATGCTATCGAGATAACTTAGTTTAAACATCATCACTGTAACTGCCAGAAACATTGACAATCAAATCTCAGAAAACCAGTTTTATATAGACCAAAAACCAGTGAAGAATTCACAGGTGTTGAATTAGGAAAGGATGTGAGAACTCTTATTACTGGCTTATAATGTAATTAATTTAAAATGTGTATTGACCAGTAGTTGAGCTCCTCACTGTTTTTTGGTTTTTTACATCCAGAAACATAAATTCATCTACAGAATATGCACACAAACTCCACAAAACCCAGGTCTTCTCCAGAATTGTTCAAGAATGCAACAAACAAAGAAAAGGACAAAGGAAGAACACACACACAGGTGATTACAATGAGAAAGCTTTCAATTGCTTGTACTGAAGACAGAAGAAACTCCCTTTTCCTGTCGCCCTGACTGAAGCTGACAAAACTTGAGACCCCCAGAAATCTCCTACTTCCTCAAACAGGCAAAGAGAATTTCAGGCTGTGCCAGTAAATACAATGAAATAAAATGCCATCCAGAAGATCCAGTGCAAGAAAACCAGAATTAGTAGTGAAATTAAATATCTAGAGCTTAAACAGTAAATGGAGAATAATAGTGGCATTAGGAGTCACTTACCAGAAAATCCAGGTGTTAGTGATGCAAGCTTTCTTGCTAGGTTATCTTTATTTAAGACCGTGTCTAATTTCAGAGGTCTAAGGTGAACTTTGAAAATGGACGCTCTTCCTTTTATATCTGGGGGTCCTTTAAAATAAAAGACATACAGTTTCATCTTTCACACACACATATATTCAAGCTGAATGTGTGCAAGAAAGTTACATATATAAATAGCTGCAGAGACTTAGCGGTGTTCTACAAACACAGGATGATACAGGCACCCAGGTAAAACTTACCAATGTATATCTGCCTGTCAAAGCGTCCTGGTCTCATCAGTGCAGGGTCTAAAATATCTGGCCTGTTAGTACCTGCCAAAATTACTACATTTGTGGTTGTATTAAATCCTGTTAAAGAAAAGTGATAAATAGAAAAGCAGTGTAAATATAATTTCTGTGAAAAAAGCAACCCAAAAACAGAAATAAAAAGACTTTACAGGGGTCATGTAAGAACTGACAGTTTAAACAAATGATCTTAAAGCTGGAAGTATTTCTATTTATTGCTGCATTGTCCAGCTTTTCATAATAAGCAAGAAAATGGCCTTGGGCTCTGCTTTGTGAAGTACTGTATCAAATCCTGCTTTATCTTCAAAATACAATAATAGATTAACTGCTCAGGAAATCGCAGAACCAGCATAGCTAGCTGTAGTTTTTTACAAACAGACTGGTCTCATTGTGAAGAATTTTTTGGCCTATTCAACTATGACAAAGAGTTAGGAGATACAGAATGAGGGTTCTTTTCCTCTGAATGAATTTTAGTAAAACACCAGGCTGCAGCAAAGTGAGTCACCATGCTTTATTTTAGGAAACAAGGAAACAGAGAAAATTTGAATTTAAGCTAGAATCCAAAATCTTGGTTACCAGGTCTGAACAAACATATTAGTTTTTCCAATATTCTTGTTATTATAATGTAGTATTAGACATTAAATACTCACCATCCATTTCTACTAAAAGCTGATTGAGTGTGTTCTCTTGTTCACTTTGTCCTCCAAAGTTGCCCCTTCCTCTCTTCCTCCCTACTGCATCTATTTCATCAATGAAGAGAATGCACGGGGCATTTTTACGAGCCAGAGCAAATAAGTCTCTCACCTTAACAAAAGGACAGAGGATGCATCAGACTGGTTTGTAACTATTTTGAGTTGGGGGGTGGAGGGGGGGGAAGACAAACATTCCAAAGCCTTCAGGCAGCCCTCAAAGCAATGATAAGTTACTTAATTCCCCTCCAAGTATTCACTTGGAAGTTAAATTAACTTCTAGAAATCTGGAAAAAATATCCAGGACATGAGTAGACAGCTGAAATTTTTGTTAGACTTTCATGTTTTAGACAACGTATTATCTAACTACTGTGGTAGTTGCAGCAATCTGACTTGACTTCTAGATGCAACATTGTAATGTTGCTCTGCTTACAAACATATCAGGAGGACCTCATTAAAACCAGCTCAGTGAGTCAACAGATCTACAACTGAGGAATTGATCTGGAGTAAACAGGAAATGAAAAATTAATGGAAGAATTTTTACCTGAGTGAGAATTAGATGCAGCTCGGAGCTTTACTACTTTATACGTTAGTGATGCAATTAGAGAAAGCTTCTCTGATGACAAAAAATGTACAGTAGACATGAAGAGATGCAAATTTTGGACAGTAGGCTGTACTACAAAAAGTCACTCAGATTTTTCAAAAAAATACCATGAAGGAACAAGATAAACAAGTGTCAGATGCTTAAAGTGAATTGTCTTTTCATTGGAATAAGCAGAAATCCAGAATCATACAACGATTCTTAGTGTATATGCATATGGAAACTAAAGGTTTCCATAATGCATATACACTAAAAAAATCACCAAAGAAACCAAGGCTTCTAAGTTCTAGCTGTAAGCACATCCCAATTTACTGTAAGCAGTTCTAGTTGTTGCACATTCCAATTTACAAATGATCAATTTAGCATCACTAACAACTGCCTTATTTAATAAATTAATAAGAACTGAAAGTAAAACGCTCTCTCATGTTGTTTTCTATAGGCATCAGAAATTATCAACTGTGTTGAAACCTCGATTCCCAGCCAAAGTTGTGTAAACAGATTTCACTGGATAATGAAAGTACTTGCACAGATCGGTACAGGAAAGTTAGGTCACTTTGCTTTGGGGCATTTCAGGCATCTCTTGACAACAGAAGTCTGAGTATCACTATTATTTTAGGGTACCTAATACTTTCCCAAATTTTTATTACCATAAAATACCATCAGTAACTGGTAAACATCAGTAATGTTTATACCACTTCACATGTTTTAAATAAGCTATTTTTAGACAGTTAAGGCAGAAAAGCACAAAAAAATATTAGACATATATTTGGTTATTTAAAACACCTGATCTCCAGAAATCAATCACTGGACTTGCATTTCAACCAGAAGCTTATCTGTGTGTCCTAGACAACTCTTTACAGCTAAGAGTTTGAAACTATACAGAAACTTCAAAGAAACAGGAAGGATTTAGAGCAGGAGGAGGCATTCCCATAGCAGTAGTCAAATGAGCTACATATTTCTGATCAAGCTAGTTAATTCAGGACAGAGTTTAAAGGGTGCTGTTCTGTGTTCTCAAGCACCTGAAAAGAGGCACATCCTTAACGGCCTGAAACCAGACAGTGAACTGCCTTAGTAACTTTTATTAAAGTTACATCTATGATTTTTGTGTTTAGACATGCATCTGGCATCACTTGTAAGAAAACTGCATAGAAGAAAGAACTTCAGCTGTAATCAGTTTGTCTCCCTAACCTGACAACATCCTTTCAACAGCCAATACTGAAAGAGAAGAGCAGAGCCAAAGACTTACTCGCGCTGGACCCACACCAACAAACATCTCTAAGAACTCGGAGCCATTGACTGTGATAAATGGCACATTGGCTTCTCCAGCTGTAGCTTTAGCCAGAAGCGTTTTCCCAGTACCTGGAGGACCTGTCAGAATTGCCCCCTGCAAGAGAAATAGGTGTATTTTCCTCATGAAGAAAACATAATATTAAGCCCATGAAATAACATGTTATGATACTGAGTCCACTGGCTTTTTTTCAGTCAAAATCATGCAAGGAAATAATTGAATATTAATCCCTCCTTTAAAGGAGCAAAAGGAAAAACGAATTAGATACAATACTGCCATGCTGTCTTAGAGTGACAGGAACAGTGTTTTCTTTGACTGACATATTAAAAAAGAAAAAGAAAGGTGTGTCATCAGCTGGGCTCCTCTGCCAGCACAGCCAAAAGGCAATTCTGTAACAACTATATGCAAGATTTATGCTACACCTACATGTGTACCATTTCTGGTCCATGTGAACAGAAAGTATTCCACAAGGCACCTCTTCTGGCACAGCAGTTACACTGCTGGCACTTAATGCCTACTTATTTTTTTCTAATTGTAAGAAGACAGAAGCTGGAAAGCACTGCATACGTAAACAATCCTAGTACAGTTTAGAATACTGAGGACTACTAGAACAATAAAATCTAAGTCATCATTCCCATACCTTTGGAATTTTTGCTCCCAGATCCTCATATTGTTTGGGATTTTTCAGGAAGTTAACAAACTCCATTATCTCTAATTTGGCCTCCTCACAGCCAGCTACATCTTTGAATTTAACATCTATTTCATCCTTAAGGACTTTGGCTGTTGTTTCACCAACACTGAAAAGTCCACCCATTCCACGCCCTGCACGACCTAAACCTGCAGGGCCTCTTCTTAATGTGTACAGCAACGAACCAATAATCAGAATTGTAGGCAGCAAACTCAGGAGAAATGATCTGTGGAGAAAAACAAACAAAAAAGAAAAACATATCACAAGAATCTATTACTGCAAGTAACAAGTATAAGATGTTGGTTCCATCATAAGCAAACAAATTCAGGACTAATACTCAATTAACTTGTAATGTTTGTATTCCTGCAGGTTGTTCACACTGGGAAACCACTAAAAGAAATTTGAGAGCAAATTGTTGTATCAATAGTTGTTTTTAAACCAAGCACACCAAGTAATGTTCATGAGTTTTACAAAGAAAAATTGCATTAGCTAATAAACCGAAGTAGCTTGTTTTTTCAAAAGTACAATTACAGGACTAGTTATGTAAATGGTTATATTCTCAAAGTAAATTGTGTTAGGTAGCATACAGTCAGTTTATCCCACTACTTCAAGCACAAATTTCTCTCCAAAATACACACTCTTCTTCCCTTACATCTTTCAGTTTTTTTACATTTTTTTCTTCTTTCAGTGTTTCCATTTTCATTTTCAAGGTTACAGATTTGCAGGGGGGAGGGGATGGTTTCTTGGGGTGGGTTTTTTTTTGTTTCTTTTTTGTTTTTTGTTTTGAATTATTATTCATTGTCCATTGTCCTCCAGCTTTCTAACAGCTCTGTACAAGCCAAAAATCCTAACACAGTCCTCTTTATCATAGTATCTGAGCACTGTACAGATTTTTCTATGAAAAGGAACAGTTTCAACAAACAGCTCACAAGATGTTCTATTCACACTCAGCAAAAACAAAATGCAGAAAAGAAGCACAATCATAAGTGAGCACAGGATTTCCAGGCTTTACTGATAACCCACATTTCTGGGATAAAGAGGAAAAGGATTTTCCTCTCTACTGTGGTAGATTCAGCAGATGCTGATCCAACAGGGAACAGAAGTAGTTTGATTTTATATATAGCTGCTGCTCTCTCCTGTTCTCTGTGGCATTCCTGGGGCAGAGCAATATATATAAATATCTATATGAAGTGCAGATAGTGAGGAGGAAAGAACCAGAACTGTGGTCAGAACGAGGGATTCAGGAAGTAAAGGTCTGTACAAGGCTGAGAAAGTGTAGGAACTGACCTACTTTTCCCAGTCTGTTGTGAGAAGCCTCAAGCTGACATGCAGCCTTTTCACACAAGCGCTGTGTTGCCCTGACCAACACTTTTCCTCAGGTTTGTTTAAATAAGGGCTCAACAGGTTTATTTATGGGCCATCCTTAAGAGCATGCTCCATTACAAAAAAACAAAAATGAGGCAGGCAGTGGGTAGAACAGGGAAATAAAAACCTCTATCTGAAGTTGCAGAATTGCTCAGTTAAGGCCATTTTTCTTGTTGCCACCAAGACCAACAGTAGCTTGATAAAACACACTGCAGAAATAACCAAAACATTCCCCTCCATTCCCCCAAATCAAAACAAACGCTCCCAAGTACCAAGAATGAAAACACAAGAGAGGCAATAAATGAGCCATTTTCATTGCTAATAAAGGCTAATACACCCAAAGTTCAATTTCCTGATGATACAAAACCTATTTCCCAGACACCAGCAGAAGTTATTTTTACACTGCTCGCTTAGAACCAAAAAGAAACTAGTTCTTGGATACAAGATTACATTTGTCTTCTAAGCCATTTGGAAAAATACATCAGAGAAGCACTTTTACTGTCTTCTAAATCAGGTCAATAACATTCAGCTACATAAGGCTAACACAAAGAACACAATCTAATATCTGAGCCATCATTATCCAACAGGGAAGCGACAATGCCGTAAATCTAGTATCAGTACTACTTTTTTAACAATTGAGAGTATGATGCAACTTCTGCTTTCTGCTAACAGGCAGGATACTGAGATTTACTTTATCACCAATTTCTTGCTTTTTTCCAAGACCACAAAATTTGACTTATGTTGAATTTTTGGGGCAGAAATTGATGCCCAGAATATCTCAGCCAATATACTGTAGTTTTATGATGTAATTCAGCTGTTCAAAAATCCACATGAGCATCATCTCTGGAGCACTACTGCTGTGCCTGGCTAACTCTCGCTCTAGTAAAAGTCACTAGGAGGAAGGGCTTAAATGAATAAAGGTAAACAAACATTTATATAATAAGAACTGATATTTAGAGTAAGAGGATATGGATTTCTTCACAAAGTACTGAACAGCTTTCTCTTACAGTTAACACTCAAATATAAACCCAAGCTGATTGTTATTCTGATAATACTGCAACCCAGTGAAACATAAGCTGCATGTATTACAAATCTCTACTATAAACACAACCATTTTTTTACCAGAGACTTTTTAAAGCAACTTCTTACCCATCACTCTCTGTTGAGTAGACTACAGGCAATCTGTTCTCCACTTCTATTCCCAGATCTTGCTGCACAGTCTCAAGATTCCGTTCAAAAGTGTCCACACTACCGATATTAAACCAGACATACTGCTAGGAAAAAAGAAGAGATCACCACAAAGTGCCCAATCTTATTTCATCTTCGCTACAAATCAGCTTCTTCCAGTCTGATAATTCCTAGTGCATGTGCTAGATTTGGACCAAGTTTAAGTTGCCTTGTCAAGTGTGTAACTGATGTCAGAGGCACACAACATATCTGAAGCCTCCCATCCTGAATACACTGTGTCTGTCATTGCTTCTGCAGAGATGATAAAACCCAACGGTTTTGGGGCACTTTAAACAGCTGAAAATCCTGGTATTTTCTCCAGAAAAAAACCAAAGGAAGTAATAAACAGATCTTTACAAGGGAGCTATACAGTCAGAATAATACAGAGCACTGAGCCTGGAAACACAGCAGTCATACAACTTACTGTTTCATTTGAAGGTCTCAGCCCTTCTGATTAAGAATGGGTCTTGCTTTTTTTAAGAAAAGCTGCTGCAGTTTATACTAGCTTTAAAGTCAGCTGTCTTCACAAAAAAAACCAGCATGAAATTTATCACAGACCAGAAAGAAAAATCCAGATATTACTTTCAAAATGTGTTGAGATCTGGTCTTTCAAGAAAATCTCCCCTTTTGCACCATGACCAGCTTGACTTGTCCCTGCTTACCCTAATACTGAAAATGAAAAAACAGAGCAGTAAACTGATTGAGAAACGAAGGCAACTGGTTGTATGTGGGCTAAAGAGTAGGTGTATAAATAAGCCACACTGAAATCCACTGATTAAGTAATTGCTGCAGATTTCACTTTACCCAGGGGGGACTTGCAAACCTTGTTTCAGAAAGACAGTTAAAAAAATCTCCACCACCTAAGAAGAGGTAACCTGATAAAGCTTTTCTAATGCTTCTTTGAATTTTCCACAAGTTCTATGAAAATTTCATTTTTTTAAATAGCTCCCAGCCACTGGGTATCATTCTTTGGAAAACTTTCACCTGCATCAGTCTATTCCTCACTGAGCTACTAGAAGAACAACTCCATGAAATAAGTACTTTGGAAACTAACACTTCTCTTTGTTTTCTCAAGTAACTGGCTAAAAGCAGTCTGGAACAGAAAAAATTCAAAAGTATGTGGATTTAAGTCTGGAGTTTTCTTGAGCAGATGGAAAACAGCAGTTAAAAATGCAGAACTGTCAGCAATTTCTTGTTCTTCCTGTTTAAGTATATGTATTAAAGAGCATAGTGCTGGAAACTAACTACTTGTCATAGTTTAAAAGGTATCTATGGCAAAACAACTGATACAGTTAAGCGAGAAACATACAATGTAGGATAATTTAACAGCAATGCAGAAAATGTTTTCGATTAAGAAATTATTAATAGTCCAGACCAAGTTTCTGCTTCAAACTTTACCTAAAAAGACTGTTTTGCTGCTTCTAGTATCTCATGTGCATGTACTAAAAGCATTTACCCATTCATGAGGAGACTTTCCAGGAACAAAGATGACTCTAACAAAGCGCTTGTTCACCACTTCAAGTCTGTCCACCTGTAGGAGGAGAAAAGAACACAACCTGAGTGAAGAGCCACTGCAATTGTACCACAGCTGAGAGCTTCAGATACCAAATGTGAATCTTTATATTTGCTGTAATTACAGTTAATCATGTACATCAGGATAGTTCCATAGTCTACAGTTTGCCACTAGGAACCATGTATGTAATCAGGATAAAAGGAATACTGGCATATCAGAATTTAGGCTGAAAGATTGATGTCGTACCCTTTTCTCAAGGAAAAAACTCAGTGCATGCTTCTGCAAAAATCAGTTACAGTAAAACAGTTAAACAACAGTTAATTGTCCCAGTGGTCAGACACCAAAAGCAGTAAGTTACACGATTCCAAACTCTTACAGCAGCTTCCAAAAAAACCAAACTGAGAAAAATGAGGGAAATCTTAACTCTGCTCTTACAACTGTTTTCTCGAATAGAAAGGACTTCCTGTGCTACAATATTAGACACAGTAACATCAATTACATAGGAAGTATTTAGCTGAGGTAATGGATACCATATAAACCTAAGAACTGTGCTATAGACTTAGCAGATATATACCATTAAACTCTTTTTTTACAAGTCTCCTCCAATGGTTAGTTTCTTGGATTTGACAGGGTCTCTTTAGAAGTCAGCTCAAGATTTTTCTATGTTTTCTTCCTCTTTCCATAAAATAACTGGATAATAATCTTTAAAGCATTTAAAACTAGCAAGGGTTCTAGAAGTTGGGCCTAAATTGCATACAGATTGGTAAGGTGGCTCCCTGAAATTGCTACGTGTGGCCATTTCTGGAAGAACTGAAGCAAAACATGAGCTAAGAAGTCACTCTAGAACTAACCTGACTTCACACAGCTCTACCTGAACACCTTTGTTGAAAAGCACATTACTCCAGTAATGCAGTTTTCTCCACACCACTATGGCAACCCACAGCACTTGATAGCTACATGTTTAGTTTGTCTGAATATCCACACTACGTCTTAAAAAGACACAAGAAACTTGGTTTTGTGCAACAGCCTATTTTCACAATGCTTTTCTGCAACAAGGGTTCAGGCTTTGATCATTACAACAGCTAAACTACTCTTTTCAGAGTTAAGTGTCTTACTGCTTCAGAAATTTAATCAGTGAGGGTTTTTTTCACAAGATGTACACAATCACCAATTCAGAACAGGACTGATTGTAAGACTGTCTAGGCAGAAGGGGAGAAGCATACAGAGCAGCTCTGCAGACATCAGTTAGAAAAGAAAGGTAAGAAACACCCTGTTCAGCAGCTTATCAAAGTAATGGAAGGTTAGTTTACTGTTAACAGAAAATCCCCCCTAGGTCTGAAACCTAGAGGACAAAGCAAACCAATGCTTTCCTAATCTGTAGGCAAAGCTACAAGCAGGGAGGGAACAGAGCAAAGAACTAGTGGCTCCTGAAGTGGAAAAAGCCTGTGCAAGACAATCTCCTGAACTTCAGGGCATCACCAACCTATTACTCCAAGTGTAGAAAGCTGCCAAGTTCTACAGAGAGATAGGATACTGATGATAAAATTGATTGCTCCAGTAGTGGCTCCAGGTAAGAAAAAAATGAGAGGAGAAAACAAACAGAGGAGGCTACTTTACAACACAGTCAGGCTGATGAAGGGATGCCAATGCACTGTCCTTGAAGGGATTCTTCCATTCCCCACCCACCCCCTTCTGTTCTCACTGCTGCTTCTCAGATTCCCCAAGGAACTGATTTCAGGCATGAAACAAGCAGAAAATCTTTTCTTCCAGAGGGACGGGCTCATGCAAGAGGTAAGGTTAGGAGTAAACTTCTTCCAAAGGCAGCTGGCATGCCTGCTTAAACCATTAGATCAGCTTACCTGTACTGTAAAGCCATACTCAGAGAGTGTGGCTACACTGCCCCTTCATACCAGCACCCCCATGAGCCATCCAACAAGAGCTTTGTCCTGAGCTGCTATTCCCTCTCCTCTCTTGAAATTACATAAACCTTCACACAACCATCCAGAACATCAGATCGAAAAACTGATTAAAATGAAAGCTAGTCCCTTTCTCCCTCCAAAATTACACTGAGCCAGTTCTCACTCTACAGACACACAAACACAAGCATAAGTGGGGAGACAGAAATGAGCATCTTCAGCACTCTGATGTTTCACATTGACTCCCCTCCCGACTCACCAATCCTTTAGAAAGGTAGTTGTTGACAAAGTCTTTCCAGTGATTTCTCTCCCAGGGACCCTGAAGAAGAAGTAGTATACAACCATTGTCCAGAAGAAAGAACTTCCCACCACATACATCCGAAACTCCCTGACATCCCATGGAATGTCACCCTAGGAAATGGAGAAGGAAAAGAAAAGAATTTAGAGTCTGTAACACAGTAAGCATACAGCAAACAGGTTCTGGTATTTCTTTGTGGCTTGTATTCCCTGCCCTCAAGGTTGCCACAGAGAACGTCTAACAAAAGTCTGTTTGGTTGTATGAACATACTTCAGTAATTTCAGATAGAACTGAAGAATTACAGCAATAGAAAATCCTTAAGTGTTTTACAAATAGTAATTGGAGAGTTTTGATTTATGAACTACTGTTTCTAGAAAAAAAAAATCACATGACCTTTCTGCCTCCATTCTAAAACAATTATCCTTGATCTCAAGGAATGCATGCAAGACCAACAAAAAATAAAGGATAAAAACTAACAAAAAACAAAACAAAAAAACAAACAAAAAAACAAACAAACAAAACCCCAAAAAATAAAAACAAGAAGGAAAAATATTGTGCGCACTAAAAATATCCTTTATATTCCTGTACTGTCAGGTGCCATCACCTTTGTGTTACAGCTAATGGCAATAAAGTCCAAAGGGAAACTCACAGAAGTATTCCATTAAGGTCAGAACACATAAGAGTAAACTACATTCAATGAACATCGTGTGAAAGTTTTCCAAATGGACATTGAAAGGAAACACAAGGCCTTTAAAGGTCTGAGGCTCCACCCTAAGAATACTGACTACTAGCAACCACATTCACACAGCTTAGACTTCATTAACATTCCTGAATCAGAGGTAGATGCCTCTGGAGTTATGCACAGAACAGTTATTCACAAAAGGCACTGAGTGGGGAGCCACCTAGAGCCAGTTGCTATTAAATGCCTGGCACAGGAGGCTTGAGCAAGATTTAAGCAATCAGAATATGGCCCTAAAAAGCAAAAAACATGCAATGTTATTTCATTAAGACAAGATAGTGACATAAAGAAAGATATTTTAAAGTCCAAACCTTCTGTAATCTGGTCCACCAGTTAGTTTCTTCTTTCTTGCCACCTTTTTTTCCACCACTGCCACCTCCTCCACTACTAGTCCCACTGGGTTGTCTGGGACTAGCTTGCTTCGTTTCTAACAACGACAACAAAAAATTTTTTACATCTTATACCAATCTCACATTAGTCATATTAAGGAGATGTTCTGAGAAATGCCCTAGCTTGCAATACTACAATAATTAGATGATGCGAGAGCGTTTTCCACAGAAAACCAGATATATAGTCCATTAAGAGGCAGAGAGACAGTTATGACCAGAAGAGAGGTCTGTTAAGTTATAATTGAGGGACAGCATTCCAACAGAAGCATAAAAACAAATACTATTCCAGAAGACGAATATTATTTTGCTTTCATATCATGTATAATAAAACCATATCAGTCTGTACTTCTAAACTAATCTGGTACAGAAATACCTTCCCTGAAAAATAAAGAAAAAACCTGAAACCCAAACTCACAATTGTTATGCCAGAATCTAATTTAATGAACACACATTCCACAAAGAACTGAAGTCAGCTAGCTTTTTGTACCTTTTGTTTCTCCAGGTGTACCTTTAGTTCCATTAGATTTCTTCCCATTGGGAAAATATTTTTCAAATCCTATAAAGAAAGGGGAAAGAAGTTCACAATAGTTTTTTATTTTACAATTCTTTCATCACACTTCAGTAGACACAAGCTGAATGTATCCACCAACAAAGAAGTTAGCAACATACAGATTGCAAAACCAGCTTTGATCTTGTCTTTTTGTAGAACAGCTCTATCCAGTCTCCATAAAAAATCTACTGCATTGACAAGAGAATACCACACAAATTTAATAATCTAAAGTGAAGCTATCTTTTAACCAGAGATAGAGAAGCTTAGGTCAACAGAAAGCTCCACTGCACGGTGTGATGTTGAACAAACCGCACTATTCTTTAATAGCTCCTACAAATCCCATAAATCGAACGTTCCATCTCAAGACTAAAGGCTGGTTAGTACAAGAACTGACTTCCCCACAGACAATAAACCTAAATGGCACATGAGTGCAATCCTCAGCAAGGTATGTAAAGCAGTCTGCTTCGTTTCACAAATCAAAGTTATAGTCACCTTTGGGAGGTTGAGAGCAAAGCCTTCTGCAAGCAGCGATTACACTCGCCAAGACAGTGCTTCTGTCAGCAGAAACTCCAGGGGTAACTTGTTCACAGAGCTGAAAGATAAAAAAAGAAATATAAAGCAACAAGAACATGCCACAAAAATCTTCAAGGTTTCTAGTAGACTTGCAGTTAGTCAGACACTACTTCACAGCTGGAACTTTACAACAGACCTTGTAGTAACTGCTGTGGGCCAGAAAGTAAGACAACAATGGAAAAAGTTAATCAAATAAGCAATTTCTACAGCAAGGAAATTTTTATTCTCGTTGTTAAGAACTGAAATTCATCTTATGCACAAAGAAAACATTTTTTCTTAAAAGAAAAAATAAAGCAGAAAACACTACAAGTTATGAACATTAAATACACATTGATTTCTATGGGAAATATTTCATCATACCAGCTGAATGATACTTAAGTGCAACATTAACTGTGACTGTTCAAGCATGACGCACACAGTGCTGAATCATGTTTTATCTGCAACTTTTTTTCAAATAGTTAAGAAGTTGTAGCTTCTGAATATGAAAGATCTGCTTGAATCCAAAAGAAAGGGATGTGGCAGACAAGGCTTACATCAAGCTAAGAAACTAAAAAAGAGGAGGAATCGCAGTTCAAAGAGAAGACCTAAAGCCATATGTGGGTAAACATCCAGTTATAAACAAACCCAAGCTTACTGCACCTTGTTCTAAGGCTAAATTCATCATTTAAGTGCAATGAGGGAAATTTAAGTATTTAAAGTTACTAATTAACAAATGTTGCTACTGTAGCTGAATACTGTTAAAAAGTGAAAACTGCAATTTTATTAAAGAGAAATCATACCTGATTTCTTCAAGAAGGACATGTTTTAGAGATAAAATCCCCCTCATAAGCTTTTTCAACACTTTTGAGAAACAAAATATTATCCATACCAAGATTTCGCCATAGACTGACTTTCTTTCTGCCTCCATTCCCTTCTGCCCCATAAAGGTGCTCAGTCTCCTATTCTTTTTGACAGGAAGCCATTTACCTTAAGAGTCACAGAAATAGTAAAATGCAAAGACCCAACAACACTAACTAAAAAGCGACAGGTCCTGAACACATGACTCCAAGTATCCTTGCAAGACAGCAACATCCACCTGGGACTAACACCTCTAGAATTAGATCTGTGAAGGAAAGCTCAGTGTTACAGCCAAGGTACAGTGGCTGTAAACAAAACCTATTTTTGCATATTGAAGAAACTTTGGCTACTTGACTGCACTAAAACTACCCTTGGCATGCTGCCATCATTAACTGAATGCTCTAACTCTGCTGAAATCTTCTGTCTGGGAGCTTCCCCTTCCACCCCTTATTAAATGATGAAATGCATTAGACTTATTTCGAGCATCCCTGCAGTTCCACCTGCTGGAACCAAGAGAAATACCAAAATATTCTCACTGCATGCTTTTGCTGTAGACTGAGGTAAGAATTCTTGGGCTGCTTGGTCAAGCCATTAATTTCGTGCCTCTGCATGTCTCTGAATAAAATCTGATACTGAAAATCCAAGAGGGTATTTTACTGATTATGAGAAGCATGTGCGGTGAAGATAGTCTGGAGAGAAGCTAACATAGAGAACAGCTACTAAGTCAAATACACTATGAACTCCAACACAAGCAATTCTATCTGTGCTCCTGGAAGAAGTTTTAGGACAAGTGGAATGCGTCCATGTGGGCAATAAAATAAAAAGAGCTTGCCACAGATCATGTATAGTTCAAATACAGACAGGCAGTAAATGCTGCAGCAACTGATAAAACCCAAGAAAACAACTGGGTTTTCTCCTACATCAGTGGTCTCCTACAACACATAAAAATTAAGGACTTAGTTCTTCTGCAAACTCAGATTACTTTTTATTTGCAGAGACTGGAATATTCAGAAAGTTTTACTCCATAAAGCAACAGCTCATGTTTAAAACAAAAGTTTAAGTAAGCCAAATCCAATTTCCGGGCTCGGCTAGACCAGCACGGGTTTACTACAGAATTAAGTTACAGTTTAAGTGAAGGAGAGAGAAGGGTAAGCAGATGGAGCTTTGTGGCAGACCTGAATAATGGGACTGGCTTTCTTGTTGGATTGTCTCTACAGATCCCAAATTCTGTGAACACACACAGTCACCTGTCAAGCTGATATGCAGAGAGCTAAGTGCTTTGAAGTTGCTTTGTGAGAAAAAGGAACAATTGACTTCATAACATGTTCATTCAGTAAGTCACCTGACTGCCTCAAGAAGAGATGTCTGAGAGGGGACCTCATTAATATCTTTTAATATCTCTTATCTGACGGGAAGGTGCCAGGAAGATGGATCCAGGCTCTTGGTGGTGCCAAGCATTAGGACAAGAGGCAGTGGGCAGAAACTGATGCACAGGAAGCTCCACCTGAACAGGAGGAAGAAGAATGTCTTTACTGTGTTGGTGACTAAGCACTGGAACAGGCTGCCCAGGAAGGATGCAGAGTCTCCCTCACTGGAGATCGTCAAGAACTCTGTCAAACATCAGCACAAAAAATGATCATCCTGGTCCTGATACAGGGCCTGTCCCTGGGGTGTCTGGCAATGGGAATGCCACAGCAAGCTTAGCTGATATAAGCACACCCACTGGCTAAACAGAGAGAAAGCAAACAGAGCACATTTTGAGTGGATGATGTTTCAGGCTGTCTACCAGAAAACTCTTGCCAAGTATCTCCCAGTCAGAGGCAAAAAATTTCACTGCATGTAAAAAAAAAAACAAAAAAACAAAAAAAAACAAAACAAAACAACAAAAAAAAAAATCTGATTTTTTCTTTCAGGCAAACCTTGTGACACCATCCTAAAAAAATCACTTTTTAAAACGTAAGTTCTAGATAAGCAAAATACACAAAGGTCAGCTTTAGTGTTACAATAACCCATAAAATGTTACTATTCCAGAGTGTCACATAAACCCAAAACTACAAGCAGAACTACTTAAAAAGCTTACAAAACTTTGTAAGCACAATCCATTTTTTAAAAACTGAGGCTACACAAAGCAGGAACAGAAAATCCACTTGTTTAGCTATACAAATATGATAAATAATCCGTTAATTCTAGAAAGGTGGAAGTTTACAGTTTTATCCATTATCAAGCTGCAAATCAAAGTAAAACTAAGCCGAAAGTCTTAATTATCTAACAGCCACCAAATTATTACATAAGAACATAACAGGCAGACAGGACAACAGACAACAAAAAGCTAGTAAAGAAAGTTAACTTTTTGCAAGTTACTTTCTACATGGATAAACAGTGATAGGACAAGGGGAAATGTTTCTAAACTAAGAGAGTAGGGATGTGGATTAGATATTAGAAAGAAAGTCTTTACTCCTAGAGGGTGGTGAGGCACTGGAACAGGCTGCTCAGAGAAGCTGTGGGTGCCCCAACCCTGGAAGTGTTCAGGGTCAGATTGGATGGTGCCCTGAGCAACCTGGTCTGGTGGAAGGTGTCCCTGCCCATGGCAAGGGGGGTTGTAACTAGATGATCATTAAGGTCCCTTCCAACCCAAGCCTAAGGTTCTATGATTCCAAGGTACCCACTTTTTCTTAAAGAAAGATAAATTTTAAGAAGTAATGACTTTTATGGAACAAAGATCCTCACTTTGCAGCCTACACACACAGCCAGATGCTAGAATTAATACGAAGACCCCTTCCGAAGATTGATTCCAAATACGAACTTATTAAATTTTATTGAAAGAAACAAGAATTAGCTTTCTGGGAGAGCAGCAGCACTGCTGATTTATTGTTGAAATGATGTTCAGCTCTAATCAAACGAACCCAAATTAATCATTAAAAACAAACCACATATTCATGCTGAGGACAAAGCTACTAACATCCTTCCGTGTGTTCATCTCACAATTTTCACCATCCTAGAGATAACCTTCATACCTATAAAGGTGTGGCTGTTCACACTCTATGCTACAGGAAGACAAAGCAACCCTCTCAAGCTGCCGATGAAAGAGAGAGGAATTAAGCTTCTTCCTCCTCCCAAGGAGCTGCACAGGCATGTGACTCCTCCACTGTGTTAGAGCTGCCAACAAGGGTGATACACATCTTGAAACAGCTAACAGTAAAAGTCATTTTACTAAGAATGAAAACATAGACATCATGATTTATCAGTTAATACCACAACTGTAGGTGCAGATTCATGGCATCATTGCACTGTGCAATCCTGAGATGCAAACAACCAGGCTCCCCTTTTCTAGAACACTGACACCCAAAACAAACTACTCAGTCATTAATCTTTAACATTTCAGTCTCTCACACAGCCACAAACCCACCTCATGCAAAACATCCCCTGAGAAAGCAATGGAAGAACTTCAGAATTGGATGGGACAAAGCACCTGGGAAACTAGTGGGACCCCTCCTCTATGAAGAGAAGCTGAGAAAGCTGGGGCTGCTCAGCGTGGAGAAGAGCAAGTTGCATGGAGAGCTCATAGCAACCTTACAGTATCAGAAGGGGTTCTATAGAGAAGCTGGAGACGGACTCTTTGTCAGAAACTGTAGTGATAGGACAAGAAGCAATGAGTAAAAATTGAAAGAGGAGAAATTAAGTTAGACATTAGGAAGAAATTGTTTACTGGGGGGGTGGTCAGACACCAGAACAGGTTGCTCAGAGAAGCTGTAGATGCCCCAACCTTGGCAGTGTTCAAGGCCAGGCTGGATGAGGCTCTGAGCAACCTGGTGTAGTGGGAGGTGTCCCTGTCCATGGCAGAGGAGTTGGGACGAGAAGATCTTTAAGGTCCCTTCCAACCTCTAAACATTCTAAGATTCTATGAATACTGGTGGGGTGCAGCAGCAGTAGTTCTGGGGTGTCGCCTCGTCTTCCTTCTGCCAGACGACTCTGTCGCAGCCGAAGGAGCCCGCCGGTTCTCCCACACGGAGCCGCTGCCCCTTCCAGCCCGGGAGGCACGGCATCCCAGCCCGCTCACCCACCCACCGGCCCTCGCTCCCCGCCGCCCGCAAGGGCCGCTGCCGAGCAGGCCGGGGTTGCGTTCTCCGAACGGGACGAGGACGAGCCGGGGAAGGCCGTGGGCAGCAGAGAGACGCCCTCGGCTCCGAGCAGCGGGGCGCCTTTCCCCGCCCCGGGGCCGCCCGCCGCCGCCGCCGCCACCACCACCACCACCGCCACCACCACCACCACCACCACCACCACGGCCCTCCCTCAACCCCTGGCCCCCGTTCTCGCTCCTCACCTGCGCCAGGCAGGGCCTCGGCCCCCCGAGCAGGCCCCTCCCGCAGAGCAGCTGCTGCAGCGGAGCCCCGGGCAGCCCCCGGCGGCAGCCGCCGCCCCGCGCCAGCAGCAGGTACCGGTGCGCCATGGCCGCCCGGACCCGCCGTCACCGCCGGCCCGCGCCGCCTGACGTCACCGCGCCGCCGCGCGCATTTCCTCTGCGTCCGAAGGGCATCCTCCGGCCCCGCCCCCGGCGGAGGCCACGCCCATCACGGGTCACGCGCCGTGTTCTGGCCACGCCCATCGCCGTCACCCATGGGAGCCCCGCCCTCCGCGGGGCGGGCGCGTTTCACCGAATACCGGCATCAGTCGGGCTGGAAAAGACCTTCGGGATCATCCAGTGCAACCTCTGACCCAACACCACCACGTCAACCAGACCACGGCACCGAGTGCCACGTCCAGGCTCTCCTTAAACACCTCCAGGGACTATGACAACACTGCCTCCCTGAGCAGCCCGCTCCAGTTTAATCACCCTTTCTGTGAGGGATTTCTTCCTAACGTCCAGCCTGAACCTCCCCTGGCACAGCTTGAGGTTATGTCCTCTCGTCCTGGTAGCCTGGTCTCTTGACCAACCCCCACCTGGCCAGACCCTCCTTTCGGGCGATTTTAGAGAGCAATAAGATCACTCCTGAGCCACCTCTTCTCCAGGAGAAACACCCTCAGTTCCCTCAGCCACTCCTCACAGGACTTGTGCTCCAGACCCTTCACCAGCTTCGCTGCCTTTCTCTGGACAAGCTCCAGCACCTCAATGTCCTTCTGAACCGAGGGGCCCAGAACTGAACTCAGTATTTGAGGTGTGGCCTCACCAGTGCTGAGTACAGGCCACACTGTTTCTGGCATAAGCCAGGGTCCCACTGACCTTCTGGGCCACCTGGGCACAGCTGGCTCACGTTCAGCTCTTGTTGACCTGCATCCCGCAGGTCCTTTTCCTCTGGGCCACTTTCTAACCACTCAGACCGCAGCCTGCAGTGCTGCATGGGGTTATTGTGGCCAAAGTGCAGGACCCAGCATTTGTTCTTGTTGAACCTCATGCCGTTGGTCCCAGCTCATCTTTCCAGCTTATCCAGATCCCTTTGCTGAGTCAAAGGTGCGGGTGAGTCAGCAGGGCACAGCCCAGCCCAGCCCAGCCTGGCCAGCATCACTGAGAAGGGCGGGCTTCCTCCTGCCAGGGCTGGTTTAGCCTTTAGTGATGTTCTACAAAGCCTGGAGGTGGGAAGTAAGGAAACCTGTGACCTGTTTTTGCCCCACTATGTAAGGCATTTCATATCAATGTGTTTGCTGTAGAATGAGTCCGTGCAAAGTCCTCTAGGTGAACTCAGGCGTTTGGCGTCATCACTGTCAAGGAAACATCCCAGTCTGACCATTCAGAGACTCTCCGTCAGTCACATTCCCAAGGCCAGAGACTTCCACTGCTGGAGCAAGAGCCCCTTTCCAGCAGGCAGCTCCAGTGAACCCCCAGGTGCCCCACTTGACTCCCCTTACACAGTGAGGCCAGGTTTCCTTACTGGATCCACCCCATGTTTCTCATGGCAGAGTCTCAAATGTCTCATTCCATAAAGCAATTTATTCATGGTGCAGTAACACAGAAACAGCCCCAGCTGGTGCCTCTGAGAAGGGACCCCAAAAAAGGAACCCCTAGGCTTTTATACCCCACAATCCAAGCCACATGCAAGTCTCACTCTTACTCACGAATCTCTGCTCCTGCTGTGCCTCCCAGCATCCATTCACCTGGCTGCCACCACCAAAGGGTTGGCAGTTCATGGCCTCTTGTCTCAGGCTCCCACCGAGAGCTCCATCTACATCTCAATCTGCAGCTTGCAAACCGAGCTACTGCCCCCCATGTATTCCTTACCAACCACTTCATCCCTGGGCACAGCCCTGCTCATGCTGTCCCTGACTGCATGTCACCCCCACAGCTGTTAGTAGGGTGTTTAATCAAAACTCCTGGTTTGATTAAACCAAAACACTGGTAGCTCACAGAATCCCAGAATCACAAAATGGGAAAGGAATGGACCACACGGGTCATCGGGTCCAACCTCTCTGCTCAACCTGGGTTATCCCAGAGCACATGGCACAGGGTTGCATCCAGATGGTTCTTGAATATCTCCAGTGAGGGAGACTCCACAGGCTCTCTGGGCAATCTGTTCCAGTGCTCAGTCACCCACACAGCAAACAAGTTCTTCCTCATAATCAGTTGGAGGGAGCTTCCTGTTCATCAGTTTCTGCCCGTTGCCTCTTGTCCTAGCGCTTGGCACCACCGAGAAGCGCCTGGATCCATCCTCTTGGCATGCCCCCTCTAATTATACATACACATTGGTGAGGGCCCCTCTCAGCCAGCTCTTCTGAAGGCTGAACAGGCCTAGGTCCCACAGCCCTTCCTCCCTCATGAGATGCTCCAGTTCCTTCATCATTTTTGTAGCTCACCACCAGACCTGCTCTGGGAGCTCCACATCTCCTTTGCACCGAGGGGTTGGTGGTGAGGGTTTGTTTGTGAGGACCAGGGGCATCAGTCAGTCAATAGCAATGCAGAACTGCTTTCTCAGGATGTGCCTTTCCAGGGTGAACTGTGTCAGGGGAGGTTTAGGCTGGATATCAGGGAAAGGTTCTTCACCCAGAGGGTGGCTGAGCACTGCAACAGGCTCCCAGGGAAATGGTCACAGCACCAAGCCTGACAGAGTTCGAGAAGCGTTTGGATAGCGCTCTCGGGCACATGGCGTAATTCCTGGGGCAGTCCTGTGCGGGGCCAGGAGCCAGCCCTGGACGATCCCTGCGGCTCGGCGCATCCCATCACTCTGGGCCCTGCCGGCGCGCGCTGCTGCGCATGTGCGCTACGTCACCGCTTCCGAGGGCGCGGAGGGGCGGGGCGGTGACGCAGGCGCGTGACGCACGCGCCGGCCCGGGCACGCCCCCGCGCCCCTCCCGGCGGCGGCCGCTCGCGCTCGCCGGGCCGGCGCGAGGCCGTCAGTGCGCCGGGCCCCGCAACCGCGCGCGCTCCTTCCCGCTGTTCCCGCCCTTCCCGCCCTTCCCGCCGCTCCCGCCGTTCCGCCGGACTCTCAGCGCACACTCCGGCAGCGCCATGAAGATCTGGAGCTCGGAGCACGTGTTCGGGTGAGGGGGCCGGGCGGGGAGGGCCGGAGAGCGCGGAGACCCCAGCGCTTCGCCGGGCCGGGCCGGGCCGTGCAGGGCGAGCTGGGTCCCGCCGCGGTGACGGCGGAAGTAGGAATGCTGCGGGCACGGCTGAGAGAGGAGGAGGAGGAGGGAAACCGGGAATGGGCCCCGGCGGTGCCGGTCCTGCATTGCCTCCTGCTCCTTCCTGCGCGGCGGATGCCGCGCCTGGGCTTCTCCTCGCTCGGGAATAGCATTCCAGCAGGATGGAGTGGCAGAGCTGGCCCCACAGCGGGATGACTTGATAAAGGGCTGGGTGTTTAAGGAAAAATAGCTTTCACGCTATAAATAAACTACATCCCAAACGACTGATGTAGCCGATGATACCTTCCAAGAAGCGTGAGCAGAGTGACTGCGTCCCTCAGCTCAGCCGCAGGTACTGCCGCTGCGGTGCCCGGCAGCCAGCCCTGTTCTTTCCATCGTGTTTTTCTATCGGTGCTTTCCTGCACGGAACGTGGTTCTGGACATCCAGTTCCACCCTTGGGTAACGAGGAAACAGCAGGGAAAAGTGTCAGGAGGTGTGCAACAAGCTGGCCCGGGGAGCTGCCGTGGAGAGCAGCTCCGGGAATGCCACCGCCGATGACTCCTCTGCTACAGGTGTCCCAAAAGTCTAGTAGCCCGAAGAGCACCGAGAGGAATAGATCTTAAAATATTTACAAAATATCCCAGATGTATTGCTTCAAATTTCTTTATCTCAACACAACCGAATTCCTTGCGCTGATGCAGGTTCTCGGTGCGCCGCCTTAGCGTTGCTTTGGTGTGAGTTGTGGTTTCTAGCAGGAAATATCAGGCAGAGGCTGCTCGAGCGTGACACAGCTCCTGAGTTTTAGATGAGTATCTGTCACCTAGGGAATGCAAACCTATTTTCATTTGACATTTTCTCATCAAGTTCTGTATTAGAACACCCCCATCTTATGGCGTAATGTGTGTGGGTGTAGGTAGTTCATTTGAATGGTTAATAAAATATTGTTGTGCCTTATGAGATCTCTGATTCAATCCCTTAGGGACATTTAACAAAATTTTATCATTTTCAGTTTGTGTATCTTCTGTTGATGGAGGTGTAGAGTCACTGAACATGGAACAAGGAACAATCCTCCAGCTCTCCTCCTGCTGCAGGAATTGAGGGCTCTTATTTCTCCTGCTTGCACCAGTAAAGCTTTCTGACACTTTTTAGAGAAATAACTTACTTTTCCAGTTTTCTGTTTGTTCTTGTAGTGCTGTACTGTCAGTGCCCTTCTGTACCAGTCTATTTTAAGACTAAAATAAAATCCATTTAGGGCCCTAAGTGCAACTCTTAAGTACAAGTTGGCACCCTTAAGTCTCCTTAAGTTAGATACCAATTGTTGAATTTTTAAACACACCTTTAAAGGCTTTAAGGCTATTGTGTCAGGACAGTCAGTTACTCTGAATATAGAAATAATTAGGGACAGAATTTCTCTACTGGGTCAAGTTCATCGTTTCTGTAGCCTGATCTGTTTAAGAAGGAAGTATCTGAAGTACCTCAAGAGCTGTGTGGACAGTCTGGCCTTGAGTAACAGGACACTTTTGATTTCAGGAGTCTGAAGTTATCAAAATTTGTTTCATAAAAACAGTTCTGAGAAGAGTATCCATAAGTGGAATTCATGGTAACAAGCTGCTGGAAGCAGGTGCAGGCATAAGGCTGTGAGCTGATGGGGTTTCTAAAAATCTGTGTACAGCTATGAAGCTGTACAGCATGTACCATGTTGCACAACCTATATCCTGATTTAGTATCATCTGAATACTTGTGACTGAGTACAAAATACTTACAAATCCTCTTGCCTCTTCCTTTTACAGACATCCCTGGGATACCGTGATCAAAGCTGCTATGAGGAAGTACCCCAACCCCATGAATCCCTGTGTGGTAGGAGTAGATGTCCTCGACAGGAGCCTGGATAACCAGGGGAGGTTGCACAGTCACCGTCTCCTCAGCACGGAGTGGGGACTGCCCAGTATTGTCAAAGCGGTACATTTTTGCAGCCTTCATTCTTTGTTAAGGGTGTGATGCACTTTTATGTCATCCTCTGAATTGGAGCTGACTTCAAAGTAAAAGCTGAAATTAGTGTATGTCTGTAAATGCCTTCCAGGCTGGTCTGTGCCATGGTCTATGGCTGATACAATCTAGATGATGAAGTCTGGCCGCTGATCTCAGTCCTGGTGTCCATGAATTACTTTGTATTTATTTGGGGTCACTGAGCACCTGACATTTATGTGTTTTAAGGTTCAGTTTGTGTGTTTGATTTTGGTACTTAACAGTTCTTTTTCCCCTTCAGATATTAGGAACAAGTAGAACTCTGACTTACATTGAGGAACATTCTGTGGTAGATCCAGTGGAAAAAAAGATGGAGCTTTGCTCAACTAATGTGAGTGGTGGCTTTAGAAGTTTCTGATAATTAGTTGTGGAAGTTGGATGTTTTGTCCTTAACATTTAGATCAGAAATGTATCTGTGTCTTTCATTAGAGGCAGCAATTTACATGTCTTAGTGTCTTAGATTACTCTTTTTCTCTTTTTCTTCTGCTCATAATTTAAATACTAAATCATCAAACATTTGCGATTCTGTTTTTAATGCAAGATTATTTCTCGGAACGCATGTAAAATAGTTCAGCTTTAAAATGAATGAGTTCTGTCATTTCCAACAAAAGTTTTAATGTGAAATGCCTTTTTTCATGGAACGTAAATGAAGTATCGTGCTGTATCCTGGGAACTAGTAACTCTCAGGTTTAACATGGGGGTGTCTGTAGGAGAGCCCTCTCTAGTCCAAGTGGTGTTATGCTGGTCTGGAAGAGCCTCTCTTAATTGCTGGCTGTAAATCAGACTCAGCATTCAGAGAAAGCTGTTGGTGCTCTGTACTGGGAATGGGAACTTTGATATAATTAGATCAAGGATAGGAGAAGATGCATCACCCTTTATAGACCTTTTTATTGACTGTGTCTGGGTTTTATATTCTGCGTACAGTATTTTGACATTAAATTGAGTGCTCTGCTATTTAGTAGTGCTGCTGATAACAGAAAAATGAAAGGTGGGAAGTGAGGATTTCAGCTCTGTTTTTGTTCTTCAGATTACACTCACAAACTTGGTATCTGTTGACGAGAGACTGGTTTACACACCTCATCCAGAAAACCCAGAAAAGTAAGTTGGGATATTTATGTGCATCTTTGTGTATAGGTGACAATTTGTTAGTCCAGTTCAGCTTAGGTGTTAACCTTTCTTTATTCCCTTACAGGACTGTGCTAACTCAAGAAGCAATTATTACTGTTAAAGGCATTAGCTTGAGCAGTTATCTGGAAAGCTTGATGGCAAACACGATATCTTCTAACGCTAGAAAGGTATGTCTTTATTCTGTTTCCTAGTTCTTTTTTTGAAATAGTAATTGTCAATGGTGTGTGTTGAATGTTGTATTTAATTTCTCTAGATTTTGTGCACAGTGTTTCAATAGATTTTTAATAGAACCTTAGCAAGTAGAGTATAATTTCCCAAAGTATGAAAAGGTCACTACTAGATCTTTGTTTTCAACTAGAATTGTACAGCAGAACAAACAAGATTCTATGTGTATGCTGCAGTCCCAGATAGCATACAAACTTTATTAGTTTGTATGGGATTTGGTTTTTATGCTTTCCAAAGTACTTTTTTAAACACTTACCTCCTATTTCTAGGAGCTAGTGCTAGTAGAGAATGTAACTTCACTTTCAGCTTTTATAATATGGATTTATCTGTTAATACCAGCATATTTTCTATGCTGCTTTTGTCAGTTGTTCCAGTTCATTATTGAGCTGTCTCCTTGCCTTTGGCTGAAAGTACTGTAGTGTAAGCAGAAGCATATTCTCTGATGAGGTGAGACTGTGCTGGCTTCCCAGGGTCACGCTGCACTGACTCCTCTGTCCTGTGCCTGCTTTTTCTGCTTGGCTTGCAGCCATGGAGCTGCTCTTCAGCACAGGCAGAGCTATGGATGTGCTTATTCTTGGGCACTTTGTCCTACAGTTCTTTGGGGAAGAAATGGAATTGCTGGAGAAGCAAAGGTCGTGCTGCCTAACAGCAGGATGAGTGCTGTTAGGAGCACCTGGAGTTTGAGATTGTGTTCTGCATTGCTGGAAGGGTTCAGCACAGTGGGAATCTGGCCCAGGTAACTCCTGCTATGCCAGAGATCCTGTAGTTTGGCCAGCCCTTTATCCTTGTGAGGGATGCTCCTTTACCAAGCAGTGTGAGCCAACTTGGTAGGACCAACTAGATCAGAGAGGAGAAAGCCTCCTTTTCCACCCTTCCGTGTGCTTCTCCTAAGGTGAGAGGAAAATATTAAAATCAGGGGATGGGGAAGGAGTGATGGGTCATTTCTAGACACTGAAGAGTACCTTTACCTAACTGGGTGCTCTGTGTTTTTTTGAAATGGAAGGTATTTCATTTAAATTACAGTTGTGTTCTGATCTGGTTTCCATTTAAAAGTCTGTGTAGGGTGTATATTCTTGAAAGAGAGGAATGAACCCTGGCTCACAACCAAATTTCAGGCTGACCCAGAGGTAGCAAAGTATTGTCTAGTTGGCTGGTGTGCCAGATCAAGTTAGGCACACTTAAAAATGCTGGCAAAATTCCTCTTGAGGCATCAGTTACAATTGCATGTCTCCTTTGAAGTTGGACAAACTAAGCATTTCTTGGTACCTGTTGAGGTGTTGCCTGTGAGAGCTCAATTTCTTTTAAAGATTGTTCCCTTCTGCCATTTTCAAGGAACACACTGGCTCACGAGCTTCTTGCAAATCAGACAGACCTTGTGCTGTGTATTTCACTGAGAAATCTCTAGAGATTTTGTACTTGACAGGAATTTGTAATTGCTGTTACTGACCCTTTCTTTGGTAGCCAGTACCTACTGTGCTCATACCAGCTCTTATTGCATGCTGTGCTGTGCCTCTGTGCTCTAAGCACCCCTCTTAAACTTCATGACAGTTACTGAAAAATGTTCTGTTGTTCTGAAGAAATAGGAATTATTGAGACTTTGCTCTGAGGTAGCAGTGGCAGGTGATGCATTATTATTTTTAATGACGATGAAAAAATCATTTGCTGTTTGTTGACAGTCTTTTTGTGTTACTCCAGGGGTGGGATGCTATTGAGTGGATAATTCAAAATTCTGAAAGTGCTCTAAGCTAGCAGTTCTCCACACCTGCAGTTTGTACTAACTAGTGGTAATGCCAGCATTCTTCTTCTTGGTACAGCATTTCAGCTTCCTAGCAAATACGTGCATGGATTGCTGTCGCGTGGATTTCATCAATTACCCTGCATGTCTGCTTTACACACCTTCATACAGGAATGGCAGACCTGATCATTGCACTGCAGTTGTAGAGGGTGAGCACAGCCCCAGTCCAGGCTGGATCCATGAATCCATGCTTGTGCCACTGGGCAGCCAATGTGCTGCAGCCATGGCTTGTGCCACGCAGTCTTGCTTAGCGCTTGGAGACTGCAGGCAACTAGGGATGTTAAGGAGTCCCTCCACCAAGTGTTTGATCTGGTTCCAGTTTCTGTGATTTCAGTATATAAAGCTGGTACCTAAAGAAATTAATAAATTGGTTAGTGAGTAGAATTGGCATTATAAAAGTGAAACAGAATTGTGTTCTTAGGATATAAAATTGATTTGTTGAAACAGGTTGCCTAATGGGGGTAATGTTTTGCATAGCGGAATTGTATTTGCTTTTCTTCTGAGGAATAGTGTTGCCCTTCTGAGGAAATCTGTGCAAAGCTTGAAGCTGTCAGGATGCCAGACTGTTCCTGCTTTTCATTGTTCTTGTAGTTATAGTCATTTTGGTAGTGACGTGTCCCTGCAGTGATGTGACTATGAAAAAATCTGAGTTCAGGGCTGAGAGAGTGTACTGAGTGTATTTGCCTCTGTGAGACATCTGTGCAGATTGTTTTCCTTCCACTAGTCAGTGTAGCCTGTCCCTGTCATTCCTGTATTGGCTTCTGCTTCAACCAGTAAGATTTCTTAAAAAGAAAGAAATCCATTTTGCTGCTTCTCCTAGTTAAGGAAGTCGAGCTTTTTACACTGCTTACTTTGAGATCTGTGTATGCCATGGGTGTTTGCTTTTACGTTCTCATTCCACTAAGCTTTTATGGTTGTTTTTCTGGAAAACATCAGCTACAAAGGCTCAGCACTTATCAGTCACTTAAGCTCTACCAACAAATCTTCATATGCAGCGCTTGTTCTGCCAGCCACGTCATGCTGCTGACACCTGCAATAATGAATAACACAACCTGCATGCCTGGGGATGAATGTGCTTGCTTAGTGACTGACTGCAGAACTTGTTGTACAGTATGAGACTTTATAGACAGTCCTCTGTCAGATTTTTCCTGATAACTGGGTAGTTTCATGGCACTTGGAGGCTTTGGATCTGGTTGAGGTTTCTAATTTAATTTCCTGTGCAGAATGTTCCTGAAGTCTTCCTTGCCAAAATCATGAGTTTATTCTTAGCTGCATAATATGGCATATAGAATATGCAGATCTAAGGAGATATACACAGACCTATGTACTCTCAAAAACTGGAGGAAGTATCTTGGTGCTCCAGTTGAATGCCATGGATTTTTAAAATTAATGTATCTCACCAAGAAAGATATCAAGCAAATCACAATGATGTGATTGTTTCAAGTCAGGGCTTGAAAAGAATCTCAGTGTTTTTCTAACTGAGTGTTTTCTATGGCAAGGGTGTGTGACCTTCTGACAGGTCTTTTTTGAGCAATATAACAAACATCCAAGCTGTTGCTGTCTCAGTTATGTGTGCCTGTGTCACCTCAGAGAGGATATTTAAACCTGACTTTTAAATGTCCAAATGCCTGCTTACTGAAAGATGATTCCCCCTCCCTGCCCCCCACATTTTCTTTACTGAGCTCTCATTTCAGTTGATTCACAGCTGGTTACAACTTGTTGCTGTGCAGTAGCTTGCCTGTGTTTGGGTGTTTTTATTTGAGCTTTGCTGGCGTTCCCAGGTCTTGCACAGCCTGTGGAGAAGGTGGAAATTACCATCTGCTGGAAAACAGTCGCTTTGGTGCTCAAATGGAAGGAGGTCAGAAGTTAAATCATCCCTTCTAAGGTCTTTTATCAGCAACCTGTACTTAAAGTGGACAATTGCAATCATGCTCTCTTGAATATTTTTAGTATCTTTTAAAGGCATCTCTTGAGCTACCTAACTTAAACATCCCAGTTCTTGAGGTAATTTGGGGTGTAGCTGACTCTCCCTTTCTGCGCCTTGACCAAGGGCCTTGGCCACACTTCATTGTGATACCTGGATGACTTTTCCCAGTTTAAGGACTGGCTGCCAGTGCAGAAGTAGCAATTACTGTTTATTCTGTGAGTCTCTGGAATATGGGAAACCCAAAGAGAAACCGAGTCAGCCCTTCACTGACCTTAGTGAGGGTCCTGAGATAGCTGTGCTCCTATCCATAGTAAAACTTTCTTTTCATAAGTTCCACTTTGCACTTTGGATCTGGGCTTTTCATATTATTCCACACTAATGTTTCTAGCCAGGCAAAAATATCCTCGAAGAGTGTATGAGCTTTGTTCTGACGTTCTTTTTTCCTTAGGTTTTCAAAGCTGCTTATGCAGATTCTTGTTCATTCTTAGTGGTCTGTAAAGGACAACAGCAGGTTCTGGACACTGTGATGTTTCTGTGCACTTTATCCCCTTTAATGCATACAACAAAATTAGCACATCAGAGTTTGGAACAAAACTGTGTGTGCAGAGGAGGCCATGCCCCTTCTTTCTGTCAATCTCTGCAGAAGGCTTGAACACTGACAATAGCTCTCCTGAACATTTATGACTTTTTGGGCTCAAACCTTTATCTCCAGAATTCTAGACTTGGCCAGAGCTGTGTGGCTCCCACGTACTGCTCTCCACTGTTTGTATTTCTTTTTCTTAGTAGGGTAATAGAGGTGAATGTCTCTTGACTTCTCTCTAAGTGTAAAAAGGCAGGTGTTCTCCTGGTCTGATTCTGTCTGCTTGCTTTGGCAAAGCTGCTATTCTGAGCTTGCAGAGCTCTAAAATCTTGCCTTTTGTTTAGTTAAAGTCCTTCTCTTTGTTTTCTTGACTTCATTGTGCTGCTGGCTTGTGGTCATCAGGGTGCAGCTGCTACAGGGTCTTCTTAAGGTAAAAGGTTTTTGCCAGGCTTATTGTCCTGGGTTCTCCAGCTCGTACTGAAGCACTGGCTGTCAGTTCCCAGCTTGAGGCATTCCCATGCCTTGATATAAAATGTGCAACTGCAGTCTCTCAATTAGTCTGGTTTATCTGCTGAAAAGTTGCAGTGTACAAATACAGAATTCAGTGTGAGTCCACATCTGAACTCTTGATAGATATCAGATCACTTAGCTGCTACTCCAGAGCACACTTGGAAGACTTTCTTTGTCCTGGATCTTCTCAAAAACTGCCCATATAACTTGGCTAATGAAACTGAGAACAGTACCTGGATTTTGCCATAAATCTGCTGTTACTCTTTGGGTGGTGGGAGCAGCAAACAGCAAAACCAGCAATTCTCTTAGGTAAGGAAACTTGACTGCTGAATTAGGCCTTTTGCCTCGGCATGCAGCTGGGAGCTCACACCAGCATGGCATTTGCTTCTGGCTTAGGGGTGAGGCAAACACCTTTGCAGTGAAGTTTCCATAAGAAGATGCTAAGAGATTATCAATATAATCTGGTCTCAACTATGCAGGGCATGGCATTGATTTTAAAACACGTTTCATGTCTGACAGAGGAAGAACTATAGAAACATGAGCAGTGGTGGTGTGTCTGTTCTGATCCTAAATTCTGGTATTTTCCTGGCAGGGTCGGGACGCCCTGGAGTGGGTGATCAGCAAACTAAACACAGAACTAGAGGAGCTGAAGTCCACGCGTGAGGGGATCAAACCAGCCATGGCAGCAGCGTCCACAGAAAAATAAGGCCAAATATTTGGATTCACCAAATAAAACCAAGTAACTGACAGAAAAGTCGTATTCTGCAGGCTGCTCTGTAGAGCTCCCTCCGGGGGCTGACCTGCAGAGGTTTTGTACATTTGTAAGAATCCCGGATCAGCGGAAAAGTGACCTCATCCGTCATCTCCACAGCAGCTCTTGTTGCCTACTGAAGATTAAACTGACCTCCTGCAGATGCTCGTTTCATTTGAACAATTTATGTTTAACACTGGAAACAAAACATTTAGCACATTTAAAACGGCCTAAATGTGCCTTTTTAAACAAAGGTAGAGGGCATGTTATATTTACACCATCTGAAACTGAAAAGCCTGAAAAGAATGCATGTATGGGATTAAGGGTTTTCTGTGTGAACTTGTGTTCTGTGAACGGCTGATAGGTCCTGGAGCACTGAATTTTGTCTGGTTTGTAATCTGATAATGTCTTATGGCCAGTTAAAGGGAACTACATGAGTCAGAACATGATACTGTAGAATTTGATATTTATCTAGAGGATCATCTTGAAAGGCTACATCTTGTGTGGAACTAACTCTTCTTAGGTTGTTTAAATGTGCTGCCTAAACATGTCACACAGATACTTTACCTTTTAGATGTTTGTATCCAAACAAAGATAAAGTTTCTATTGATGTTAATAGTCTAAAATAGTTTTTCTGGTGGGGAGAAGGGTATAATTTATTTTCTTATTTATTAATTTATCCTAGTTCCTCCCCTCCCTCTGAGGGCAGGGGTAGTGATTACTGAAAGGTGCTGGAAAATACTTATTTATCTCAAAAAAGGGCACTTGTAGGCTACTGGAATTAAGAGACTGTGCTGTTCCACTGATCCTTGCTCTTCACATGTCTTAACTGAGGGAGAAATTGATGCAATAACCAGAAGAATTTAAATGAGAAATGAGCAGAAAATTTTCAATCCAAATGATAAGGTTTCATAAAGAGAAACTTTTCATTCCCTGAATGGAGAAAACAAGAGTACAAGAACCACAAATGGACTCTCCTTTCTGAGTGCTTTCTGTTAACTACTGACTACCAGTGTAACTGAACCTTTTCAACACTTTTCCATGTGGGTACAAAATGGTTTTAAAGTCCTTTTAAATGCTTCTCATTATCTGGAAAAATACTCCAGTAACTGCAGTAACTGTTTCCTATTAAATATGCATAAATATGTATTGGTAATGACTCTAGCCTTGTCTGATGTTTACAAAATTGTCATGTTTGATCCAGGTGTAGTATATGTTTCTCAGACAGAACCCTCTGTTAGGGCATTTTAACTTATTTTTTGGTGTGCGCACAAAGTGAAATAAATGTTTCAAGGATGTTTACTTGTTCACGTGGCAAGCATGTGCTCAGGAAACTGTTTAAGAGCATGAGTAACTTCTGAAAAAAATAGAAGAGTAAAATGTTGGTCACTGTTTTGATCTGATAATTTTAAAGTGTTTGTGGCTTAAGGGAATTTTCAGCATTCTTATTCTGGTTAGTTTGAAAGTAAACTGTAATTTTGATGTAATTAAATTATATGATCTTAATGAATAAACTTACTTTAACAAATATGTCTATTAGTTGAAAGGAGTTAAATGAATAGCAAATATTTACATTACTCTTTTTATGTGGCCCTAAAGCCCTTCATATTTTGGAACAGAAACTTAGAGCTTAAAGCAGCCCCTGTCTGGAAGGTAAGATGGATTGCTTTGGTGCAGGTCAGTTGTTGTCCCCTTCTCAGGAGTGATGCCAGACCCTGGGTGAGGAACACAGATGTTAACAGCTGTTGGTGCTGTTCTGCTGGGCAGATTTGGGTAGGAAAAAGACCAGTTTCTTCTGGAGACCCATGCCATTACTCAGCTCCTTCTTAGGGGTGGGTGCCAGTTGTGCATCCATGGGTTTATTGATCTTCCCTTGGCTGCTCATTTTGCCAGTGTGTACAAAGGACCTTGCAGTGGGTCACACTGACACCAGGTGGGCTCCAGTGTTTAGCAGATTAAATGGTACGTAATTTCCCAAAAGCTCTCCTGGGCAGTTTTTACCCTGCTCTCTGTCCGTATTGTTGGCATATGGGGCTTCCATCCTTATTCTCCCTTGGCCATGTGACTGATCAGATCGATGGGATCCGGCGGGCTCTCTAGCTAGCTGTGCTGTGCATAACACTGTTTTTAAAGCATCCCAATTCCCATTCCAGTTCTTAGACTTTTATAGACTGAGTTGGCTCTTGAGCCAAAAAACCCCTGCCTTTGGAATTGTTTGTTTTCATTGCTCCTTGGAGAAATTCCTTCATCTTTTTTTACTGGAAATGGCTAAAAAATATTTCTGAGGTTGGTTTTATGTCACATGCATTGACTCAGGTGTCTCAAAGACAGAAAGCTGTGTGTGAGGGAAAGTGTTAGGCTTCTTGTGGGAGCAGTGGAGTGCAGCTTTTTGGATTTGAGCAGAAGGAGGAAAAGGGTATGTAGGAGGAAGGAATGTGTAAAGCAGAAAATGTGTGAAGTCAGCTCTGATTAACGTGGAGGAATCTTGAAGTGCTGGGGACCAAGCAGAAGAAAGCTCAGTGCTTGTAACCGTGTTGATTAATAGGTAGCAAGTGCCATCTTGAATAAGAATTCTGCACTTTGAGAGTTGAAAGTAGAACTGCAGTTGGGTTTTGTGAGTTGTGAGAGGGAGGTTGTTTGCAGTGGTTGGTCAAGCTGCAGTTCGGTGTTTCTCAGCTGCTGGGTTGCAATTCTAGGGAAACAGAGCGGGGGTGTGATGTAGGGAGGTGGTGGCATTTTAAGAATTTGGAGCCAGCACACGAGCTCTCCATACTGGATAGAAGTGTGGCTGCTCCCCCAGTCCCTGCAGCTGTGTCACACACGCCTGCTGTGGAAGGGAGAACTGGGAAGAGCTGTTTCCTGACTATGGGGGAAGCCAGCAGTGGTGGTTCCGAGTGTGGCAAACTGGGCATGTTGGTTCTTGGCCCTGAAGGATTTTAAGATGTTGAAAATACGAGACTCAAGGCAGACTGGATTCTGATTGATGTCTGGTTTTGGTGCTGGTGCAGGCTCACATTAGCAACAAAAGGCATTAACCGAAAACAGTGGAGTCAAATGGTCTGGTGTGTAATTAATTGGGTTTGTGTAGACTATCCTTTCTTTATCTTAATTTGCTCTTGTGCCAGTGTGAGTCTTCCGTGTTCCCCCATGCTTCCTATTTCTTTTCCTTCATCAGATCAGCAGGCATAGTGGAGGAAGGGTTATATTTGTTGGGACAACAGGCAATCCTAGTGAAAGCTCCTGTATTCTTGGAGGTTTTGCTTAAGGTAAGCAAAGGCATTGAGCTGCAGCAGATGGTGTCAGGAACTGCAGAGCACAAACTGGGCACTGATGGATCTGACAATGTAATAGCCCAGCACTGACTAAATGACCAGCCGTGTCCCTTGATGGGACACATTTCGTTCAAATCCTCAGGTGGAGCAGTGGTGGGTAGCCAACACCATTCCTACTGTTGCACCTTCATAGACTGGGAGCTGTGAGGGGCAGGGCTGTGAAGTGTTTATGTACCCTGTAGTGCTATCCAAAATTAATGCCATGTGCAGTTTAAAAAAAACACTTCTAGGTGTGACTGTGGTAATAGCTAAGGGGCTGTTGGTTTTCTGAGAAAGCTGCAGAAAAGTATTTTCCATTAGTCTGTGCTGGGTAGGCAGCAGGATCCAGCACCAGGCTCCCTGGAGCTCGCTGTAAGCCACACACTGCTCAAAAGTTCTGCAGGGGTCCTCTGGGCCTGGTCTGGTACCTTCATTTGGGACTGGCAGTTGCTTCATTTTGCTCTTGAACAGGAAAGACTCATCTAAAATCACTAGCCTTGATTTGTAAATAAGACCTTATTTATCTAATGAACTACCTCCTTACCCCACCAACACTACTTGCCACCTGTCAGAACCATGCAGGATATGGGCTAAGCCTTTTAATCACAGCTCCAGGGAGCAGGTGATGCTTTCACTATGGATTTGTTCAGTGAGAATGCATTTCTGTGAAGCACAACTCCTGTCCTTTTAATTTTTCCACAACTAAGGTGATTGAGGTATGATTTTCATTTTACTGGAAGGCACCTGCAAGTGAAATGATCAGTAAGGGCTCCTGATGTGGGGCCCTGCTGGTACAATACCTTCTCTTACTTGGCCTGTTTCTGACCTCGCTGAGATCTGCAGCAGCTAAGGTTCAGGGCTCTGCCTGGCCAAACAAAGGTGAAGCATGGCCTTGCCAGCTGTGCTCTGTAAGGAATAGTGCCCATGGTCTTCACAGTTCCCTCAAGAAAGCGAGAACAATGAAGTAATTTTAAAGAGCTTTTTATTAGTAACGCATGAACAAGAAATTGCATTTCAGTACCACATAACATGGAAACGAGCAGAAGACAGTTCTGTTGCCTTTTGCTGATAGAGCTGATGCCCCTGGTGTCCCTGAAGACGCGCAGACGGTACATGCACAGTGACAGCACAGAAGCAGGGGATGCTCCAAGGGGAAGGGTTTGTGCTTTAGGCCTGTTCACATCCAAAAGGTGCACCTCCTGTTTGGGATATTTTTCTTTCCCTTTATTAAAGAAGGGGACTGGGGAGAGGGAACCAGCTTTAACAGAAACACAGCTCAAAACCCCTTCTCATTATCTTCATTTTGCTTTTGATTCAGAGGTAATGTAACCACCAGCCTTTCAGTAGGAAATGCCCACCTTAAATGTCTCAGCTGAAGCTGGGCCTTGATCTCTGCCTCTTCTCAAAGCTGGGCCATGAGAGTGCTGCCTCTACAGAGCTGGGCCAGCTCAACTGGTGCTTATTTCCACTGGAATCTGGAAGCCAACCTTCTGCAGGACTTACATCAACTCATGCCCATGTCCTTTAATTCTAGATTTAGCAGATTTCTGAACTCAGATTTCTGAAATCCAGTTAAACAATCCCACACTGCACTGTGTGGCCCAGGGTCTGGCCCAGGGCCTGTCCTGCAAAAGCCAGAGCATTGCTGACTCCCATTTCTAACCACTGGTGTCATTGGTTAGAGAAATGCAGAGGACCTGAAGCTTAGTGGAAACACCTTCAGCTGCATCAGAGGCACCAAGAATATGTTCTTTTCGTACTGGATGCTCTTATGGTTTTGTTTGTTTTTTTTTAAAATCAAATGTACCAATAATCAAGCAGGTCTTTTTCAGCTGTGAGTTTACAGTAGTAGCCTGGTACCTTGAAAGACTATCTGCTTACAAATGTATTTTTTCATTAGCTGTATTAGCGTCTATTCTGAAGGGTGTGTTCCAAAGGGCTTCCTCTATAAGTGTTCTACAGAACCCATCTTGCCAACCTTTGCAGATGGCAGCAGCTCCTGTTACCTCAGGACAGAGAGCCTGGGCTACCTTACATGATCTCAGTTCAGCCAGGCTCTGCCACTGCAAAATAGCCTGACCAGGGAAGAAATTGTTGAGTTACTGAATTGATTTATTGCAAATAAACAAACTAAGCTACTATTGCATGAAATTTGATACCTGTTCAGTTCCATTTTGTGATTATGCCCCATGACATTTGTTGAGTGCAGACCTACCATAGAAAAATTCATTCACAAGTCTTTGCTTGTCTAAGTGTTGTAAAGTTTCACCTCTCTGGAATTTGTTTCACCTGGAAGTGGGGCTAATTGTTTTCAAATACTGAAAGCAGATAGAAACTTGCACTGCAGGATCCTTTCAGCTCTGACACTGAGCACTCAGCTCTTCAGCAGCAGCTCTCAAAATTCTTTGAACAGTTTGTAACCACTTTGAAATCTCTTTTTGCAGCTGGGGACCCTGGGACACGGAGCAGCTCACAGCTTGTGCCAGGGCAGCTGTACAACATGGGCAGCTCTGGGATTTTTCAACGTCAAGGTGAGGGAACAGGAAAGGCACCAGGCTGCCTCTGCTCTGGGCTGCTGGAACTCACAGGTGCCACTCAGCACAGGGGTTCTGTGGCTTTGTGTATCACATCAGGCTGAGCTAACGCCCCTCTGTCATGGTTCTCCTACAAGGAAGTTTTGGGGAATAGTAATTTCAGGTACCCAAAAAATCTGAAACACAGTAGTAAAAATCAGACAGAAACAACGAAAGAGGCTTTTATAGCTGGAGTTGGTATTCATAAACATTCTCAGACTGGCCTAAGATATACATATACAAAAGAAATAAACCGGAGCAGCTCCAAGTTATCAACATGGCAACAGTATAAAATTTTCTAGTAACATGAACACAATCCTTGTGCTGTAGCACCAGAGTGTAGAGTTGCAGCACCTTTCTCTCATGCCTGTGTGCTGTCACTGTTTCACAGATGAGACTGAGCTGTAAGACAGACATTCCTAAGAGTTGTGCAGAGCTGCTGGATGAAGTAAAGCAGGAAGGTAGCAATCAGGAGTTTAAAGTTGGAGCTTCTAAATTAGTTTTAACCTATAGAGCATGCAGCCAGTAACAAACCAGGGAAGCTGACGCTAAACTTGACTGGGGAAAAAGGGATGCTCAGGAGAGAAGAGAGAACAATGTAAGAGTTGTGATAATAATGTTCTCTCCACTTGTGGTTTAAAAACTAAACCAAATCCATCAAAAACCTCTCTGAAAGACTGTCAGCATTTCTCTCCCAATGATGAGGGGGGAATGGAGATTTCCCAAAGTCTGTACTACATGCAGGACCAATGTGCTGCCTCAGGTACAGCCCGCCAGTGTTGGAAGAAGTAGCACACTGGTAACAGAGGGAGTTGGCTGCAGATGATGACAAGGAGCATAATCACATCACTGGGGTTACACAAGCAGTTTTTATTGCTATTCTAAGGGTACTTCGACATGTTTTCATCCCTTCATGCAGCCCAGCCAGTGTTCAGCTGTTATGCAATCATTTTCGTTAACAATTCTTTGCCAAAAGAAACATCTGACTGATCTTACAAAAGTATAAAAGCATGAAAAAGAGAGAGACAGAACCTTTAAATCAGCTTCCCCATGAATAATTAACACAGACAAGGGTTATAATGGAAAAGCATTTATTTTTACCAGGTAACACCCCTCCCTGTATAAAGGAAGTAATGGAGAAAGGGAAAAAAAACCCCATCAACCCCCAAAAACACTACTGTCACCATGAACACTTGAAAGGCCAGGTCTGAGAGCTGCAGAAAAAGCCTGGTCACATCTTCCATCACTGCCATGAGGCAGAGCTGGTTTTGCATTCCCCACAACCAGGTTCACATACAAAACAAGACTGATGCTGCCAGAGGCATTTTTAGCTCCTTAGGTCTCTGAAAATATATTTTAACAGACCTTGGGCATACTAAGAAAGCTAAAAAAAAAAGAATAAAATAATTTTAAAATTCATGGAATGGAGTTCACTGTGCTAGTGCTGCGTTCTTTTCAGCAGTAATTCACTCTAAGATGTGCAAACTGTATTAGGGGGCTGAAAGCGTTAACTCTAATAAAAGATAACAGCCAACACACATATAAATAAGATTCATTTCCTTTTTAAAACATCATGGGAAAGTCAATTCCCATTGCATGATTGATGGAGACTTCCTAAATATTAATAAATATATTACAGATATTTACAAGCTTCTGATTTTCCCCTCTGATGCTGACGTGAAGTTCAGCCCGTAACTAGGACATGCTGGGCAGCACCACGGGGTGCTGGGCCAATGGCTGCAGTGGATTTGGGATGCTGGTGCAGGCAGGGAGGAGATGGAAAGCTAAAAATAGCCCAGAGCCAGGCAACCAGCAAGCTGAGCTCCTTCAGGCTTTCCGCGACAAACCAACCCGCTGCTGCTCCTCGTGCAGAATGAAATGCCAGGATCATGCGGAGCAACTGTGCCAGGGAGGAAGGCATGGGAGTGAAGGGGAGAGGCAGCCCTCCACACCATGTCTTCTGGGGCCTGCCACAGCATGTGTCAGAAGCCTGGAGGTTTTTTTCCAGGGAAAAAAGGAGGTTATCCAGGCCCTGGCCCATAGCAGCTCTGTGTGAGCAACAGGGAGCCATGTGTACAACCACTGCATTGTTGTTCAGTGCTTGTGCCCTGCCCAGCACAGCAGAGCCTGCCCCGAGTCAAGGACTTGTGGGAATTCTGGGAAGGCACAGGCTGGATCGCAAGGCTCTGCCACTGCCCCAGAGCCACCCCTGGACACTACCAGAGTGGAGCAGGGCACAGGCATGAAGGACTTGTTTCCCTTCACACGCTCGGGAGTTACTCAGTCCTTCATCCTGCCTGCTCTACAACATCCCAAATTCCTCTCCAAGAGGAAAATAAATGTGCTGGGTGCCCTGCACCTCGGTGGCTTGAGGACACCAGGGAAGCAGACTGTGAGCAGAGGACTGCATGACTGTAACGTGGCCGGGGCATCTCCATGAAAAAATGGTGACAACAACAACAGGGCGGATGCAAAGTGAGATTTCCTGCCTTTCTTTCTGTCTGATTTCCCTGGTGCACTGTGCAGCAAACACATGGCCTGGTTTTGGCACAGAAACAAGAAAAAGTGCTGATGTGACTGAGATCAGGCGACCCTTCCAGCAACAGCAGAACCTTTCCCACCAGCCTGCCTGTGCTGCCCCCCTGCAATCCTGTCTCATGCCAGTACTCCAGGTGCCTTAACATGCAAGACACTTTTCCAGAGGTACTGCAAGGAGAGGGCTGTGACACCTGACCTTGCATGGGACAGCAAGGTGGGAGAGTTAGCACTGAGCCCTGCTTTTCCTGTTTGCATTGGTTCCGAAAAAAATAGAAACTATTTCAATGAGCCCTACATATGCAAAAATTCTCATTTTCCAAGGGGGCTTTTAACAAAAAATGAGGATAGCTGACTCTCTGGGAAGGTTTAGGAACTTTTGCATGTGCTTTTCAAATCAGCCTAAAAGAGGCGATATGGATGGCTGCTCCAAAGGCTGCCAAATGGGAGCCAAGCAGCCCTGGTGCCTCCCAGCCTGGGCACTGTGCCTTGCCAGGGCCAGAAGGGCAGACTGTCTCTTGGGCTTTTTGGACAGAAGAAGCTGTTTTGATTAATACACCTTTAAAATTATGTTACGGAAGTCCAGTCCCAGCTACTTTGGAGCAGTTCTGAGGTATCTCTCATTAACTCGAAGTATAGAAATGTTAATAAATAGATCTGAAACTTTTCTGCTATGTCATTCTATAATACACTGTTATATAGATATTAAATATGCCTCAGGGTATTAAAAATTTTATGAAAAAAAGTTACAGTAGTTGATTTTCAAGTATTAATAACTTGGCTATGTTAGCTTGTTTTTAAATACCAAAAAGATCTGGCCCCAAATTATTGACTAAACTCTGACTATGACTGAATTTAAAAAAAAAGTATTTTGAATATAAAAAAAAAGTGCAAAAAAAGCATGAGATGTCAGTTAACGTTCTAAAATTGTTGGAGCTTCTAAACGATTAGTCTAGCACTCCCTTGTGAGTGAGTTAAAAAGGGGGAAAGAATGAAAAAAAATTAAAGAAAAAAAAGAGAGATCGCTCCCAATCTGAGACAGCACTGTCCCAAATTTCAGCAGAACACGAATTTTTACAGCCAAGTTATAAACCCCAGAAAAAATGGGGTTACTAGTGGATATGCTGTCAGACAGAACTATAGCAGTGTCTGTGTGCTCCATTATAATACAAATTTACACCTTACTCACTGCTTTCTCTGAGTAACCACGAGAAAAGTTTTACAGGTATTCAGTTAAAATTAGAAGCCTCCCTTATTTCCCCTCCTCCCCATAAACTGTACAACTTTGTCTACTACTAAAATTCACTGCTACTAGTTCTCATTATCATACATTCAAGATAGAAAGTAAACTACTAAAACCTGCTCAGGAGACACTCAGAAGGACACTAAGGCTTAAGAAGTACAGCAGCTCAGGGGTATGGCCAACCACACAGGCCAAGAGCTTTGTCACCTGCTTTGTCCCAGGACACTGACATTGTAGAGTCCCGTGCTGAACCCTGATCTCAGAGCAACCAAAATGGTTCAAAGGAAGATGGATTTGACCAGAGCTGCTCACACTGGGTGCCTGGTGTGTGACACAGCCCTTGGCTGCCTCAATGAGGGCGTGAGCATTCCAAGGGTGGGAATGGCAGCAGGATCTACTGTTTGCTACTGTGCTAACACTGACACTGTGCTAGATCTGGTTCTCCATCAGACACCCGCTCTCAGCTCATCTCCTGAAAAATGATTCAAAGCATGGTTAATAAAAAAGACTGAAAGCAAGAAAAGGCTTTCTTGTTTCGACGCACATGTACAAAAGAGGCAACAATTTCCAACTATTGATTTTCTCCCAGCGCGAGCAGCTGACCCGCTGTGTATCACCCTGCACAGATCCAAACACAGTGTTCCATGTCTCCAGGAACTGCTGGAGTAGGAAATCCTGTGATCGAATGCAAACCCAAGCCAGCCAAGTGGAATGAAGCAAGGGGGTGACAATCCGGTTCCAGTGACCTTGCTCATGGATGATGACCTCATGGAGACGGAAGCGAAGCAGAAGGCACACGGCTCAGATCTCATTGATCGTCCTTTCCGAGGGGCAGTACTCCGAGGTTCCTGGTGACGACATGTAGAAGGACTGCGTTTTCCTTTTTAACCTGGCTCGCTTGTTGGCCAGAGACAGGCTGCGCCGGCTTGAGTTGATGATTTCTGAGATGAACTTCTTGCAGTCCACGCAAACCTCCATTGTGCTCCAGTCCTCCATTAATTCTTTGGGAAACTCTTCGTGTGACTTATCCACAGACTTGGACCTTGAGGTCAACCTGAAAGGCAAAAGAGCGGGATCTGTCACATTATTTGGTAGCTTGGCTGTGGACCCCAAGAAAAATCACATCAGAAAGGTCTCGATTTAAATTTTCCTTCCTCCTGTCCCAAATAACAACAAACACTGGAGAGAACAGCTTCTGCCTGGATTGGCAAGATCACTGACTGAGGGCGTGTTTAACATTTACATCCTGGCAAAAACAACCTTACTAGTAACTAAAAATAACTGATATCTTTGGCTAATCTATGCAGCATCACAGCAATGGTGATCTGTGCAGAGGGTTCATACAGCAGATTGCTTCAAAAAGGAGAATTTATTTTATATTTAATTTCTTGGATTAGCTTTGACAACTATCTGTGCATAAGATATAAAACCAACAGACAACCTGATAATATCAAAGTGAAAAAATTATGAAAATTGGGGAAAAGAAGATAAATCTGTGCACTAGATATCATTGAAATCCCATTCAGTGGGTGACTTCAGCCTGCAAGATTTATCTCCACGGAGTCAATTCACACCAGAAAAAGACACGTTAAGGAAACTTTCTCAGAGGTGCTACAGAAATACAGTTGTCCCAGACTTTCATTATTTTTCAGCTGTAATGTGAAAAAGGTTTAAGACACTGTTAGTGTTTTTCAGGCTTCAGAGAAGTTACTACAAGCATTAGAAACATGGCCAACCACAAAACAGGTGAGCAGCATCTTCATGATTGGTAACCCAGCATGAAACACTCCGGGAATATTTGCAACAGACACAAGTGAGGCCAGGTTGTCTCTCACCTGCTCCGCAGGGAATGGTGGTGACTGGTAGAGGGTTTCTCTGGCCTCATGAAGCTTTCTCCCCTTTGCAAGGTTGAAGGTCCCAGGGAGAAGATGGGGAGGGTGGAGTATGGCTTCGATGGCAGCCGCATCTGTTGGGGACAGCACAAGGCACATGCAGCATTGTTACAAAGATTGCAGCTTTTTAGAAAGGCTCAAAACTTAAGTTTCCTTACTTACTTTTTTGCAACACTGCGAGCATACGGGCCTGTGTAGGAAAGCAAGAGCATGAATCAATCCATTGGGAAAAATTATGTTTAAATCAAGAATAAGGGATTTCAGGAGTTAGAACAACCTCCCCCCCAAATTGTCCCCTTAAACAAACATTTCCATTTTTAAAGCTTCTTCAACATAATAACTTAAATCACAACATGAAGCCAAAAGTGAGGACAAATGCTGAACAAGAACTACAGCTAAATTAAAAAATAGGGGAAAAAAAGAAAAATAAGCTGATTTTCCTCTAAAGAAACCTCCTCTGGCAAGTGAGAGGCTACATAGATCTTCTGACTTATTGTCTCACTGTTAACTTAAAATTTACCGTTTTGCCTGCAAGTATTCCTTCCTGCATTTCCCCTGCCCTAATACTCAAAACACAGCCCAAAAAGTAAATTGCCTTGAAATGTTTTCCCCAAACACAGAGATTGTGGAACTGTTGACTGGGGAGTCTGAGTAAATTCCATCTTGCTTTCCCATCAGCATAAAATAACAAATGAATGTTTCTCTCACTTTTAGTCAAGAGTTTCAGTCCAAAGAAGCAATTCTGTCACTTACAAAGGAAATGTTTTTGCATAGTTATTTTTAACATAGACTGTTACAGAAATAAACCCAACCAACAGTATGCAGCTGAATTTTTTGAGGGTTTCGAATGTATAAATCAGTGATTTTCCCTCTGAAATGGTACTCATTTATTAACAGACATTAAATATTTACCTCTTGCAGAACTGACAAGTGTAAGACCAGGTAAAGAAAGAAAACCTTCTTGTTCGACAGCAAAAGCAGAGCTAGAGGAAGAAGAACAGAGGAATCCACAATGTTAAGCAAAGTCCCACACAGTGATGACTTCATTGACCAGTTGCTGTTGGCAAGACCACAGTGGCAGTGCTACATCCATTTCTGAGGTCTGCACTTCTAAGATGATATTGAAAAGATCTAGAACTGCATTTTCATATATTTAGAACTAAGCCTTTAATTGTTTTCCCTAAATTAAATACTATCCCATTAACTAGATAAATTTGGTTAGAAATAAAAGCGAACAATTTTAATTGTGGGGTAAATTAATTAAAGCCTCAACCTACTTTGAGATTTGATAAAAGCTCATTGCTAAGCTTTATATAGCATGGCAACAGGCAACAGCTGAATCTAATTCCTCTGCCTTAAATGTATTAAATCTTTAAAATAAACCTGCACACTAGACACAGGTAGGCCTCTAGATAAAATACACGGTGAAGTCAAAATAGACTTCCTGGAGGTGTTCAAGAACCACAAGTCAAAAGTGGGAGAAAAGGGTGCTGCTGCTACTGGGAAGTACCAATCTCCAATCTGCAGTTTACAGAAAAATGCATTTGTTAATGGGTCTCTAATATTAAACCTCCTTCTGGGATTACATGTTGCATCACTTCTCTGAAGGCTTTAATTCCCTCTGTGCTTGATAGTAAGGATTCAAATATTAAGAACTTGTAGTTTTCTATTGTTATCTGTAATTCTATTTTCTGGAACAGAAAAGGTAACCAAACCTGCAGAAGGCACGAGGACAGAAATCACTTCAGTCAATGAAGTTTAAACCAGACACATACAGATATACTCTGATAATTGCAAATGCTACTGCATTTTTATAGACAATCTAAACAAACAAGGTGTTTCCATGAAAAGTTTTGATGTTTCTGGACATCATTCGAGGAAGTTGACCCATGTGTCACAAATTTAGGGGGATGTTTGGTGGACAACTCTTCTTCTTCTGGGTAAGAAACAAATGTGTAAATAGGAGGCTTGCGCAACTGGCATCCCTCAATACCCTTCAGAGCCTCCACAGACTCAGCCCTACCTTTCCTTTCTTGAGAGCCGTGTAGACATCTTTATATTGCTGGTACTTCTCCAGCTCTGCCTTCACAAGCACCTGACGGATGTGCATGACCTCCTCCACTGTCAGAGCCAGACATTCCACGGGGTAACAGAACTCCTCCTAGAAGCCAAAACCCCTGTATTATTTCAAAGACAAATGGCTTCTTCCAGAGTTCAGCCTAGACAACCAGCCACCTGGTTAGTAACTCCAGAAACAGGGGGTTTCTCCCATCAAACTGAAATAGCACTGGCTCATTCATGGGCATCACATGAGTGCCAAACCATTGGAAGCTGCGTAAGTGTGATCTAAATGGTTTTATGTTCAGCCTGCACAACAATGACAGTTCTCTTCATCTTTTCTCCTCAAACCACTTGACCCTTTCTCTCCATCTGTCTTTTATTATGAACATTTGTTTTAAGCCAATCAACATTCAGATTTATAATTTGAAAGGGAAAATGTAATACAGTAGATGACATTATTTTATGTATACTGTTTGAGGTATACATCAAATAATTTCTGAGACTTCGTGATGCCCAGAGTGGCCAAGGAAAGTTGTTAGTAGCCCATTCTAGCAGAAATTTTTATTCAGTGGTACCACATCTTGGTGCTCACATGATGAGAATCACACCAAGACTACAAAAAGTTAGATCAGTTCAGGCAGAAAAGTTCTCCTTTCTGCCCTAGAAAGTAACAGCAGCAATTGAAGCTTTACAGAATAATGTTCCAGTATCAAGCAGGTGAACTGGTTACCCAGTGTTGCTTTATAAATGGTAGAGGCTCAAATAGAGAATTAGCAGCACAACTTTTCACTTACAAAATTTTGCATCTGTTCTGTGTTGCAGAATTTAGGAGAATATTGAGTGCAGAACTCCTGAATTTGGTACCAGGGAATAAAAAGCACCAACCCAATTTGTAATCCAGCCCAGTAGTTGATTATACATTTCCAAAAGAAAGACAGAAACCTCTGTGGGAACTCCCATTGCTTAATGCTTAGTGAACCTTTTCAGTCAGCCCAGAGGGGCTACTGTGCAGTAATGACAATGACAGGCAATGCTCTCTGAATGAACGAAGGAAATTTCTCCTGCATACACAAAGACGTGGCTGACAGTTTGGAGATCTCGTTTACAAATTGAAGTGATGAATCGGATTAGTACGGAAATGCTCCATTTCCATATACTCAGAGGTCTGTTCTGTCTTTCCATCAGATTAAAAAGAAAATCTTTCTACGTTGCAGACCTGGCAAACATTAGCATTTAGGAACCACCACATTTTTAAAAACTGTTGTCTTACCTATCTAGAAAGGGAACACAAAGAAACTTCACTCTGTTTAGGGTACCCCACAAAAGACTAGAATTGAGTTAACTTTGTTAGATTTGCCAGCTAAACCTTTGGGATATGGAACACTAGTTTTCTGGAAAAAACAAACTACATCAAAAGCAGATGCAATTTACTCTGAGGTGTAAAACTGCACAGCCAAAACAAAGTATCTTCTGTTCCTTATGAGCAACTTTATAGCTAACCAGCAGCTCTCAGCATTTCGTTCTGGGTTCTTCCCATAGCAACCGCCCTGCTATGGGGAAGGCAGGGCTGAAGGCTGGGGCGGCACGGGAGAGGAAGTGGATGGGAAAGCGGGATGCACACAATGCCAGCAAAACCCCCCGAGTCTGCATCGTGGGAGACTGAGGGAAACTATCCAAGGTGAATGAGGCTGACTGAATGCTTGCAATCAACCAGAGCTTTAAGTCCTTTAGAAATACATTTCTTACTTGAAGCTCTTCCTTCCCCCTCATGAACGCCCATTCCTTTAATTTACAGAACGATGACGTCGGGGAATATTGCTCCTTTGAAGAAATTCTGCAGATCTGCTATAGGTGTACAGCACGTACTAGGGGAATAGTGTGGGCCTGTTGTCATACCAATCGAAAATGAATATCATTAAAATAGAAACAGCCAGCAGGCAGCAGGGGAAACATAGAAAATGTTCACATGTTTAAATGCTAATGTTTTAATTCCAGCGGTTACACAAGGACAACAAAATGTTAATGCAACATTAAATGAAAGATAAATAATCTGATTTCAGAAAACTGCTTGGGTTTTTTTGTCCCTTTTCAGAATATAAATAAGTACATAAGAATATCTTTTGTTCCTACACTACCTCTAAGGCATTGAAATTAATTAACTTTTGCTAAGCACTGGCTAAACTTCATTGAACAATGATGCTTTGGATTTATTGCTCAAACTTCCAACAATAGCCTGCATCCAAATTCGGCAGCTCCAAGTGAGAGTACTCTCTGCAATAATCACATATGACAGAACATGGAAATTACAAAATGTGGTTTGAATGGTCTTGATTTTCCAGAATTATACTCAATACTCATTTTAATATTAAACACAAGCCAGTATGCTTATTTTTAAAGGGGAAAAAAGTATTTGAAAATACTATTTCAAACTTGAAGTTTCCATGATCCTCTTGGGGGACTGGCTTAACATGGACTATGCAATCATCTTATGAACACTGTAGCTTAAGGTGTGTATGTATAATTTTTTTACACAGGAAAAGCAGGTAGCTAGAATTGCATATCCATAATGTGCTTTGTAGGTCATCCTCAGTGTACACACACCTAATAGGTTCTTATGACTAACACATTTTTACTCTAATGTATTCCTTCTTCTCATTAAAGGATGTCACTAGACATTCAAATGAGTTGCATTAGTAAATTGCAAAATGAGTGAGCACTGGAGTGGCCTCCAAATTCTGCAATTCACAATTAAGTCAGGCACCCTAAACTCTTGTTCCTTCTGCAGACTAAAAGTTTCTAAAATGTTAGCTGGGTATCTCAACTATAAACTCTCCTACAAGAGGTTCCACCCTTCCACATTTTTGTTGGGACAACAAAAAGAAGGAAAAATTAAATTATTCATGTTCCGTTAACATAGGGGTAAATTAATTACTTTTTCTTTTCAGTGGATTTGCCTTCCCTGATACATGGATATGAGCTATTCTGCAAGTTCTGATACATAAGTGTGCTGAGGACGAAAACAATACGTAGGTTTTGAAGTAAAGCAGATTGCAAATGCCCTCCCATTCTACATAGTGTACCTTGGGAGAAACATAAAACCTTATTCTTATCAACATAGTCCAAGGATCACAATAGTTTTGCTGGATTTTTGCTGCAGGATCTTCATGTGCTGTAATATTTAAGGTCTGTCCCATTGACAGTCTGGTGATGTTGCATTTTTAGTTTGCTGTCCTTTCAGAACTGATTTTTTTCCCCGTGAGGTGATTGAAGACACACAATTATCCTACACACATTGAAATCAAAGTCAATCAGGTGCAATGTCCCAGCCTAAGCTGTAATTCTTGCCACAGCTGAGGAAGTGCTCCCCTAGGAGGGAACATGCTGGTGAAGGTGATTTCCAAAGCCAGCAAAAAGAGGCAAACCTTTGCGGGTTTCCACCTGCTGGCAAAAGCTCTCTCACAGAGAAAGTACACAGCCCCTGCCACCCCACACATGGCTGCTTCAACGGGATGAGAGCTGAGCAGAGAAGCTGTTTGCATAGTTGAAAAAAGTGGTCTGAAAGTCATCCTTGGAAATAAACTGGTTATCCTAGGAACCTGAACAATAGATAGGAAGCAGAGAAGCGAATGCTGTGTATAAATGAAACCATTAGCTTTGGTCCTCTGGGTCATGAAAAAAAATAATGATAATAATAATAATAATAATAGTAATTTAAAAAGCAGACTGCAAAGGCACCCACGTGTAAATCTCAGGACACTGAATTGTTCTCACTGATTAAGCACCAAATCAGCTCACTACAGCAACCACCAGGGCTGACCCCCCCAAAATCACTGAGCCACCCTGCCTTTCCAAGTAGCACTGGCAGGGTGACATGTCAAAGGGACTATGTTTGGCACTCTTCCAAGTTTGTTTCCCCTCCCCACCTACTCGGGCCTAACTCCCTCTGTCTGACAAGATGCCAGTTCACAAAACCATCGTTAGTATGCAAGACAGAGCAGTTTCTGGCTAATCCTGCTAAGAGACTGTAGCAAACCCCTGCCTGGTTTCACTGGCATTGACGGCTATTTGCTGACATGGCCTCTTTCACCTTGGAGAGAAACCAGGGTCACAGGAGCTGGTGATAAGAAATGAAACTCCATCAATCCTGGAGGAAGGGATAAAGAAGTGTGATGTCAAAAAATATAAATAATACTCTGCACTTTTTGAGAAGCATTCACTCTGGGAATGGCAATTTTACAGGTGCAACATCTGGCGCAGCCACTGGAAGAGGTTGGCATCCCTATGGGAAGGAGAGAGCTGCAGAAAGCCAAAGTGTGGAACTGGGCCAGTTCCAAAGAACTCATCTCCCAAAATGAAAAACAAGAGTGTTGAGGAAGGTGACAGTTACACCCTAGAGGGCACTATTGCCAAGTTAAAGAATTAGCTCTCAAGGCATCAAATAAAATAGATTATTATTAACAGAACATCATTTCACTACTGGTTTCCTTCTTTTTCACTTCAAAGTCAAAACCAAGCTAGGTGACAGTTCCCTAGAGATTAAAAAAAAAAAGAAAATACCAAAACAAACAAACAAAAAAATCCTCCTAAGCACAAAAGAAACTAGTAAAACCCTTCCCATCTGTTCCCAAATTAGCCTGACTTATCTAATGGTTTTTTCTCCCTTTTCCTTTAGTATTTCTCAGGGGCGATGGAATAACTGAATTCGTTTTTCTGCAATGGTTTTATTTTTTATGTATTTTTCTAGGCATATGTCAATGAACAGACCAACAGAGGGAGAATATGTATGTGGTCAAGAAGATCCTGGTAAGAACTTGATTGATCTATTTAAAATAACAGCCTCATAAGATTTTAGGTTGCATGGTCCTCTGAAATACACAAGATTAACATTACAATGTAGCACACTCAGATACCGTAAAAGTGTGATGGAGCAAATGTCTCAGTATAACACAGGAAGCTTTCTCCCCTCCTCCCTTTAAACTATCTGTCTGTGAATGACTTTGGGCCTACCAGAAAATAAAACCTGTGTTTCCACATACAGTGAATGCAGCAGGAGGTGACAGGGCAACCCATTTTATGTGACAGTGACTTCAAACACATGCTGAAGGAGCCATTCAGCATGGGTCTGCTGCAATACGTCCTGCTGCAAGTTCAGTTTGGCAGGAAATGTCCACTTGGGCCGTGCATTTACCAACATGTCACTACCTGACCTGTACCTGGAATACATTCTACTTGGAAGGATGTAATAAAATCCAGCAGACATCTGAAAAGGAGAAGCCCTTTGTGGGAGTATTTGGAGGTATTTTTCCTGTTACTGATCAGCTTCATCATCTAAGAGGTTTGGATCCAGGCTGTCATCTCTTGGGCCAACAAAAACACTCTTCAAAGCCCTTTAATACCACTGCACTACAAGACAGGGCAAGTGAATATTCCCTTCCTTTCAAAACTCAGATGTGTTTATCGATTTCTCTATTCACCAGCACCTCATGGGGCACACTTTGAAACCCTGCTGGTAGGAAAGGAGACAAGGAACATATCCTGCATGAAGTTACAAAGCACTAATCAGTATGTCAGCATAAACGAACCAGGATTTCATACCCTTTGCTGTTTGTACTCTGCTGGAAAACAGTTTTCAATTAAAGCTAATTGATCAAATGCACTGTACTTTCTTTTCAAGCAATAATACAGGTTTTTGCCTCAGTAACTTCAACACAGCAACACAGACAAACCTTGATTTGGATTACTGAAAGAGCTTTCATATGTATAAACATTATCAGGCAAGTTCTTAACGTGGCAAGAAAAGAAATCATTCCATTCATCCAGTCATTAATAGCAATACTTTCAACAACTAAAAAAATTCCCTCAAATCCCAAAATAGATCCACTGTGTTGGAATTGTCTCTATTCAAGTGGAATATCAGCAAGGTGAAGTTCATCTGTTTTGGTAACATTCTGAAACAAAAATCAAGACACGTGGTTTACCCGGAGTCCTAATCAAAGTGCAAATGTTTTTTGAGGCACCTGTACCTGGGATTTTGGATAAATATGTTAGAGAGACAAAGTTCAAATCTTGATTTCAAAACACCTTTAGTAGCCAAGAGCTGTTTCTGAATTGAGGAGTTTTCTTTGGGTCACATTCTAATCATACTGAAGCCAAGTTTTAATTTTCATTATACTCTTAGCATTCCTCTTTTTCTCTCTCCTACCACCCACTCCACTTACAAGTGACCTGGAGCTCTGTTTTGAAGGGGGTAGGAACTGTCTCACATTGGTTGGTGTTTCCTTTTCAATGGAGTGTCGTCTCTGAGGCGGCTGCCGTCTCTCGGGCTGTGGTGTGGACGATATGGGCAAGAACTTTGGAGGCGCTAAGGATTCAATCAGAACAAAATATTTACTTCTTCTATGAGAGACTGTTGGATAACATTGCTCCAGCCACTGATTTGCTAGAATTCCTACTTCTGGTGGCTGAAGTTACATATCCACACTGAGGCGTTTCAGGATATTGTTCTACTTATTTCATCCTCATGCACAGAAAACACATGCACAGCTTACACGGCTCATTGCAAAACCTTTCCAATGAAACCAAAACATTCAAAACAAATGAAAAATATTGTTACACAGTAAAACCTGCAATAACTGTGTCTGAAAAAAAAGACCAGATCTTGTCCTCTTTCCAGTAAGTATTTATGAGAAATACTGGTGATTGCCAGGTGTCTTTCAGACACTGCCACAGTGCCAGAGATGGAGGAAGCATTTAAATTGGTCTTAGGTTAGAACATGCTTCTGTAGTAACAAATTATTTAATGAGATGAGCATAGCTATGCTATCCCCTCCATTCACTTGTGACTTCCTCTACAGTACTACAAAAACTTCAAGGATGAAACCTTCTGTTTCACAAAGATACCCTCCCAGAGTGGAGGCTAATGCCTTCCAACTGTTCATCACATTTGACCCATTCAGCAGGGTTCAGCTTTAGAAGTTTATTCCATTAACAACACTCAGCTTCAGCTTTCCATATAAGTTTGAGACATAGTACCGAAGACAACAGAAGTGTATAAAAGCAGCCACTGGGCTCTCTCATAACTCACTCTTTCTGCTGCTGGTGCCTTCTTGAGAGGGGTCTTCCACTTGTGAGGGGGAGATGCTGCTGCTACTTCCTGATTTGTGCACTGATTCCTCCTGTGTGGCAAGAGGAAAAGAAATAGAACTCCTCAGGGACTGTTTTTAGTTCTCCTACTGCTTTTTAGCACACAGAAACCACAAGCTATCAAAGATATTTTGGACCATTCAGTCACTCAAAGTCCTAGAAGAAGTCATGAGAAAAACATTGACTCTGCACAGTACTGAGCAAACAGAATTTTCAGTGCTCATATTTTTTAGGAACTGAAATAAATGGTGCATGATTGGAATTCAGTGTATTTAACTACTGCATGAAAGAACAAGATAAGGAGAGAAGTGCATGAATCCACTGTAAACTGTTCATTTGCCTTGTTGTATTCAAAGACTTCTAGGGATTTGCAGCTACAGCAGATATGTTAACTCAGCTTTACATTTCACACTAACAAGGAATTTGCTCTTAGGTTTCTCTGGTCTCCAAAAGAATGAGAGCCACTCACACAAGTGACTCAGGTAAAGAGAAATTAAACTGAATTTGACTGCACTGTTCTCTAATTCCCAATCCCAGTGTGTTTTTCCTTTCTTCTGTATTTAAAAGAAATCTCATTCACTGTATAAGCATGCTTCCTCTCAACAGCCAAGAGCAACTCCTGCAAGATGAAGGAAAGTGAAATGGGCTTTGACTAAGCACCTCTCAGCTATCTAAAGCTTTATGCCACCAAATTATAAAATCCTTTGCTGTCACCAAAAGCCTGTCTTCAGCCACGAGATACCAGCAAAGACACAGATCATCACAGGAGCCTCCCAACTGAAGAGTGCTGAAGGACTGAGCTTGAACCCTCTTTACCTCTAATGTGAATGCTTTCAACCAAAAAGATTTAACATCATTTAGGCTGCCAAGATTTACAGATCAAACAAGTGACCTGCTCTGAAATCCAGCAAGTGGCTGAGCTTCTCTCTCACAGATTTCCTTAGCTGAAAACCTCCACTGGCTGAAAGATTGCCTTCTTTGGTAACAACAAGTGGGAAAGAAAAGCTGGCAGGATCACCTCAATGAGCACCATGCATGACAGGACACAGGCCTCTGCAAATTCCCATCAGGTGATCTGTCCTTTAGGCTTAGCTCAAGGGTAGGTATTGTATGTGAGGACACTGTTCCCACCTATTTGCCACAATACAGTACTCTGCAAAGGGTCTCAAAGCAGCTAACATCCCAAAATAGTATATTCACTTTAACATTTCAATTGTGACCCCACAAAACGCTTGTGATGAGAAGCTTGTAAGGAAGCTTGAGCAGCACATTGAGGTGCATCAGCTGTTTTATTTGCAGAAACCAGTACAGTTCAGCTACAGATCTGGCTCAGTCAGCCCTGCATATTGCTGCATGGCTGCCTTAAAAGACCAGTGGAGAACTTGCATGCAAACTGTATGCACTGTTTCTGCAAGGGGTGCAACAGTGCTCACAAGTCTAGAGTAAAACATTTAAATTTTGAGAAGGAGAATAGTCCTGTACAAAGGGAACTACTCAACTTTCCACTTTGCAGAAGTCAGATTGTTCTGAGTGGAAGATGAGTTTCCCATTGCCAGAGAAGCTAATGAGCTAAGATGAAGAACTAAGTAAGCTCTTCTGCTGTTCTAAAGAATGAACTGTTGGAGCCAGTGGCTAAGTATAAAAAATAGTACATATAAACCAACACCGGGAAAATGGAAGCCAGGAGGAAGTTAAATTGGACATAAAATCCTACTTAGACAACAGGTATTCCAGGTTTGTAATTTCCAATTGCTTCTTCTGTGCACAAACACGTGCACTGACAATGTTATTGCTGTCCTACAATTTCTCAAACACAGAGGGCTTTTTTTTGAGAATGAAATCTTGTCTAGGAAGCCCTGATGAACCACTGCATGAATTCCTCTATATCTATACAGCAACTGTTGACTATTATTGTAGACTATGTGATACTTTATGTTTGAGATTGGATCAACTCAACATCCAGGACTCTGCACTTCTCCAGAGTGCCAAACAATTAGAAATTTACAGTTACTGGGAAAGCTGCAGCTTTAAGACTTTACCTTAAAACATCTAAATATATTACAGACACAATTTTTGGCCAGACAGGTAGCTTCATTAAGAAGAGACAATTTTTAAATTTGTACTTAAGTCATTATTAGATTGCTGTTTCTCTTAGCCACACAAAGCACATGGAGCACTTCCTGCTCCATGCCCCTTGGAATCTGTGATATTAGCGCAGAAAAAGCAAGGACAGAAAGAAGAAACAATTTATACAATATTCATCCTTGCTAGGAAATGGGCACAGGGCCGTGTCAGACCTTGCCTTTCACCTCTGCTTGGTAACACTGAATGTTGGGACATAGCCTGTATTGCAACACAGATGAAAGGACAAAGGGGACGCAGGGGGAAGAAAATGCATCTGCATCACAGCTCATTTGGAGGTCCACAGCTCAGCAGTGCAGGTATTTCCAGCCTGTAATTTAGGGCACAACAGTCATAATTTCACTCCCTGTGAGTAACTCCAAATAGGTTAAGCCCAATTCAAACTGCAGACAAAGATGTGGCCAAGTCATTTACAGGCAATCAGAACAATACACACACTCTTCTGTGTCTTACACACAAAGTAAAAGTCAGGAAAGAAATAAAACATTTGGACAGAGCGATCTTCACTCTCTTGAAATGTTCTACTTGAAATGTTCAGTGTCTTTCACCACCTTGAAAAACTTCACCTAAACTCCCTTCAGTTTATTTTCACTACTTTAGCACTCTTCCTGAGCCCCAACCAGTATTCTGCTGAGCATCTTTATCATCTCAGTTGCTTCACCAGCTATTTCTATTGACTCAAACTAGTACAGCATCTGTTGTCTGTGACAGTTCAATGCGGTTTCAATTTATCTTTTGCTGTATGTTCCAGAGCTTGTTCCATACCATTTTGCTTGCCTACACAGTATTCCCTGATCAATAGTCACATCCAGACATTTTATTTTTCCCTTCTACAAGAATCATTTCACATTTCCTTCTACATAATTTTCTTTTACTGACCTTTGCTCATTTTCCTGTGTGAAACAGCATGATGCTTCAGGATACACAGAGGTACAGGCTGTAAGATCCAACACTCACTGACAGATCTTAGTATTCCTGCATCCTGACCAGCTTCATTCATATTAACAAACCACATATAGCCTCTATTGTAATTTTAAAGACTGATGAGTGATCTCAGAATGCAAATCTCTTCTGCTTTCAGAACAGATGCACCATATTATGCACCCACACAAGTCACCCACAGGATAACCCCAAAGAGGGCCAGCCTTTCACAGATCAAGAAAGTATGCAAAGAGATAAATTTCTCCCCACATATATTCCTTCCCAGCCTCCTATCTTTCAACCTAGACGCCTTTGTAACCACCCTGTCACAAAACCCCTCCTTTCCCATTTACAAGAGAGAAAAAGAGTCAGGGAAGACTGCTTTCCCCAGGCTAAAATTATCCTCTGTGAATAAAGCCTGCCTGCATGAGCTTTCCAGACAGCTTAACTTTCAGAAAGGTCCAAACTCAATTAATAACACTACTGGTCCAGAAGACAAAGCTCATTCTTGAGGACGTAATGTTGGTACTTCCTGAGGATCATATATAATGCAGCTTTGAAGCTAAAAAGCTTTTTAAGGTTTTCTCCTTCTAATGCTTTTTTAAAGTCTTTAACTCTTCATTTAGAGTGGATGGATTCAAAATTATTTCTCCATCTGAGTGGTATTTGTTTATCCCTATCTGTGAAACATTTTTGGGGTGTTAGTTCCCAATCTTATATAGGAAACTAACGCACTGACATTTGCACCAAACTGCAACCCCTCTGGCACAGCTGCTGCTCTTTATTTAACAGCTGTTATGGTGAGGCTGGCCCCACATCTGAGTCCTTTAGTGACAGCTACTGTGTGAGTGCCAGAAGGGTGCAATGTACTTTCCTAAATTCCCAAAAGCATAATTGCTACAAACACGCTGTGGACAGATACTGGGCATTTAGGAAAGTAAGTAAATATGGGTTTAAGGTTAAAATTACCATTTAATCTTTCAAAAAATTATTCTCATTTTTGGGGTCTGATCTAGTATTTTTGAAGTTCTGTGGGCTGACAAAGCAGCCATGGAAAATTCGGATTATAATTTGCACAGTCACTTCTCATCTGATCAGTTCAGCAAACTAAGAAGTAAGACTCAGTTCTGACAAACTGAGAAGCAAATTGTGTCCTGATTTTTTACCTCTGATTCTGAGCTGTCAAGTTCAGCCAATGTGGGAGCCTTAAGGAGTCTCTTGCGTTGCACTGTCACTTGTGTGGCCCCGTTCTGCTTCCCTTGTGCTGCCAGGCCACCGTTCACTACAGAGGCATCCACTAATTTTCTTCCAGCCTCTGGCGTCGGTACATCTGCCAAAAGAAACAGAACAATTGGTGTTTGCACCTGAAATATATTTTGCCTTCTCAAATCTTACTGTTAAGGCAATGCACGCAAAAGGAAAAAAAAAAATTTGTGATAGTTGTATCTGTGCAATTATTTTACTTTTAGTGATTCACCGCTCAGAGAATTACAGGCAACAGCTTGCAGTACAGAAGCAGTATGAAAGAATGAAAGCAGTGGGAAAAGCAGCATTGCATAATGCTAAAACCCAACCTCAGACCAACACCAATCAGCTTTAAAAAAATTGCCTGTATTAAACCTGAAAATATTCTTCCTTCAACGTATAGTCTATAATTAACTATGTAACAAGGACCAGAAGAATGCACAGCCATATCTGGGCAAGTGGGTTTCCAGTGAATCTGAAGACAACACCACACAGAAATTAGGAGGTTTAGCATGGAATAAACCCGGTTTTTCCTGTGAGGACAGAATTGCACTTTATTCTGCAGGATGCAGAGAGGGAATGAAAATGAGGTAAATAATGAGCGTTCATCAAACACATGCACAACTCTTAGGCTTGCATGGCCATTTGTATTAAAAACATGTCTGTGAGGTCAGACCTTCATGGAACAGCAGAAACATGAGGCTCCAGCTCTATTTTCATCTACATGACTTTTACTCCACTGAGTAAATTGCTCAGGATTTCTGCCAGTGTGCAATGAAGATGCATCTTGGATAATGCAAGCTTCGGGTCTGCTGTGCTTAGCCTAGCTTAGCTTTAGACATTAAGATAATGACCTAGCTTTTGATATTTTAGGAGAGCTTAGAGTTTGGTCTGATAAATCAGTTTTATCCCTGTAAAAGTACAAAGTACAGTATTCCAATCTGAAGAAAATTATGTTGGAGGGACAAGGAAGAGAAGCTTTTAATCTCCCATTTGCATGTATGTCTAAGCATCTGGTCTTTCTACAAATGTGTTTTTCTACTCATGTAATTATAGGACTCCTTCCCCAGCCTTGTAATAACAAAGTACCTCCAGGTATTACAAGGCTAGGGTAATGATGAGTAATTATTCCCATTTTTATACATGGTGAAAAGAGGCACAGAAGGTCAAGTGACTTGTACCTTAGGTTACTGGGAGGACTATGACAGAGAAATGATATCACCCAGATATTCACAGTGCCAACAATGCAAGTACTCACACATCATTTGGAGTTACTTACATAGTTTCCCTGGTGTAAACAGACACAGTCACTCCTACAACAACACCATTTGCATGGATAAAGCCATCCTTGCACCAGGTAAATCAAAGCTACAGACTACACAAAGCACAGCTACAGTAGTAGGTCTGTTTAACAACATTCTCACCACAGGAGCTATTGAAATAAACTAAGAAAAGGAATAAGTTTAATCAATATATATTTTTTAAAGAATTATTCAGGTTATTTTTGAATTGCTGGAAACAATATCCAGATATTGTTAAATGCTGATCTAAAAAGGAGAAGGGGGTGTGTTATAGTTCCTCTATAAATCATTCCTTCAACTAGGAGTATAAGAAAAGGCAATTATTTGGGCTATTAAAGTCATGGTGGCATTCCAGGCCTATGAATCTGCATACTACAGTGTTATTACTGCCTTCAGGTCCTCCCTACAAAGAGTTGCAATCAAAGACTGAGACTCTAACCCTTAGTTCCTATCTTCAAAGGATTTGCTAATGGGTGTCCTGACTACCACAATGGCTTATAGGTCATGGGTTTTTTCCCTCCTATATTTCTGTGAGTACAGCAGGGGCGTCCCCCACATCAAATGCATTCCTGCTCTAACAGCAGCTGTACACAATCCCAGAAAGGGACAGCAGGAAAACAAAACCCAAACTGCCTCTCATCCTTGCTGCCTATGACACTTCTTGAGACCTCATAACTAGCTGGCATGTAGCTGATTGAAGAAGTTCTGGGTTTCCCAAATGAGCAAGAAAAACCTTTGATTTGTCTTTGGATGGCACAGGGTGGTTCCTGAACAGACTGTCCAAGGAAGCAGCTCCAGCACCACCCACACAACAGCCAAAGGTGGTGTCCTTGTTCCCTAAACCTCCTGGGTGGGGACTCCCCTGCCTGATGGTAGGGAGGGTGAAGAATGCCCTGTAAGCACTGCTGGACTCACTGGGAGAATGAACAATGGGAAGGCCAACAGCACTGCCCTCCTGCCGAAAAATAAAACACACAATTGGCCTGGGGAAAGGAAAAAGGGGGAACAGCACCAGACATCCCCTATGGCAGGTGACAGAACGTGTGTTCACATCATAAATTGCTTCCTGGTGGTTTTTGTTTGTTTGCTTGCTCTTTTTTTTTCTTCCCTAGGAATTTAAACCCAATTTTTTTAGGCCTCAGAAATGGAGATCTCTGGTCCATTTTGAATATGATTTTTGTAGCCAATCACTATGAAGCCTAAACCAGCTGTTATATAAAGTCAGGCATATATGAGTTGTTCATACATATTACTGAGTTGTTCACATGTTGATTCAAGTCTTCTTGAAAACCCAAAGAAATTTTAGGTGAATCAAGAAGACAATCCAACATAGTACTTGTTTCCAAGGTTTCTTCAGCAGAAAATGTCATTTATCACCATTCTTTCCTCTAGAGAAAAAAAACCAGGGAGTTTTTACAACTTGCAAGCACTAAATAATAATAATAATAATAATAATAATAATAATAATAATAATAATAATAAAAAAAGAATAAAATTAGAAAACTGCCCAATCTATAAAATTCATTTGGTCAGTCAAGTTCATTTACAATTCTTGCACTTACAGTACTGGATACATGTGAATAAATGGATTATCATAACTTAAGGAAAAGATCATGACATTTGAGTTTCAACAAACAGATTTCAAGAAGACCTTGTTCCAAAATTAAAACCAGAATCTGTTAGCAGACATAGACCAAAAAATGATTAGTTTGTTTAAGCTGTTTTAGTGATCTGTTCAGGCAACAGAAACATTAGCAGATGACAAATAATCGTACATTGTCCTAAACATGATAAAATTATTTAGGATAAACAAGTCAGAAACAACAAATAGACTAAATCTTATAAATATGAACATGACAGAAGAAATCAATGGAGGATTCTTTGAAACAAAACCTGGATTTATATTTTAAAAAATGTATAGTAGTTTACAATCTCTAGGTTCATTGAACATTTAAACATTTTGAAGATGATTCCAGTGATATTAAAAAAGGCTTGTGTGAGTAATAGCCTGGGGTTAAGAATTTATTAGAGAGTCAGACACGCTGGGGGAGTGTCATTTCTCTGTGTTTTCAGGCAGCAAGTACAGTGAACAGTACCTGCAAATTGGATGAATGTGTTTGGTGTCTTTTGAGATTTCTCTAAGCTGTCATTACAACAGGCAAATGAAAGAAGGCAAGGTCTTGATTTGATTACTTGATGGTTGTGTTGGGCTTCCCTGACCAGACTTAGGAAGGGGGAGACAAAAAACCCCCACCGTAGGATAATACGAAATGTGCCTTTATTTACATGTAAGATTATGTCTCTTGTGAAACAAGGAATTAAGCAGACCACAAATTACATGCAAACCTCAGCAGTTCATGTAACCATATGCTGTCTGCTTCCTAACCAGCTCTCCTCAGCCAAGAGTGAGAACAGAAATCTGAATTTTGTTCCATACAGGAAATGCAGTCTTCAGAATTATAATTTTTTACACTGAGTTTAAAAGAAGCCTAAGATTGATTTGCAGAATTAATATAAGTTTGCTTTTTGCTGGCTATTATGTTGATGATATATTGGGAAATATTACATAATGAATAAAGGTAACAGAGATGTGCTCCTTTCAGTGGACTTCAGATGTTGAATTCAAACCTGAGAAGTAATAAATCAGTCTTTTGCTGTGTTTGCATCACATGTATCACTGTGTTATGTAAACTAAAGAGTTTACAAAGACTTGGTGGAGCTCCTGTCTCCCACTGGTCTGAGGCAGACATAATCTAAAAGTAACAATCTCCATGAAATTCAGTGTTAAATGCTTCAGTTTCCTTTTTTTTCTCTCCCTGCACACCTCCCAGTTCCCCCTTCCCCCAAAATGTACAAACTGTTTCTGAAATAATAACTTCAGAGCAGCAAGGCACACAGCTTTGAGGTAAGGACTCAAGTGTTAAAGAGTGGGACTGACTGATCTTTTGAGCTGCATTCAGCACTGCACTGGAATGAAGCTGCTTTTCAGCTATTTTTCTATTAGAGGAAGTGGGCAATGACTGCCCTGGTCCCTACCTGTTATCTGAGTACCTCTCAGATAACCCACTACAGGTGGCTTCCACTTGCTCCTTCTATTCGGCCAGAAGGAAAAGGCAGTGTGAAAGGAGCCCCCAGGAGCCCCTCCTCTCCTCTTCAGGAGAACAGCAGGCAGATACGTGGAGCTGGGCACTGTGACACACCAACTACCCCGGCTCGGTGCCAGCAAAAGTCTTCTCAGGATTCTGCATCCTCCCCATCGCAGGCAGCATGAATAATATAAACCTGCACCCATCCTTTACAACTTAGCAGCAAACACTTCTCTTTTTCAGCTGGTTTGTGGGTTTTTTGGGACAGCAGTTACATCAAGCAGAGAGCAATGAAAGCAGTGAAAAAGCAAGTGTGTGCAAACAGTGATGAAAGCATAGTACAGCCTCTCTGCCTCTAAAATAATGAAAAAAGTAAAAGCACGCAAAGCAACAGCATCCAAAATCACTGCTTATCTGCTTACTATCAATATCCCAACCCATCTAATTCGCTTGTACTGCTCATCTGGTGTCTCACATCTACCTAACTGGAATGTTTTAATCATCCCGAATTTACTTCTAAGGACACTTTATCAGATCACTCAGTCACGCCATATGATGCTACTTGCTGAGAACCACATGACTTGAAAAAACAAAACCAATCACATTTGGGAGATGGATAAAGAAACCAGGAAGAGTTCTTCAGTGGTCAGTCAAAAACAGCAAATCCAAATACAGTACAGATTGCAAAAGCTACGTCTTCAAAATAAAAATACTATGGTTATGAATTAATGGATCACAAAATATTGTTTGGATTTAAACAAATGAGGATGTCTCAGAATTCTTAGACATGAAAGGCAAAAGAAGAAGCAGACAGACATGTAGAAAGACAGATCTGAACATTTCCCTTTAGCTGGTCACTGGCATATTCAGTTTTATCTTCTTAAAACTGAGCGACTTTCGGGCACATCTGAAAGTAGCAACACTTTTTGAAAAGTTAAGTTTGCCAGTTTACACTGCTATCTGGAGCCCTGGGGTCCCTGTAGCTTTTAGTGGAGTAAAATATGATGCCATGTACATATGTAATGTGAATCCCAGCAGACAGCTGTAGTAGCTGTCCCATGCCCCTCGAGTGTAAGGTTTCACAAAAAGGCTTGAGCTGCATTAACAGCTTGTCACCGCCTCTGACAGCAGAGCCTGTTCCTTCCTCCCTTCCACCCATGCTCATCAGCTGCCCTCCTCAGCCAGCTCTCTGATCATCTGACCAGACAGCAGGCAGGTTTCAATCACTAAAAGAGCAGAAAAACAACCTGGTAAAAATATATTAAAAGTATTTGTTCCTGGGTTACAGGAGTTCAACACAGTCCCCTTGTGGATAAATGAGCAAGACTGGCGCAGAGAAGGGGGAGAATCACATGCTTAGAGGGGAGCCTGGAGTGGATAGGGAGCAGTGAGAGTCCCTCCTCCCCTCTCAACAGTGGCAAGCTGTTTCCTTGGCTCAGGCAGAACAGGGAGCCACGTTCACAGACATGTCACTTGTGAACTGTGTTCCTATATTACATAACTGCTGTATTTTTTAGGGTATAGTAACTAAAAAACTTCTATGTGGTCTTTCTCATTCACAATATGCCAGGATCTCATGGGGAAAATAATCAGATAAGGCTAAAGGATGCATGGAAAAACTGAGGATGTGAACTCTGCAAGTGTCCCAGATGAGATGTTTCTACAGGTAACTCAAAGGAAGAAGGGGAGATGATACAAAGAGTATGGATTTGTTTGGAGACTTTTTTGGGAGTCACCTTGGGGAAATTAGCTAAGAGCTAGCTATCTCCTCCACCAACAAATGATGTTGAATATTTCCAACATCAATGATGGAAATTTTGGGCCTGAGCATCCTGGAAAGTTAGTGTATAATGAGGAAGGAATTAATTTATTTTCTGGCAACTAGGCTATCTGGCATTGCTGTTTCCAAAGGGGAACAGGTTCACAGAGTTGCTGCATGTCCTAACTAATGGCTCACCAGAGGAAACATGAAAATTGTTATTAGATAGCTGATGAAGAGCTGGATCCTCTGCACCAGCTACTACCAGCAAAACTTATTTTGCTAATGAGTAAAGAAGAAAGGTTTAGCCTTTTTTTTTAGTGAATGTCTTTGATTTCATAGCTCAAAAAGCTTTCACTGTAAAGACACTGTGGAACTGACAGTTTCTTTCTAGATTAATACACATAGGTATATTTCATTTAATCTAGAAAGGTAGATGAGTTCAAAGCTAGTTTTAGGATCCTGAGAAATGAAATGCAAAAAGCTGGTCTAGTCAAAAAGGGACTGCAAAGACACAAAAGTCAGATTTATAAATAAATAAATCAGACTTGAAGGTGATGCTGTATTCTGCAATCCTTTTCAGAGTCTGGAACAGCTCTGGACCGCCTTATTTTGTTTATTTATTAAGCACAATTCCAGCATTCTATTTCAGGTGAAATGCAGATGTTTCTTATACGTAGGCATCCTTTTTTGGCAAGGGAAATGTGAGTATTAATAACTAATTTATCTAAATTTTTTATTTTCACTGACCATATCTTGGAAGAATCCCTTCAAGTTTCTTTCTTAGATGGGAATTCAACAAACAGATGGAACAGATTTCACAATAAGCACAACAACCACCTCAGGTGCTGCAGCACATTTTACCTGACAAGTCAAAACTGTAAGACATGCTAAGTGGCCGTATTGCTGTAAAAAAGAAACAAACACAACAAAAAAAGAAAATGATTCAGCTATTAGAAAAGCAGAGGGATAACGAAAACAAAATATTAACTCCACCTGAGACATTTTGGACTCTCTAGCTTAAATCCAAAATGTGTCAGACACACTACTGCTTTACTGTAGCAAAGCTCAAAGTCTGGAATCTACAGCAGCATACACAGGACATGCAAATAGAACAATTACATTACTAGTAAATTAAGACCTTTGGAATTCAATAAATCAAATATAAAAAACAAGAGACAAATACCTGAAGAATTTAATATTTTAAAATAAAATCACCATGAAAGAGAAACAGGTAAAAAGGAAAGAGAGAGAAGAGAAAAAGCTGAAAAAAATTGAAAGCACAAAGCCATATTTCACACAAGTTTCAGTGACCTGAAATAAAGATATTTCTAATTTTTTTAAGCATAATCTCCAATGATTATAATTAAACTAATAAAGAGAGACACCCAAGCTAAGCTGGAGCAGTAGTTTCCTTGAAGAGGATGGAAAAAAAGGCCAAACAAAATCTCATTTGTGCTGATTCTTGTTATTTTTTAAAACCTTAGGTGCACTTAGCCTTTAAAATGCATCCATAATATTATTCTCTTCTTCCAGGCCTCTGATGATTTTATTCTTAGACAAGAAAGTGGATAGATGTTCTTCATTTCTGGAATGACCTATCTATATTTCCGAGTAAACAGTGTATTCAGGGAGCAGGCCCTCAAAATATTCTTCAATTGAAATCAAAATTTCGTTGCACTAATCCAGATAAGCAGGCCAAGCCCAGTGACAAGAATGTGCAAAAATGCATCAAAATTGCAATCAGCTTAAGTGTCTTACTTGACAGATGATAAACTACAAGCTGATAGAAAGGGCCTGTCAGACACACATACCACTGCCCTAAAAGATATTTATAAAAAGGTTGTACTGGGACAAGTTTCACTCATGATAATTTAAAGTGGTGCATGCAGTAGGTGGCTGACTCAGAGCTAAATTTGGGAGTCAGACAATTTTTTCTGCATTCATTAACTAGACATCATCCATAGATAACAGCTACAGAAACAGTACCAAAATTTCTGTCCAAACTTAGCATACAGGCACATACTTCTTGAAGCATAAGAGTGTTTATCACCTGATGCTGAGACATTGATAAAACCTGCACATGAAACAAAGTTTTCTCCAAGCTCCATTAGCTCCACTTGTTTGAGTCACAAATCCATGCTTTTAATTAGCAGGACATGTATCCCACGTGTCAGTCTCAATGGCTTACACTGATGATTTCATTAGGTCATTTGAAAGCTCACTGCAACTCCTCTCTCAAACCTCTCTCTTTGTGAGCACAATTCAAGCCCATTTCCAAAGAAGTTTTAGACTGAGACTGGCCAGGGTAGAGAAGATCTTACCTGTACCATATGGGTGTACAGATAGGGACAAAGCCTGTGGCTGCTGGGGAGCACATGCCATAGGTACACTCTTACACAGAGCAGGAACTGCAGGAGTACAGCCCCCACTCACCCCAACAGTCAGGTGTAATTGTGCTCTTGACTGTATGAACTGAGTAAAAAGGAGTAACTCTGGGACATGTGAAACACACCTTATGCTCCTGAATACGTCACTATAATGTGCTATTTTTTTTCTGCTTTTAAACAGCAAGAAATATTTCTGTCCAGATGGTGCAAGTGTCCCACATGGTGGTTCTACTTAGATTTATAATCCTTAAGCCTCATTACCTTACATGTTGTTACACTAAATTACATTCAGTGGTCATTTAAACTGTATGGCAGATCTACTTGTGCCATACTGAATGCCACTAAAATTACCCTATTTCCAATCTGCACAAGCACATTCTTCTTTAAAAGGAACTTTGGGCGCAACAATCATTTCAATTGTGACAAAGAACAAAACCTCATATGTCAACATAAGGAAAATTATCTTAAAGGCCATTGGTCTTTTTAGTTCTTCATACCAGCAGCTAATATATACTTGAAAAGAAGCTTGCATGCATCCACTTTTACACCTCCATTAATGTGGCATTTAATACAATCAATTCACTGGACTTAAGGGGAATTACCCCAGTTCCAAAACACAAAAATCTACTGCTTTAACAAAAAGGGAAGAACGAAAGTGGAAGACAAGTATCCCTCATTGGAGGCGATGCCTTGACATCAGTCCAGAAGTCCTAAGTATTAGTGGTTCAAAATTTAACATCAGTTTTAAAACTGTTTACTGTCATTTATATCAGTTAGAATTTGTAAAGATTTATTAGATCAGGTTTGCTGCCCCTGAGACAACATGATCGTTCCCAGATGGAGAACATTTAAAACACTGAAACTGAATGTTTGAAAGAAAAGTAAGGAGTTGTTCCACATTTCTACAAGCTTCCTACATTTGGAAAAAAGTCTAGGCCTGTGAGAAATGTTAATTGATACAGCAAACATAAACTGAATCCAAACCAGAAACTGGAAGACCCAAGAAAACAACATTTGAAGCACCGTACTTTTACAAACGCACCCAAGCATTCCCTAAACTCCATCAAGCACTTCAAAAACAATTCAACAAAGCAAGACTGATGAAATTGTTTTTCTCCAGAGACAATGGGTTGTCACAATCCCCTTGAATCTGGACCAGTGCCTTTGAGCACATGTGGCAAGCATGAATTTCTTTCAAAAAGCAGTGTCAGAGATGGATTTTTCACAGTTTTCAGCCATAAGATTCCACATTTGCTCTTTAAAAATTCAGCTACTTCAGTTTTTGTGATACAGATAAATACAGTACTCTTAAAGCAATCTAAGTCACTATGTGGGACTGTATTTTTCATGCTTTTGCCATCAGAACCACTGAACTAATGCAAACTGGTGACTGCTGCATAGCATATTTGCATCATTTCATAGTGGTTTGCTGAAAATACACTGCAGAAATTAAATGCTTTGCAGTGCAAATCTGAATTATTTTCCCATAAAAAGACCTACAAAAGAGATTTTCTGTAACTTGGAAAAGGAAGCAAAGATTTAGATTCAAAATAAATGCAATGGATTCAGTAAACAAAATAAAAGCCAATTTTAAATTAAAGAAGTTGATGATGCTAGCAACAGGAAACAAAGAGAAGAAATTAATTAAAAATCAACATGTAAAGAATACCTGCAGATAGTCAAGGTATACTGCACTAGAGACAAGCGATACTTGTCCCATTCTGAGCAAATCTAACATAAACTGTCATGTGCAACAAGCAATACAATACCATTCCATTTATCTAATACTTACACTAAAAGCACAAATGGAATCAAGATGAACCATTCAGTTTCATATTTTAAAATCTCCTTAAGCAGAAAGACTGCATAGCCCTAGAAAAGCTTGTAGGTTCTTTGTTTTTCTGAAGGAAAAATTTTATCTTTGGTGATATCTGCACAGATGTGGCTAAAATTGCTGGTTTTTATGTGGGAAGTTTTCTGTGCATGCTGCCATTAAAAACCAGCCATGTGCTTACCCAGCCTGCTACGCCTTATCTCATCAGGGGAGACTGGACGTAGCTTCCTCTCTGCCTTGATCTCCTCCAGGATCCTCTCGTGGAGGCTGCGGGGCCGTGGTGGGGTCGGTTTCAGTTTCCTTGCCGAGGCCTTGGGATACACAGACAATCATAGGGACATTAAAAAGTGCTTCCTTCAAAGTAGATTTCACACTTTTTTGAAAAAAAAGTGGGATGCTGTGATATGATTTTACATGCATTCAATTTCAAACCTCAACATAAATTGAAAGAGGGTTTTATGCAACGTGATTTGCCAGAGATAAAGGGCTGCTGGCGATAACAGCTGTTAATTGGTATGTGCAACATATTACACACTGCTCTTTTAAGGGATCCTGTTCTATATACAGAAGACAATATTTTTGAAAGCCCAGGCAGAAAATACTATATCTATATATTTGCTGGAACTAAAGATGCTTTTAAAAGCCTCTATTTTGTTAGGAATGAAGCCCACTGGATTACATACAGGATTTAATGGAGGTCGCGATCGGATGAAATCCAGGATTATTTCATGGGCACTCTTTTTTAATCGAGGTGGGATGTCACCGTTGACCTGGAAAGGAGAAAGGGAAATATATATTGCTGTGTTTCACATCTGTATTCATGCAGATGAGATCAAATGAAAACTCACAACCCTGACAGAGCTGCAGTGTTCTGACACCTGCACCAGATGTAAAACCCCACCAGACCTGAGTGGAGCAACAATCCATATGCAGAGCACAGGCAAGCAAAAAATGTACATAGCAGCTTTTCAGCTTTGCTGATAGCTGCAAAATAACTCCAACCGCAGCAGCTTTACGCAGCAATACCTAAGATTTTGAAGTAATGAAACCAAGTATCAAGGTTGCTATTGTGTCTATGGGAGAAGAATGTTTCCTCACTGTAAATCACCTATTTCTGTAGAAAAGGGGCTGGGTGAGGGTTGCTTGCTTTTTTGTTTGGTTTTTCCAGAGACACAGACATTTCTTACTCTGACACCTCATTTAGACGTAAGACCACATACAACACCTCAAAGGGAAGAGTCAGCAATTCACTGTATATACAGGATTTTAAAAGCAATGGAAGTTTTCATATCATATGAAGAATGTATGAATTGTAAGCTGAGAATAAGTGTATGGATTTGCTCAAAAAAAACCCACGTGTCAGGTTCAGTCTTCACAGAGCACAGTGCCCAAGCATACTGGCAGGGGTAAGAGATCATCCTGTATCATATATATCCTTCTGCCACCTCCTCTTACTACACAGATCAGCCCTGTCCTCTAATTTGACAGAAATTTCCATGACACTGTATTGCTTACACCAAGTATCCCATATTTCAGACTTCATTGTTCTTTTTTAAGGGTCAGTTGCCTCTTCTTTTATTTTTTTGGTGGGACCCTATTCATACAAACTCTGTCGCCAGAGTTAAGGCACGTGTCTGGTTTGCCAAATCACATGCCCTTTGGCTAACCAGGACTGCTGCCACCACAAAAAGGGGTTTAAATGTCCATAAGGTCACCTGAATTGAGCTTCACCACTGCCTTTCATACCCAGCTTCCATACAAGATATGCTCACCTCAGACAAGCCCTGTTTCCAGGCTGAGGCCCAGTGACAGCCTCCCTGAGAAGATTCATCCCTTTCCCTCTAAGAAATCATATGCAGAGTCCCTCCTGGGTAGCATTTAATTGCTTTCCTGAGGACTCTTTCTGGAGATATCCTACCCCAGACACGGTCCAAACTCTATTTGTTTCACCCTCTTTAGCTTCCTAAGAGTGAATTTCATGTTGCTTGGCAAAGAATACCAAGCTGCTAAACTCTGCAACATGCATCATCTTCTTAAAAATAGTGCAGAAAAATTAAAATTGAAAAGGTTTATACTAAACTGTGATTTGACATTTCCTGATGAGGAGAATACTATTTTAAGGGGTGTGATTGATTTCTTCTGTTCAAAGACTGAGAAATTTTTTGAGGTCAGCATGCCCTGGAAGATTGTTAATGAAATGAGAAGTCTCTCTTCCCTAAGCTACTGTTCATCAGATGTCAAAGTTGATAGCTGAAGCTGAGAATTATTACCATCAGAACAGCCGTTTTGTAAACTGATAATCTCTGTTTGAGTCTTGGGAAACAACCCTCTGCATGACAATAGTCAATAAATAATACATGTCTCTGAGCCTTTCACCTCAGGGCACTCTAGGCCCTGACTTAATGCCACCAGGGTATAATTAGAATCAGTATTACCATCTGATTGGAAAAGGAGAAATGTAGGATTTGCTTAAGTGATTTTTCACAGGATACATGGGGAGCTGGTGGCCAAGCAAGTGGATGTTTTGCAGCCAACAGGAGAAGAGCAGGAGCACCAGTGGCAGAACCCACCTTCTCATGCTTGGCACCCGAACAAGATACTGACATGAAAGATACTGAAGGGAAACTTTCATCCTCTCTGTACTGACTAGATTCATTTATTTACTCAAACTAACTCTCTCTGTAGTGAGCAACTTCAAATGCATCCTTTACTTTTACATAATTAAAATTCATGGCTCTTGATTAAAGTCTAAATCAGACACATTGCACAGATGCAGCCATGATACATGCAGGGGAAAAAGCCACCAAGGAACAAATTTATCTTTTTTTTTTTTCCTCTCCACATACCAGACTGGCCCCAGCTACAAACCAGTATTTGAATCAATACCTCAAAACACTGAAAAACTACCCTAAGTCTTCATGTGTGTAAAACAGCTTTTGCACAGCAGTATGCATTAAAACTGGCAGTGTGAAGAAAGCTTAATCAGTTATTATAAAAATCAAACATAAATGTAGAGATCTAAACAGCTAACATATAGAAAAATTAGCATGTCATCATTTACCAATAACCTGCTACCATCATATTTTAATATATAAATATGGATTTGCAATTTAAAAAATAATGGCAAATAGTACTTAGTTACATTTGGCTGAATCCCAAAGCTTTTAAAATGGTGATCCCAAACAAGAAGTACATTGCTGATAACTTTCACAAAGAATAACATCACCTATCACAGACACACAATTATCTCAGCCATTTATTCGTTTCACTATAAAAGGTGTCAGCAATAAGTAGGATAGTGCTATCTTTAAATAATAGTACACAGGAAACTGATATTGTTCTGTACTATCTAGAAATTTTCATTTAAAAGGAAATTGCATGGACACTGAAACAGACAGTGGGGACACACTACATCATTTCCAGAACAGCTCACGATACAGTTCTGTGGGGAATTAAAGTATTATAAGTAGGTATCTATTTACCATCTTGCATTTCGCAGACAGTACAGTGTTTTAGTTAACACAGCTGCTACACAATATTTGACACCCCACAGCAAGCTCAAGCAGTGATGTCCAAGAATGAAGTGCTTTGGTACTTCCCATCATGAGGTGCTGTACTCACACTGCTGTCCTGCACATCTACTGCAGGAACAGGTTTATGATACCACATGGTAATCACAGTACTCACACAGGGTCCCTCCTCTGAATACCCCTAAAGCACAATTAGGAACTTCAAAGCTTCCTGCTCTACCCAGGATGACTCCTACACTTCTGTAGAAACATGTGATGAAGGTGTAAAATGAAAAGTTCCCTGCTGAAAGCAACTCACCACAACCAAGTCAGACTTGTGTGTAAGAGAACAACAGACTCTACAATGCCCAGCTGGATAAAGTGGCCAAAGTCTTCTCCTCACATTCTCTGTCCTGCTTGAAGCATATGAAATCTTGCTTATGTAAATACTGTCCATGCACTGTTGTTACTGCACTTAACCTAAGTACTGTAAGATGCTAAATACTGCAAAGAAGTAAATTTAAAAAAAACCCAAAACCAAAAAACCCCATGCCCCAGGATTCTCAGCTTAGTTATTAAATTACTGGATATTTTTGCTAGTAATAGCTTCAACCCATATGTTTAAATTCCTCTTCTGCAACATGGCCAAGCTAATCCCACTACATGACAGGTATCTGTGAAGTGCTCGAATATGACAACAAGAGTGCTGTTACCTAAAAAGAATGTAACTGTTATGTAACATAATGCTGAGTTTGGATAGGGCATAAAAGGTACCAGGCAGGCATGTATTGAGTAAGTAACATAAGAGATATCAGTTACTGTTCAGTAAGCACTGCTCAAGAAATACAGTGAGCAATGCATATTTTGGAAGGGGGGAGATGGGCAGAAAGTAGAGCTAATTGTGAAGCACTGTGAAACTGCAGCTCAACACACATGAATAATAAAAAAACCTAAGCCTACAAGAGTAGCTGAATTCTTAAATCTCTCTATTTCCAGGTGTTGACACTACCAATGTCCACAGCTTTTAGCTTTTGTGAGAGTGGGTGCTCCATTGGCGAAGAAAACTATTAAATCTCTCTAAGGTAGATACTTAAAAATTATAAAATTCTAGAATGAAAGTTATCTTGCTCCCACAGCAATTGCAGTGACAAGGACTCTTGCCTCGGGATAGAGAGATGACAAATCTGGAATTATTTTCAGATGTACTGAAATAGAAATGCCAACGTCACTGAAACAAATGAAACCAATTATTTTACATTTTACATCTTCAAAACATTTTGAATATTTGCACTATAACAATGGGTGAGAACAGGAAGCTCCAGTTACCACTGTCTGTTAGCACAAAGATCTGATACACCAAAATATGGCCTAACAGGAACATCTGTTCCTTCCTTAATTTCTACTCAGAGTACTGAGCAGTCAGGGACAGATCAAGCTACTCTTTTAAACACAGTATTACATTAATATAAAGAACTGTACAGATTTCATGTTGCATTTAATTTACTTTAAAAATATTACTTATTACTTTGAAAATTTACTTAATCTCTTGGTATCATTAGTGGAATACATGTTCTCACAAGCTACTAAGTCTAAAACTACTACCCATAAATTTAAAGCAAAAATTACTTGTAATACAAATTTTGCTGAACATCCATTTTGAATGATAGAAATAAACATTATCCATCTTTCCTAGACTGCCTTAAAATTCAGATTTGGGGTCCTCCTCCTTTTCTCCTATTCTCAAGAACCACAAGGTTTTCTGCTGATGGGAATCCATACAATCAGCTTCAACCCATATTAGGCAGTTAGAAGATGCTGTATCTATGCAATCTAACTAAACTTGTAATTCTGTGTGAGTCCTTCAGGTTCCACACGTTCCATGTCAAGCTGCACTCCTATTGTTGAACAAGCTTTTCACAGCCTTCAAGCAGACCCTGAGACAGGATCCAAGTTACTGAATTAAAGGTTTCCAGTAAGAAAGAAGTGACTTCTCTAACAGAATGTCATCAGCAGTTGTCAGACTAAGCCAGCAATTGCATCACAAACAGCCCTACAGGTACTGTACCTGCAGCTGATTGTAATCCCAATTCATATTTATGCCCAGAGTTCACTTTGGACAATCTATCCAGAAGACAAGATAGCAGGCCAAAAATATATGCTTCCAGAGATTTTGTACAGAGCCAGAGTCTGGATAAGCAGAGCAGCAGCTGTGCCCCCAAGATGTACCACATAATGAAGGAAATCTCTTCTGAAGAGGCAGGAGCTTGCTTAGCAGATGAACTAAAAGCCAGTCTGACAAAAGCAAAATTAGATGACCCAGGGGTACCCATTCAAACAAAACTACAGTCCTGATTGCATACAGTAATTAAGGTCCTGAGGGGACGCTTTTGTAGTGGGTAGTAGGAACACTTAGCACAGTTCTCTGACTTGTTAGTGGAAAGACAGATAACATCATTACCTGGGTAGGTATTTTACCCTATTAATTTAACATTTAAGCAACATCAGAAAATAAATACAATCGGATACTCTAAATCCAGATCTTGATTAGGAAAGTATTTTCAGCTCAAACATAAAAAGCATTTATACTACACACTTTCTGCCTTTCTCATCTGCCTCCCTTACTCCTCACCTTCCCCTCTGAACTTTTTTGGGGGACCACAGCTTTCTCACTATGTGAAGATTTGTCAGGAGAGTAAATACATCTAAATACCGAATATTCTAAGACAATGTAACTAATGACAGGTGAAGTAAGGTGTAAGGTATAAATATTGATATTGGCCAAATACATGACTCTGACAAAGGGATTTAAAATGTCCTGCCAGGGATAAGACACCCTTTAGATCAGCTGCTAGATGAAAAGGAAGAACATCTTAACGTTGAAAAAAATATAACCCAAAAGGACAGGAAGAGCAGGGAGACATCAGTAAATATCAAATGGGTTCTGATAAAAAGAGTGCCTCAAGTCAATTTTACAAGCACCTTTATGAGGATCTAAGAGGAGAAGACCCATGAACACTCTCCAGCTTGCTGTGGCATACTGTCTTGACTTGAAAACAACAAGAGAATATGCTGAAAATAACTGAGCTCAACTTCTACAAATGGAAGACTTTTTTTTTTTTTTACATAGATTATTCCTTGAAAATTCATAATCATGGTAATGCAAGTTTTCAAACGCTGTGATACAGGCAGTTTTCAACCACTGTAGGTTTTGCTTTCCCATGGCAGTATCATTCATGGTAGCACTTTACATTCTGGAATACCAAAAACTATGTTGGAGCTCAAGATAAATGTTCTCTCCAATAAGAAAAGTCTAAAACAATCTCTCAGTGGAAAGCATGACAGGACTTTTGAAGTTAAAAGTTAAAGTTATCACAAACCCAACACAAGCGTTTTGTTCAAGCATATGATGGGTAGGCATGTCTTTCAGAATTTTAAATGCCTACCACATGGAAAAAAGAGTACACTACATGTGTTGGTTTCATGTCCTCTCACTCAATGCACTGTGCAAATTTATGATGCCACATAAACCCCATGAACATTAGTGTCTCTATGAAACGATAATTTCAAGATTCTCAGAAAAAAAAAAAAGACAAAAAGAAGATAGAAAAAGGAAAATAACATTTTAGATTTGACAAACTGCAGTGATTCTCTTGACTTACCATGACCTTCCTTAAGGTGTAGCGTTTGGATCTAATATCATCCATCAGCATCTCATAGGGTGTGAGCTGATATTCTATGGGGAGTGGGTTGTACTGACGCTCTTGAACTTTCTTAAGTTTAACACCATTCCGTAAATCTCTCATCACTTGCACCCAAAAACGAGCCTGAAGACGAAAAGTTTTATTTCATACCTTACCCTTGAATACCACCTCACATTAGACCAAAGTTGTTCATTTTCCTTCCAGGACACCATCATATATTTACAGCTGTACTATTTTATTTTTAACACATCAACCAAACCCTATTTTATTTTATGTAAACTTATTTTTAACACTCATGAACATAAAAAAAAAACTTTGTTGCAACTCAGCAGGACTAATACCTAATCTAAATTTCTTTCAGTTTAAAGCCATTCCATCATGTTCTGTCACTAAATGTCATTATAAAAAATCCCTCTCCAGCTCTCTTGGAGGCTTCCTTTAGGTATTGGAAGGCTGCCCTAAGGTCTCCCTGGAGCCTTCTCTTCTCTGGGCTGAACAATCCCAGCTGTCTCAGCCTGTTTCTATAGGAGAGGTGCTTCAGCCCTCTGAGCATCTGTTTGGCCTCCTCTGGACTCAATCCAGTGGGTCCACATCCTTCTTATGTTGGGAGCTACAGAGATGGACACTATTTCAGGTGGGGTCTCATGAGGGTGGAGGTAATAATGCCTTAGTTAAGCTTTATAAAGGAAAATAAACTGCCAGTAGTGATGCTGAATCACTATGCCATTTTTGTCTTACCCAGTCAGCATTTTTTAGTTCATCAAGATCCGTGCTGGATTCATCACTTGCCTCTTTGTCCATTTCCTGAATCTTCTTCAGGTTCTGCCAATGGAAAGAAAATGAGTCAATAAATGAACAGTGGCATTACTCTCAAGTAAAACTGAAGCTTAATTTTTAATCTCTTGTATCGTGTTGTTCGGGTATTCTACTGAATGTTTTATGACTTGAACAGCAATACTGTAAAAGTAACTTGAAACACTATTTGAGTACATATCTCTTCCTTGGAAAGTTAACCTTAAATGCTGGGAACAAATGTTAAGTTTTGAGTATGGAAGTACTTCAGATAATAACACATTGGAGGAAAAACCATACATTAAAATGTTTGCATCCCTAAATTTCTATATGCACAGAAAAAAACCTGAACCACCTATCAGACCTGTTAAGCTGCAACACAGAAAATATTACCAGCTTGATAAGGATCCATTCATACCAAAATTAATGCTTGTTGAATTCAAGGCAGCTCCTTTTTGTAGAAGAAGAAATAAACTATGAGAAGTCCTTTACATTGAATAGTGACAGAATTGCATATATATATTGCAATTAATTAGTCTGTATAACATGAGTGTAGATTCTGAAATATCAATAATAAAATCATGTGAGGAAGAGAAACAGATCTTTCAAAGACGAAAACTGCTACTTATGAACAAGATCAGATCATGCAAATATGGAAAAGATTGTGTGCAAAGGGGCAAAGAAAAGGCTTTCATATCAACAAGAATACGAAAAACAAAAGTTACAGTAGACCAAAGAACAGGCAAGCTTGAACACAGAAGGCTGTGGCTTTACACAAATCTTCTTACATATATCAACACCTGTCTATTCAAAATGCTATTTTATGTTGTTGTTGTTTACTTTTGTATTGAAATGTTTTGGAATCAGCAAGTACAAGCAATTTCTCAGCAATGTACTTCACTTTTACAGAGAGTTTTCCAGGAAATCTTTAACAATTTTTAATTTGATTTATTTTCTAAGTACTCACTAATATATCTGAAATGGATATTTAAGTCTTCTGCTAACTACTTGTTTTTATTTTATGAGACTAAAGCCACAGGTCAGAGATCTGACAGACATATCTACCAAAAGTAGTTCTATCTTTTAAGCACTTAAGCTTTTCCTTTAATGGAACTGAACAATCAGTCTCAATTCAGCTTCTGAGCTTTCAAGAGAAAATAAAAATAAGCATACTTTTTAAAACTTTTTTTTCCCCCTGGAAGTAGTTCCTAAACTGCTAGCATTTCAGTGTAAGAAATGGAAGCACTGGAAGAGTGCTTAACTTGCACATTTAACAGTGCAAGCATCTACCAAAGCTGGCTGCAGAGACAGGACATGTGAGTCAGCTACCACAGAGGTTTTGGAGAGAGACCAGATGGGCTCTTTATTGTCCTATTTATGTAAGTAACACAACTGAGTTAGTATCACAGAAGAAATACTACCATTGCCCTATCAAAATAAAATACTTAATTTACAAGAAGACTCTAAAAAACCATAAATCACCCACACTAACAAAAGCAGATACATCATGGGACAATGTGGGAACATTTTGGCATGACTTGCAGCATCACAACAGGATACCCAACTGGGAAAGAATGTTTTCATGGAAACTTCTGCTGGTCCTGGCGCTGTGGTCAGTCTGACACTTACAGGCAATCACCCTTTCCAAGTGAAAAATGGAAAAATTGAAAGAATGGGTAACATAAGGACCTTGCTTATGTGTATTCTGCTGTCCAGGGTTTCTTCTTTTCTGTATCATACAGTTGGGGTAATAATTTCAAATACAGTAACTGTGAACTGTAAACTACTTTCTTTCTTGCAAAGTGCTAACATCTACTGGTAAATTGCAAAATATAACATCCGATACTTTTTCCTTTATCTCTTTGCAATCAAAAAGACAACTTCAGTAAATGGGTTTGCAACTGTCAGATCTGCTCCTCCTTCCCATACTGGAAGGTACACTTTAATTTTTTTAAAAATTAACATGTTCCATCTGCTTAACCTATACTTCAGCTATTCAACAAGTCTGGTGACAATCACCCATCTCAGCAACCGTGCTCCCTACCATACGGTTTACGGGGCTGGTTTATGCCCAAGGGCTGATGCTTTTCATTGACATAAATATTTCATGAAGCTAGAAGAGATTACAACCTGTTTTTCTTAACAGCAGAAAAGAAGAAGGGGGAAAAAAACCATTTTGAGCAGCTGAAAGATCTTCCAAATAAGGCAAGCATCTAATTAGTTTCTCTGGAACATAGCTAGAGGGGCAGTTCCTACCCAAGGAAGCACAGGTGTAAGTGATGCTGGCTACCATGCACCAGAGAGCTGCAGCAGCAAAACCTGCCAGCCAAGAGTTGAAGTCTCTCCAAGTGCAGTTTTATGATCCAAATGCACTGGTACAAGCACAGGCTACTGCCAAAGCTGTGCTTCTTTTACTCCCCATCCCTGTGGCGAGTGCTTGGCTGCAGCTCTGGTACCACAGACACACACTTTGTAGGGACAGTTCATTCCCTTCCCTGGCACCTGGCTCTGGCCCCTAAATGCAGCTCACCATGCAATTCGTGGAGAAGAGTAGAAAATAAAGGAATTTCCATCATTAAAGAACTAACAAAGCTTTGGAAGAAACCAGCAAGCACTCTTGCTGTTTGTAGGAAGTGTTTAGGAAGGCTTCTTTAACTCTTCTACACCTGTCAGGTGCTGCTTGGGAAGGAATAAATTCACTGTGACAAATTACAATGTTTAAATTTGTAGACTAAATGGAACATTAGGGTTTCCCTCCAGCAACCCCAGCCAGCATCAGTGGGTTTCTGCCTCTGTTTCAACAGTAAATTACAGAAACCAACATATTTAAAATACAATAGACCCTTTGTCAGAATTCAACTGTGTTCCAAAACCTGCAAGTAACCTCAGCTGCTGCTGCTGTAGCCACATGCACTTACCCTTGGGACAATGGCTTAAGGAAAGCTATTACAGTATAATAAATACATGGCCTAAATGGATTTCCATTCCAGAAAGCAGAAACATCTTAAAAGGGTTTTTCTAAATGATCGCAGAACCTGGAACCCATACCACAGACCAAATTCACCTATTACAGCCTGGGCATTTGTTCAGGAAATAAGGGTTGGATGTGTAGGAAATGACTGTTTCAAGAGCTTTCACTTTTTTTTTTAAACCTTTACAGTATTTGGCCATTTTTTTAAAAGACTGCATTTTGTGATAAAAGCCAGTAATAAAAATATCAAATGTCTTCAAACCTCTTTCTGCACTATTAAAAGCAGGCCCTTGATTTGCTGCTGCTGTGTGGCCCACATTTGAGATGTGCTCTTCTGTGCTCAGTGACAGATGGGAGTTTATATAAAACTCTTGTCAGCACAGTGTCAGACTCCTTTCCATAAAATGCTTTCTAAAACACAATGCTTTAATGAATGTGGTATTCTAGGGAATCCAGACCTGGACTTTGCCTTTCACCAATTGTAAAACACAGTCTACTGCGGCTCCCAATTTATACTCTAAATTAGGAGTCCCTTGTTCACTGATTAAATTGATTCTTACACTGCTATCTGTGAAACTAGTAAAACATTCTTGCACATCTAGGCTCAATTTAAAAATACATTAACATGCACGTATGGGAAAAAACTGCTTTTATATACCTTCAGCTATTCAACATGGGTTTAAATTCCAAGGGCTTAGGCAGCAGCATTACTCTAGGCCTTTGAAAAGACTCCAAACCCATTTAATTCAAACTGGGAATGGGATCAGTTGAATCAGTCCCTGAACACCTCAAGCTGATAGCAGACAAAGTTCTTCATGTGTAGAGGTAGGGGCTGATGCACTTTGCTCAGCTCTGGAGAGGGCAATAGTCACCATGATGCTCAACATAACTGTGCAAGAAGAAGCAAAAAAACCCAAACCAAGGGCATGTAACACTGATTGAGTGACAGTGTCTGCTCCACTTAAGAAGACAAAAACAAACCCTCCCCTGCCCAACGCAAACCAGCAGCATTTTCCCTTATTAAATGTCCTACATTGAGGGATCAAACTGATCATGATGGAGCTGCAAGCCTGATAACAAAACAGCTGCAAAAGTGGAGTCACTGGAGACTTGGAATTGTAGGCAAAAGTGAAATTATGAGCTGAAAAGTTTGTGAATTAATTTATTTCTCCAGCTGTGCTCTCTGAAAATCCAAGCAGCAGAGTTTTTGACAGCTTTTGCAGTCACAAGACTTTTGAGAGTAACTTGGCTAATGACTCTATTTCCAAAATAAGTTAGCCATTAACATTGTTTAGGTACCTATTAACTACCTCCATTATCATATTTTGTACAAATAATACAGCAGTACAGCCACCTGACTTTTTCATTAGCTGTTTTCCAACTGAATCTTTGTATGGCATGAAACTAGGAAGAAAAGAAAGGAACTATTTAATTTCTATACATGTACTTAATTAGATGTATGTTTACATTTCATACAGATTTGATTGAAATATATAACCAGGCAGACTGAAAGAATTGTGTTTTTGCATCAGAAAGGACAGAAATGAAAGGCAACATGTTTTAAAAGAACAGTACAAAGACAACAGATTGGGAGCTTTCTCTATGTTCTACCAAAAGCCTAATTAAAAGGCACACTGTGGATAATGAAATTATGGATGAGTTTTTGATGAGCATGGATTTTCAGTGCAATTAGAGATGTGGGCAATTATAAAAATATACAAAGCCTTAATTAGTTTTGGAAGGAATATTAATTTTGATGCTCTAGGGTGTACATCAATCTCTAAAACTTTTTGAGATACAAGTCACACCTACTGCAACAGATCTGCCTATTGGACCCTTATCTCACATTCTATGCTGGCCAGCATCACATGGTGTTTTTTAGCACCTGTGCCAGTTGTCACCCACAGGTCTACATCCTACAGGCCAGCATCACCTTTATTGGTACCACCCCCAGAGTCACAAAGGGTTTGAGGCTGGAAGAGAACTCTGGAAGTCAGCTGTTCCAACCTCCCAGGGCCACCCAGAGCCAGCTGTCCAGCATCATGTCCAGGCAGCTTTTGATTACCTCCAGGGACAGAGAATCCACAGCCTCCCCAGAAAACCTTTGTCAGGGTTCAGTCACCCTCACAGTAAAAACAGTATTTCTCTCTGTTCAGAGGAAACCTTCTGTGTTTTAGTTTGTGTTCATTGCCTCTGCTCCTGTCACTGGGCACCACTGAAAAGAGCCTGGTGCTCCCCTAAGGTATTTAGAGACATTCATGAGATCCCCCTGACCCTTCTCTTGTCCAGACTGAACAGCCCTGGGTCTCTCTGCCTTTTCTCACAGGAGAGCTATTTCAGCTCCTCATCATCTTTGTGGCCCTTCCCTGGACTCTCTCCATTTTGTCAATGTCTCTGCTGTACTGAGGAGCCCAGAGCTGGACTCAGCACTGCAGCTGTGGCCACACCAGCGCTGAGCAGAGGGGAAGGATCACCTCCCTCAATCTGCTGGCAACATTCCTGCAGCCTGGGACACCATAAGGTTTCTCTGCAGCAAGGGCACATTGCTGGCTTGCTCAGCCATGAAGTGCATGTGGAACATTAACTCCAGGAGAAGGCAAGACCAGGCAGTAACAGGAAGCTAAAGGAGGACTAGGGCAGAAATGCCTTCCACAAAGCAGGTTTACAATGTGGATACAGCCCTGGTGAATCCCTTGTTTGATCCAGAGCAGCAATTTTGCATTCCTTTGCTTGCAGTCTCTCCCTGTCTACCTCAGTCACAGCTGATGCCATTTCTGAGCAATGTGTGTGATCTTTTCACAGCAGGAACATTTGTTTTATCTCATGGATATCACTTATTTATGCCTACAATTCTGTCTATGGCCAGATGCCCCAAAGGCTATGTCAATGACTTTTGGACAATCCTGAAAAAGATGAATCTTTTCTTTTACATGGGTCTGTTTTTAGCAGATAGTCAAACTACCTTGCCCCCTGTCATACATGTCTGCATTTCCTTCACCCTATGGACCATTTTCCCCCCAAAGCAATTTTAAAAAGGGAGAGAATCCTTTTCTGGGGGATTTTCTTACTGCAATTTTGAAAGCTCATTTCTTGACATGAAAAACAAGCTGTACTCCATCTTTGTTATCAGCTGTAAAAGCTTAAACAGCAGGACACAAGAGTTAGGAGGTCTTGGCCCATCAGAAGACCCCTCCTGGATAGCAGCAGATGGTACCCAGGGTGGGTCTGCAGCAAGGCACCTTTCACAGAGCCTAAGCAGCATGCAGATGCTGCCAGCAAGCTGAAAAACACTCAGTAAACTTGCTAAGAAAACTTCAAAAGAAACTTGCAAAAAGAAAAATTTTAGTTGTTTACTTTTTTAAACTATTGCAACAGTAGTACCACATCTTTCTCAACTCTGTCCATCCTGTGCATCCACTACATGAAACATTTCACTCTCTTTAAGAATGGAATTACCATCTCCCTGTCTGCAAGTCAGCTTTACTGCTGACCTTTCAGACTGGAAATAACCATATGGCATCAATTATGTGACAAAGTGCCTTAAACATTCTACTTGACATCCATTGAGATGATCTGAAGGGCTCACTCATCGTTTCATCATTTCTGATTAATACACTCACCCAATCTCATGCCAGCAAAACCCTTTGTGAATCTACGCTCTATTTCTTATGTGACAGATGATGACAGGGGAACACATGACTCCTCGGTCTATATACCAGTATTAAAACATATTACAACCTATAGACCTATCACTCCTAACTAGCAATCTGTCCCTCTTGAAATCCTGGACTTTCAAAGTCCTGCTAAGTTTTTATAGGGCCAAATTGAAAGCAGCATCACAGCAATATTTTTTGCCTGCATCTTTCACAGTTTATTTCCCATCTAAACATGTTCTAGGCTGCAGCATAATATAGGTCAGATTTAGTTCACTCCAAGCAAGTGAATTTTTACAGACAAAAATTCTCCCTCTTCCACTACAGTGAAGCTGCCTATTTAAGCATTTACTGGCCAAAAAATATGAACCTCTTGTACCTGGGAAACAGATACTCAGGTGCCACTCAATGGCCCTAGAAGCAATCCAAGTAATTTCAAAGTAATCTTTATCCACAGGAAAGTTATTTTAAATAATTTGGGAGGATTCTCTCCCCTTTCTGGTGTTTTTAATTTCATTTTGATTTCACATCCACAACTGCATCTAGGTCTGAGGGAATCTAAAGGAAGATCTCCAAATTAAGCTTTATTTTTTGAAAACAACTAACAATTTAAAATTCCTGGCATCCTTAATGTCAAACCCACAATATTACACAGTATATTTTTTTAATTCAAACTGATGTATGTAACTTGGTTTTTTCCCCCCAGTTCTCTGCCAATACAACCACAAATCCACAATAACAAAATTTCCTTACTGAAGTATTCACTGTTTATCTCCTTTATACCCATTACTTATATGACAATAACAAAAGGAAAAGAAGAAAGGAATTTACTAGAAGAGTATTTAACTGTACTCCTCATGACTTAAGATTCTGTTATTTGCAAGACAGAAGAGCATGTAAACAATAGCTCAGCTTTTATTGGCATAAACCTTACGTGATCATATGATCCCTACTTGCCTCAAGTATAAACTACAAAGGTCATTTTAAAAAGGTGCAACAAGATTTACAGCATTCCATCTCATATTTTCTTCATACCTATTTTTTATTTTGTATGCTATTATTTTCAAAATTAAATACCTTCCAAATCTATGGTTAGATAAAAGCTATGACCAAGGACTAAGTACATAATAAACTCAAGGTACTCAGATTCCAAAAGCTGCTTCCAAGGTAATTTTCTTGGTAGTTACTCACATGCCTACTGAGGGACTGATCCAGACTAAAATGAAATCAAAAGGTCAAAATTCTGGCCCTGGTTAGGTGCAGCAATAAAAGTCTTACTGATTCAGTAGGGCCAAAATTCCATCTACAAGGATTACTTCCTTTGACCTAAATGTGCTTTGAATCAATGCCTAATAGTCTGTGAGAGGCAAATGGTTTCTTTCATTTGGGATTAACTCATAGTATGCTCTATGGTGTGATCAGATGTTATTGTGTTTTTATGCCCAATGATAAGGTGATTAAATAATTTGCAAATTCAAAATGCCTTTCCACATTTTAAAATAATTTTTAAAAGATTATTGTTAAGACATGATTTTACATGGTTATAGCCCACAATATTTTACTTTGACATAGACAACAGAGATGCCCTGTTACTGCTCACTGTGGCCAAGGTGTTTGAGAACTATTGGAAGCATAATTCCTCTCTGAGCAGAAAGAAGAACTCTGAAGGGTCTTATCTTTGAGGCTCAACATGGACTTTGCAACAGCTGTTGAGTGAGGTGTCTCCAGCACAGGTCCTTCAAATAATATATCCAGTAGTTAAAAGCCAGGATGTGAAATTAATGATGTCAAGGTTTGGGAAGACAGATTTAGCATGGAGATCTTGTATCCTGACTGCTCCCTATATCAGGGGCATCAGATGCAGATGTCCCATAACACAGGCACTTCAGGAAACAAGTGGCTCTTTAGCCATGCTGACACTGTCAAAATTATCCTGGTATGACACTGCTTCAGTTTAAAAATTGTTTTCAGTTTGAATAGGACTGGAGAAGAAGTGGAGATCAAATGTGACCCTCTGCAGCAGAAAAATATCTCAGAAGGATTCTCCCTCTTGGATGATGCATCTTACCCAGGAAGGAAAGAGCAGCAGCCCTTATGTCCCTCACTAGTTTGCATCTTCCAACTTCAGCGTGATTAAAGCTCTCTCGTGCTGCTCTGAGGCTCATCTGACCCTTTAATGAGCTGATGCAGATCATTAACCTGACAAGGAGTTACTCCTTTATTTTTTGTTTTGCTTGATATTTATTGCATTTATTCCCTAGAACCAGAAGAAGGAAAACAGTGGGAGTACATGCACATGGGTGGAACAGCTCTCTGTCTCTTTCAGCAGCAAAATTTTTAGGTCAGCCTGTAAAATCTTATCCTGCTTTTCAAAGGTACTGTAGATCTTGACTTACAAAAGAAAAGAAAATCCTTCAGGGATTTATTAAGAAAAAAAATTATGAAAGCGTTGTTACTTGACAAGTTGGCTTTGGTGAAGAAACCAGCTTTGAGAAATGAGTTTCCCTGCCTGCCCTTTCCCTCACCCACCAGTTTTTCAGTGTTACCAGCACCCAGACTGTTTTAATACAAATTGTTCATGTGGCCACTCTGCAGGCCAGATCACTGAAACTATCTGCAGAAAATACCATCCTTAAAGTCACTCTTCTGCCAGACCCATTAATTGCAGTGGTTCACAGGATGGCTTTTCAGCCAACAATAACAGCCAAACAGGCAGTGAACACAAGCAGCGTGACCTGAAGGGGAAAATTTTTCTATTTTTAAAGTCGGCTCTGCTGTGAAACCACTGTGACAGACAACAAACCAATCACACAGCAAAAGGCAAGAGAAGCTGCTGACTGGGGACAAAATACAAGCAAGAAGAATCTCAGCTAATTCTCAGCAAAGAGAATTCCCTCATGGGAAGGAGCTGAGGAAGAACAGGCAAAGCTCTGACACTTCATAACATCCCCAAAATACCAGAGAAGCTTTTAGACTCCAATATATTGCATACATGCATGAAGGAATGGGTACATGCTTGCAATGTGTTACCCTCCAAGAAAATCATCTGTTTTACTCCCAAATAGACTAGTCACAATTAGTAACAAATTCTGATGGATATAAATGGTTACAGGCCAAAATTTAAAAAAAACCCTCAGCTGAAGAACTGTTCTCCCTGAAAACCACAGATCATCTCCTCAAGCATCTGACATTCTCTACTGGCTGGGTACAGAAGCGATTTTGTAAGCTGAATTCACATGGGTGATGAGCTCAAAAGCAGAAAACCTTCTCAGACTGCTTACCTCTTTTGCACTTTTAATTTTGGCCAGGAACGTGTAAAGCTCCATTGTTTCAGCAAACAGAGCCCGACACACAGCTTGATAGTGGTTGGGTGCCTCTGATCGGGTTGGCAGGTGGGCAGCACACAGCTAGGGAGAAAAATAAATAACAGCATCAAAACAATGCCCCATTGCTTTCATTAATGCTACAGTGCATGAGATAACATGGAAGTGAATGCAACCGAGTATCAAGGGCACAGGCACTCATGAGACATTTCAATTTAGCCAGAAAATGAGGTGTATTTTCTAAACCTTCTGTTCCTATTTGATTTTATGAGAAGAGTACTATAGGAATGGTAAGGGGCCTGGTTGACCATGTTCTGGAAAACCAAGACATTGCATTTTCCAAAACATTGCATTTTACCAAAAACCCCAAACAACCAAACCAAACCAAACCAAACCAAACCAAACCAAACCAAACCAAAAGAACCATAATTCAACATAATTGTGAAAGCAAGCCATCTTGCAGTAGCAAATTTTTGGAAAACATACTTAATTCAAACAAGCTTCAACAGTAAGTGCTGTTTAAGAATTCCTATGAATGTGGAAGAGAAGTGTATCCCTACCAGTTTATGAAAGGATGGAAGGCAAAGCAAGGAAAGAAGTACAGTGTAATCATCAAGCTGAAACTCTGATCAGATTTATTTCAAGCAGTACAAAGATTTTAAAAATCAGCAAGAGCTGTGGAAGCACAAGCTTGTTTCTTCACCTCAAGCCATTCATGAACATTTCCAAACACAGGCATAGCTAATGCAAAGGCACAGTGACAGGTGTTTCCATGTACACTAAACTTGGAAAACTCTGAAAGCCTACTCAAATCACTAAAAATTATTCACAATTACCGATGAACGGTCAGTCCAGCATTGCTTTTAGAGTAAAACATGCAGCTCCCATTTCCAACAAGGGAAGTTTCACTGAAACCAGCCTTTACATTTCAAACTGAGAACCTGAATGCTATGAGCAACATCCAGTTTCATGAACATGAACATCCAGATTTTACTACTGTAGAATAGCTCAACATAGATGCTAATAGTTGTAATATCATTTTTCCCCTAAGTCAAATCCATCACCTGCAAGTATTCATCATGGAAATATCAGCTGAAAACAGACAGAATAAAATAACACCTGTAATTTCTTTCCCAAACAGTTTTAAATTAAAAAAAACCCCATAGTCTTAATCAAGGCCTTAAAATTTGTCTTGTTTCTGTGGTTGTATAGTAACTGTTTCTTTTACATATAGCTACATTCATGCCTTCAGAACAAAAGCTTGAGACAAAAGCCTCTTAATTAGCCTAGTGGCATACTTGTCTAAATCTCTCCTGTTACTACAGTGAATGCAGTGGTTACAAGGGGCATGATGCTTGTAAAGCTCAGGCTGCTTTTCCATATTGCTTTCCATTTGATTTAAATCCACACTGCCACTAAAAGGTGTGGTCCTGTGGCCTCCAGCTGTATGAATCCACAGATGCCCTTATGCTGGCACGGGAGTTCGTGCCCTAACTCAGGGAGGATTACTCATCCAGACAAAAATTAACAATGTGAAGGAAGTGGAGCAGGAGACAATTACTCTTCGTGGCATGGACACACACAGAAGTGAAGGCAAAAAGGAGCATGGAGAATGTGCTGCCAGGGTGGGAAAAGGGAGGAAGGGCTGAACAATTGTGTTTGGGTGCAGTCAGATTTAGACTGGCTCAATCTCATTGACAAGTTGCTCTCTGAGGCCATAGGCCCCTTGCTATCTTTTATTTCTTTCCATTAGAACAATAATACAGAGCTCAGTGGTCAGATTTGGTCAACTCCTTTGATAAACTTCTACAGGCACAATTTGGACTCCTGCAATACCCTGTTCTGATTATGTACCCCTATGTATTTATCTCTTTTAGTTGTAAAAAAGAATATACATACAGAACGTTTATATATATGTGTATGTATATTTTTATTCCTTCCTATGTTTTCCTTCCATGTAGAAAATGCAAGGCAGCCATGTTTATGAAATTGCCTTTGGTCCCTACACTTCAAATTTTATGCTGTTTTACAGTGGATGGCCAAAATTTTCTTACACTCTTCAAATTTATTTCTGGATAATCACAAGGACATATTTGACATATGTCTCCCTTTTCTCCCCATCCCCCCACTTTTTTCCTTTTTTCTCCTTTCCTTTCCCCTCCATTTTTTTCTCCTTTCCTTTTTTCTTTTTCTTTTTAACAAATCAGATCATCTCCTTTGTAGATAAAGGGAGAAAAACCAAAACAGACGCACGCCTAATGTGTGCAATAGTGATAACACATACCAAAAAGATAGAATCTACTAAACATTTCCCTTAATTTAATGAAAATATTAGAACACTAGACCAAATTCTGAGTATGGTTGTCTTCTTTTTTCTCAATAATGGATCATGTCCTTACTTGCCTTACTACGTTTTCATTTTCTGGCTATTAATTATGATACAGATAAAAGAGTTTCATTCTAAAATACACCTCTTACAAGAATAAAAATAATAGCAGCAGCAATTTCAAGAAAGGTCATAAAATGGTACAAGTCTTCATAGCTGAGAATAAAATTTTGTTATACAGACTGCACACAGGTTTTTAAGAATAATTTCATTCTTTATTCAGAGGCATGTTAATTAGAAACAATTTGCATCAATATTGAGAAAGTTAATGAAATGTAGCAGTGACTAGTTCAAGCAGAGAATGATTGTAATATTGATTCTATTATTGAACATGAAGTAAAGCAAAAAAAAAAAAAGCCTGCTGCTGAACTAAAGTTACAAAAGCAACCACATAAAACCTGACCATTTGTTTGGCAAACATTAGGCTGCAGGTATTAAAAGAGGGCCAGCAGCTCCTACTAACATTCATGTTCTGAGAAATCAGTCTCTGAGTGATCTTATACTATGTGGAGATGCATTACATAATAAAACTCCTTGTGGTAATATTAAGTCAAATGACTTAACATAAATTTTTTGGATTAGGGAAGGTAAGCCTGAAGAAAAAGGAAAATGTAAATAGGACAGACTGATTTTTTTCCCCCTTCATTGTAATATATTTTACTTGCACTGGTTTAGAACGCTTGACAAGCTGTCACTTCTGCGTGAAAAAATGCTACAAAATCCAGGCAGACAAGGCAAATCAAGTACGAAATGTCACTTCTAGCCTGAGTTCAGGATGTTTATCCACTTTAAGAAATTTAAAATCTTTAAGTTTGTGGTAGTGGTGTTTGAAAAACTATGTTACTATAACACACAAGAAAAATTCCAGTTAAAATGTTTTAATAACTGAGATATCAAAGGACAGCCACCTAATAAACTCCTCCTCTTACCACGTCATAGTGGTAGTGGTGCAAGAAGGATTAAGATCACATATACAGTCTTTTCCAGTCATTTTGAGGTTGTATGCTTATTCTGACACTTGCCTTTTCATCCCTCATGATACAACTTAAAACTACCTTAAGGGGAATGAACTCGAACAGTGCCCAGAGCTTAATACAAGGGCTGTTTGTTCTGCTTCCAAGAAGTCTCAAAAAATATGGCTCAAAACAGATTATGTAGTCTTTGCAAACTGGTGAAATAATAAAAATATTATGAACTACTGAAACATTAACTAGCTCAGTCTGTAAATATTTCCATTTTCAATCATTGTGAAGAGCTGGGGTTTTAATTTTTTTTCTAACTGAGCCTATCCAAAACCCCAGCTTGACCCAAAGCATTCAATCTTTGCTTAGATCACTAAGAAGATTAGAGGCTGTTTCCATCCACATTCAGGGTTCACAGGAAAAAAAAGGCATTATGTAAATATCACAGCCTTGCCAGCTCCTCCAACTTCATCCTCAGTTGACTAGGAAACAGGGTGCACCAAGCCAAAGCAGCGCTAACAGGAATCACAATTTAACCATCTGAAGAGATCAAACAGCATTTCTTACATTTGTTTGAATATATTCCAGTAAAGCCTCCATAAAATTACAAAAAATACAACTGACTCAGCCACTAAAATGCAGGTAAGTTTTGCAAAACCTTTTTGGCTAGATGTATACTGGAAGCTTCATCAAAACACCTGGGCTGCTGGAATTAAGATTTCAGAAGACAAAAAGTGTTTCCACTTGTAATCATTTGGGCAGAGGGCCTGTATGAATGCACCACAAAGAAGAAAAGGATTTCTTTTTCCCATGGGCCACAAAGACAGGCCATTGATATTATGCAAAACATATTACCAGCCTGCAAATGCCAGGCTTGTTAAGTGCTTTGAAAGCCTTGGAGTATTAGCAGAGACTTAAAAGACGTACTTTTTCTTAAGCAACAAGAAGAAATTACTTCAACCAGCAGATCACTGAACATGCAAGTGTACTAGTGTACTATTTGCCTCATCCTTTGCAGTATGGTACGGCAACAGGTTCGTAAAATAAAACTCAGCTTGAGATGCCTTTTCAAGTCAAGGCTATTTTCTGAAAGATTTTACCTCCATGAAGATAAATTAGAGTTTATGATTAGGCTTTTTTTCTCATATATATCCTTCTTCATATGAGTATGAACTTCAAGGAGCCACATGCCTCACCAGAGAAATCTTACCAAGACAGTACCTGCATGTTTGTAAAACTCAACCAAGCATTCTGCTTTGCTTTATTATCTAGAATAATGTTGAGGAATGGGCTGTTCACAAGAATAAGTGTTTTCTCATGAGTTTATAAGATATTTCTGCCTGCTAGGACCACCCCTGTGCATAATACCCACAACTCAGGCACAGTACAAGTTTCCAGGTGCCTTTTATAACACCTGGAGCCAGTTCCCCTGCTTCCCAGCACTTCAGAGCTGCTCTCTCAAATATTCCAGGCAGAGATTTGCCCCTGGCTCTGCTACTTGTAACTGCAATGGGCAAGGACTGCCTGATCCCTCTGATAAAGGATTCTAGGAGAATACCACCGAGGAAAGACTGCAGTAAGACAAAAGGGATGGGAGCAGAGTTAGCTATTAATCCACAAAATAAAATAACAGAAAATACAGAAAGTATTCACAAAAAGTTACTCTTCACCTGCAAAAGTCTGGTAACTTTTTAATTGACATTTTAAATGATCTTTTCCAAATGCCATAGAATGTCCAATTGCTTGATGTGTGAGCTCCTAGTTCATTTTGCATGCCTCAAGGAAAAGGTTTTGTGGAAATTGAAGCAAATTGCTAATACCAAGCACATCTACCTCAGTATTTAAGTGCTCTCCAGCACTCTGGTAGGGCCTTCCCTTGTGCTGGTAATTGTTGTTTTGATCAACACTTTGGGGTGGACAAGAGAACTACTACAAAATTCTCTACTTTCACAATTTCCAAATTAAATGTTTAAAGTGATCCTCATCATAAAATGACTTAATAAATACAGTCTTTCTTTTCTGATTTTCCTTTCCAGTATGAATCTGCAAATGCAGCAGCAAAGCTATTGCATTTAGCAATAACAGATATAATTTGATGAAATAGTAACATTGGTTGGTTCTCCCTTTCAGGATTATAAAAAGGAGACAACAAGGTAGCTGCTGAAATTAAAGCCAAAACTGCAAATGGGAATTAGATGATGCAAGGATTGAAAACAGTGCTTTGCATAGGATCTTGATCCTTAAAGAAATGTCCACTTGTCTGTATCAGATAATCGTCATCATCATCACTAACTACCCTCTGCTTTGCAAAGTCTAAGGATTAAAGGCCTTGAACAAATTATTTATATATATGCTGAAACATCAAACAGGAATGGACTAACAAACGTTAACAAATGCCCTCCTGAGTCAAAACTTAAGTCAGAATGGAAGTGAAGTAGAAAGATGCTCATCATGTGGGTAGACTGTGCTGGGAAATGCTGCTATGAGGTTTTGTATGCTGTCATTGTTTTAGAAACACAAAGCAAAACACACAGATTCAACAGTATTGAGGATGAAACTGGTGCACAGGAAAGGACTCCCTTCCACTATTTTCTCCTGAACAGAATATCTGTCTTGACACTGTTACCTTCAGGCACCAATTGCATTGAGGTGCTGAGCACTGTGACTCATTTTCTTTCTTAAAATCTTAACACTACACAACAGTTTGAAGAGTCTTAACTACTTTTCCATGCTATTAGATTGAATTTAAGCAGTGATGAGAATCTTGATAAAAATTTCAACAGACATCAGCTGCAAGACTAACACTTCACTGAACTGTCTCACTTATAAACTTGAACCTTATCCAATAAGAGAAAATTAAAGGTGAAGACAATTTGTAATCTGTTACATTTACATGATACCATCTTTAGGTAAACGAGTCTTACAAATATTTAACATAATTACAAACACTTTTGAAAGTACTTAAAACTTACACTGATGTTAGGAAAAGGAAAGCAAACTCCAGTGTATGTTGCTGACTTTATCTCAATTTTTAAGCCAAATCCTGTATTTTTCATGCTCAGTGAACCCTATTCTCACTCTTTTACTAGGTTTTTAAGAATGAAGACCTTGACTATCAAAACAGATTTTAAATGAAAGTCAACCTATTTTTTTTGAGACACTTATTATTTCCACTGAACATTTTGATATTAAGTTTTCAATGACTGACTAATTTTATGTGCTAGTGCAGACTTCTTGACAAAGCTGCATTTGTATAAATTCTCATCTCTACTTGAAAGCTACTAGGGTATTTTTACCCCTCAAATACAGCCCCCTGCATACAGCTGTTTCTGGATTATGTTAGGTGTATTGTTACACTGTCTTTACACAGTGGACTAACAACATCCTGCTTCTCAAAGAGACTTTTTTCAAAAGAGCCAATTAAGTGAAAACCAATTCTGCATTCTCTCTTAGTTTCAGAGAAACTGTGCTCTGTTGTTTCTTAGCAGAATAATGGAGGAATTAATAATATAAATATGCAGTAATCTGAATTTGCTAGCTCTCGTTCTTTGACTATTCAGTGGAACATCAATGGGATTATTCATGGGCAAGAGAGAAAACCTACCATTTATATTTTTCCCATTTTTTTTATATGAAATGTCAATCCCTGCAACATTTAGCCAAACCACTAGGTAGCCTGTCAGCAACAACTGTTTTCTAAAGCTCTCTGCTACACAAGAAGACAACAGCAACAGCTCATTGGGAATCTCTCATCTGTATCACTCACATTTCTGCATTTCATGCAGGAGCAGCAGAGTGCAGGATGAGACGGAGGCATCTGGGTAAGAAAACCAGCTTCAAAAGCAGAGCAGAAGCGTAGATGGGAAAACATGATAAAACTGGATAATTAAAGGAGAAGGGGAGTGGCTGTGAATATTCACAGGGCTACCTGTAGTTATTTAGCCAACAGCCCATTAAGCTTTGGAACCACCCTTCACATTATTAAATAACTTAGACCTGAACAACTGCTAGCAGAGAGCTGCAGCCCTGTAATGCCATTTTGTATGTTTGTCTGCCACGTTGCTCAGGCCCTCCTTAGGGCTGGAGGGTGCCTTCTACTACTGCTGAATTACTGCTTCTGTTCAGGAGAAGAGAGGAGAGTTGGTTTTGTACCAGGATACTTGGCATACACTGCAGAGAATGAGGGCAGGACGGAAGCCCTTCTTTCTTCCCCTATCCCCAAGATCCCAAACAAGCAGGTAAAGCAGTGATTACACCCAGGCTACTGTTTGAAAAAAAATCAGAGTATCTTGGGAAAAACAGTAGAAAATAGTGAAGTTTTCAAACTGTGTAAACAAGAAAACAATTTTATCAGAAGGTACCATAAAATGCTGGGGAATGACTCTCAAATCAGAAAGCAAATCACACTGACACTTCCTGAAAAGGAAGGGGAGAGAACTGCAGAAGAGAGGCTGTATCTCTCAGCTTTTGAGTAAAGCCCATCAATCTCATCACTACACCATTCAGATGTTTATACACATTCTAATTGAGAGACAATATATTAATGTAAGGTAGTTTATTCATGAGCCACCTAAAATCCAATTAAAAGCTATCAACTAAAATAAAAACATGCACTTTCCTTGGCAGCACTTTACAGTTCACATACAGTGCTTTAAAGTATATGTGTGTGTGGGAAGCTTGTTTGTTTTTATGTGAAGTGCTGAAACTTCTCTCAGTAGGCATAATAATAATAATTTGCTTTCATGTTTTGTCCTGAAGCATGACTTTTTTATTCCTATCCAAAAAAGCAGATTTCCAGCTGCATAACCAAATAGACAGCATTACTAAGCATAGCAAGCTTTTAAACTTCACTCTCCATGAAAAACATCAAGTAACTTCTAACCAGTCTCATTTTGCTGTCATTAGACCTCAGTGTATGGAAAGCTATTCTACTCCTTCATGTGTGCCTACTCCTTATTTGTAGTACCTTTGTCAGGGAAATCAGGTCTTGGAATCCTGATTGCATGAAAAAGGCCTACAGAAAAATTCTTTCTCTTCTTCTTCTAGGCAAGTATGCTTAACATGTTTCTCTTAAAATTTATAGCCACTGAATCTACATTGCAATTGTCTTATCAAGCATACCAGTTACATAAATGTTAAACATATGCCACTCTAAGATAGGTATGAACAAAATTATTTAACACACAATTTATTGATTAACTTGATTATGTAATTTTGATTCAAATATATATCCTTGCTTATTCAAAAAGATCAGATATCCAATAAAGAAGAACTTTAAAAGTCTTGTTTTCTCCTCAGTTGCCTCTGTTTGTAGTGGTGGTACCCTTTTTTGTCTTTTTCCTTATATGCACACTTCATTCCTGGAAATTGTCTCCAGTATGGCAATTACTAGAAATTGAATTACCTGGATCCAATGGTTTTGACACACTCCTCGTGCACAGGTGGGATTAACCTCCTGTAGGGACTGCAGATGGTGTTTACACTGCCCTGAATGCTCAGAGGTTCGAGGGAGAGACAACTTTGCTGCTTCACTTTGCCTCCACATGTTTCTTGCCCATGGCAGCAACAGGAGTAAAAGCACTGCTCTGTCAAGTATTCCAGGCCACTTCATGTATCCCAAACTGTGCTGAGACTGCACTGTGGGGACTGCAGCTGTGCTGCTGGGGCTCTGTCACAGCCTTGCAGTCCACACCTGCATGTATTCTCTCTCCCTAGTGATATTAGGAATTATGAATTTTATTTTGTCAGTGCATCTGAGGTCAGTGCAAAGCCCACTGGGCTGGTCAGGAATCTTTTCTGGTATCAAAGCCATCGCTGATCAAATCACATATGATGCTACAGCATATTTTCCCCTGCTCTGTTGGTTCATTTGCACTTCTATCTACTCAAAAGATCTTGGTCTCTATATGAACATTTAGGATGGACAGCTGTAGTTAATTATTAAGCATCCTGCAGTAATTGATTGTTTTCTTGAAATTTTAGGTCCTGAACTCATAGGAATAAATACGAAATATAACATTCATTCCTTCTAATTAAGAGATTGTGAAGATTCTGGTACATTTTAAAGGCTGACCTCTTGCTCCAATCTTAAAATATATTTGTTTTCTCACATCATGACTTCTTGGAGGAAAGAGCAAGGAGTTTTTGCTTCCAAAGAGATGAACAATGCAGACCTCAAGACAAGATGGGAACCCAAAGATGGACAGCAAAAGAAATTGTCTCTTGCTAATAAACTAAATACAAGAGCATTTCTTCCTCTTCCCTAGGGTTTGGCTGTTCAAACAGTTATCTTGTTTATTTCAAAATATGCCACTTGTAGAAGGAGGCCAACCCATGCACCTGGGCCAACCTTTGACTGCAAAAACAAGCACAGTTTGCTGTATTTTCAAATAAACGTACTTGTACTTTCAAATGCTAAGCATTCTTTTGGAAATTAATTTACTTGCACACTCAGAAAAAGATGCATTGGAAAACACACACATAGTTTAAAGAATTTAAAGAATCTTTCCAACCCTTATTACCTTGCTTTTAAATAGCATAAAACAATTTTGCACTTTAGGTTATTTCAACCACATCAGATAATTCTTACTATTCTCATCTGAGAAGGAACCTTGTAGAAACAAGTATGTTCCTCAGTAAAAGGGATGTGTCCTCAGCAGAGAATAGTTCAGGGGAAAAAACAAACAGCAAAAAAACCCAACAATAAAAAAAACCCCACACCACAACCCAGCTACCAATCATCTCTTTGGCAAAATCTTATTAACTGAAGGGAAAAAGAGAAAATGGAGGGAGGCAAAACATTTTTCTATTTCCCCAGTCAAGTGCTGCATGACTGCTTTGTTTCCAAACACAGCTCTTAAAATAATTAAACTATTTTGTGCCAAGTAGTCTAAGGACCCGCACCATAGGTAATTATTTACCTGTTCTCAGTTACACATCATGAAAGATATATCTCTACAAGTCAGGCAGGAACTCCCAGCTTACTTCTTCAACTTCAAAGCTACCTTTAAAGCCCCTGGCACTTGCAGAGGCATCTACTACATGTCCATTGAAATAGATGCTTTTACATGATAAGTCTATCAATGCCTTCTAAAGCAGAAATATAAAAGGAATTAAATCTCTGGAAGGTAATTAATACGGCAGTGACCTCAGTCCATGGAGAGTAAGGTTATCAAAGGGGTGATCATGGTAGAGCACTCTCCTGCATGTACTCAAAGACCAATTGTTACTCTTGGATAACTCTTTTCTATACTAACATTTTTCATGATAAAACAACTTTTGAAGGCTTAAAGTCAGAGCGGTTATATTTTTAAAAGCCAGGAATTCAGAGCAAAGTACAATAACTGGAAATGCAAGTATATACATCTATTTCAAATATTGCTACCTTCAGAAAGATGAAAGGCAGTTTAACATCAAATTCATATTGAACTTTATAGCAATGGATAAAGGGACATACCTAAGACATTGGCAAAGTGCCTCAAATGGAGCTAGTCGACAGCTCTGAACCCATTTTAGGATGTACCATCACATCTACCAAAATTCTAGTGTAAAACTGATGAGTGTTAAAGCTTACAGATTGTTCTGTCATCAAAGACAACTTAAAACATCACTCTCTTGTCAAAAAGCCCAAAACTGTTCCTAAAGGACTTTTTGCCAGTATCCTTAAATATATATCAGTGTCCCACAAGAAAGACAGCTTCAAGAGGAATCTGGGGGAGGCAGGGAAGGTGAGGGGGGCTCAGTTCCCTCAAACTCTGCATGACACCAACAAGGAGCTGCCAAGAAACCACTCTGCTTGCAGCACCTTCATTAAAAGGCCTAGAGAGCTGCCAAATTACCCTCAAAGAAAGGTTATATTTATCTTGCAGAGTGGTAAAGAAAATTAATAATCCTTTTATTGTGGTAGGCATGTAAGACAATAGAGGTTTGTGGGGGGTGTCTCATTATCTGGTTGGTTATCTCCCCTCAGCTGCTCGCTGCCCTGTACCCAGGCACAAGGGACACCTGCCTGGAGATTACAAACCTCCTGAGTTTCACCTTCACGGCAGGAAGTGTCCTGAACGCAACAGAAATGCCTGTCCTGTTTTACCTGCTCGCTTGACCACAGAGCCAGGCTGAGGCAGATGGGTGCCATCCATCCCCTGGCCACCAGGAGAGCACCTGGAAGGAGCAGGCATGTTCTTTCTCTCCCTCTCCAAGGCAGGAAAGCAAACCTAACTTGCAGTGTTCCAAGGTGAGGTTTTTTGGTTTTTAATGGTTTCTCGTATGGACAGATTTCAGCACTTCTGCAGAAGGTGACACCATGAGGCCAAGTGTCTCTGGCAACCAGACTTCACTGGAAAGTCCCCGGCAAAGTGCCTTGGCTACAAACACAGTAGGCACCATTACCAGGACAAGAAATTGCAACACCCTCCTCAGCTCACCAGCACACGCAAATGTGAAAAGGACTGACATCACCCTTTTAAAAGGAGCACAGTGGTTACTTTCAAAGTAAAGCTGACCACATGTTGACCTTCAGTTACACTGCCCAGAATGAAAAATCAGGACAACTGTTTAAGACACCAAATGACATCACTTTAATTAATGAAACCTGTCTATCAACATAATTCACTTAAACACTTGTCACGTTCAAAGCTGCTTTAAAATTACTTTGAAGGGATTTACGTGAACTGTCCCCAGCTTTCTTCATCAAGCTAAGACACGAGAATCCCTTCACTTTCTATATGGGTTTATAAGAAATTAAATACAAGGGCAAACACAAGGACAAAATTAACTTACTGAGTACTTTTATTTCCAAATGTGTGTTGCCTAGAAAACACATTCCTTATTTTTTTACCTTTGAGTCATTAAAAATAGTTCTAAGTGTGACATGCTACTTCCGTCCAGACATGAGAAGACTTAATAAATCTTGCTAATGCTGGCCTGAACTTCAGTTTTTTTAATATCACATGCTACCACAGAAGATTTTTTAAAAAATAAACCCTGTAGCTCACTTTCTTCACTTAACACTGTCATGTTTTCAAACATCACCTTACAACGTTTCTTTTTAAAAGGTGGATTGAGGATAGTGATAGCTTTCATCTACCTAAGTATATGTGACTGTATAAAATACATATATGGGGGCTTGTTACATATAGTATGACATAATGGACTGGTAGATGTGAATTAATTAGAAGAGACCAGTTCATAGAGAGATTTGGCTTCTTGAGAATTTGCTGTTTTAAAGCACATGTTGGTCTTAATGCTCACATCAAGAAATCTTGGCACGCCAGAAAGGAAAAACAAATACAATTGCTCATTAGGACCTTCTTGTCCCAACTCCAAGCCTGCTTTGTCCTAAGAGAAGGCAAAAAAACTCAAATCTAGCCAACCCGCCCCAAAAAACCTCAATCATAGAACTCTCTTTTGGTTTAAATCAAAGTATCATGTTCTTCCCTGCCAACGTCGGTGCAATAATTACAAAACAAATGCCTGTTTTTTCTAGTGCTTAAAATCAAGTTTCTAGCCTCTTTCTCTGAGATGCAAATAGATAAATAACAATAAAACAAAGGGTTTTGTTCTCTCTTCAGGGCAGAGGCAATAAAACTCTTCTGTTTTCCATTCAACCAAGCTTCCGAAAAGAGTCCTCCCAGTGCCTTCTTTACAGGCTTTGCACAAAGCAAACCAAGGGCAGTGCATGAAGCTCTGCCACCGCAGGCAGCTGCCTGCCCTTAGCACAATCCCTGAGCTCCCTGTCCTTGTCAATCCCTCAGCTAAATATTCCTCCTTAGAGGCTTTAGTTTGGGTCTCCAAACAACAACTACGCATGGCTGCCACTAAGTGCTGCCCGTTTGCTTTGCCTCCTCACATAAATCCCCAAATTCCCATGCCTGCTATCCTTCTATAGCATCCAGGCTGCCCTACACCTTCCCTTCAGTAAATGCTCTGCCAAGCTCAGTAGATTGAAGGAATTTATCTCTTGGGATCACTTGATTCAGCTGCACAGATTGGTGTGAGTTATCAGAAATGTTGCTAGAGTAAAACATTCAAATAATTCTCCACAATTCCGCATACCCGACTCACATATGCACAAGCTTTGGGATGTATGGCCCGAAGTTTGCAGTGAGGCAAACTTGAAACTACATGAGAAATGTACTGAAGCCATTGCCCAGAAGAACACTGCTTTTCCTGTTGTGCTATTTCACTAAAAATATTTACAAATCGATCACTTAAAACATGCTCAGGGCCATGCACCCTGTGGACAATAATCTTTTGAAAGCTACCCCCCTCAGCAGTGCTTCAGTTACAACACTATTTAACAATGTTGGAACTACATGTTTTAAACAAAAACCTACTGTAAAAAAACCTTTTACTAAGAAATGCAAACCATGCCTGTCTTCAGACCAATCTTTGGGATAAATATGATATCCTGCCTTTTAGATGTGGATCTTCAGAGGTCAGCACAGTCTGGCAGACACTGTTTATTTCTTTGTATCAAATGGCCTTATCTCACTTCAATATTTTTCTAAAATACAGCGTGCAACAGTACACTAAGCAAAGGGGAGCAGAAAATAGCATAATGGGAGCACAGTAGTCAAGAGCATACTAAAAAAATCTCATAGATAAAAGAGATTATTATTTTGGACAACTAATGGTGCTTTTAAACCAATTCTATGAACTTTCCTCCAAATGTTTAATTTCTTTTTATACTGTTATTGGCACTGAAATAAATGCAGCAAAAGAAACTTTGCCTCAAGCCCAAGGCTCCCTCTTGAATAATTCAAAAGCAAGAAGATCACAGTGGCTTAATTAAAGGGTCCTCCCTCAGTTTCTTTATCTTTCCCATGTTGCTGTTACAGGACAATATGCCTCTGTAAGGAATTAAGTAATTTTGTAGCATCTGTGCTGCTTCCATTTTCTTTGGCAAAGCAATTATATCATTATAAGTGACTCTGGACTAGCAATATTGACAACTGAAATGCACACAGTCTTTTACATAACTGCTATCAGCAAGATAAACTTCTTAGCACACTCACATTCAGTGATTTATGTCCTAGCAAGATCTAGAAAAGGCAAAACTTTCACAGTCATTTTTCCTCTTAACCTCTCTCCTGAATAGGCTGCTGGACTGTGAGGCTCTAACACCTAAGAGAAGTTAGGAACTCCACAATTTATAGTGGACAAGCACTTGGAGACTCTGCCATAGGACCTTTTCTTTCAGCCTGGAAGACATAACATATTTTCCCCCAGCTAAATCAGTCACACTAATTGAGAAGTTCTCCCCCACCCCATAAATCCTACTTCTCTCATGGCTGCAGAGCACTAGAGCTACAAGAACACCTCCACTGCCCATTTCAAACAAGAGCTGCATATGCACAACATAAACACTGCAGAAAAGAAGTACATCTGCTGTTTTGAACATGGCCAGTGAGCAGCTGCTGGGAATCTTCAGCACATAATAATACTGCCCACTAATTCTGCATGTCACCATTAGCTTACCTGTCTACTAAAACTCATATCCCACACATAATGTAAGTAATGCAGACAGTCCTGGGAAGCTACACTGGATATTCCCTATGGGTTGTCCCCTGTGGGATGTCGGCACTACATGGAATGTAAATCAAATACTTGCACCTTACAGACATGATAGAAGATGTCATGTGAGCCTGTGTAAGAATGGCCTTCACTTTTAAGTAGCTAAAGGAGCCTGCAGAGATAAAAAGCTACCAGCAACACCACAAACATCCGAACATCCAAGGCTGCCAAGTCTACACGGGTGGAAACGATTCTGACAAGATGAACCTTTGCCAAATCCTAATTTAAGACAAGCTGCTGTGCTGGCTAATTTTTCTGAGCAGATCTACTGCATTTACCAGGCTGATAGCAAATCTGAAAAACTCCTCATGGCCTTCTGAGCACTTATCAGTTTTAACACCTGGAGAAGAGGGGAGGTTAAGAGTTGGAGATGGAGACTCAGGCAGATCCCTCCAGCTTTGGCCAGGTCAGGCAGCATTGCTTTGCTGAGTGCTGGAGTTAATCTGTAGGGCAGACAAGATATGGGTCCTTTTTGTAATAGTGGCTCTGCTCTCTTCCCACTTTGTTGTGGGTCACTACAGCTTTACTGTGTTAATTGACCATTACCCTGATTTCCAGTCATTACTTAGAATTTCAAATTAATCTGATCAAACAGAACATACCTTGTGGAAGTAAACACTCATTGATCTACTTTAATCTCCAGGGTATATTTCAGGCAGTGCAGGCTCACACAGATTCTTTGATACTTCAGATGTATTATTTCTAACAGAATGCTTTGCACATTTTAGAACTTGTATTTTTTATGGGATAACTAGAGCTCCGTCATGACAAATTCTGCCTTTTGTGCATTATGGACCACCATTACCACCAAAGAATCCTTCCACTAAAAAATTGAGCTTTATTTTTACCCCTGTATAAATTATTTATAATAATTACAGCACAAAAGAGATGGGGAAAAAAACTCCCTGCCCTACTGTGCCTTTTCCAGATGCTTAAGGACCACACACAAATTTCAGGTGTATTCTATCCTCCCCATATATAAAAATAATCTGAACACTCCATCTGTTTCCTGTTTTTGTTGGACAACTCCTTGGATTCCTCAGACTATTTTAGACCTTAGACAGGTTGTACCAGTATAATTATGTCAATTATGGGTACAGGGGTTTTTAACCAGTGTAGATGTGTTACTGTGAGCCATAAATCATTGCAGAAAAGGTCATTTGGTTTTCTCTCCCAGCCTGGAGTAAGACACTCCAATCTATCTAAGCCCATACTGATGGAAGGAATGTTTTCGAGAATAATTAAAGTAAGGAAGACAAAAAGTTCTTCTTAAATGGAAAGACCAAAGTCTTGAGGGACAGCTTCCTTGCAAGTACATCAAAACCCTATTATTATTGTTAAATACTTTTATTTTAATACCAGCAACACGGGGATATTGCATATATGTTACAAACACTCAAACATGCAGAGAGACACTCCTGCTTTATTCTGCACAGCCTGTCCTCAGCTCAGCTCTGTGGGCCTGCACAGTACAGGAGCTTCAAACACTGGCTTCTTCCATGACTCAGCCAGCAACACTGTTTGCTCTTCAGCTGCACCTGCACAGTTGTTTGTGGCACAAAATAGATGAAGGAACTGATTAAAGAACAAAGGCAAACAAATAAACTTTCGTGATACTTTGACTACATGAGTGACACAGATCCCAGCAAAGGTGACAGCACAGACATGAGAAATACACTGTGTTTGGAATGAATAACCATGATGCACAAGGCTTGCTTGGACAAGAGAAAAACAGCAGGTTTATTGCATTTCTAAGACAATTCCAGGTTCTCTCAAAGAATGGTGAAAGAATAAGAAAAGGCCTGTGGATGGGTCCTATTCAGTCAAGATCCATATACTCCTTTGCTAGTCCAATCTCAGTGACTGTTTTGTAAGAGTCCCCAAGGGAATTTTTGAGCACATGCTCACCTCCTGAGCATAGGAGATGAACCCCGGTCCTTGTGACTTCACTGCTGAACTCAGAGCTCCTACTTCTGTCAGTTCAGCACAGAGAGAAAGGGTGGCCAGGATGTGTGCTGACACAAGCTGTCTACCTGGTCAGAGCAGCACCATGAAACTCCACCTCCAGGAGCCCAAACTGCACAGGGGCATCCACCTGAGGGTGTCCTGTCATTGCAGTCTGATATGGGGCTGTGTTTACAAAGCCACTTTGGGAGATTTTGGGGTTTCTTTCTAGCTGACAGTCCCAAAGAGTTAATCTGCAAAAAAGGAACAGCAAAAGGAGAACATGCCTTCCTCAGAATAGACCAGGCACAAAAACTAGATGGCTGCACTTTCAGAGACCCAAACAGATGGGACAGGAGGTTTCCCAATATATCAAAAGGGGTCTCAGACAGCAGGTCTATGTGACTGAAGATGCACAAGTGGAGGATGATAATTTTTTTGTTCAAGACAGCAAGTACTGTGAGAAAAAAAGTGAAGAGAACAGAGGACTTCCACCCACTGTAATTTCAATGTCTCTCCATGTGCATATGAGGTATAAATCATGTTTTTCTGAAGTGAGACCCACCAAGATAAAGATTAGCACATAAACATGTGAGTACAGGTCTGAAGAGAAGGGAAAGGATCAATTGTTGTCTTTTTTGAGGATGAGAATTTTTACAAATGGCCAATGGTGCTGCATTCCTTTTTAATATAAAATGAATTGGCAACATCTGGGACTTTCTTTACCATCTCAGTAAGATTCCAAATCTTCACCAGCTTCACACAGAGTTACAGCATAACAATGCAAGTTGCTTGTTTTGAAATGAAGCATAAATACTGTTCTGCAGGCTCACACAAAAATGCTTAAGCCAGCCCAGCCTTAACTGAATTACACTCACAGAAAGCTGCACCTTACTAAGCTTGGACTAGACAAAATTATGGGCCTTTGAATTCCAGTAACATGAACTCTTTAACTGCCTGCCATAAACAAATATCCTGACTTGTTTTTAACTGCATTTTCTGGTTCCTCTCTGGCAGGTTCCCATATTATACTTACATGGGGTCACAGCATCTATATGATAATAGTCCTCAGACTCAGAAGGGAGTCACCAAAATACTTAGATCTAAATGTAGATCTTCTTATCCTGCCTGTAATTGCATTGAGACAGGACATATTTTTCTTTTCCCCTATAATCCTACACATGCCATAGATGGTAGATCTGTACTACTATCAGAGTACTTGAAATAAAACCGAGGCAGATCAATATCATCACTGTAAATTTCAGTTCCTTCCAGCTGAAAGGAGTCAGCCGTCTCCTTGAACTGTCAAGACATATGAGTCACCTAGACATACAAGTTTCTCATCTCATGACCATGCCAATGATTAAAATAACTGAAATGGGAGAGGAGTGTTTGAGGTTGAGAGAAACAATTTTCCTCTTTGCAAAGCACAAACATCATTTTCTACCAATTAAATATTCCAATCTGCAGCCTTGTTTACATTTCTTATAGTGAGATAACCCAATACTGACCATGCTGCTCTGAAAAAAATTTCATACAAATTATATCAGCATGGAGATTTTCTACATATGAGTTTTGTTTACTATGAGATCTGGGTCACTCATTCTGCTTTGTGAAGCAGCAGTTGCATGACAAGTAATTTTTGGTCAGAATGAACAAACACTATTACTGAACTACCTAAAAGTGATTAGTTAGGTAAGACTTGGGACCCAAAGCCACTGAGCACCAGAGACCATCCACTTGTATTTGTGTCCCACACAAGAAGGTGTGGCTTAGCTACAGATGAGGTTCCTGTTAAAATCTGAGTTAACTTTTGGGATGAAAGGTGAACATAAGTAAGAGAATGATGCTGGCTCAGGAAGGGTGCTGCCTCCTTTATGTACCTTCTACAAGACCTGCAGAAAAAGGTAGCCAGGCAGCGACAAAGATTAGTGTCGTGACTTGCAGGTACAGCTGACAACACCTCTACAACACCTCTGCTCTGCAGAAGGGCTGAGGTAAAGTCTAGCACCGGCAGCAGCGATTTGGCTATGATGACGTTCAAATCTGGAAGAAATGACAGGGCTAGGATGGCAGTTCAGCCCAGCAAATACCAGAACAGAATAAAACCTGCTATCAAAGCCTTATGAGGTTACCTTCACATCTAGAATTAGAAAGGGGTGTTGACCTAGAATGAAGTATAATACTGGAACTGGGTTTAGGGCTGGGGCTCAAGCCAGTAGATATTGATAAATTGCAGCTTAGAAAGCGCCTCTGGGTTAACATGAAAAACGTTGTTGGTTTAAACCATCTGACTGCAGAGATCTGTGAGATAAGGAGTGTGATAATGTTAAGATTAGGAGTGGAATTAAGGTTTGAGCATACTCTGGAAGAGGTTGATAAACTGCATCATCTTGTTTCAGTATCAGGGAGGGCCCCACGCCGTGATAAAGGTGCCACATGACAGGACTTCCCACACTCTTAGCAAGCCCAACATTGCCCAGCATGCCAGGCCTTCTGTGTCCGTACTGTCTGTTGACCAAGGCTTCCCAAGGTGTACATGTGCTGTCAGCCTGATGTGTTCCTGATCCCTTGGGATTACTGTGCCTTGTGTACCAACAAACCTGGCACTCCCGACATGTACAGAATTCCTGCACCACACAGCACGGTGTGTACACACACAGGGGATGGGGCAGGGGAGAGGGACTCAAACAAGGAAAGCATCTGTCTGAAAATGTCCGGTCTCTACTGTGCCCATTTCTCCCCACATTTGCAGCAGGGCTGTCAAATTGGAAATATATCAAAGACTAGAAGCTTCTCGCAACCAATGTCTCCTCTCTTCACAGATGCATTTTTAAAAACAGTAGGTCAAGTCTGGGCAGCAGGAAATCCTGCCAAGGAAATCAGAAGCTAAATCAGCCAAAGCTAAAATCAAACCAAGAAGCAGCACAAAAGCTTGTCTGTGCCTTCCCTATCGGCTTTGCCAATGATGATCTTGGCAGTACTATTTAGCACTTACCCTTTTCCCAGTTCTTGGGAATCAGTGTTTGCCATGTTACTCAGCATTTTCCAGGCCAGGGGGAGGGTGCAGGATTGACCTTGCTTACTTCACATTACAGAAAAACCTGACACATATCTTAACTACCTCTGTGTTTTAATCACAAAATATGCTCACCCAAGCTAACGATTAATGGTGAAAAACTCAGTCTTAGTGGCAGGCAGGCCTTGGACCAGACAACAACAGTTTCTGGTGAAGAAGGAACCACGTAAACACTTTTCAAGGACAAAATCACTTCCAGACTGGAGACTACATAGTTAAAAACCTTAAAAATCAGTATTAGTAGTCCAGAGTCCATCTCTACCATTTTCCAAGCTTGTGATGTAGAGAACTCAGGGGAAGCAAGAACAACAGTTCTCAATTCAATGAGTAAACCTGCTTCAGCGTTCACTACAAACTATGGAGGAAAAAGCTTCACAGTGAGTCTTGCCAAGAGGAACTTAAAATAATTGACCACACACTACTGTTGGGAAACAGTCACTGGGTAAATAAGGGTGTAGCCTCTAACATTTTACCACTGCTGAGGGGGGTAAAAAATAAGAGAAAGCCACATGCAAAAGATGGTCTTACCCCTAAAAAGGTTTAAAGTCAAGAAAAAAAAATCTTGGAAATCTGCACTCATGTCAAAAATATGGCAGAATGATGCTGCCATTCTAGTACTGTCAATGCAGTAACAACACTGAGTAGGGAATAAAGGTAATTTGCAGGGTTAAGCCTGCAACACATAATTTAGACAACAGAAATAGAATTCCAAGGGATGGAGGAGTAAAAGGATGATGTACAAATGACAGCTGAACTTCAGTTTACTAAGATGAAGTCACAAAAGCAGTACATGTCCAGAATGATATACAATTATTAACAAAATATGATGAAGATAAAAAATGTAGTATGCTGATTTTAAAACATACAAACAGGCAGGTATCTCAGACTAGCAGAGATATTAAAGCCAAATGAAAAGAACGCCATTCCATGGCCTTAACCGTTGGAACCCATTGAATTTTCTTATCACTTTTGTATTTCAGGGATGTGTACACCAGTGTACCTAAAGGAGTTCAACAAAGTTTTCCAAACTTATCTTTTATTGTTTGCAGAAATCAAGTAAACAACTTGCAAAATAATCTCTTCTCCAAAGCTCTGCCTTCAGCTCTGTGTATACAAAGGTCTCGTCTGCCTCTGCACTAAGTGAAACTTTCTCTTACCAATCGAACTTCAACTGTCACCAATTCGCAGCATTTTGCCAAACCTGAGGGAAAGGAGGAATGTATCCCATCAATCTTCTACATTGCCTCTAGACTGTCTGGAGGACTTTGCATGGGGGCTTAGCAGGGTGCTGCTGGGCCCCTCTGGAGCAGGTGACTGGGTCAGGGAGTGGCAGAGGGAGGAGAGAGCAAAGCACCTGCAAGCAGCAACTCAGCAAGGCTGGCAGTGGCAGGGGCTTGGAGGGCAGAGCACTTCAGCCAGCCAGGCCCTCCCCATCACAGGGGAGCACAAGGCCATTTCATTCATTTCTCCCTCTGGCCTCTGCTTCTCTGAGGGAGGGAGGAAAATAAGCATTTAGCATTACTTCTGATGCAAGGAGAATGCAAAAGTATCCCAAAGTTACTTCCTCTCCAGTCTCCTAAGAGCTTCTCTCTCCTGTTAACCCAGTAGAACTGAAGGGTTTTAGTGGGGTCTTTTTTCTAAGTGTTAATGTGTTCTGATGGGCTATTTGGGACATTCTTCTAGTCTCAGCTTCCATAATGACACTTAATTTCTGTGGTGCACCAAGCTCCTGGTCCTTAGATAAGACTGACATTTATGAAGAAGCACTATAAAAGGCTCAATCCCTTTGTACAAGTTAGCATAATGTTTTCCAACCTGTATTAAATTCTCAGATTATTTAGGAGTTAAACCAACTACACAAATTTTTTTTTCAACCATGCTTATTAGTACCTCTGTCTGTACTAGGAGCTCATTGGGCTCTAAAACATTTACAGAAGATTACTCTGTAGAAAACAGAGGGTTAACACTTTTAAATGGTTATTCACAGTAGCCCAGATAACATTAAAGAACTTGTCACAATTAAAATTCATAAGCTGTATTTCCAAATTTCACAACTCAGGTCAAGAACTGCAACCATAATGATCACCAATGAAACACTGTGTCCTGACTCACTCCATACAAATAAGCTACCTCTATAAAAGCACTCCTGTGCTTCAGGAAGGGAGGGTGGCAAGTGAAGGAACTGATAAGAAATAATTACACTAATAACCTGCTAATGAAAAGGTGAATTAATTGAAACACACCATGAAGTATCCAAGAGTACACAAAGTAATTCAACAGATGTTTACACTGGCAGGCTGACAATCCAGTGCAGGAATTAAATCAGATTGTGATATTAATGGCATATTCAATGCTAAAGTTGATCATGGATTTTCTGTTGCCTACTGTGAAACTTGAAATAATACTGCATGTCATTTTCACAAGCAAACCATATAGAAGGACCAGGGAAATCAGAAAATGACACAGCCAGTATCACACAGAACAATAACACAGAAAACAGAATTGATTTTCTCATCGACAGAACTATCATATAAACTGCCCACTACTGTACCTTCATGACATCTTTATAGGAGTGAATGGCCTCAACTTCCTCTTTGTCATCATCGTCATCCTCCACTCCCTCATCCAGAGCATCATACCCTTCATCCCTACTCCCATCTGTTTCTGTGGCATTAGTCATGTAGTCAATAAGCTGCTCCAGTGGAGGACTTAATTCCCGCTCTTCATTTTCCTTCAAACCATAGTCCAGGGCTTTATATATAATAATCCCTAGTGATTCAATAACCTGTAAAAACAAAAAAGAAATACATATTAATGCCATTTACATGAATTAATAGGTCAAGTGAGGAACAACCTTTTCTGGTGTTTGTGTAACAAACTCAGCCACTGAGAGGGCAATAAACATCAAAATCAAAGAGAAATGTGACCCACTAATATCTACAGTAGCACTTGAGTAATACAGCATAGAACAAGCAAGAGCAGATCACACCACATACCTACTGCTTTCTTATTTCAATATTTGAAATGAAAATTCATCATTTAAAAACAAAGCAGGACCTTTTAAGGTTGTTTTCCCTTTTTCTTTCTGGCATTACAAACCTCAAAGTAACATTACTCTACTTTGTAAGACTATATTGCACGCACATGATCTTTTTTGTGGGGCAGGTGGGAAGAAATTAAAAGAAAGAATAAACTAACATGAGATGCCTTCCTCCTCCCACAGCTTAATGACACTTGGAAACTGCCCTTCTGTTTCTGCATCTCTTCACTGATCTGAGAGGTGTCTGGACACAGCTGTGGATGTCCCAGTGTCACCCCCTGAGCACTAGGTCAGCAACCCACAGGAACTCCTTTGCTTGTTGTACAGCTGGTGGAGGCACACATATTCCACTGAAAATACCAACGACTGTATCCCATAGTGATGAGGTGGTACCTCAATTTTTCATTGAACTGAGGCTTCTTATTTGTGCTCTGTCAAGAGCAAAGCAAACCAATGATCTCTTACTGAGTGTGAGCTAGGAAAAGGTTGTCACAAACATCCCACAATGCTAAATGCACATCTTCTCTCTTGGCATTAATTATTTTCCTTATGAGCAATACTGAAGCCTCTAGAATTTTAAGGATGTAAATAGATGGCATTTCAAACTGAGGAGTTTGAAAATGGGTATTAATGAAGAGGGAAGAGAAAATGGGATTGCAACAGTAAACCACAAGAAGGTAATGTCACTGCTGGAAGATCTTTGTCTGACAACAGAAGTAGGACTGGAGTTATTGCATGTAATCTCTGATCTTCCTCGTGTGTTGGGATAGATAGCATGTCACACAAATTACCAGACTCCAGTGTAGGAGTAGTTGGCACAGCAGCAACTTTAATAACAGGAGCATTTCTAAATATACCAAACCTTGTCATCAAATGCCATTTTTTCTTATCTGCCTTTCGGTATGATTCTGGTTGACACACTTTTTACTGCAGAGTTTTGAAATTCTGTTTGGGTAAATAGAACAACACAGAGGGATGCTTAAAACACTAAATTTTACTGTAGCAGCTTACTTATTTCAGCACAACAAAGTATTTCTGGTCTGAGAGGCTGGAGGTTAGCAAAGACTTAAAATCATTTCCCATTGGTTTATCTAGACAGATGATTTAATGATTGCTGTAGTCTGACAGCTCTACACTTGTGTACTTCATTCCTCTGTTGGGATTACTTTGCAGTGTAAATTCACTTTGGAAGACAGTAGCTAATAAACAAAAAAACCAAATTTAAAACCCAATACATAAAACTCATTCTTTTATCATTTATTTCCAATAATTTTGGTAACTTGGTTCAATATAAAAATTTTGCACATGCTATTCCCTTGAAATTTGTTTATACATATTTATTAAAAAATGCAGTTAAGGAAAGTGATTAGGCAAATTAGTGAAGAAGAAAAAACTGTATGTATTTTTTCAGTTCAAAGAACAGCTTCTGGCTTGGGAAATGCTATTGAGACAGGAAAGTATTCCAGGGAAGCATCACTGCTTTCTTGCTCAGTTCTCATACCCTTCCCCTGACTTCTGCCATGACCCAGTTTGGAGACAGGACACTGCACCATACAGACCTCAAAAACAGCTCTAACAGATTAAACTTATATTTGTAGTATATCTTGCTCACTTCTTAGGGAAGCTATTTTGTAGTAACTGTCTTATAAAACTCGTATTGTTAAAAAAATCTGAAAATGTGGAAGTCACACAAAGTAAAATATATTAATGGTAATGGTAGACATGTGTTTCCTGTAACTCAGGTTCTGAGTACAATCCCAACATACATCCCTTCAGCAACTGAAAGGGAACGAAGAATACCAGTCTGAAAGAGAGTGAAATGAAAATGAAATATAACTGAATGATCACTTTGATACTTCAAGCACCTGGGAATAAACACGACGTGAGTAATTTCTAACTTTAATAAAAAGTACACTTGAAAGGGCTGAGCGTACATGAAGACTGAAATGTACAGATCAGATGCAAAGAAAATTATGTCTTGTGCCATGCAGTGATGGCTGCTGAACACAGCTTCTGGAGTTTGCCATTAACCCTTCAAAAAATAGCAGAGGGTGTAGATAAAGAAAGTCACTCTCTCTGCCTTCTTCTGTTTGGGAAGAAGATTAAGGCATTCAAAAGCACCGTGGCTAAAACTGGATGACAGCTGCTGCTTTCTTTGATGTATCAGCAGTGAGGTTTTGCAGCTCAGTAATATGGTTTGTGCGTTTTTATGTACTATGAACAGATTTCATAATACATACAAAGCTGACACTACAGGAAAGCCTGTAACAGCACCAAGTCAGAGCTATAGTTCAGTCTCTCAGCTCCTTATTTAGGAGACGTGATCAAAACCATATTTACTCTTTGTATCACAGATTCTTCTTGCTGAAAGACAAAGCAGCAAACAACTTAACAAAGTAACTTTGCTTTGACTCACATTAAAACTGAAAACATTCAGTGTTTTCAGTAGTATCAGTTTACCAAGGAGCCTGTAAACCACACAATTGCCATACAAATATCAAGCAAAAGTCACAGAATTGTCAACACTTCTTCCCAGCCATAAAACTACTAATGCAACTTCATACAAATAAAACTTCTAGATCTATATAACTAGTAGCAAAATATACAAGTCAACTGATTGCTGCTTCAACGCATGAACGCTGTCAGTTTGCCTGTAATATAAATCAAATACAAACAAAAAAAGGAAAAGCTTTTCACAGCTGAATGGATGAATTGATAGATAAGAGAGGTTTGTGAGTTGGATCAGGGACTGTCACTTTAATTATTTTTTTTAAAGAATCAATTATTTACAAAGAAATCACACATTCTAAACTGCACTGTTAGCCAATTTCACACAAACTAAAAACTTCTGGTACCTAACAAGTCACAAGCACTGATGCATTTTTCAATTACATGTGAAAACAGAGATATATTAAGAAAAACAAGGATAAGACTGGATCTAGCTAAGCTTTTTTTAGACCACAGAGTTGCACACTGACACCCCAAAACAACTGCATGACATTGAAATAAGTGTCATCACTAATAATAAATAATGCTGCTCAATTCAGGATAAAAAAAATAAAGACCTGCACCTTGAATTTTAGAATGCATTTGTTCTTGATTGTTTTAAATTTCAGCAAAGGACCTGACCTCTGGAAATCAATCAGTGGATAAATAAAAAATAAACAAGGAAGTACACGTTATTAAGCCTTACACCTTCTCATCAAGTTCTTTTGAAAGTCATGGCTTTAGACCAAAAAAAACCCCAACACACTAACATTTCCCACAGACTGAACTTGTACTTTGCAGTGCTGAAATCATTAGTGAAAGGGCGATTTTGTCCCACCGTGAGCTCTCCTGCAGTTTCTACACCAGTCTCAGATTCATATAGATTGTGATAAAGTTGCTGGAACACTTTGACTTTAAAAACAATGTAAAAACAATATCCAAACACTCCTTTTACACATGTGGCAAAAATAAACCCCAAATTATTCAGATTCTTTTCACACACAGACATTGCCCAGAACCTTCCATTCCATATACCCTCCTCCAACACATTAAGGCATACCTCTTGGACAGGGGTTCATTAGTGTTTTGGGTCTTTCATATGACCCAAATTATGCTCTTCCAATGAACCCTGCCAATTTAACATTCTTGAACTCTTCAAATATACAGCCTTTGTACAGGAACCAAACAGGTTTGATACTTGCAAAAGTACAATTATTGCAAGTACTTCACTTTGAGAAAAAGCCTTTTTTCCCCTCAACATGTGTAACTCCCTGATTCTTGCTGAAGCATAGATGAGAACAGGCAGCATTCACATCTCACGGCACACACAATGGGGCACTGTCTGAGCTTGCATCCTCTTCCTAGGTCTGCCTCAGATTTTAAACAAACAAAGGCTAAGGATAGGCTTGTACTTACAGCAGCAAAGGAACTGGTTTTCAGCTCAAATGCCTGTCCTTCCTAAAGTTCTCCCTTCCTCCAGAAGTCACTCAGGTTTTGTGTCCCTAAACTTGGATTAAAGACACTGTAAAGCTCCAGCTCCTAATGTGAGTTAACTAACTTTGAAATTTCCTACAGCGGCCTCAGATATGGCCACCAGCCACAACAATGTTCGCACTACCATTGCATTGTCTTTTATGAATTCCAATAAATTTTTATTAAAAATGTGCCATACAATAACTATTTTTACGTGCTTCCAGATTTTACCCAGATCTCCAACACACTTAATTTAGGAGAATCATTCTGCCTCATGGTAAGAATGCCGAGAGCTCAGGGTTGGCATTCCTTAGGGCAGAGCTCCTCTCCTCAACAACTCTGCCATCACCCATGGTATTAGGCAGCACTTAGTCAATCTGTAAAGACTAACCTGTCCTAATGCTGACTTTAAATTAGCCTGCCAGGAGCTCCACACGGTGCTTCTGACACATTAACATGTGGCATAAACATAGACACAGACACCCCTGAAGTCAAGAGTTACGTATCTTAAATTTTCTATGACATGTTAGAAGACAAACACACACAAGTTTTTGTGCTCAAGTTCTGTGATAAGGTCCAAAGGACCGGCATGTTAAAATCTTATGCAAAACCAATTTGTTTCTCTCTAGCTAGCTGACAGAGAGAAAATGCTTTTGCCCTGGGTCTCATTTCCATTTGTAACAAAGCAATTCACTGTTTCTTCAGCATTCAATTTTGGAACTCAAAAAGACCAGGCTCTTAGGAAAGGTGAACAAATAAAGGGGTTAGGACAACCCCACGTACATTTTCTTGGTTATTTAGCTCATCCTGAGGTGCCCTACATAACTCTGAGAGCACCTCACAGAAGAGCTTGTCTAAATAGGACGCTCTGAGAGATGCACTGCTGTCACTGCACACTGCAGGTACATTAATGTAGTTTTCACCAGAGCATTCCCAAGTGAAAATGGGGTAGCATTACCCAGGTTTTAATGGCGGGGGACATTGCTAAATTTAAATATGACCTTCACTAAATTAGAGCAACTTGCAACAGACTTTCAAATGAGAACAGTGAAAAAACTTTCAAGTGCTTCCAGGAAAGCAGCAAGGATTTGGACTATTTCCAATGAATCAAATTAATCACTCACTTCCAAAGAATATAGACATAAGATGCAGCATTATTTAACTTCTGGGTGATGTTGGTTTGTTACTGAAATAATGAGATACTGCTTTCTGCAATATAACGAGCCTTGCTTTTTAAGTCAAACCAGTAATGAAAGCAAAGAAAAAGAAAATCGGAGCATGCTGGGTCTAATAGAAAATATGTATGAGACAAAATTAAATAAATCCTTTTAATGATATTCAGTCCAGTTTAGATACATTCAGAGTTAGGAAAAATTCTCAACCACATTCAGAGATCTTTTTCAAAATGGTTTTATATCCCAAGTCTTTGCATGCACTAAGTGGGCAGAGAGACCTACTTACTGAATTATTTGTATTATTCAGGTATGTGTTAAAGAGATTCAGTGCAAGAGCTTTTGATCAAAGACACAGAACAAGCCTAAAACATACAAAGGGGATGCTAGCTTTTTTTGGTTTTGGTTTGTTCCCCCCAAAGCGAGTATGTGAAAATTGAAGCAGTTAAGTGTTGTTGGATACAGTTGCCTCTAGGAGCGTAGCAGTAACGAAACTGTAAGTTTTAGGATCAAATGTAATAGAACTCTTCAACTTATTCAAAGGTTCAGATAATTACAAATGGGGTTTTTAGTTGTCAAAATTGCACTATAGATATTATCTAAGGAGAACTATAATTTATTAGCATAACTGAAAGCAGAATTTTTTTTCTATTGTATCAGTCTCAATTTACATTCTATCTGCAGTGTTTCATTTTAAACATTGAAACAAAACTGTCAATTTTCTTCTAGCTTTTGTTCAGACATTATAATCTCCAAGATCATGACAAATCATTACTCTGCTACTACGGATTTTATTCAACCTGAAGGAATTTCACCATAGTGACAGTTCATACCCAGAGAAAAAAACAAAATTAAATTCCCTAATTTAACTGTGGAGACTCCAGTAATGGCTGAAGCTTCAGTAAAAGAATTGATGCAATAATTAAGTAACATAGACGGTGAAAGTCATTTGAAAGTTCTTAAATACACCTCTATTCATATAAAGGTTTCACATACAGGTCATGTTATCCTGATCCCATTTCAATAAGGAGAATATGTTTCTTATCCTAAGTTAAAGACAGAAAATCCAATCATGTCACAAAGTTCTATTCTAGTTCTGTTGTCTTTTTAAAAAAAATTTATTTGATAAAACACAACTAAACATATACATATCATTTTTTATAGAAATAGAAAGTAATCAGGTGAACTCCCAGGTGAGGGAATAGAAGGAGCAAAGACTTCAGCTCACTACCAAAAACATAACCAGGCCACAGAAACACCAGTAGGTTCAAAGTGTGTAAGAGACAGAAATTGCCATTTGTCACATCAGCCTTTTGAATAAAGCTTTATCTAGATTACATGAGAGTATCAGATTAACTGCAGCAAAAGATTTTGCAGTGAGAGAGAGAAGTAAGCAGCTCAAGGAAAACTGGCACAAAGGAGAGTGAGACGAGTTCAGTAGCTCTGATCCTGAGAATTCGTGTGCGACTGGTTTGAGTTTGGCTGACGCTGCACACCTGCCTATGGTCTGTCAGACAAGATATAGGAGATAGATAATAAAGAGCTTACAGCAGCTTTCATTCAGTTCAATTTATGGTAGTCATGAAGCAATGCAAAATCAATGCCACTTTTATTCAAAACCTCTACACAGTTCAACTACACTACTCAAAGAGTCAGTTAGCATGAAATTTTCAGCCTTCCCCATGGCTTTCGTTTCAACCATTACAGTTGCTTGCTACAGGCTCGGCCTTCATTTAATTAATTCAAAAATTAAAGTGAGTATGTAAGTGCAATATAAACCATTTGTTCTCCTCTGAGTCAAGAACTTTCTCACACCTATTTTCCCCAAAATTAATGACTACAAAAGCCAAGCAAACAAAACACCAGGACAATGAAAGTTATTCTTTTAAATACAAATTCTTGATTAGTTAAACTTTTACATTTCCATGTATGACTTTTGAGCTTTCCAGCACCAGCTCACAACAGACTTTATAAAAGTTAGGCTGGTTTCACCATCTTTGTCAGGGCTATGCCTGCATTTCAAGCGTTTCACAGGTGATGAACTTCACAGAGACAGATGAAGCACCTCAACAAGTTTACACAGAGTGGGGAACATGACAACTCTTCCGGTTTGACTTTAGCTTTCCTCAAATCCAGCCTTCTCCATTCCTGAAAAAATATGTCTTTCTGCCTCCTGACAGAGTTCTCGTGTCAGTCAAACTGTCCTAATTCCAAGATTCCATGCATAAAATCAAATATGTCAAGAAAGAAGCCCAAATGTAACCACTCGACAGGTTCTTTTCATGATGTGCCACAAAAAAAGGCCGCTGGTACGTGCTGCTCCTTTCTAGTGACTGGAGTATTCATTAACCACACACAGAGCAATACTAATTTAATGGCACTTGTCTTGGAGGTACTGCATATTCATGGTCAGTCACATAACCACCCGTAAGAAGGTTGTCCTTTCCATCCATGCCAAAGGATGGACTTCAAAGATGTCCATGGGATGCTGCATTTATCACATAGCCACTTAAGACAAACCATGCACAGCTACCTCCACTGTCTTGTGGAAGGTCACTCAGCCATACCTAGGCTTCTCTCCTAAAGAAACTGATGGGAATTCACACATACAGCCTGTGACCAGAAAGGAAAAAATTGAGACTCTTACTGAGAGTTTTTTTGCTAGTCATATGTTAAGGAAACTTCATCCTGACATAAGGAAATACCTTGATTATGAAGCATGTGAATTTTCACATGTATCAGGATAGTCCAAGGAGTTACTAATGGGCAGACACATTAATTATTCAGGTCACGTATGATCTCTGAGTATGTAATGTAAAATATTAGTGCAGACTGACAAAGCCTCTGCAAAGCTCCTGATTTTATGAAAATTCTTCCATGCCCTCTTCTCCATAAAAAGCAGCATTGGACATAGGCATTTGGATCTCTCAAATACTTCTCCAAAACTGAATGCCTAAGTGAACACAAAATACCTGAGTAACAAGCAAGGGGAGCTACTGCAAAATTACCTTCAAGCTCTTGTAATGGCCTCATTAGAAAGACTGGTATTTGCCAAAATAATTCAAAAAACCACCAGTAGGCATTGTTGACAAATTATCTACCTATAGAAAGACATTAGCTTGACATTATTCTTTTCAGATCTGAATTTCAGATACAATCATAGCATGGAAGGCTGACTTACCCTACACCAAAGAGCAACAGAACGCGTGGCTGAAACTCAGCAAAAAGCTCAGCACCTGCTCTTAGGGCCACAAAACCCCAGAGAATCCATTCATGAGATGTCACTCACAGATTTCTATTTCTATTTGCTTCTGAACAATGAAATCACCACAGAAGAAATCCATCTTAAGACACGCCTCTATCATAGATAAAAGTTATTGATATAGAAAGGATACAGTTTATAACCTCAGGCACGAAGTACCTTAGCACAAGATATTCCAGCACCTGACAGCTATCAAAGTTGTCCAAGTGCTGAACTGTGACAGTTTATTATCATTAATGGAACAGCCATATTCCTGGATCACAAATTGCTGAGCATTGTTTTACTGCTCTCTGCCATTAATGACCATATCTATGTATTCTAGTATAGTGATGATAACAAAGATGTGCTTTCAGTCACAGGTCAAAAGTGTTATGCTATTTAAAAGAATCATATGGATTTCATGCTTAGATTAAAAAAAAAAGCAAACCACCACCACCACCAAGGAAACCAACCTCCAAAACCCATAACAAAACCAAGCATTCCTGACTCTGGCTGTCTGCAGAAACCTCTACCACACAGCCAAATTTTCTACAATGCTCAGCACTTGACTTCAAATAGAATATAGATACTATGCAGATAACTTATTTAGCTGCTTAGGTGGCAGCCAAGTTACTAGATATCCAGCAATTGGTGGAGAGGAATTAATTCCAACACTTTCATCTAGGTAAGATGCACAGGTACTTGGGGACAAAAGCACACACCTAAAAAAGCTATATGCATATCAACTAAATAGATTAACTTCCTCAAAAATCTGTAATAACATTATCTGCTCTGTTCAATGCATTTTGCACTGCTTGGGAAACTTGAGTCTCATAAATTTAGGCCTAAAAGAGGCAGTCCTGAGTTTCTCCTGTGCTGAGACCATGTTAATGGATGTGCTGAAGTTCCTGTACAAGCCACTCTCCTGTGCTCAGCCCAAGGAAAAGAGAGGTAGGTAAAGATGGGTATCCAAGGTAACATGGTAGCAAGGGGAAGGGAGAACACCAGGACACCTGTCACATCCACAGGAGCTCTAATGCAGTCCTACACAATTCATCCCTGGATCAAGGATTCACAACAAGCTCCCCAAAACCTCCTCACTGGCTTGTAAAGAACAGAGCTGAACTCAGGTGTACAGGAATTCTAAATCCCTTCAGACTTCTTATGTTTTGGAAATGAAAAGAATGCTGCAATATTACCCTGTCTTTCTAACCATGTTATTACCCTTTAAATGACAAAAAGAGATCCCTACCCAGAAATAGTAAGTCGAGGAATTATATTAATATTGTGGCAAGTTTCCTGACTTTTTGAAAATATCACACTTTTGGGGTAAAATATCAAGTAAAATTAAGGGTTTATAATGTCCAGATAAATGTTGTCACAGCACCTCAAAGTCAGAATACAACTGCTCCCACAATTTTCTTGACGGAAAACAGCCAAAGACTACAAATCCTAAATTTAGTCACATCTTTACACCCTCAACCTCCCCAGCTATTTTCAAATGTAGGAAGTGTATGGGGCTGAAGGTCTGTCCTGTGGGGTTTTCCTCATCACTCTTTCCCTGTGAAACCTCACACTGGTCATTCCCCCTCTCCTGTAACAGTTTTACCATCTGTTGTACGAGGATATTGACCCATTTTCAAAGCTTTGGATAAGAAGTGCTGTGCCAGTCTAAATCATATTTCTGCATGACATGCACACAGACTTAAACACAGCTGGAAGTGCTTCTAATCATCCAGCTTCCCGTATGACTTTTGTTCCCAATAAACTAGAGGAAGGAAAAATGAAGAAAAGTACATGCCTGAGGCTAATGGTTAGGCTTATCAGCTGGGTGCAATGCAACACATAAAGCTGCTTTTCTTTGAGAATATAAAGCAAGATGTAAGAGTGCTTTATTTAAATGCAAGTAGCACAGGTAGCAAGAGAAAATGGCTACTAAGGTTAGAATATAAGACTGTTCTAAACTTCACAGGAAATAAATTCTGACAGTAGCATCCCTTTGTCTTTTTACACCAATGTAATTATACCTACCAGGCTACACTCTAGAGAATTAATGTCTTGAAGCTTAAGAAACATGGGGGAAAGCAAGGTTTTAATGATTTTTGACACTGTGGCTTTAAATTTTGATCCCTAATTTAATTAAGTATCCCTAATTATTTTTAATACCCTTTAAGATTTTAACATTTTACAGACTCTACCATATCTACATACCCTTTTGGGAATACCTTTTCTAACACACGCACATGACAGCTCATATTACAGCTCAAACAGAAGTTGTCTGGCAATTACTAGACCAATGAAAATGGAAAAAAGGTTGTTTCTTCAGATATTTCTCTAACAAGCGGAAAAATTTTCCTACAGGGAATAAAAAAATTTAATTAATTAAAAACAAAAACAACAACAACAAAACAACAAAAAAAATCAAAACACCACAAAAAACCCAACCACCAAACAATAATGTAACAGTCAGAAGGTTAATTAAAGACAAAACATTGAATTCTGCTGGACTTCCATAGGAACCCCAGTTTTGGAATAGCAAAAACATTCCTGCCTAGCCAAGAAACAAGTTACTTAAAAAGCAATGTCCTTAGATTGGAGAGACACCTATTTGATTCCATCAGAGGATCTTTTTCTCTTGTTCTCTTATTTTGTAGCCTACCAAAAGCTCAAGAAATTAAAAATAAAAGAAAAATATCATTGTATTACAAACACATGCCTAGATTTCTGTGATTAAATGAGCACAGTCATCAATACTCTTGAAGGAGTTAAGGACTTTCAATTAAATCAGTTTGAAAGAGCATCTACTCAACTACCTCCAGGGACTCAAACATACAGTATTTCAAGTGCCACTGAACAATTTATATCTAGGAATCCTGAAGCAGAGAGTGACAGCAGAATCTGGATTTATTTTCTTTTCATTGACCCCTTTGCAGAGGTTATTTGCACCAAACAGGCAGCAACACCTGAATGTTATGTTATGCAAAGGCAACACCTCCCAAGGGAGAGGAGTCTTTGGTGAGGATCAGCACCACAAGGAAGTGTCAGACAAACTGCAATGACTCAATTTCAGAGGATGCTGCTTGTAAGGAGCAACTATTATTTGCCAAACCAGAGGAGTGGGTGGGTGTCCTCCTCCCTGCCCCGCGTCCCCCCTGCTAACATCACAGGGCTTGTGCTGCAGTGTGGTCTGACAGCTCAGAAAACTGACCTAGCTGGGAAAAGTCACATTTCCCTGATCAGCTTAGGGAAAAAATCCCCAACCAAAAACCCCAACAAACCCAAACCCCAACTCTCTGTGCTTGCACAGATGCACCATGTGCTACCAGACATCAATGCTGGCTTTAGGGCAAAAGAAAGCACAGCACAGCAGAAACCTCAAATCTATTCCTACCCCTAAAAGAAATGTCTATTTTCACTGGAAGAGCTAAAATTAGTCTTAACAAGGAGTGACTGCATGATTGTTTGCCATAACTATTTAATATATTTTGATAAAAAGCTTGGTGTCATGTAATCCTTCCTCTAATAATTTTTCTATGTTTTTACACAATGTTGTCTTCCCTAATCTCCAGTTTTAACCCATGAACATTGATTTTCACCAAATACTTGTTAAGATAGATATAGCTGAAATGGGTAGGTTGAGCTACCCAGGAAAAAGTAGGAGGTTTGCTTTGTTAAGATTTTTTTTAAAAAAATGCAAATCAAAAGAAGAAAAGTTTGGTTCTTTCAAAAATATGATATTAAGATGAATCAAGTCACCGAAAAGCAAAACACAATAAAATAAAAATGTCTAACTCAAATCATAATAATATTTTTAGCTAAGATTTATTAATAAGAGAACTCTAAAAATGTTAAAGAGATTTCGAAGTGGAGTAAAACACTTCAAATACAATGTGTTCTTTTAGATTTTTCTTTAAATTGAATTAAATAAAACCCCTTAAAATCAAGTTTCTAACGATTTTTCCATTACACTCAAAGGTGTTTTTACGGAGTAATATGCAACATTCCACAAAGCCCAGGTGCAAGGGAACAAGCAGACTAGAAAGATAACCCTCCCAGCTCACTGCCCTTATCTAATTAAGCCAATAAATGTGTTCTACCAGAAGGAATTAAGCTTCTCTCTGTCCTAGAAAGCTCTCTATTTTTAGGTGGGAATGAATAATGTTTACAATAATTTTAAACACATCTCCCAGCTAAAACACCGTGAACTGACCAACCAGTGGGACTGTGTGTCCAACCTAGAAACTCGTACAAAAAACCCTATTTTTTTCCTTTACATGTAAGGTGCACCTCAAACCGTGGATTACTGCTCACTAGAAAGCATGGCCTCAGGGAGAAACTTCCTCCAGTGAGCAGAGACTTCAGTAGCTGCTGCTCTTATGGGAACACTGCATGAAATCTGTGTTAGGCAGAACTGCCAGCAGCCATCACAGATACAGACGGTAACAATTCCAGAGGAATTTTTAACTGAAGGCAAGCTTTAATATTCTTAGAGCATATGTGATATTTGCCCACATCCCTCTAGTCATTTGACTGCAGCTGATTTTTCTGGACTGATTTACAGTTGCTTCCTCCAAACATACTTCATCCTGCTATGAAATTTCCAGTTAATTCTCTATTGGAGTATTTTCTTCTTTTTCAAAGAGCTTTTTAAAAAAAAGATGGTCGAATGTTAACATTAAGCTGTTCACAAGAGACCATTTGTCACTGTTTTATAAGGAACAGCAGCCATTAAACCTAGGAGAGGAAACTTGTGATGACTATCAGACATACTAAGTGTGCTACCAATTTACCAATTTTGCAGTATTTGTTACTAGGGCCCATTTTTATGTCTCTTGCTCAGTCACGTTTTTAGGCTACAGCACTAAAAAATACACTGGATCTGTTAAAAAAAAATCACCTTTCTCTTCTATAACTCACTAATTAAGAAGCAACTGCATACAAATTGCAACTGCATGGAAACCACCCTGTTTGTGCATTCATCACCCATCTTGTGATGAACATGCTACCAAGCAAAATGATGTTTTCAGACTTGCTGTGGGTTGCTAAAGTGAGGACACACATGCTTGGATAAAGCACCCACAGTTGCCAGAGGGTAATGCAGCACTTCATTTTTCATGCAAAATGGGCTTTTGCTAACCTTACTAAAACAGATTTTTGACTGACCTTCTCCCTTGGGGATCTCACCTTAATGTTTACACTGACTCATCATAACAGCACTTTTGAAGTGAACCTCCCCATCATCCTTTCCTGAGTTTCTGGCTTGCAGCATGGAGCACCATGCACACCATGCTCCTTTTGGATGAAGCTAATAAGGAAGATGAAATCCAAAAGCTTGCCTAAAGCACTCATTTTGCTGATGGCACACTCAGCCTAAGGCTCTCAGAAGAGAGCTCAGCTGAAATAAAGCAACTGGGATATGTATTCCACAGACACGGGGTCCTCGACAAAAACGTTGTTGCTCTACAGACTTGCAAAACGCTATTTGTTAATGCAAAAGACTGAGTTGAGACTGAAATGTCATAAATACCCTGAATGCAAGACTTAGAAACAACTGAAAAGTTGTAAAATAACCACAAAACTACTAAGCCAGTACAGAAAGAATAACAACAGCAGCCATTATCTTGGGCCAGATTCTGTAACAAAAAAGCTGTGGTTTTAGTTGGGCAGCTCAGATACACTTAGGTTTTTTTATTGCTGCTACAACATTGTGAAACTCCAAGTAATTACCACCAGTGTAGAATCACCAGGGGAATGTAATAACCACCATAATGTAACAGACCTAAAACATAACTTGGAGCTTTGGATATTAAAAGGTGAAATAATACAGGTACACCTATACTGAAGTTCTTCAAACTTACACTTGCTACCCACTTTTCTTTACCCTGTGTGAAAAAAATCCTGTGTAGACTAAGCCATGAATACTTAAATTAAAAAAAAAGAAACTAAAAACTAATAGGTAGTCTAACACTCATGACAAACGTGGGGTTTATAAAGTAAATACAGGTGTATATACACATTCCTCAGCACTCTATTTGTCTTCTTTTAGGACTTCTGTGTTTCTTATTACAACTCCAATTTTAATGGGACTACAGATAATGAAATATGGATGAAAAAAGGCTGTAGTTAAATGCTGAATATTTACAACATCCTGTGAATAAGGTATTGTAATTATAATCTCCCAAGTCACACCATTCCCATACAACATTCTTTTCACCCACATAGCACCCAGCTTGCCAGTCAGGGATGTCATCTCTGTTTAGTCCCTGTCTGCTAAGCTGGGACTGTGAGATGGGAGCAAAGCAGAACAGATTCACCATGACTTGGCCATTTCTACAACCAGGAGGTGCTTACATCTTCCAGTACCTCAAAAAAGAGATTCAGGAAGGCCAGAGGGATTCTGGTTTCTCTGCACTCACCAAATCTAGTTCCTCTTTCCACCCCAAGGATAAATTACTCAACACTTTTCAATTGGCAACTGAGAGAACAGCAGCTTCTCAAGGAAAGCCAAACAAGAACTGCAGTTAAATTCTCAAAGTTTTTCCTTTGTCCTCTGCAAAATAAAACCATGACACTCATAGCCTTATAAAGGTACAAAAGGAGGTACCTGTAAAGAGCTATTAAGACCAATGACATGCTTGATTAAAACACATTAGTTATGGTATGATATAATATGATGTGATATATGACAGTGGGGTAAAATATTCAAACAATGATAAGCAACAAATACCAGATTAAGTTGGACATGAGATAATATTTTTCAATGTCATCTCACAGTGTTTGGTCACTCTGCTTTTCAAAAATTCTCTGCTTTATACCACAGCTGTTGAAATAGGTTAAAAATCCCATGCAGAAAAAATGCCCACAGTTTTACCTATATGACCTTCACCTGGGATAACCTGCATCCTATAGGAAATGTGTCATCTCAAAAAACCTGCACATGTGGTAATGAGTAAGGGAGCTTTTGAGGGATCAGAGTCAGGGGTGGGAAAGGGGAGAGGAACTGCAAGGAAACAGGATGCTTCAGATGCTCAAGAGTAACTTACACCTCATACAACCACTCACACCTATGTAAAACTGCACAGTTGAGTCTCTGTGGGAAAAGAGAGGATCAAGAAGCCAAGTGAAAACTGATAACCTGTGTGAAATGCACCTGCAAATACAGCCATTAATTGTGATACATGGACCCTAAAACAAATGGCATTGGAAACACAAATGGATGCAGTACTTTAAGCCATGTTATCACACAGATTTTTACCAAGGAGACCCATCTCAAATGAGCATTTATTCCAAAGGGGAGATAATTTCTGAGCAGATCAGCATTTGTCCACCATCACCTTGAACAGTTTGCCAGGCTGAATCCACATTACAAGAGACTATAAAGGCCTCTAATGAGGACTTGACTCACAAAGCAGCATTGATGTACAAATCTACATTACAAGTACTTATTGTAGTTATTTCACAATGCCTAGCCTGTGAGATGCAATCTCAGGTGGTCTACACCTGTTCTGCAGGGCTTCAGGCTGTCAAGGTCAGGTATCTCGAGCTGGTTGTAACTTGAACTCTGGCAGAGTTCAGATAAATGCAGTTAAAGGGAAGAGAAAGCTTTAGTGTCTCCCAAGTATCCTATTCCAATACAGAGCAAAGGGAAACAGAAAGAAAGTTTGTGTTGGCTACACAGGCTTGTCTCTGTCTTTTTTCCTTCCCTCTCCTGTCCCCAAACTCACAGGCATTGTTAGATGTTTAATTTTAGTTTCAGATAGCAGATGTCTTTTTCATAGCTAGTCCCAGCAAAATGAAATAATAAAAGGGAGCTTCTTAAAATTTTAAAGGACAGAAAATAGTCTGCATCTCTTGCTGTTACTGTTAATTATAGACACTGAACAGATTTAATTAGAGCCAACCAAACAGAAAAATGTATGTAATCTATGCCTTTGGCAGAGCGTGAACCAGGCAAGGGGTGATGAAGCAACTCCCTGCCAAACACTTTAATTAATTTTCTTTTAGAAAGAATACACAGATCAGGATTCAGCAAGGGTATTTCTAGTAACTGATAAAAGATCATTGTTATGAAGGTTAAGTTTTCAGACAGCAGAATGCCTTGTCATGACACATGAAAATCTTGTCATATGAGCAGAAAAGATTTCCTATTCTGATGCAATGGGCAACATTAATTTTGCAGTTCCCCAACTCTCACGCGCATGACATCATAGGTTTTATTTTGGCAAAGCAAGAAGTAAGAAATGATGGTTTGGGTGCTAACAAAAATTACCTCTGTCAAAGCATTACTATAAAGACACCTGTTAAACTTCAAGCTTCAGCCCAAAGCCTAAGCCAGTATGAGGCTGCTGCCTTCCACATGGACTGGTTTATCCTTGGCAGTCTCCCTGATATTTCTACCCACAAACACCTCAAAAATTTGTAGCCTGTCTTTAGTCCACCCCTGTTCTTTTCAACTCATTCTTCACCCTGTTCATCCCCTATTGGGAAGAACAAAGGTGTATTGTGTTAAGCACAGGTAACTTTTTCCTGATAAAACTTCAGTCTTTACTGACTGGAAGACTGGTTTAAAACTTACTTGGGTGTCCATGGCTTTGGTTTCAGGAATTACTTTTCTTAGCTTTAATAAAATCTTCTACCATTTAGTCACAGTAGACCTTCATAAGTATCCCCCAGACTTGCTGCACATACTTAGTACAGTTCATCCCTAGATTTTATGTCCCTCTTTTCCAATAAGCCTCAGTTGTCACTGAGGTAAGAATGACAGAGGCACTGAACCCCCGGAGCTGAAATGGAAGGAAATCAGTGAAAGCTGCATGCTCAGAACTTCAAGTGATCTATAGTGTTAAATACTATGAAAATTGGGTTCTAGGTATTCAAAGTGGGACACCTAAAATCAGATTATTTGTACAATAAAATGAAAACATATTATGAAAACACATTTTGAAATTACAGTAATTAATATAATGGCTAAGCCCATGACAGAGCCAACCCTTCTTTGAAATTTGATTTGAATGCTTCAATTATAACATAGGATGACTCTGTGAAAATCCTGGGGAAAACCTGCAGGATGATGCAAACACTGAAAGAAACCAAACTGCTCTTGCAAAGCCATCACTGTCAATTATGGGCAGTCTCAGTTTGTGAACTCCTGAATTTACATCCTTAATAAGCCTTTCCTTTCTTAAACATGTGTGTGTGAAGAAATAGTAGCACACTAAGGTCTTCCTTCAAAATGATGTTTAAAATATACAAGTGCATAGCCACGCCTCACTGATGTTTTGACTGTGCCCACACGGTGTGCACATGTGTGAGAGCACAGACACACACAAGCACCATTACCTGCAGCAGTAAATCACTTTCCTGTCTATCCCCTCCTATGGCTTTGAAGCTAAGCTGCTTATTTTAAAAGAGTTGAACCTATTCTATTTACTCTGGAAGCTTATTACAAGAAGCAATTTTACGCTGTAACTGTTAGAGGAATAATTGCTTTAAAAAAGCAAACCCAGACAAAAAATAGCCTTGTCTTTTTCTGAAGACCATAAGATGTTCAACCTTCCATCTAGTGCCTGGGTAGTTGACAAAGCAGGGACCAAAGGTGTGCTTCAGCAGTTTTATTCCTTTGGGAAAAGCTACTGTGGAGGAGACAGGCAGCCTTTATGATAAGGCTGTCTGAGCCCATTTAGGGCTTTGAACACAGGAGCCCGATTTGGGGCCGCACCGAGGATGCCACGGGTGGCAGAGTTCAGCACAGGGCATGGGCACGGCACTAAGTGCTCCCTCTATCTCCTCCACACAGTAAAGCTGGCATTTGCCCCCTTCATGTGGCCTCTTAGCCATGCGACAATGAGCTGCAGGCACCATGCTTCAGTCCTTCTCACCAAGACCATTAACTGCAGCCAAAGGAGCAGTCAAGAGGAAGGGGTTGGGAGCCCCAACTGTCCAAGGTATCAGATGTTCACCACTGCCACTTGTTAGCACCTTGCTTTAAATTAAAACTAATTAATTTAAAGAAATGATGCAAGCTTTTCTTGACTACCAACTGCTAGTACCACCTACAAATTTCAAGCATTAGGTCAGTTGCACAGAGCTTGTGAAAATCAGCTTAAGCTTTTTTAATGATTAATTATAGCAAGTCTGCTTTACAAGTGTTTTACAGTGTCATTACGCAAATTGTAAGTTCAGCCATAGTTTGAACATAAAGAAGTTTCATTTATGAAATGTGACTTGCAAAGGTATTACATGAGATTAATTGGGAGAAAAATAATCACCTAGAACACAGTAATTATATTTTAGAAATGAAACACTTAGCCAATTCATAGCTCTCTAGAATTAGGGAGTTCATAGCTAATATACCTAAAATACTGCTGTTCTTGATGTTTCCTTTTTTGTTAGGAATTTTAAAAGGAACAGTCATAAGGCCTGTTAAAAATATGAACCTTTAAAATTCTATTGCTCTTTCAAATTAATGATGCCATAGAGGGAACAAAGGAGCAATTATTTCTAAACATTTAAGAGATGTACATTTTTTTAAAATCAGCTCTTAGAAAGATCATGGATGGACATGAACTTTAACACCTCTCTGTAGATATATGAGGAGAAAGATATGCATTTCAGTCAATACAAGCATTACCAGCAAGCTGAAATAAGAGGTATTTGTTAAAACAGAATGGCTTCTTTTTTTGCACATGCTTTTAATGTGTACCTATTCAGGTCAAAATATTCTGCAGGATTCCACTTCAACATCATTTCAAACACTTTTGCCAGCAACTGCTAGGAAAAAAAGGCAGGGATGATGGGGTATGCCCTGTTCCATTCAGAGCTGTTTAAAATATTTAAAATATTACAGAATTTTGTAAGAACAGAGTGCGTGATAGTAGGAGAAAGTAATTTTGGAGATATATATATATAAATGCAAATATCCTGCCTGATAAAAAATATCACTTGAACATTAATGTTACAATATACAGAACAGACAGCACTAAAGAGAATTTCTTGGAGGCTTTCAATGAGAGAGTTTGTTGGTAAACATATTGAGCAGCAGCACAGGAATTTTGCTCTATGCCTGCAAGGGCAGAAAGGTCAAGAATACAAAGCTCCATTTTTACAAGCAGGAAGAAAGAAAGTTAAAGAAAGCATCACAAAAGGATTTTTTCCCCCTCCTTGCTTTCAAAAAAATAAAGGATCAGAGAAAAGCTTGGTTAACTTTTAATCAACACCAAGGATTTTTTGTTCATGTAAAGAAGTATTTTAGGTATCATAAGCACCTCTACTATTTTGCCTCTATACTAAGAAACACTAAATCCCAAGAACATCTTGAACATTATCAGTTTAAAGAATTCAAAACAAAGGATGAACACAATATCAGAATAACTGCCAGTAAAATGAATTATAAAGGTCTTTCATTTTTAAAAGCACACAGACCTTCCTGCAGAATATGTTCCTTTCAAACATCTGCTTTCACAACATGACACACTGTTTCCATGAGCATTAATTCAAAACTATTGATGTATATCACGTCTCCACTTCTCAGTGCTCATTTAAACAAAACCTTGACAAAGCAACCCAAGAAAGTGTCCAGAAAAAAAAAAATAACATGACTGCTTACAACAGATAATCAGATAATATGGGAGAGCCTATTATACTGCATGGTTAAAAAGCTTAGAACACCACCTCATTCTGATTTCACTTTTAATCATTAAAATACCCTGCATCTGTATCATAATAAGGTTCTTATGTCTCTGTAAGGCCACATTTCAAAGCAGTTTCTTCCCTAGACCAGGGTCTGGCTGTGAACAGGCTGTTTCCTTTCTGCTCAACTTCACAAAGTTCTGAGGTGTTCCTTTCTGATGCTTCTCTCACATCCTCTGCTCTAATTGGCCCTTTAGTGTTATTTGACAATCCCTTAAAATACGATTTCTTGAGAAGTATGTTTAAAAAAAATCATAAAACCCCAAGAATTAAAAAGACAAGGAAAATAATCCTGGATGAGACTGTCCTTATTTCCTTTATTTTAGATGGTTGGGTACCAGAGCACTTGCCATTAGGCAGATGGGCCTGGCCTTCTTCAAGTCTGGAAAAGAAAAAATTTTGCTGTGGGAGTGAAGCACAGCCTGCTGATACCTGCAAAGTAATCATGGAGAAGACAGAGCCAGGCTTTTCACAGCACTGCACAGTGTGGGAACAAAAGACCATGAAAATAAAGTGAAACAGGAAAAGCTCAGATTAGATATAATAAAAAAGAACCAAAAAACACCCAGAGGACAACAAAGCCCTGGAACAGGCTATTCAGAGATGTTATGGAATCACTGTCCTTGGAGGTTTTTAAAACCCAACTAGACAAGAAGCCTTGAGTAACTGAGTCTGCACTGAGAGCTGAACAGAGGCCCCTTCCAACCTAATGGTTATGTTTGGAAATTTTTAAAGAAACATTTCTCTTTAAATTTTAATGTAGCAGTTGCAAAGGAAGCAGCAGTTTGCCTAAAGCAATCATACTGATGGCCACAACCTCAACAGCAGCAAATGCAGAAATGAGGAATTTCCTTTTTCTAGAAATATGGTGATTAATTGTCACACATTTATGATTTAAAAAATAAAGACTGTCCCTTAAAACCCAAGTCTTAGAGGCTTTATTTATATGTCAGTATTCATTAGGTTTTATCTTTTTTTAAGATGGAATCTTGCCATGGGCACAAGTTCATGCACATGCATGCAGTATTATTACCTCGTTTATGGCATAGGTACTATTGTTATGTTTTATTTTAATGAAAATATAAAAGGCATTGTATGGATATTTTGGAATAAAGCTGTTTATGGGATTGATGTTTGGGCTGGCTAACAAAGAATAAAGAATTCTCCAGGCAAACTGATTTAAAATTTACACATGACAATTCATAATTTATAAACTGATAATTTATACAGTCTTAAAAGTACAGTTTATATGCAATAGTGCAAAAATAATTACCTATAAAAAATCTCCCCCCTTTTTTTAAATAACAAATATAAGCAGCTAATCCCTATATATTTTTCTACTAGTATTTTAAGTGTCCAGATGATAGCAATGTACTATGCAGAATCTCCAAACACTGTGCTAAATTATAATATTGGGAAGTAACCAAACATATCAAAGAACTAAAAGTCTCTAAAAATCTGTAAGATTCAGAACCCACTCCTGACCCAGTAACTCCTTTTGTCCCATCTGATTCAGCTGCCTGCTGGGTAGTACCAAACACAAAAGCATCCATCTTGATCCCAAAGGGAAAAGACCAACTTGAAAAATTCAGTAGAAGATGGGATGGCACCATATCATATTTGAAGGACAGCAACTAGAAATAAACTAAATACAATGAGAAACAAAGCTAGGAACTCTCTGGTATATTCAGTATTCCTGAATTCGGTAGATACTTTAACAAAAAGATTAGTATTTACTAATTTGGTAAGGTTTTCCTCATCTGAATGATTAAAATACTTTAACTGGCTCACAGAAGTGCTGCTGCTTGAAAGAGCTGACTTTCCGAAATACGTAAATTCATATTATAAAATCCAGGTCACTGTCTCTTCTCAGTAATTATGGAATGCATGAGATGTTTCCACCAGAACAGCCAGACTGTACCAGCATCACAAAAATATTATTTGTTAAAAGCAGAAATTATGCCAATATATTCTGGCTTCGCCAGATGAAGATTCAGTTTCTGGATATGACCCAGAAGTGATTAATAAAAAATACCTTGATTTCTGTGCCCCCAAGAAGATGAGGCTTCATCACAAACACATTATTTTGCTGTTCTTTATGTCAATTTTTGTAGCATAAAATGGTTACCTCTTCTCCCCTCTCACCCCCCCTAAAATATTACGTTTACTTATGATATGGTACATTTTAGTTGTATCAGGTGAATATTTGTTCTAGGTGTTCCTTGGGATTTCAACAAAATTTGCATTGAAAACTTTCTGGTGAAAAACTACAGACAAACCCTTAAAATACACTGATAGTGGCTTAAGAGATCTGATGAGGACTGAAGCACAGCAGGTAGAAAACTATTTGGTCAAATTTCTACTAAAACCTGTTCTGTCTTGAGACATGTTCGTAATTGCACTTGAAATATTAGCTACCAGTTTTTATGATTTCATCAAAAGACTTGTGCAATTTAGTCTGTTCCTTACTGTAAAAATTCCTGAGTGTTGCAACAAAGTTTAGGGATTTTTGCTTGTGCATTTAAAAGTGGGGATTTTTTTTAGCCTCTAAAGTTCAAGTAAATAAAACAGCGAAAACCAAACCTCAGGAATCCTAAAAGGCTTGGGGCTTTAGGGAAGAAATTAAAGAATGCAAACTCAAGATTTTCTGAGGGGGGAAAAAAGAATTTTCTAAAGCCTGACCCAATTTCAAATGCTTTGCTTTTATACTACTGCTTTTCTTCATTTCAGATTTATTATTCCCATAGTAATCATTATGTAACTTCTACTTTAACAGCTGCAGATTTTCTAGGGAGGCTTAGGATACACAGGCTCTATGTACATTTTACACAGTATTATAAGTGCTAGGGAGGAAAATAAAAAGAGGGGAAAAGCCAAACTCATGCTATCCCACTATCAATATTCTTGCTCCTAGAAACATTAAGGCAGTTTTAAACAGCCATACAAATCCTGCCCAAAACTACCAGATTTACTAGCCATTACAATTATAACACTTTCCCAGTAATTAACTAAGCAAGGCCAAAACACTCAGAATTACAAAAACCAGGTTTACTGTACCGAGTTCTAATGACATGCAGTAAACTCACAAGCTTTCAAGCAATTTACTTAATGTAGCATACAAAATAAAAGCAGAAATACAAAGAAAAAATACACCATTCTTCCAAAACCATTAATCATTCCAGTTTTTACATTAAACCCCTCCTAAACTTAATCTTAGCCAGTTTTCACTTCACTGTTTCCTCAGACATAGACCACGTAGCTCTTTATTGCATCCAAATTATTTCAAGAACTAGAAAATACTATCAAGAGGATAGAATATTAAACTGAGGTGGTTGATCTTACATTACGTTTACCCAAAGGCATGAAAGGCACCACCTAGAAAACAAAAGATAAGGATTCACATTCCCTATTAGCACTCCTTTTTTTTTTAACTATGAGCATTAATCTTCTTCCTTGGTAGGAAGAGCAAGAACAAAGAGGAGCAGCACAGGAATAAATAAGCAAATCAACTACTTTTCTAAGAAGAAACCATCTAGTGGGGGAAAGATGATGGCAAAAATTACATGGACTTTTTTTTTCTGCTTCTATGTAGAAGGGGGAATTATCCAAGATTTTTAGAAGTCCCTTCTATCTACATGTTTATGATTCTGTGCTTAGCAGAGCTTCAGGCAGTTATAATGACCAAAGTCTCCACACTGAGTATGCAAGATGTCATGAGACCTAAGAAATAGAATGTTTCTATTGTTCTGAAGAGACAGCAATATTCTAAACAATATATTTCTGCCATTCCTCCTAAAAGGCAGACAAAATGTATTTCTAGCAGGCCGTAATTCTCTTAGAAGTTTATTTATCTTGCAGAACTCCATGTAAGACCCATAGTGTGGTGAGATTTCCCATTTTCACATTCTGCTGCTAACAGAGGAAAAAGAAGCTTCATGCTTGGTGTGACAATTTTTGACTTATATGATATGCCATTAGTTTTGGGCATATCTGTCAGCTTGGGCAGGCTGAAACAAAGAGCCAGCTATTCCCTATGGTTACAAGTCCTAAGTTTTGTGTTTTCTGTTTGGAAACTGGCAGTCATGCTCTTTCAGCAAGACAGACTCAGAATTCCTGCTCAAACACTGAAACACACTGCAATGCAGTCATTGAACCAAGAGTTAGTTATGTTCCAGATTGAGATATCAGGCATTTATACAACTAAGGTGGTCCTTTGATATTAGATATTACTACACACATACACATGTACATACACACTATATAGATGGTAGTATCAGATACATAGATTTTAATTTTAAAAAAATGTATGTACATTTGAGGCTTTTCTAAGTACCTCCTTTCTGGAGAAACTGCATGCTCAAATGCAAAGCATTGCAATCACTGCTTCACTGCCTTGAAGGCAGCCCAAATAAATCAGTCAGATCAGGATGGAAGAATCTCAACTATGACGCATTGGCTGGGGAACTGACCACTCCACATCAATTAGGAAATTATTCAGTTGTGCTGAAGAGTGGTCCTCTTGCAACATAGCTGCTGAAAAAGTATCTGTATGCCAATTCATACCCTACCCAGTCTCCCTGGCTCACAGGTTCAGTCAGTGTGCAGTCTGTAGATACTTCAGTTAAAAAAGTTTTTTTAATGTAATAAATGGATATATTAGGCTCTTGTTTTTAATGAAATTTCAGTAGTTGCAATTTATCAGCATCTAGTCAGAGGAGCCAGAATGACAGAGAGACGTGAAAAAGGTGGCCTCAGATGATTATGGGATGCTCAGTTTGTAGGATTTCTTAGATACAGCCAGTTGACTAAGTAACAGAATTTTTAATTTCTCATATTCATTCAATAAGATTCTTTTATTCACAGAGCAGCTATAGCTCAGATAGACACTGCCATTTTCTTTACTGAGTTTTTCTGAAATACTGTCTTAGTAATTTAGAACAGGAAGATTTCTGATGTTTCCTGTTCCCTTACCAGTTTAACAACAGTATCATAAGCGAAGCTATCGGACAAATATTCTTAACTGAAGAGCTCCATAGATATGTGAAGCATGTGTTCATTCCTTTTTGGGGGACAATGAAAATGGGCAAAGGACTACTTTGTGTGTTCTATAAAGTCCAAAGTCAACTCTGGTAATAAACTAGGGCTAGTTTTGACTAATACATAAACACTATGGAAGTCACAAAACTGAGGTTCCTTGAAAACAGCTCCCAGTTCAGATGCTGCAAGAGGAGAAAGGACCTAGTATTGACTTCGTTATCCATCCTTGGAAAGGTCAGGCCTTTACTGTTCTTTTTTACAGCAAGTGAAGCTCCCTCTTTGCATGTAATATCTTCTGTTTGAGAGAAAAGGGATATAAAATGTATAAGTTTGCTTTAAAACTGTGTTTACAGTACTGTGTGGTAGTAACACTGCTAATGAAAGCAAGTGGAGGGCACTTACGACATTTAGTATTTATTGTATTATTTTTTGTCGGCCTGAGAGTTTAAGTCTCCTCTTTTCTGACTCATGAAGTCAGAAGACTTAAAGTAAGTCATAATTTCTCTCCTCAGAAGTCACAGTAAAAATATTTCTTTCTAAATATAATTTGCTATGAAACAATTGAGATGTTTGGCTTTCCACAAAGGAATTTCTCTCAATCACAAACAAGTCTTTGACCTTCAAGCAAAGAGGCACAATGATCCCAGCAATAAGCTAAATTTATATTTTGACTAGCTCACAATAGCCACATAAATCACACATCAAGGGTGGGAAGATGAAAAAAATGGAAAGGCCACAGCCACTCAACTGGCTGGTTGATGGCTCTTCTATGACTATTGGCATCTTCACTGGCCTGGGAGGGGATACTGAAACAAACCTGGAACTAAATTCTCAGGCACTGGGACATGCTGATTCCTGTCAGCAGTTAGGATATGGTAATGCACTGGAACAAACACAGGACAACCCCTTGGTATTTACTTTGATACCCCACTATGATACTCTCAAAAACAATGAGGCATTAGAGGCATTTCCCAGATCATTCATAACTTCACCTCAAAAACTTCTGTATTCTGTGTAAACCTGTACTCACATGCGTGCATTGGCAGCCACTGCTATAGGGAGAGAAAAGAAAAGCATGTATCCCCACCTACAAAGTTCAGCATTTGTGTGTGTCTGTATTTTCTGTACTGGTTTTTTATGCTGTGATCAGGGAAAGGAACCACGCTTCCCTGTTCCTGAATGAGTAAAGGAACTCGTGTGAGGAAGCATTTAAGGGCAGCCACCTCCGCAAGAGGAGGCGAGTCAGGAGCAGAGGGTGACCACAACAGAGGCAGGGGCAGTGCCCTCACTGGCCAGGGACGCAGGCACAGGTACTCAAACAGGAAAGGCAGAGCAGGTCTGGTGAGAGAAACCGGGGTCAGCTACAGTCCATGATCACTAAAGTTATCCCCCAGTGACAAAGCAGGTCTGAGGCTTGGCCAGGAAGGCAAGCCAGCGGGTCAGGTCCAGCAAGGGATGTGGCTGGGCACAGGACAAGCTGCAGTGCAGTTCAAGAGACAAAATGCAAAGGCTCAGCTTAAATGTTCCTCCAGAGAAAGGAGGAGGAATGCCTGCAACAAGCCTTTTCCACAGCTACCTGATCCAAGGCTACTGTACCACAGCAGAGACAGTTTTGAGCATGGGCAACCCATCCCTATACCAGAGGTGTGTGCAGAGGATCCTGGCACAGGGCACTGTGCTTTGGTACCAAGAAATACCAAAACACTGGGGTAAAAGTGTGAATTATTCTATTAAACATATGTGGCAACTATCAGAAAAGAAAATATGACTGAAAAATCAGATGTCTGAAGTCACGAAAAGGAACAATCCAGTGCTCAGACATAACCTAAGATATATAAGACATAACCAAAATATATACAGACTTGGAAAGTTCACTTGTGAGAGAGCTGCATGGGATTATTTTTTCATCTTGAGTTTTTCTGACCTGTGAGACAAAATAATAGCAAAGTTTTTCAGGAAAAGAGAAACTTCATCATACAGAATAAAGATTTGGCAATTTGCTCATTACTCTTGTTTCATAACTGTCCATGAGACTACCCACAAGCCCACATTGTTCATTTTTGTTCTGTTCATTTTTTAATTAAATGAAGTCCATTGTATTTGGGAATATCCTGGAAAATGCTTGTAATCAAGTCATTGATGGGTTTGTGGGAGTGAACAATGGCCTTTTTAATCCAATACTGTTTATGAAATTAACACCAATTAGGTCCATCAACAGTAACAAATAAGACCTTCCTTTAAAAGAAATGACACCAACTTCTGCAGAAAATACTGAATACCTACATGCATGTGATTTTCACATCCACAAACCAGTCCTGGATATCATGTGACTGTGACTCCTGCATTGGCAAACTCATTTTGGGTGGCACAATCCTCCCCAGTGCACACAGTGGGGCTGTAGCAGCGGTGTCCTCCTCCCATTTGTCCTTTGTAAGGACCTCTGACTCCCTTTAGGGAAACCAACCTTGTTTGGCCAACACGATGGCTCATTCCTCCTAGCCATCTGACCATCCTACACGCCCAGTGACATTCTGTGAGTCAGCTGGCAGTCTGGGAGGCCAGGGCAACAATTCCACCTCCTCCCTGAAACCTCCCTGCACCGTCTCTGACACCTCATCTCCCTACGCGAGGCCAGCGTGGGCGTTCCAAGCTATTAAAATGTTTCAGGACTCCCATGTGTTAGACTCCCTTCTCTCTCCTCTCTGACCTGGAAAACAATCAAACTTTCTTTCCATCAAATGCCTGAAGAGGCTAATGCACAGCTAAAATAACCCTGACTCGGGGTATTTAAGGAGCAATAAAAAGGATTGATTTACACACAGGGATTTAGTCTTTTTTACATAAATTATTTCATTACGGCAACATGAGCAAACAAACCACCAAAGCGTTCCAAACAGCATATGTTTAGGCTGGTTTAACAGAATGAGCAGCTAAGAAAACATTACTAATATCTGGAAAATACTTGCTTATCTTGAAGCCTTCTTATTTTAAAACTGAATTATCTGTACAGGCATATATATGAGCAAAAGGTTTATAGCACATGTTATTTGCTGTTAGGCAGCTGCATTTCTTTAAGAAACATTAAATAATCTCAGGTATACAAAATCTATAAAAATAATCCCTGTCAAAGATCCATCTAAATTTGAGACATCCACATGGGAAGAAAAGAAAGGAGAAAGACCCAGGATATACAAAGAGCTCTTAGTTTATGTAGAAACTGTCCAGGCTCATATGTTTGGAAAACATTTCATCACTGGCTTCACTGCAGGTAAACAGTGATACAATCTAAATCAGAAACTGAAATATATCCAGCTGTCTAATAACAATGACAGCCTAACAGTCTTTCTAAGATCATTTAATTGTATGTGAAAATGGCTACATTATGGTAACACATGTTGGGTATTTTAAACATTACAATCCATAAGAGTCATTAAGTAACAACAAACTTTATGTAAGTAACATTAGGTTCAGTGAACTGAAGTATCTTCTAAAACTTGTGATCAGTCACAAGGCTCTAGGACTCCTGAAATCATCATTTCACTTAAAGGGAAACTGTTCCCCCTCCTTCCCTGTAGAGATGGATGAGGCTGACAGCAAACCTGAAAGCCTCTCGGACATAGACTTGAAAGCGATCAAAATTTACCCGTGAGAGAACCCCGTGAGAAAGCAATGGTATGAACACCTGCAACCACAGTGGGGAACAGCCAAGAAGATAACCAGAGAAGATGTTTTGCACCCAGAGATGGCCTTGCAGAAGAACACCAAGAATGTGGTGGAGGATTTATAGTGTGTAGTTGACTGCTTGTATAACTTGTTAACGTACTGAGAAAATTCTTGTTATGAAGATAGCTTTAGTGTTGTTTTCCACGCAGCCGATAGTAGCATGTTACAGTAGCTAAGAAAAAAGAGTATAAAGATGTTAGCATAGACTAATAAAGCACTTCTTCTTCTTTGTCCTTGGACTACTCGCGTGTTGTGTGTCCATCTCTACTGCGACACTTCCCCAGATATTTACATATTTAAAATGAGCAGATATCTGCTTACCATACCTACTATACAAAAAGCTACCAAGTCTCACTTCACTTTCTCCTTGTGCAACACACAGTAATTCCTGATGTTGTTTTACATGCCTGCAAAGCAAGCAATACCATACTGTTCCTCACAGGAAACACCAATGTGTCCACTCTGCCTTCTTTTGTGTGCTATTTCACCATGACAAAAATAAATATAAATACATACAAAGACTCCTATGTGTTTTTGCTTGCTATGCATGATAAAATACGAGCTTTGTATCCAGAAAATAATAATAATACCTTAGAATTACTTGCAAAGTTAAAATAAAATCACTCATCATCTCTAGCTTCAACAGTACTCTGAGAAGGAGCTCATGCCTCTGTTTTTCATGTTGTGCTGCCACATCAATGCTCTGCTCTGAGCACTAACCTCCATGCCCTCAGTATTTCTCAACCTGCAATCCAAAACAAGTGGTGGTAGATTAAAGACAAGACAGAAGGAACGTACTCGTACCCATGAATTACATTTTCAAGTAACTACAGCTACCACTAAGAAGTTATTTTTTTGTGTCTGGGTGGGTGGCTGCCTGCACATGTGTTCTTCACAAGGAGAGTGGTGAAACAGAGGAGCAGATTTCCTGAAGAGGCTGTGGGATGTCCAACCCTGGATGCAGCCAGACAAGGTCCTTATCAACCACATTTAACTTGAAGTTAGTATTGTCTTTGGCATGTTAGTCATCCACCCCAGATGACCAGAGGTCACTTCCAATGTCCCTTCTAAATATATTATTTTGTGATTCCATAGCATTGTAACTTTGGCTGATTTCAAGCCCTGTCTCACAAATTCACAGGCATTAAAATGCAAGGGCCTTCATGCACGGCCCCTGGCAAACAGCACTGCAGCCAGAGTCATCAGCAATGCCACATGGCTTAATGAAGCTGCAGAGCTCCTGGTGCCCATGCTGAAGAAGTCAGTGCTGGAAACCTTCCCAACATCAATTCTAATGCAGCTAAGGCTCATGAAATAAACGGCAATCAGCAATGCCAGCACGACCACAGCTAATAGAATCTGTCTTGGCACAACACATTAGCCATGTCAAAAGGGTTTGAGTAGGGATGGGCAACCCCCACAGTTATTCACTACACAGTGGAGACAAAAAATCTGAGAGAGAATATGAAGGGCTCGGACCCATGAATGTTAAAACACAATTTTTCACATTCAGAGCAAGTTAAAAAGCTCATAAACTTTGTGTAGCCACAACAAAACTACAATTAAATTGTCTGTATAGGAACAGTTTCATAGGATCTTCAATGTTTTTTCATAAATAAGATTGTGATTAAAAGGAAAAGCAACTTCATTGAAAGACACACTAGTAAACATTGCCAAAGGTACAAATTCAGTAAGATGTTGCGTCGTTCAGTCTCATGATACACGAATCAGATTGTTTAGCGTCTTATGACCTAGGAGTATTCTCTGCAGGCTGGAAAAGGACAATGCCTGTTTTTCTTGACTCTAGAAATTCTGCAAGACATTCTTAAATCAGCCACAGTAATGGAAGAAGCTGTGGAAATCAGAGACTGTGCAGTAATTACATCTCTAAAATGGACTGCGGCAGCATGAGTTAATCCTCTATTTCAGTGTCAAGAGGACGCAGTGCCCACAAGAGTCCTGGAGGCCACAGGCCAAGAACAAATGGTAGGCCCAAGGTGTTAAGGGAGGTACAGCACCTGTCAGAGTCAACTGTACATTCAGAATCCTGACTCTCTGCAGCTGTAGCTGTTGTCAGAAGGCGCAATGGCAGCACCTGCAAGGCTTAGGGCAACCTGACTTTAGCAGGATTTGTGGCTGGGGACAACTGTTTGCTGTACCCATTCATACCTGATTCTTTTGCTCAGACTTTTTTTAGCTCAGGATACCCTCACAAGATCTGCAGATGAAATCCAGCACTATGATGCTCAGGGCTCCTGCCATTTGCAGCCCCTGGGGCCATGACAGAACTGGGTCAAGACAAGGGACAACAATGGAATTAGCCTGGCACGCAAACAGGGCCAACATCGTTTAAACAGCCACCCATCACCTTTACAAGGAAGGATTCTGCAGATGTGGGCTTTGCTTCCTCTGTCTGTGGGATTTGACTCCACTGACAGCTCTACATTTAGTTACTGAAACTCTCTGGAGCTGCAGAGATGCTCCATGTGTGGGTGGATGACAAGAAGAATGCTTTGAGGAGTCTGTTCTCTGGAGGCAGATTGCAGCAATTTAAAAGAAATTTAAAAATTTTTAAAAAGGCAAAAAAAAGGGCAGACTAGGATCCTCATTCATGGAGGAGCTAAAGAGATCTGGAATGAAGAGGTGACAAGCAACTAATTAGAAAATAATTATTTTAAGGGAGAAAGGGATGTAAAAGAGTAGAAGTGAGTCAAGATCATTTCAACAGAATGAATCATAAAAAAGTAATATATAATTCCTGTTGTACTGGGTGACTGAGAGGGATGGGCATGCTCCTAACTCCACCTTAGCAAGATCTTAACTAAATCTTAGCTCCTGCAGCCATTAAACAGGCAAAAAGCACAGCAACCAACACTTCTCTATCTTCTATTCAGAAAGTTTTCTGAAAAGTTGCTTTCACAGTCACTTTATAAAATCTGTCATAGGCCATGTCAAACAAAAACCCCAGTGTCACATAAATTCAATCTGTGGTGAAAAACAACACAACAAAAATACAAATGCAATTGTCTGTTAAGCTATAATGTTCAAGTTTCCACGCCAGGAAATGCAAGACAGTGTGTGCGTGTATCTGCTGCAGTGCTCGCTGTCTGCCAAAATCCATCTATCTAGATATTCACACAGACATAAGACTGAAGAACCAAGATCTCCATACATATACAAGCCATCTTTTCCAAAAACAAAAGGACAAGCCACTGACAGGAAAGTGCATGGAATCTTATTAGTCTGACACTTTGTGTTTCCATATGACATTTGAAATGCTAAGACAACACAAAAAATGCTGTTTTACACTATAAATTCACAGTGAGGTTCAGGCTAGATTTAATGATTATATCTTGGTCATGATACAACTGCAAGAAAAAAATGATACCAGTCCTCTGAAGCAGATTTTGTGAAATGAAATTGCATTTTAAGAACCCCAAGCTTGCTCACTTCTAACAGAATTTTTTGTTCAAGTTCTTTGTCCTGCTACTTATTATTATAGTAATACCACACTGCAAAACTAAATATTATTTCATCCACATTCAAATGACAATAGACCTCATTTGTTTCACTGCCTTTCCAAATGCTGCAGTTAAGAAGTTTCCTTATTCTGTATTAGTTCTTGATGCTTCTATCCTTTATTCCTGGAATAATTTCCCTTTATTCACATCTAAATATGACTCCAACTTCAAATTCCCTATGTTTACTTTCTTCCTTCTATAAAACTGTTTTATCTTTTCCGAACATTCTATACCTGTTTTGAAATGCTTTTTCTGACTGAAATGTATACAAGAAATTTAGGGATAAATTCTGTGTAGGAACAAAGCTCAGTTTACCTACTTCCAGAAAGGGAACAGTAGAAAGTAAATTCTGATTTTGTACTTGGATGGCAACATCTACATGTATAAACCTGAAAGATAACAAATTTAATTTTAAAGAGAGTGGGCTACAACTTTTACAGAACTTTGAAGTATTTAAGAAGTTGATGCAGGAAATAAAGAATAGCCTAGCCTGAAAGTAAATTCCTAGTTATCTTGATGAAATGTCTCTCAAGGGAATTAGTAATTTCTTGGCAGTAAAGTAATGGGTTTGTTATTTTGGGTAGTCTTTAAAATCTGAAGAAAGATCTTGGGGTTTGTGATTAAGGCTTAAACAATCTGAAGCCAGATTTTATGCTGGCTCCATCATGTAGTCCAAACGTCACACCAGGCAATCTGCCTGATGTCTTCAAACTTAAATTTTCTTTCTCTAAAATGAGAACATTTATTTTCCCCCACCAAAATATTCATCTTGTCTGCTTTAGTATCCATATAATGAACTGGGGCAACTTACAGAGCCACAAGTTCATCCCACACTCATTTACTCCTGGTCTGGGTTTTAAACTGTGAAGTCTGCTACTACATTTGCATTTATAACTAGCATAACAAGACATAGAAATCTTCTGAAGGATCTGAGAGTTACAAGCAGGCAACACTCCAGAAAGCTGGGAGTCCAAGGATTAGAGATCTTAACTTTTAAACAAACTTCTTCTGTAAGAGAATGAAGTACTTTAAATTGAAAAAAAATTTTGTTATAATGCCTATAAATAAGTGTAAAACTCTCCCCATCACAATGGGATGTTTTTCTTCCTTTGTCTCATGTAACAAGCCTTACCTATGTGTTACAGATTAACATTCTATTTCTCATCTAATAATAGGTCTAAAATATGAAAAACAAATAGTATTTCCAACACATTTTCCCAGTGCCAATGCTTTAAATGTTACAGGCATAACCATGCAGCTGATTCTCCATAAATACACAGTGTTACTGTTCAATTGCCCTTTATGCTGTGCAATGGAAGCACCGGACTCTGCATAAAGAAAGCCAGGTTCAGGTTCAGCACTAGTTCTCTCTACCAGATCTGAATGACAACTGACAGAATTGCGAAGTTGGCAGAATTCTGAAGAAAAATTCACTATAACAAAAAATTTGTGCATTAAATAAAAACAAAAGTCCTTGAGTACATTCAGTTGGCCAATGAAATCCAGAACTATTATGATAAAGTAATGTTATTATTCTGGCCAACAAAGTTCATTAAGGACATTATTTCTGTCATTGTACAAACAGATAAAAAAAGAAAGAAGAAAAGGGAAAAGAACTATTTTTCTACACGCCTTACTAGTTGTAGATTTAAAGCAAACTCCAATAGCAAGCAATACAAAATTATAAAGAACAGCTCCTTGGAAAACTATAAGGCAAAAAGGTGGCCAAGGATCAGAGACCACAATTACTTGGCTGTTTTCATGCAGTTTCAACTGTATTTATTTTCTCCCAGCGAAATGAAACATTTCAAGACTTAGAAATTGCATGGAGCTTTCACTCTGAGAATATGAGTGAAATACTCAAATATTCAAGGACAAGCAACATGCTCAGAAAAACAATGTAATCTGACATGCTACAAAGTATAGTCAAAAGGAAGTATTGATTCACAATCATCAAACAGTGAAGGAGTTTGAAATATGTAGTTGAAGGATACATACATGTTTTTCTCATCTATGTTCCCTGAAACATTTGTAAGAACTGCCCTTCAAAGCAAATAATGCATGGCACATCTTCCTAAACAAACAGACCAGATGGAGCAACTTGTTTACTATGCACTGTTTCCTTCAGATCTACAACAGTAGAAAGAAGATAGCCTGAATGTGTAGGTCACAGGTGATGCAAAAAGCAACATATGGCAATCCCAAAACCACAATGCAGCCAGAGGAGAGTCTTTCAAAAAAACTTTGAAGAAATAATTCCCATCATTGCCAAGAAAGGAGTAGGTGGCAGGCAGTTTGCAACAGTCAAGACAACCCAATACAAAAAACACAAAGCCTGAATTATCATCTTGGCAGCAGAGAAGAGAGGGGTGCATTTAGCAGACAGCAATTAAGGATTTGGCAAGCATCTGAAGGAAAGGAAAGGGTGCAAGTCAAAGATAACGCCATAGGTCCAGATAACAGAGGAAGATAAAGACACAATGAGAATTATACAGCAGAAAAATAATGAATTCAGATAGCAGTACATCATCCACTAGGACCAACAGAAGAAACAAGCAGAAAAGCAGAGATCTATGAAAGGACACATTTGGAGCAGAGACTCATCTCAGCAACACTGAGAATCATGAAATATTGTGCAGAGGCAGTAATACACACCTGCAAAAGCAGATGATTAACTTTTCGGTTAAGGAGAAACAGAAATAAAGGAAGTTAATGAACTATAGAAGATTTTTAAAGAAAGCAGGAAAATTTGTAAGTTAAGGTACCATACAGGTGAGACACGGTGACAGGAGACTTGGACAAGGACTTAGGGACTAACAGGTGGAAGAGAAGAACTTGTCAATTTAAAAGAGTACCCCTACTTTCTTAAATGAAGCAGGAGTTAATCTACTAAGTGTGAACAGCTTGCCTTGTCCTAGTTAATTATTTAACCTTCATTTCTTGCTGAGGGTGAAGTACTAAAAGCATTACATGTGCTTCATAATTACCACTGGTTAATAGAAGAAAGGGATGTGATGAAATACACATTTAGAACTTAGTCTAATTTTATCTGTGTGTTTAATTTACCCTCTGCATTTCCTTTTGGTAAATAAAAGTATTTTGCTTCACCTGCTACAGCACACAGCAACACTAAAGACTAATCCAAGAGTTCAGTGTGGAACATCTTTCTTTCCTTCATGCTATTAAGAAGAAATCTTGGAGCTTGCTTTGTCTTCCCATGATTGACATTACACACATGTAACTGGCAGACAAAATCAAACAGCTTAAGATGAAAATGTTCACACTGGTAGGTCATGGGGAGCACAGAAACTTACCAGTTGCTATAAAGTTCATTCTGGAACAAAAGCTCAAATGAATTGCACTGTGTCGAGTCAAACAAAAGAAAGCACAAAACTAACAAAACCCCCTTTAGCCTCAGTGAGCCCCAAGACCAACCCAGGATCCTCTCTGCCAAAGGAAGCACGCAGTACTGCACACTCTCACGACTCAACTGCAAATCTTGCTTTGTTTAATGTCTCAACTTCTCAGGTCAAATGATTTAGATAAAAAGCTACATGTTAAGTGTTCATGTGAAAGAAACCATTTAGTCATAGAAGTGCAAAGAAAAAATATGTAGTTGAGTATGTATTAACAAACCCTAGAAACTAATCAAAACTAACTCCATATTATTTTCAACAGATTGTTTTCTGCTGATCTCACTGTATGTTAGAATAAGCCTTATGATATTTGAATGTTCAAAGACAGTGTTATAGGGAATTTCTGAACGAACCACCATGACCTGCCTGTTATTAACCTACTGAAAATGCATATCTTACTAAAATTCCAATTAAGCTTTACTCTTAGTACTTTCCCTGAGTAACCTTTAGAAAGCCTGTGAGGAACACCACATTTCTCCTCTCTTCTCTTGCTATGAATGAAGCTTCTGCAAGTTCACAACCAGAGGACAGCAGTTCTTTCTTCCAGCAGAGAAACAAAATAACAGAAGGAAGCAAGAGAGATTGAAGACTAAACAAAGATTAACTACACTTGTTCTTTAAAAATTCCACATGTTCTTCTGCATTAGCTCAGCTAAAGCTGCATTTTAAAAAAAGCTTTTCACAAGGATTTGTTACTTTTCCAAGTATAAATTGCTACGGGTCCTATACATGTGAAGCATAAAGTGACTAACAAGAATTTAAATGTTAAAACATTATCTACTTTATGCAAGAATTGTTTAGATGAACTAGATCAATATTTCTAAACACATTCAAAGCAGGAATGTTAGAATGACTCAAAAAGTTATCACTTGAAAGAAGAGCACAGGTGTATTAAACAAAGTTGGTGGGAACACTCTGAATTCACCTTATTCATAAACAATTATTTTCCTCACTTTAGGCCTCTTAACATTTTGAAAACAAACTTACTGATACTGTCTTTCAATCCTCACCTTATGTTCATAACGGCCAAATTTAAAACAACATTTGCTTTTAAATTGGGAAACTGGTGCCTGGTAACTAAACTGCTGAAGTGAAATCAAGTGTTTAGTTTCCTTGAGTTCCCATCTTCTTTGACCACTGACCAAATTAAAAACTGATTAACAAGCAATTATGCTATCTTAGGTATGTTAACATTAGCCATGGTCAGTAATGCATGTTATTGTTGAAAAAATGCTGCTTAGATTTTCAAGGAACTTTACGTTAGAGAGCCTCTAAACCCAGTCACACAGAAATGTAAAAAATTAGACATCAATTAGAAAAGCACAGACACAAAAAGTCTATTTGAACAACTTTCTCTCTTAAGATGATTTAATAATCCAGTAAGACCATCATATTTTACAAAAAAGAAATCCAATGTTCTTCATGAAACACCATGAATATGCACTTCAGTCAAGGAAGTTACTCATGACCTACAATATCAAAAATAGAATATGGAAGAAAAAATGCAGCACAGAATGAATGCAATATTTTATTCAGATACTTAACCAGCTCACCAAAGTGCTTCTTGATCATCTGAAACAAAAACCAAAATGCACTAAAGGCTGATTTCCCTTGGCTTTCCAAAAATCAAATACCAAACTGAACCTATTCAGTACTCCTAAATTCATCACTGCAAGTGTAAGTGTTGTGTGGACTGAAGTGGTGCAGGGAAGGAAGAGCTATAAACAACAGGAAATCTTCAGAGACTGAACTGCTTTGTACACTTTTCATCTGTCATTTAACCTACCTTTTATATACATTATTCTCATCACCTGTGTATCTCCTGCATACTTCTTACATTGTGGACGTTGAACTTCTGAGTGAATAGAGACATTCAGGAATAGGGGCTGAGCTGGAGTTTGTCCCCTACAGATCAAAAAGCTAATGTTATCAGGTCAAACTTATCACTGGAACTGAACTTACTGAACTCCAGGGTGTATATTACCTCAGTTTCAGCACTGCCCTAGGCAAAATCCTTCAAGCAATAACAAAGAACTCCCTCCATGCAACCACACTATTATCCACTTTATACGTCCACAGAACGCATACTCCTTATGTTACTGTGATTTGACTATTAAGTTTTTGGAAATTAGCAAAGAGGTAGGAAAACACAGCATCCCTAACAGAAAATTCATAACCAGCAGAGTTCATAGAAAAATGTCATATAATCTCAGAAGGTTTCAAGAGATTTAGCAGAAAAAAAAATGAGACACAGCATTCTTATTTCATACTGATACTCTAAACTTGTCTTGTATTACACAGAACAACAAAGAAGGACAACACAAAGGGCTGTTAAATTGTAGGCATGCAAACAACATCTAAAGCTTATTTTTTTCTTGCAGTTTGAATGAGCAATCAAATCAGTCTCTTGGTCTGAACAGACAGGCAAACATGTCCACTGGTAATGGTTTACCCAAAAAATAGCACCTTAAAGCTAATTGTTATGATAGGCATCAATGAGTACATATGATTGCTGCCATAGGTATGCTAGGATGTTTCTGATTAGATGGGTATATGCTAATGCACAATTTAATAGAATTTATATAGAAAGGGTTGCAAAAGCTAAAAAGCTGCGAAAATTATCTTATTCTTCCAGAACTCTGAGTCCTCTTTCAGACTCATATAATCTATAGTTGCAGACTTTTCCATCTCATCCTATAGAAAAAAATAGGCAATTCTGTAGTTACCAAAAGCCAAAAAAAACCCCACCGAAAGCAAACCACCAAAACCCCCAAAACATCCAATAAATACCAACACCACTTAACTTAATGCTCTGTGCTCTATTATTTGTGTTTTTTGCAGGCAAAATGTTCCCTGGAAGGGCCCAAGTTACTGTAAGATCTAGTTTTCCACCATCCATTATCTGAAACTGTCAGAAGACCAAAGGCTGAAACCGCCTCTGAATTCGTCCCCAGTTGATTGAAAGGTTTATCAGTGGTATCATTGGAATGGAGATTTCATCATAAATCCTGTGTGACTTCAGGGCGTGTAGGTTATTAAAGGCACATCATATACTGCAAAATTACAAAGCCTTTGCAAGGAACAGTCGAATTCTCTTCGAGAACTCTGGACAGATGGCAGGATTTGACTATCACTAAATCAGCTTAGTCAAATACATTATTAGTTCTCCAGCCCAATATTTGATGTGTATTCCCAATGAAACTGCTGAATGAAAAGGGCAATGTGTCAAGCTTATAGCAAGAAAACACCAGAAATCCATTTTTCTCCAAGATCAATCTCCTCCTGATGTACTAGCAACTTCTACAAATTACCAAAAAAAAAAAGCTCCTCTTGGAAAGGCAGCTCATTACAAAACACTAAAGATCAAAACCTAAACCCTACTTTTTTGTGTGTTTGCTATTTAATCAAGTGTCTGTTAAGCTGCTTCTTTGCAACTACGGAGTATTTCAGGAAAATCAGGAGGTCAGACTGACTGCCACAGAACCCCCACATCAATGAACAAGCATAATGGGCTTTCAGGTATCTAAAATAACAGGTCCCTCAAAGGCTGGAGTGCAGCTTCTCTGTGAGATAATTCCATCAGCAAGGGATGAGTGCTTCACTTATCAGAACTGCCCCATAATGCTCAAGCACAAATTAACACTTGCAAGAAAAGATGCACGATTCTGCTTTGGTTTCTAGAAGGCAATTCTGAGCTCTTGGTAATTTTCCTCTTAAAAGCACAAGGAATCAAAAGCTTTCATAGAGTTACCAGATTTGTGTGAAGAATTCACAGAGAAATTTATTTTTTCAGTACATAATGAAAACCTATTTTGATGGAAGTCACACTCATTCATATTTTACTAAAAGAAATTATTGTCAAACATTTTTGCCTGTCCTCTGTGCAGTAACTCTTCTTGTCCTTTGTCACCATAAGGTTAATGCTCAGTAAGGAGAACAAAGCGATTATTACTGTGCATGACAAGGATTGTTTGCTGCAGCAATTACTCTTCAATCAGAATGTTACTTTTGTTTACACTCAACACGGATAAAAAAATGAACCTCAGATATTACCATATGCTAAATACACATTTTACAATGCTTGAATTATGAGCAGGTAACACATTTTAATACAGGTGTGGCATGGCTTTTAATGCAAAATTATGACACCTCTTTTGAAACCCTAACATTCTGTGGTATTAAATACCTGTTCTCATTTTCATCTGCATGAGAGAGGTGGTTAATTTTATTTGCATCAATACACTGAACTAACAGGTATATTCTCATTCATATGATGACAAATACTGTATTCTTATAACCTGTATATTTATTCCCTTGAATTATTGTCTGAAATACAGTCAATGCTTCAAGTTTCCAACAAAAAGGTTAAAAAAATTAGCTCCATAGACAAGCATTGTGATTTTCACTGTATGTTAAGATTTTTAATAGAGATACTGAGAGCTCATGAACAGAATTTGCATAGACAGCGCAAAGTCTCCCTAAAAACATTTCTACAATTGATTCCTTCTGTGATTTGACTCGGACTGAATGGTGTCGAGTAATTTATTCACCATTGTTTGGGACAGGCTATTTAATTCCCTTCTGACCCTTAAACAACACAAGAGGTTGCATGTGTCTCTGTGTTAGTGCATATCGTGGTTAACTGCATTAATCACACACAGCGGGCCTGTGCTCACTTAGGTGGGTCTTTTCAAATAGATGGCAATTAAACCCTCCTACATATGAATCACTTTGCATTCACAGAATACTTTCTGTATGAGCACTAAATATTTACAAATGAGGCTGGCATATTTTATATCATTTCACCACCTCGGCTGAGATGACTAAGGAGCGCTATCATTATGTACATAACAGAGTTATAGGTAGGTGCAGATTAAACAAGGTCACCTTATTCCTTACTCCCATCTTCCAATTATGGCTATGGCACCTGGACTCTGAACTTGACACACTACTTATATTGCTGGCTTGAAATAAAAGGTGTCCCAATTCCAGGATGTTTTGCAAAAAAAAAGTATGATTGTTATTAGTTAAGATTTGAAGAAGCCTCCCACATATCCCAGTATGTTCATTTAGGCTACACTTTCTTCCACAGGAATCAAAAAAAGTGAGATGAGATGAGCTGTCTCTGCTGAATTCCTAGTTCTGAAAAACACAAACATCATCAACTTCAAGTGTAACACTGCAACCCCAAAGGAATTTTGGAGGAGGAAAAAGTCACTGACTCCTTCACAGCCTCCTTCAAAATGACAAAGATAAAGAGAAGAGTCAATATGCTAATAGTCACAATGCTGCTTATTAGAGACATTTTTAAATGAAGCCTCTGTCTCATGGGAAACTCCAATCTGCTTTTCAACTACCAACAAATATACTTTTAAAAGACCAAAATTAGAAAACTCTTTTCCCATGGAAGATGAACTATAACATATTGAACTGACTCCTACTAGACATTTTCAACTGAAACAAAAACAATTCTACTTTTTTAAAATGAAGTATTTTATGTTTTGTTAAAAACATTTTAACAGAGGTTTATTATCTGTATTTTTAGTGTTAGAGCCTTTGATTACTTTCCTTTTAAAAAACACAAAGCAAAATCGTAAACAATATTTAGTATGCAAAGCATATGACACACTAGATTATAATTTGTAAATAAGGCATTAGATTTGTGAACTGAGATTTTACAAATCCTGAAACAAAAATGCAGGATGCATTTGTTTAAACCAAACAACACAAAGCAATAAAATGTGCCTACTTCCTATTTCTGTACTTTCGTCTGTTTTGAATTACTCCTTTCACTGTATCCTGTAGAAAGGACATTTCTGGTTTTATTATTAATACTTGAAAAAACCTGGATAGGCTTAGCATTTTACCATTTGTAGTTTAAGTAGCTGGCCTTTCATTTTGACTTTATAACCAGCCATCACCATGCACAGTTTATCTATGAATAAACCTCTTGGTAACAGCACTTTGTCACCTTCACATATATTATTGATGAGAAAGCTGACAAGATGCCAATTAAGATGCTCCACTTGTCCCATCTCCAGGCTCAGCCTGAGGTACGGATGGAACAGTTGAAGTGAAAACTCAGTTTTACATTTCAAAGAAAGTTCAAAGGCAGTGAGAAAAGGCTGCCCTGCAAAGGACACAAATTGTATTTATTGCTGGAAAAGTTTATTTGAGTAGACTGCATTATTTACTCTGTATTATAATAAAAATTAGACTGTGAGTCCACATCTTGTTCGACTAGATGTTCTACTTAGTTTTACATTCAGTCTTGGATTATATCTATGAATCTGACAAATAAAACAATAGAACACTAATCACAGTTTAGTATCAAAAATACAGATTCAAGTAACGGTCAGGATATAAATCAAGTTGATTTAAGTGCATTTGTGTTTCTGTCGTTACTCCAGAAAGACATACAGCAATGTTTCTTGGGCCCCAAAACATTGCCAAGGTGATAAATTAAAGGTCATATCAAACATGTCTGAAATCAGGATGCTTTTAAATGAACAAACAACCCTGAATCACTTGTATTCTCTGCTTCCATCCAAATACTCAGGTTGTGAAAAATCACCAACGCATTCCATAAACACTGACAATTTATCCCATGACCCATTAGTCCTTTCTAAAGTAAGTATAACAGAATAATTTATCCAACTGAAATTACCAACATTATACATTCTTTAAAATACATATATGTTTTAAAGAGATTAGTACCAAATGAGATTACATTGACTGCATAGCAAATCTTTAATCTTGGTTTTGAAAAACCATACAGCCTTTCTTTCCTGAACTTTTGAACAGGAGACTAAGCATCCCATGTTAAGACACATTTATCAGCTGCCAGTGAAATTCATAAATACAATACACAGTACAACTTTGCAATGGTAACTCCACACTGTAAGTATGATACATCTACACTATAAGTTAATGAAAAAGAGCTGAGCTAAATCACCTCTAACAGAGTACAAAATACTTCTCTTACCTCCATTTCTGTGCAGTGTAAACGGCCCGATTTATCTGTAAGAGAAAAAAAAATTAGAGTTTAAATAAGAGATGATGGAAAAATAAAACTTAAAACTTCAGTCACTTCTCTTTTTTGAGTAATTGCCAAGTATTCCTTGTCTTACTTGAATCACATATTTCAATAATGTTTTTATTATATATGCATCATGGTATTAACAACAAGAAGGCCCTACCCTTTTTATTTGGATCCTTTACAATACTTGCTTTTAAAAAGATGTGTCTTTAATGCCTGGCTTCATTATTTAAATCCTATGATTGATGTTTGGCCATAGAGGGAACATGAAAACATGTTGACTTAAATTAAGCAGTAGCAAATAGTTATTTCATGAGAATAAGCAGCATTAATTCATAAACTAGGGAAAAGCCACTGTTTCATCTGACACTTCTGGGATTTCAAAGAGTTCAACAGAAATATGAAGTTCAAGCAAATTAAAGTTAAAACATTACTGTACTATTTTTGTAAGTCCCACTTGTCAATTTTTGCATTTCCTCCAAGTTCAGAAACATCACTTCGGAATTTGTATGATAAAGAAAAATTAAGTTTCTGAACTGTTTCATTAAATTGAATCCCCAATTTTCTGAAACACAGAACAGTTTTATACCAAAGTGGCTTGACAGCTTAGCAAAAAGGAGACTGAAATTTCACAGTGCATTAGGAAAGTATCATGTCACTAAAAGCAGCAAGTTTATCATTTTGTATTAATAATCCTTGTGAAAGTAGGGTGAAGGAATCCTACCAGGATGATTTCCTGCTGGAAAAAAATTTATTCAAGAAAGTTAAGTATTACAGAAATCTATCCATTTGAAAGGGGACCTACCCAAAACTTTAATTTCAAAACACACGGAAAACAGATTTTGTATTTTTGTCTTAGCTTTTCAGCTTCATTGCACTCACACTGCTGGTTTAGATTTTGCAGCTTTGGACCCAATAGCACAGAGCCTACAAAACACATGACATAATTCTGAGACCTCACGTATTCAAAAACTAGAACGGGATGCATTCACTTGACTGTGCATACTCTGAGAGCACATGTCCAGGTGATGGTTGTGAAGGATTTACTGCAATAGTTTGGAAAAGCCTGTGATATGCACCCATAACTGGAAGGACTATTTTATCAGACTGGCTGACAAGCCCAAAGAAGCTCAACCAACTGGCTGGCACAATGTTTGCACAGAGGAGTGATCACACTGACTTCATAAGACAAATGTGAACAGCATGCAAAACACTCAGCTCTGGGAAGAGTCACCTGCACAGAAAAAAACTAATTTTTCATACTAAGCTGGTCACCTTCCCTTTGAAACTAAAGGTTAAACACATCCTGAATGAATAGGGAACACCCACTTAACAGAGTGAAAGTTGTTTACTTTCCTTTTGAACTGTTGCCAAAGCAAGCTGAATGCTTAGCACTGGTGTCTGACTTCAAAACCAAGAGCAGAAGAGTGACTTAAAAAGGTTTTTGCATCGTGTATTATCTTTTCAAAAGGACTGGTACCTCTGGTTCATTCACTTTCAGATCCACATAAGAGATTTTTTGGTGTTCAAAATTGTAACATTCATGGGATTGTTACAAACTATAAACAGGAGAAATTTACTGAGAATTTTTTTTAACTGCTATGATTATTAGCAAATTTATTAATATCAGGGGCTACTTTTGTGAAATCAAATGACAGATGACCAAAACAATGCATCTTTATGAGGCAAGATTAATTCAGAAAAATGTAGTCAAGACAGGGGCTGAAAAAAGCACATGTTGTCTCTAAAAAGACATTACTTTTTTTAAAAAAAATTACTTCATTAAAAAGTACTAATTTTAAACCTATAGCAATGCAATGCATACAGCAGGCTAGCAATGTTTGCAATCATTGACAACTTAAAACATCTGGACTTGCATCTCCTATGGTCTAAGGGAATAGCAGCTAAGGCTTCCACTAGATCCTCTGAGTAGCACCACGTACTCATTGCTGCACCTCACAGCAGTGCTGAGATCCTATGAACATCCTTTCAGCAGAAGTCCCAAACAAGTCCTGAAGCACAGGAAACAAATAAATCAACCCAGACCAAAACAAGAAAGACAAAATTTGAGTTTCTGAAAGTAGCAACAAGAAGCTTATCTTGCAGCTCCTTTGATAAACTTCCATGAAAGCTGTCCCTCAAGGAAAAGCACACAAACTCTGGAGTGCTTTTTTATTACTAAATTTAACTGGTTTTTTTCTATTTACACTAGCATTTTAAAACCCAATAGTACTGTCATGAGTGTATGTGCTGAGGCAGGAAAGGGGAACAAGTCTCTCATGCACCCAGACAGTATCCTAGCTGGTGCAAGCTACTGACTTACAACATTTTAATATACTGCATTATGGTAATTATTAACCACTCCATATGCCTCTGTATCTCGAGTCCAGCTATACACTTAGCAGATTTCCCAAAGCTGTTTGCAGTCACTTGTGGACTCCATCCATTGGGAATTTATTACATTTCTGAAAAGATTATTAACAATACTGTTGATGTACTTACATGCATCTAACAAGACTGAAATGAATTTGCTTTTATATGGCCCCTGCAAGCCAATGAATTTATACTGGCTTTATCTATACTGGCTGGGAATAGAAATTTCTTCTCTCTTCAGCTGACATGACTGAAAAAGCAGTAACTCATAAATGCAGCCTAAGGGTCATACTTCCTTCAATAGCACTGGAGAAAAAAAATATTTCCCATAAGTCATAGAACAGTCTCTGTCTGCAAGCAGGATGAAATGCTTCTCTGGTAAACAGTTGAAGCCTTAAAAAACTATTTCAGCCACTGCTTCTTAGCATAAATGCAGACTTCTCCAGACTTCAGAACCATTCAACTAGATATTCATCTGTGCAGCATTTTTACCACTCTTACTGCCAAAACATATTCAACAGTAATTTTCCATGACCATTTTCAAATAAAAGCTAATACATTCACTACTAATAAACAGTGTAACTTTAACTGTCAACTTCAGTTTATAAACAAACTATGGTTTGGGAAATCAGATCATTTTTCACTCTCAGCTTGTTGAAATGCAAAAAATGAACAGTTTTTGAAAGAAGGAAAGTGTCTTACATTGGAGGTTTCCTGTATTCCTAAAAACAGCCTTCAGAGAGACACATTTGACAGAAAAAGGAGTTAAAAAGAATCCATAACCTTCACATTCATTTTTTTGTTCTTCAAAATTTCTATTTGAAAATCATCCTCCTGCCAAACCCTCAGCAAGAGGAGTCATGACAAACTTTCCTTAAGCACTAGGGAAGACTGCTTCATCCCTTAAGGCAGGAGCTCCCTGTACTCCTACCAATGGTAAGAAGCACACATTTAAAACTGAGTTTTAAAACAACATAGATAACTAGAATGGACTGATCCAGGGTATTTGTAGGACAGCACATGGGATGTGCCAACCCACCTGCACTCCTGTGTCTGAACAGAAATCAAGCTACAGAGTTGATGTTAGTGATGTGACACCACAATCACACAGCCAATATTGGCCATAATCAGCTGCTCTAAGAGCCCTGCAGCTCAGAGCATCTCCCTAGCATTCTTCAAGTGTCTCAGACTCCTCTGCTCACATCCACAGGCATTTCCTTCAAGACAGCTTCTTCCAGAATTGAAATGCTAAGCACCGATTTTCTGGCAACAGTGTGGCTGATGCACACATTGGCAACAAACCTGAAACTCATTTTGTGTTAAAGATTAACATTATAATTAAATGTCACAGCCCACTTCTGCAGGTTTGGAGTGAAATCAAGCTGCTGCTGCTACAACAACAGAACTCAAGTTGCCCTCAGGAATGACAGACACTGCCTGTTATGTACTGGAGGACTGTGGAACAGGAGGATGAAGATGGAACATAAGGGCTAACCCAGGAAAGGGACCAAGGAGGAACATGAGAGTCACTAACTCAAGTTCCTTGAGTTGGACAGTCTTTAGTCACACTGCCTAAATTAACAATAAACTGAATTCATATTTGCTTTCTAGCTTTTCCATCTTCAAGAGGCACTATAGCTACAATAGCAAGCTTTTCTTTGCCCTTAGGAGAATGAGGACTCCTCAAGTGAAAAAAAAAGAAAAAGAATTTCAGACTCACATTTAAACATAAAATTGCAGAAACTGGAGTTTTGGTAACTTTGGAATTACCAAAAACTGGAGATTTGGTAACTAATCTGAAACTGCTCAGATTAGTTACCCAAAACAAGTTCATCAATACAAGAGTCAAGATGAGCACCAATAAAAGGAAAGGGAATGAAAGAAGAAAGCAAAGGCAATCATGCCCACAGAAGGAAAGCAAAGAATGGGATTTGTGATTAAATGAAGGGAGAGGAAAATGCTGATGTAGAAGTGAGACAGGCTGAAGACAGGCAGTGAAAACTTGTATGATAAAAAGAAACAGAAAAAAAAGTTTAAAAGATAAAGACAAATACAGGCAAAGGATATCTGAGAAAGACACATCAGGATGCAGGGAAGAAGGGCAAAAATAGTGAGAATACGAGGAAGTGGAAGAAAGCAGATTAGGAGAGGTAATCAGAGACCCCTCAGAGCAGGAAGCACAGAGACCCAAGTTCTTAAGAAAAATACTTAGGCTTTGAGGATCAACATATCCTTCCTTTAAACTGTAATTAGAAGGTAACAAGAAATGGAGTGATGTTTTGGAGCTTGTGGCTTTTTGGATATGACTCATTTCTGTATCAGACTACAGCTGATGACTTAGTAATTATATGCCTCATTTTTCTGCTTAGGAAAGAGAAAGAAAATGGTAAAAAAAATTAAGAGAATACAAGGAAAATTCTTAGAGAGGTTTCTAGACCAATGGCAATCAGAACCTTCCTTCCCTGTGCCAATCTTTTCCCATGCCTTCTTTTTTCTCCGTTCAACACTTCATTGAAGTTACTCCTCATTTTGACCAGTCATAAGCAATCTTTTCATCTATTGCACAAAGTAAAGGTAATGACTAAGAGGTCTTCTGTATTAATACCCTGTTAAATTTTTTAATAAAAATACTTTTAATTGCAAATTAACAAATCCATGATACCTTAGTGCTACCTCCTAAGATACAATTACATGGTCACTCTTTGTCTTGTCTCATTTCTATTCTGCACAAGGTTGTGATCAGCATACAATTTTTCTATGTTCCACTGCTCTCTCTTTAGCAAACCTGTAAGTTTTCCTAGGGATCACATCAATTTTTATTACTCTAAGATAAATACTGTGGTAGTTCTGCATCTCCAAGTGCTGCTGGACTCCATTCAGAGTTGCCAGTCTCTTCTGTAGATGCTTAAATACAGACATTGTACTCATCCTCCTCTGGTCTGTACAGATATCAACTTCCCACAAAAAGTGTGAATTTGCAGAGTTCATGGGTCATGATTTTTATTTTTTAAAATTTCTGTTACTCTGCTCATATTCTAATTTTTCCTGAAGCCACCCAACTGCCTGCTCATTCAACAAGTATGTGTGCTCCTGGCAGAAGCGTGACTCCATTCAAATCATCAGCAGTTTCTCCCATCATTTTTGAGGGGTCCAGAGCTTCAAGCAGGTTACAGCTTTTCTAAACTGGTAACACAGTGCTACTGCCACCAGCTGTTAATAAACTCTCTCAAGCAAATGAAAAAGGAGTTCTCTTAATTCTTCTCTACCTCAGCTGTATCTTTGCAGTCTTGTATTTACACTATACAAAGTGACTCATCTCCTTTTGTTCCTCTTAAAGTGCCCCGTAATAAAATACAGTAATGCAATCATGGTTGCATGTGTCATGCAAGCTGTTTTAAGGTTTTATCAGGAAAAGAACAATACTGTCTCTTTATTGGATCTGATGCTGTAATGTGATAAACTAATTCAGAAACAAAGAGTAAACACTCCTCAGTTTCCTTTTAACAGATACTATGAAAAAGCTTCTCCACTTTCATGAAGATATGTTCATTGCCAATATGGATCCAACATGTTACATATCTTTAATCCTCTTGTCACCTGCAACATTCCTACTGCACACTTGGCAAACACATGCTTGGGTAAGACTCATCCACAGCTCTGCTGCCATGTGGGTCATTTTCCCTGCCTGTCACTCTGATCATGTACTGCTCAGAATTGTCCTGTTCAAGGCTCTCTCTCTCTCTTTCTCTCTTCTCCTCTGTCACATCATACACTGCTACTGTCTTCATTTTCAAAGCTCGTCTTGAGTGTCCCCAGGCCCACCCATCATCTCTCACTGGGCACTGTGGGGTAAACTATCACCTCCACCCAGCCTTGAGGTTGGACTCTATTACCAATTACCTATTCACCCCCCCCTCCCCAAAAAAGCATCTTTGTTCTTTCTCCAGCAATGGCCCATAGGGACATGATATTAACCCTCTGCAACATCACGGCAGATGTCTCACCTTTCATTCTCCTCTTCAATCGCTGTCAACAATGACAACTAAAATTCCATCTTCCTTTCTAAAGCAACATTTTTACTGCATTAGCCAAGAAAACCTCCATTAACATTAAAGTACAAATGCCTTATCTTTTACTTTATGCCATTATTAATATCAGGAACTCACAATTCTGTGAAGTTCTTCTTTCAAAGTTCGAACTTCAATGTTTTTCTTAGGAACAAATGCAGTTTTTACACAACACCAAATCAGTCTTCACTCGTTCACTGCACACTTGCCATCACCAACATTTCTCCATACAAATGTAGATAACTAAGGTCACTTATCCCTGTTGGCAATTTCCTTCCATTTCTTTTGTGCAGGCATTCGAAATACGCACCTTTTTTTTAAACCAAATACATTATTTTGTTATGCTGAGATGTTTTCTTTGCTTATTTTGTCGCCCCCCCCCCACCCCCCCCCACCAGAGCTACCTACATTAGGATGCCCAACATCTGCTGATATTCACAGAGAGCCCATGTAACCCCCAGTGCACGGGATGCATCTGCATAAGCCGTGACTGGAAGCCTTCCAGTTCACTCTTAAGTACTGGGAACCACGCTGATGACAGAAAGCCTGGCATAAATAAGGCCTAAGCTTTCTCTCTTCCACAGATCAGTTGAGCAAGAAGAGATAAAAGCATCAACTCACCAAAGATCCTCTCTGCTGTCTACGACTATTTTCTTCCCACTTGACTTCCAGTATTAAAATACCTATATAGGTATGTATCTCAAAACTCTTGCACAAGAAAGTGAGGCTCAATACATCAAGCCTTACCATTTTAAAATACAGATGTTTCTGAATTAGATTTGAATTCCAAACATAATTACGTATTTATGCTAAAGGTACTGTGCATTTTAGCAGTATTCTTACCAACACCTCTTTCAAAATTTAAACAGCAAGAAAGGCTACTCCCAGCCATCATCTTTATGAAGGGTCAACAAAATTAGAAGAAAAATGGTTGTACAGTCATTTTCCTCTAAAAATCATGCATGTTTTTCCTCCGTGCTCTACCAAGGACTGACAGATAAGAATGTCTTCATGTACACAAGTTTAATTTGCATTTATTCATTCTGTTTCTCCACTCTTGCCTTCCAAAACCTGGGCACACAAGGATGCAAGAGGGACATGGAAGTCATTAAAACTGCCAAGACAACATAAGCTATTCTTCTACAGCATGTCTCACCCTGAGCCCTCCAAGTCCCATGAAAGCCACCATGCAGTCAACTTTTCTGTGATCTTTTTGATTCAAAGCCAGAATACTCCATGCATTATGCCCTCCTGCTGAATGCCTGGCAGATTTCCAAGAGAAAAATCTGCATAGTACTTGCTGCTGGTAAGATCAGCAGTAATTTCCCGGTGTGCCTTCTCTCCTAGGGCTGGAGGACAAGGCAAAAGAAGGGCCACTGACACTATCCACAGTTCAGGGTCTCGGGAGGGAGAGGGAAGGCCAAGGAGCACCACATTCATGCCAGTCCTCAACAGCCAATGGTTGGAAGTGAGCCCAACTCAGTGATCAAAATGCTCTTCTTTGCCACTTTCCGAGATCCTCATGCCTGTTCCTCTTCAGGAGCTCAGCCCAAAGTCGGTGGCTGCCTTTGCTAAGTCAAGGATCTGGCATAAATAAAAGATGCAGGGAAAACCCTCATTTTACCAAGCCTGCTCACCCCCAAAATTGTTCTGCTTCCCACCTCTGGGAAGGAGGTGGCACAGCCTCTGTGCTGAAAAGCAAGAGCTCCTTATCCAGCTTGCAGCAATGACACAACCCCAATGAAACAGCCGCCGGTGCCCTACAGTATCCTGGTGCCACTGGATCCTGGGCACGATGGCAATTGCCAGCACTTGTGCGGGTTTTCTGCTCCTGTATCTATCATTTCATTATTGCTTCAAGTTTATAAAAACATGAGTAAATGTTGTTCTGCAAGAAGAGAGCTTGGAGGAGTCAAACCACATGTTTACCCCAAACATTTTAGCTCATTCAGAAGTTATTTTTTATTTCATCTGGCACTTTGCTGGATACCACCATTAGCTCTTTTCACATAAATTGCAAATAACAAGGACTGCTAAAACACCCATTAGTTCAAATATATTCTACACTGTATCTCCAATTTCATCATGGGTATTTTGAAGCAACCCACAATTCTGTGGTATTTAGATGTCAGACAATGATCCATACTAAGACAACCACAGTGAGCTTTACTCTTTTTTTTTTACATATTCATGCAAAATCTCTTTCTTACTTTGGTTCTAGAAAAGTAAAAAGGTTTGCACTGCTCTGTAAAAACATGCCTCATGTGCATCTCAAGAGCAAACTGTGACACGGCTGCATTTGCTCCTGACTTCAGCCGAGCCCCACTGACAGGCGTGACTGATCACATCGTTCGCCACAATCCTGGACAAAGCCCGAATGTTCACTACCAAAGACACCATTCTTCAGGGATTCCTTTATTTGCCCGCACAGGATTCTGTTGTTTACTAAAACAGAAGCTAACAGCCAGTATTTGTTCCTGTGAATTATCTAAACCTATGCACCAACCTACACCTATACATTTTTTATGTAATGCTAGAACAAAACAGCTTTACAACTCCGAGCGTTAACCGCAGAACCCCTATTGCTCTAACAAACCTCCTGACACAGGCATTTAAATCTAAATTGTCTGAAATACAAAGGCAGGAAAACAATTAGCAGGAATCCTTCCTGATCCTCCTCTTGTCAGGGATTCAGGTGACATCAATCATGACATGAAAATGAACAACTGGGTGGCATTTTCATCCTTCATCTTTTTAATTCTATTTAATCAAAACCTTATACTTTTTTAAGATAACAAAATATTAATAGATCACAGAGATAAAACTGGAATTATGTGAAAATCAGTCTCCAGTTTTGTTTATGGACTGGGATTCAACTCCAAGGGCATTTTTCTGCCCCATTATCAGCGAAACTCATCTCTTTCCTATCTCAAGGACATTTTTCTTCAATTTCTATGTATTGTTACTTGGAACTTCAACTATTGAGCATGAACTGGAAAACTGTTTCACAAGAAACTGTTTTGGAAAAGTACCATCAGTTTCTACATAATCAGTACTTCTTTCTAAGAGAACTTTAATTTGTATCTTGAAAGTAAAATTACTGTGACCGTACAGCTCCAGGGCCTGTTACGTTGTACTGCTAGCCAGGCCACAGAGCCAGGGCACTGGTTCTTCCTAAGCTTTCAGTGTTGCAAAGAGAATACAGCAGCCCACAAACAAGTACCCATTTCAGAGGCTCAAGCTGTAACTGGCTGAGGAAGCTCATTAATCATCACCCAAAGAGAATGAAGCGAGCAATAAGGAAAAGAACAGGAACAGCTCAAAAGATACCAACAAGCCTTCTGTCAGCTCCTCAATATTCAGTATAGTGAATTTCCAGCATTCACTGTATCACATATATGACAATTTCCAGTGAAAACCTGCTACAGGTTTCACAAATCAAAGAACACACAAAATCCCTTGTGAATGCTTGGAGGCTGAGTGGCCTCTATTTCTGAAGTCTATTCAAAATTAGGTAGATGAGGAAGTTCAGGGGCAGGGAGAAGACCCCAGGAGGAATCCTGCCTCTTTTCAAATCCAGGCACCTACCAGCCTGCGGCTGATGGAGAAGTGGGTTCACCGAGGATGTTTTAGGAATGGACAGCTGGCAGAAGAATCCCTGCCTCCCCTTTTCTATTATCTGCACTGGAGGGGGTGCTCTCCCTGGGATAGCTCCCGCCTCCTGCTTTCCTGGGAGGTCTTAGCAGACTGGTTATCTTTGTTTAGACATATATATACACTCTCTTAAGATTCTCAAGATATAAACACATACATGTGGTGTTATATAAAATAATACATACACTAATAAGGTGAAAAAAAATAGGGCTGGAATATTAAAAAAAAATCTTATCCATCCAAAAATTTACATGTGACATTAACATACACAGGTTAGCACATGTTGACTAAAACATTTTCACAGTAAAGCTTTAGCATAAAATAAACATGCAGGATATCAGTGAGGAGCCTGAACTTTATATCCAAGTATATTCAACACCCTCCTGCAGCCGGTAATGATATACTGTAAGAGGAAATAGGGTAAATTCACCAATAGCAAGGAAAAAAACAGCAAAAGCAAGAAATACATAGTAAACTAATGTATTTCCTACAGTAGGAAAGAGAAAAGTCTTGATGCCATCTCAAAAGACTGTAAGCAAAACCAGCACACGATATGCAATACAGAACTCTTCAATGTGCTTATGACATGCAGATGCCTTGGTCAGGAGAGCATTTTCCTGGAATTTCTGGGTGTTGGTCTGGCATTTAATTAACATTACAAAGACCTGCTTTTTAAAACAATTTTAAAAGCTCACCAGATCACATTTAAATGGAAGTCATTATTAGACTCATTACAATTGCAGAACTAAATTATGTCCTTTCTTTCACTAAATATATTTTGATATTTGCATGTACCACTAGCTCCAAACTGGATTACTGCAAGTCTCTGCCAAAAGACTTTTCAGACGGGCACTGTATCAAAAGGCTTCATTAAATTGTAACACCAGGCATAATATTCGTGCTCTAAATGCTGAGGGCTCCATTAATCCCATTTGGTGAATTTACCACCGCCTTCTGATTCACACAACTTTAAAATGTTGAAACCTCTGTCTTCTCGGAAAATCCTGTGACGCTGAACGTGGACGAGGCTGATACTGGGAAATACCATCATGTATGTGACAACCGACCACATCCCTCTGCTGCCCATCTTTGATTTCTTTTCAGAAACGGAGCTTTACGTGCAACAAAAAAATACTGCTTTCCACATTTAAAATCAGAAGCTTTGAAAGGCTGAGAAACAGACATGCGCCCTCATTTTCTTTCCAATGCAAAATACGCTTTCCTGGGTATTTTAACGAAACAGATGGTAGGTGCTAAGCCCCTGTACACGGCTTTCTCACTTACTTAGTGTCAGCACAAACGGATCTATTTCTAATAGGTGCCTTTTGATGTCAAACTGCTCCGGGAGCCCCTGCGGGATGCACGGCCCGGCCGGAGCAACCCCAAGAGCAGGGAGCCCGCAAGAGCAGGCGCTCGCGGTGTGAGGATGCCACGGGATTCATTACGCACCAGGAGAGACGACGCAATTATAAAACACTGAGCCCGCATTCGCCTGCCCGTGCCCGTACGCAGGCGATCACATCCCAGGCGAGGGGTTCTGCCTTTCCACGCACGACACCGAGGTGCTGCAGGGACACACACACAACACACGTAACACACACACACGCAGAGCCCCCACGGCCCCCGGAACGACCGATGAGCCGAGCGCTCGCCCAGCGCGACCCTCGGGCGGAAAGGAAGGGAAGGACTGTCACGTCCCGGACAAAGGCTGACGGAGACGGGCGGCCGCCCGCGCCCGACCCCCGGCCGCTACCGCCGGGGGCTGCGCGGGGTCGGCGCCGGCGGCGGCCCCCCGGCCTTACCTGCGGCGGGCGGGGGCGGCCGGTCGGGCTCGTCCTGCTCCAGGGTGACGGCGCCGTCCCGCCAGACGCGGAGGTGCGTGGCCGCCGCCCCCAACCTAGCGGCGGGGGTCTCTCCGCGGCGGGCGCGGGCGCGCAGCGAGGCGCAGCACTGGTAACACACGGCCCACGCCTGCTCCTCGTTGATGGGCTGGTTGTAGAGCCGGAGGATCTCCTCCAGGGACAGCGCCTCCGGCTGCCCGCCGGACCCGCCGCCGCCGTCCTCCTCCTCCTCGGCGGCCGGGCGGGAGGCGCCGGGCTGGGGCTCCATGCCCTGCGTCCGCCGCGGGGCTCCTCGCTTAGTGACCGGCCCCGCCGCCGCGGCAGCGGCTGCTGCTGCTTGCGCTGATGCTGCTGCTGCTCGTGCTGCTGCTGCTGCCGCCCGGTCCCGCCGTGCTCATCCTCCCCGCCCCGCTAGTGCCACCAGGCCGCCGGACGGACAGCCCGGCCCGCGCGGCAGGCAGCAGGAGCCAGGAAACAGGCAGGAGTCAGGAGGAAGGCAGGCACAGGACCGGCGCCCGGTCCGCCCGCTGCCGCCGCCGCCGCAGGGGGAGCGACAGCTCATAGCAACGCAATGGCGTCCTCGTCCTCGCCCGCCCCCGCCGCGCGGCGCCGCCCGCCGCCGCAGCGCCCCCTGCCGGCAACGCCGCCATGGCGGGCGGGGAGGGACGCGCCGGAGCCACCCGGGGCTGCCGCGGCCACCAGAGCCTGCAGCGCCTGCCGAGGTGCTCGGCTCCCTCCGCTGCCCGAGACACGGACAGCGACGTGCTGCGCTTATCCCACAGCCCTCGGGCCGCTGTTTCTGCGCCGGGTCTTGGCAACCACCACCCCCAGAAACAAGCAACTCCCGGCGGGAGGCGGAATGACGCTCCCTGCACCCCCAAGTGTTAAACACCGACACCAACCCGCGCCATCACGGATACAGCGGAGCATAGTAGCAGGTCCCCGCTTTCACGGCAGGAGGGCGAGAGACTTTGAATTCCAGGGTCTGCGCACTCAAAGCAAACGCTCCCTCCGGGAAAGCTCCACCCCGGGCAGCAGCAAGGCTGGAAGCGTCCAGGGCACACAGAGAGGCAGTTAAACCAGCCCAATCTGGAAAGGGAACAACAGGGGAATCGTCTTCGAAGTAGCTGGGAATTTATGTCCCTGCCCCTGAACACACCTGGGCACCAGAAGGGCACAGCCCTTCATGCCACCTTCGCCCCAGGCAAACGAGCGCTTTCACGCAGAAAAACATCAGACTAAATAACCCGGAATCACACCGAACACACGACATTTCTCTCTTTAGTGTTCTACCTCTCCGATGTGAAAGGAAACTAAAAATCTCCCGTTCGCACCGGCTCCACTGGAGCCGGGAGGGAGGGAAAGCGCCGGGAGCGCCCCCTGCCGTACAGGAGCGGTACTGCACCTGGGCAGGGCCCCCGCCGCCGGCTCCAACCGGCCAGCTCCTCTTCCCATTCCACCTCCAGCTCCTCTTCCCATTCCACCTCCAGCTCCTCTTCCCATTCCACCTCCAGCTCCTCTCTCCCCTTTCACTTCCACCTGTGCTGAACCCCGCTGCTTTTCTCCACTTTCCTCTTGTGCATATAAGATACATCTGGTACTTAGATAACGCTTTTAAATTTGGGGATATTCACGGTGCAATATGATCCAGCCTTTCATGCTACATTTAGATACAATGAAATTGGGGGAGAATTGTACTTGAGAAGCTCTTATCAGCATCCTGTACGCTGAATAACAGGCAAACGAATACATTTTGATCTTTCAGGTATAAAAAGAAAGATAACACAGACGTGTAAAGTTAGCAGCAGGGCCAGTAAGTACATAATGTACTATTAGAGTCCTAAATTTAAAAACCCTCAGTGCTGCTGTAGAAAGTACTTAACACTTCTTTTAAAAAAAACCTACAAAAATGGTGTCACACTGCCACACTGCTGATTAAATGTACGTGCAAAATGCCAACATTCACTCCTGCCTCTATGTGTTCCAAGATTCTCTAGGATCAGGTAATTTTTTTGCTCCAGCACCAGGAGAAAGAGCTGCCTCTCTCTTACAAGGACAACCAAAGGAGGTGTTCATGGGTTATCATTGATGGCTTCTACAGAAGATATCAAATAGTTTCAGATTTTCCAGCCTCAAGAAGAGATGCCTGGAGTCCACATGGGGAAAAGTCTGAGAAGTATGGTATGGAAGTTCAGTAGGCCCAACTGCTTGCCATTTTGCAAAGCATAAAGACTTAAAAATATGCAGAAAAACATCGCCCACAGGTTTAAGACAGACAAAACCACAGATGGGTAATTAAGTACAGATTTGAGCATGAGAATTAGACAAAATCAGGAATGGCTGTCAAGCAAAATGGCCTGGCTACAAGTTCTACCTCAGAAATTTCTTAAGGTACCAAGAGGAAAAAGGTATCAGGTTTAACTACTTTATCTGTAACTATTCACGTCTTCAGGCATCCAAGTCTTAATATATATTTAAAAAATAAATCCATATATTATCAAATTCACAGACTATCAAGTTACAAAGTACACCCTGTACACTACAGGGAAAAGAGAGGTAGAACAGAGCCTCTCACCCTGCAGAGATAAAGCAGACCTTCTTCTAAACAAACTCTTACACCAATTCAGAATGGCAAAAAACAAGGCAGTATTTTTTGCACACCTTTTAGTAACTTGACCCACACTCCTATAAATACAAAAAGTAACTTTTATTACAAAGAATAAATTCTCTTTATAAATACAATCATTACTGTGTACACAATCCCCTTCAATACACACACTGTGGTGTCCAAAATCAGTGGCATTTATATAAAGTATTATATTAGTTTTTAATTGAATCATTTTATACCCACACACATTATTTTGCATCTCTAAAAAGGTATGAATAATTTGGGGTTTTTTTCAAAGGACAGAGCGGTATTTACAAGCAAACATGATCCAAAGAGCACACGCAGATTCAGGGTATGTAAACACCCGTACACGAACTGCAAGTCGCACTTGGTCTCCCCTACAACAGATTACTTCTTCACAGAAAGGAGACCTATATGACAAAAAGAAACACAGGAGTAACAGACAATCGTAAGATACTGTTAAAACTTTGAATTACACAGCACAATTTTTTAAAAATGTGACTAGCATTTAAGTAACAATGAGTATCATGAGTCCATCATTACAAGTAACAATATTGTTCTATAGTGCAAGGGCTGTTGCCTTGGATGAAAATGACACAACTGCTGATCATTTTTAACAAGTGCAGAGAAATTAAATTAATTCCTCGTTCTTCAATTTAATCCCCAAGAAGTCTATCACCACTGAATCACCAATGTAACCTAAAAGCTCTGTACCCCATGACCCATTACATATACCACACAACTCTTCTTCCAGTTCTAACCTAAGGAAATTAATTTTCTTTAAAATTCCTTACTAAAATTCCTTACCATGAGTTGCAATTAATAATTAAGGATCACAATTTAGTTTTAACATATACCTACATCTTTACATTCAGACTCACCGAAGACAGGTGGCAAATGCTCTCCTGGCATTTCTGTGCACAAAATGGATGGGAAACCCTTTGAAGGTATGACCATCGGGTACAGCTCTCCTTACAGCATCCTGAAACTCTTCATTTCCTGCAGAAACACCTGTTGTGCGTTCGAGCTCATAGGCTGCTAACGCTGGTGACAATACATAGGAGAGCTGGTCATCCCAAACAGTAGAAAGGCCAAGATCCTGGGAGGCAAGTCACAGAACGATGACAACTGTGCAGAAGGTACATCAGGATATGCCTAAACTTGCCTACTGTACAGATTCAAATAAATCCAAGAATCTTTATATTGGTAATTAATGGCAGTGAACATTGAAGCAGTGAAATTTGTATATTGACTCACACACCAACTGGGAGAACCAAACATTACCACTAGAAGCAAGTAATACCACAAGTATCAAACATTTATCAAGGAATGAAGTTAAACTATTAGACTTAAACATAAGGCCAGCAGAGTGAAAATCAGATGTTTTAGCTACAGTATCTCTGCATGAAATGTAAGAAGTATGCATAAATACACAGCAAAAATATGGGAAAGATCAACTAAGATTCCCCTGACATTTTTTCAAATGTTTCATGGAAAACCCTTTCTGAAACAATGATGCACAACAGCTCCCCAAAACAAAAGGCACCTTCTTTCTACCATCCATCTTCCCACCATGTACATGCACCTTCCTCCTACCATCCCAAATGCAAAGGAGTAGAAAAATCTACCACGTATGTATTCAACACTGCACGAGACTCATACTCTGAGAATTACTTTGCCACCTCAAAGGCTGAGCATCGTGTGGGGAGACAGAAACACAATCAATCAAAAAACCTCATTAAAAACAGACATAAGCTAACAGGGACTTAAAATATCACTGCCTTCATATCCAGCACAGGAAGTATCATTTCTGGCACATTATGCCTTGTAAAAATCCTGGTAAAGGACAAAACTCAGTTCTAAAAATATCTCCAGTTTTGTAAAGCAGTCAGAGTAAGACCATGAAAGCTGAAAGCCTGCTTTTATCTAGGGACCAGAAACATTTGTGTTGGATTGGCAAAGCCCAGTAACAACCAGATTTGATCTTCCTGGTGCTTTTAGAGACCCCTTATGGGTTGTCTGCAGGTGCCAGTAAGCTGAAGATCACAGACCTAGAATGAAGGGCAAAGGCAGGGTGGGGGGGAAGAGACCATACATGAGGCTATGGATGACCACTGCAAATAATAATAAGTATGATGTCTAAACCAGCTCATTACAGTCTTCCCAAACATTTTTTTCAGTTACTTCACTTTTCACATATCATACTTCTGCCAAAGTTGATGGAAAACACATTGCAAAGATACAAGTACGTGAATTAACAAATGGCTATCCAAAACAAGTATACAATTAACACATGAACCTCTATTACAATGACAGAGGACTGCCAAACTTTCTCACCTTTCTGTGTTCAGAGACCAGTATCCTCAGCTGCACTTCTATCTCGTTGCTTGTTACAGCAGCATCCACTGTAGAAGCACACAGAGGAGGAAAAGGGGGAACTGAAGTCGTTGCTCCAGGAGGACATACAGATTTTATTGCTTCTCCACTCATGGGTTTCCATTTAGATTCATCATGCAGGTCAAACACACACACCTCCACAGCGTCTGAGGGCTGACAATTTCCAAAGAACTTTTGATGGTTGAAGATACAACCTATTGTGCGATATGGATGCAGTGGCTTGGGTTGTTCAGCTAGGGGAGGGTCATCAGGGTTTATAGGTCTGTGGATGTACCTAGTCAAAAAGATAGTTTCTTATTAATGCAGCTTATTTCAAGGCAAGGTAAAAATATTTAGATGGGACAGATACAGCTGTTTTTCCTTTCGAAACACAAGCCAAGCTTGTCATCAATTTTCCCCCCAAAATGGCATTCATTCATTTACAGAAATGTGATTGTACACACTTTGAAGGCATAATATACAATCAAATAATAAATCATTTTTTGTCTCTGAATCTAGAAAAATAAGCTGCTTAATCAAGCAGTTAAATTTTGCAACTATAAGAACATGCTCATACAGTTTCCCTGCTATTCATCACCTGCAAATGCTAAACACAGGACACACAAACAGTGGCAAAACAGAATTTCTTGTTTTGAACACTGGAAAGAACATGTTCTAGAAGCTTTAGTACACCAAACAACTACACGTGCCCTTCTCAAATGACTCAAGCAAGAGAAAATCTCAGAGAACTTAAGAGAGATTTCTGCAAGGGGAAAAAAAGTAATGCAACACTGACTTCACTGATGAAATCAAGCAAAAAATATGGGTTCCTAAACAATCATGTCAGATTTCATCTCCTTTACAAATGATGGCAGTGATAGCATCAATGGCAATCAGCTGCCATAAGACACAAAACAGTTACCAGACAGTATTAAAGACACTGATATTTTATGAACTGATGAAATACTTCCCCTCACACTGAACCAGTTATTTTCCAAGCAAAAGGAGTCAACGGAAAAAAGATTCAAAGACAAACATTGCCTGGATTACACAACGGGGTATAAAGATTTAAAAAAAAACAACACAGTAGCAAAAATATCCTACACAAACCTCAATATACATTGTTCTGTTCTCTTTTATTCTTTTTACTCACCTATATCCTGTTAAGCTCTCCCAAAAAGTAATTGTTCCTTCAGACCCATAAGTCATTACCCAAGTATGGGGGACTCCTTTGGCTTTTGTTCCAACACACACAAAGGCTTCCAATCCAAACCCAAGAAGAAGACTGCACAGAAGGTTAGCATGGTCTTCACAGTCACCCTAGACAGTAAATATTAATAAGATATTTTGAGTATTAGGCATGGATAAAACCTTAAAGAAAGAAAATAGTGGTATTTCTCAAACCACCACTTAACAACTCATGTTACTCTCCTATTTAGCTAAAGCATGTATCAAAAGTCAGGGTTTTACCATTTAAACATGACAAGTTTTAGTTTACTGTAATAAAATAAATCTGTTAAAAATGCATGTTCTAATGATAGACTGTTGATATTGTTTGTTCAAGTATCGTGTATGATTAACACTGGGAAACATTTCTTATGATTATACAGATACCTTCAAGTAACCTAAGACCAGAATCTATCAACTCATGGCAACAAAACCAATGTTCTAATTAAATCTAAAAATATATATAAGGCAAGACTAGAAATTACGCAGTATTTTCACACAGTTAGGAAACTTTTCACTTATTAAAATCTAATTCTATTGGTATTTCACTTTCTTGAATGCACTGTCAAAGTTCAGAAACTAGCCAAAGATAAAACAAGGTCCCCCACAGATCTAACTGTAAAACAGCTGGGAATCATGTGCAGCTGTTTTCTCCTTCAGTCAGAAAAACATTTATCTCATAAACCCATTACTACCACTGATAATTCACAGAAAACAATTTCCAAATGCAATGTCTAATATCCTTTGTCTCTTGGGTTCTTTACAAATGTTAGCTGTAAAGTAAGAACAAAAATTGCTCAAACAATGAAGGCTTCATAACACAAAGTACAGCATTCAGAAGCAGAACAGTAAGGCTCTTTAGTCAAGTAACTATTCAGAACGTTGAAAACCTAAAATCCAGAGTTCTTGGATTTATCAAGACAACACAATCTTCTCCTACCACAGCATAAAAGGGAAATATGCAAAAAAGTAGCTTTAAACAAGTTTGTAGTGAACCTGTACTATTTTAACACTACTATACCACTTTCCACAAGAAAAATACTGATTCAGCTGGTGTCTCAGGGGCTAAATTCCATTATTTTCCATACAGCTTTCCACTTCTGCCTTGAAGGAACATCCTTCTCTGTGCCTCCAAACACAGCGATCCGCAAAGTCCCCTACTGCCATCTCCATCTGAAAGCCAGAGGGTGGCCAGAGCTGCCTTTATACAGCACCTATGCATCATCTGATATTCAGAGACAACAGCCAGTGCCTGTTCTGTGTGGTCCTGGAGGGAGATCTAAAATCTGGGATACAGCTCCTGCTGCCATGAACACCTTTTAAATGCAAACACACCAGCAATGAAGGCGGAAGTCTCTCCATTGCAATGAAAAACACTGACCACTACAAAGAGGTATCAGAAGTGATCACTGTTCCTTTTACTCATACAACAGAAGAGCTATAAACCAGAACCAGTTACAATTTGTTTTGCTTATTATAGTCATATGATACAAATGTCAGACCACCAAGAACTAGGCTGAAACTTCTAGTGAAAATTCCCATCTTGCAAAAATGGAACATAAAAACCATCAGCATATTTCAGTGCATCTATTAAAAAAAAAACCAGAAAACAAAAAACCACCAAACCAGCAAAAGAAACAAGAGACTAAGTAGACTTCTCCTACTCTTCCTGGATTAGCCCAGAATTTTAACTAGTGTCCTGCACAGTAGCAGGGATTCATTGGACGGTAGTATGTGTTCTTAGAAGTGCAACGGAAGAGAAGCAATTTCAGTGTCAAAGAGATGCATTGACAAATGGACCCTAACTACAGCAGTAAAGGAAGTCTGCCCCAAAGCCTTCTTGTCTACTATTTAGCGCCTGCTTCTCTTTAGAAACACCTCAAACACGACTGTAACAAAATCTTCCAGATCTGAGTTTAATGCATGTATTCGCAGCCTGTTTTGAATTCCTGACTTCGGTCAGAACAGGGAACTTACTCTGCAGTGCCACACACGGGGCACTGTCACACACCTTGTTCCTGCACAGGAAGGCGAGGAGGGTGCACCACTGCTCCTGTCTGCCGCCGCCGCCGATGACCGCGGCTCTCTCGTGGCCCAGGAGGCTGACGAAGCGCGCTGCCTGCCTGGGAGTGTCCAGCAGCCGCCCCGCCCGCAGGGGTCTCACGTAGGAACACACCGGCCGGTTCACTCCGTTTTCATCCTGAACATGGCAAATGTGGTTATTTGCCAGCCGCACAAGTGGCGCAAAATGTTAATCTTAGCTTAGACTTTTTTCCTTAGACTCATTCCTCTGGGATGTATCCTCCCTGGAAGAAGTATCACTCAAAAACAGTAAGACGGGAAATACCCCCAGAATTAGGACACGAGACCATTAAGACAACTCATTTAGATTTTATTCTGGCTCTGGCACTCACACGGCATTCTGGACTAAACAGAACTGGCTGCAATTAATTTTCTCAAATGTGTGAGGAACTGTTAATGCTCTACCCACTATCAATTTCCACATTATCATCAAGTATAAAAACAAGCCAGAACAAATCTCACACACTAAATTCCACAACAAACACAAAAAAACTCCCCCCAAAAGCATTAAAAACTCAGCAACTGATTATGGCATTTAAAAGGTGACTATTTGCTTCTGAATTTTAGTATTTTACCGCTTTTCATAACAGCAAGCAGTAAAAATTACACAAAATGAAGTAACTAGATCTATATAAATTAAGCAATAATACTGAGGATTTCTAAGTTCTTGGAAAAATAAAAAAATAAGATGGCTTAAAAAAAGGTCTCTTCTTATATGCTGCAGGCAAATACTATGATTATCATCTATTAAAAATATTTCAAGACGCATAGAGCTCCTCTAATCCCCACTGGGCTAAATTGGTACTTTTATGCTCGTATATTTTAAAAAGGGATCAAAGCCTTTTAAACCTCTGCAGCTAGAAAAAATTACAGTCTCATATTTTTACCATGGTTATATATTGTCCCCGTTAAGGTTTTGTCATGCTTTTCCAGCAAGCTGGTGGAAAAAACCCAGCATTTATTTGAAGCTAACTGGAATCCTGTTAAAAACTATTTCACAGTTTGAAGGCAATAAAAAAAATCCCACAGGCAGGATTTATTTTTTAATATAGGCTCATATATATAATGTTTCTGCATTATAACTAAATTATCAAACTAATCTAATAAACTCATTTCTGTTCCCAGAAAGTTTTACTAAGATTTGCTATGGCCAATGGGAGACTCATGAAAAGCTCTATATAGGTACTAATCTAGCAGGGGCCTAGTTCGTACCCTATTTAATTATAGACTTGTTTCTCTTTATACCCTGCCCTGAAACCTTTAAGCCTTTGTATTGGGTCTGTTTATGTGTATTGGGGGAGTTTATTTTATTCACAGCAGCCCTCATGGTGCTGTGTTTTAGATTTGTGACCAAAACAGTGCTGGGAACACACCAGTGTTTCAGTTGCTGCTTATCAGGGCTTGTACAGTATCAAGGCCTTCTCTGCTTCTCATTCTGCCACCACACAGTTGTAGGTTCAGGGTGGACAAAAAGCTGGAAGGAGACACAGCCAGGATAGCTGACCTGTTCTGACCAAAGGGGTCAATATTCGATACCATACAGTGTCATGCTCAGCAATAAAACTGGTGGGGGTAGGGAACAGATTTTTTCTAAACTTGCCCCTGCTTAGAGACTATCTGGGCATCTGTCTGCTCTAGGAGGGGGTGAGTGCCTGTCTCTGCATCACTGTTTTCCCATTCTTCCTTCTTTCTTTCCTCCACTTATTAAACCATCTTTATCTCAACCCATGAACTTTTCCTTGCATTTTCCTTTTTTATTCTCACCCCCATCCCACTGGGGTGGAGTGGGAAAGTGACTGCTGGGTGGGGGCTCAGCTGCTGGCTGGGATTTGGAAGTTCACACCACTCCTGCACACTCAGGGCACAGCCAGAAGGGAAGTTGTTGCCTCACTGAAGAGGAGGCACAGATTGCTTCAGGACACTGCTTTGAGATAAGTAGTTATTGTGGTAGGAAAATTGCTACTATGCAGGGTAAATTCATAGCGTGGAAAATGCGAAGACCATACCATTCCTTTTACTGAGGAACAGTTACTGAGGAGCAACTGATACAGAAATTTATCAGACTCCAGTAATTATGACTGTAGCTGTTGTGTGACATTAACCAGAGAGATTGCATTGCAGACCACACAGAGGTCAAATATTGTGTGGATCCATTCTAACAGATCTAGGAAGTCCATTTTTTGTAACTGGACTTCCCTAGCGACCCTCCAGTCAGCATTGTTCTATTATGGTTCAATAGACAAACAGAAGTTCAGTCCTTACAAATTTATTTTTTTTGCACAATACACCACATTTAGCCCTGACCTGAACACAACCTCATCATAAATCTATACAGATTCCACATACACATAAAGTTCAAAATAAAATTAAAAGATAACTTAAGGAAAGGATTGGTCTACTTGTAAAATTTACAAACCTGCGCAAAGATCTTTACCAGCCTTGTGTTGTGGGTAGGCCTGATCTGCAGGTATTCTCTCCACCACTGCTTGGCATACACAAGAAATAAACGTTCTTTTTCCGCTGTTTTCTGACGTTCCAAAGTGAACTGTAGGAAAAACAAAACCAATCCTACAGATACTAATTCCAAACAGGAGAAAAAAAACCCCATAATCAGTAAGTACATTAACACCACATCCTGGCACATGTAAACTAAAGCTTAATATTTTAAGTTTGTCATGCAAATCCATAGTATTTTTAAATGGAAATCCAATTAAGAAAAACTTCAAGTTGTATTTCTTGTTTGTAGGTTCATATATTAGGCTTGACCGAAGTACTGCTCATTTTAAGTAATGCATTTCTGCACAGATGGATTGCTTGGATTTTCATGTGCAGAAGGGTATCTGCATGCACCTTCAGGCCAACATTTACTGGTTTTCCAAGCAGAATAGCTGACTCAAAATTACTGTTTCACATGGGAAAGAGCAGGAAAACATATATACTACCTGAAGAAAATGAGATATATTGCATCTTTCTTTTTTCTTCAGAGGTTTTGATAGAAGTAATTAGAAAAAACTATGACAGTAATATTTTGAGTAATGTTCAGTATAGACAAAGTAGTTTAAAAAATGTAATTATTTCAAAATTTAATAGAAAAAAAGAAGTATTAAACATTCAAAAACCTCACAGTCCTCAACATCTGCAATTCTATACTGAGCTTCCCCCCACTAACAAAAGAATAAGGTGGGCCTACCAGAAATTACTTACTTGAGTATTAGTTATTTCTGAAGAAAGTGTCTTACTAAGCTGTGGATACATTTCCAGTCTGATGTTTAAAATACCAACAGAAACCTTTGATTCTGTACCTTTGAAACAAAATAAACTTTCATCAGTTCTCTCATATTCAGTTTGCTTCGATGATTTCAGCCAGGCAGGGGCAAATGATTAAAATATGCATGTTAGTCTTGTATATAATCACAAAAGGTAATTAAACTTCTTTAAACATAGGCAAAATAAGAATCTTTATTTAAATTTCAAACCCAAATGAGGTTGTAAGAAAGCATAATACGGCAAAAAAAAGCACAGGTGTCTAGATTCAAGACAATTATCCAAGGCCCTATTTGCAGCCAGTACTGGGACATTTGAGATGAATGGTATTCTAGAAATGTCTAGAAGAGGTATCTAAAATCAAGTCAGAGAATCACACACTGTAAATGTGCCTGTTCATACTGATTACACAAGCAGATCAAATTTAAATAGCTGGAAATAAGTAAAGTACATCTTCCTCAAGACACAGTTTATTATGAAGGACCCTGGCTGTCATACAAAGACATTAATCAAATTAAAAAAACTCCCCAAAACAACAAACAAACAAACAACACCCCCCACCCCCCACTTAATGTTGCTGCCTAATGCTTAAAGTTTTGAATTACATAAACAACAATAAGCATTACAAAACAGATTACAGATGGGACCATAAGCAACACAAGCAGTGGAAGCCTCACATAATAGTTTATTTATCTGAGATGGCAGCATCCTTTGATGCTCTTGATGCATTTTGTACAATGATGGGATTCTGAAGAGGACAAAAAGCACTGGATTTATTGGATTGATACTTTATTACTTGGAAAAAAGCTAATGAGAATTAAATTCAATTTGCTCCATCACCCACCCGAGAATTAAACTCGACTTATTTGCTCTGCATTTCCAAGTCATTATAGAAAATTAAAATCATAATGGCCTGGGTTGGATGGGATCTTAGAGATCATCTAATTCCAATCCCCCTGCCATGAGCAGGGACACCTTCCATGAAATCACCTTGCTCAGAGCTCCATCCAACCTGGCCTTGAACACTTCTCGGCATGTGGCATCCACAGCTTCTCTGGGCAACCTGCTCAAGTGCCCCACCACCCTCACAGGAAAGAATTTCTTCCTAATATCTAATCTAAATCTACTCTCATTCAGTTTGAATCCATCCCCTTTTCCTGCCATTACATGCTCTTGTAAAAGGTCTTGTAGGAAGTCACAAGAGATCTAGTCTTTATTCACTAAATCATAATATCCTAAAAACTTGGGCTGGAACTCCTGAGGCCTGGGGACAAGGGACACACAAAAATAAACACGTGTACTAACTGCTAAGCACCTAAACCAAGCCGTTCAGAAAACACGCTTCCAGCTACTGGGGTAAATAGGAGCAGAGCAGAGATCCCTTTCTCCAGCAGTTGTTAGTTTGCTCTGAAAGCCACACAAGCTGGATTTTACTCCTCAGTGCACTGATCAGATATACTCCTGGAGATAAACTACTGGATTTTCAGTTGGTTGGTTTGCTTCTGATAACTTAACCAGATTTTGCAGATAATCAATAGTGGCAATTCCCAGACATGAGGATCAGTTTTACATGGGATCCAGAATATACATTTTTAGCTGCTTGGTAACAGAAAAATCTGACCATTAAGTCTTCTGGCATTTTCTAAGGATACTTTACAGTTATTTCTGAATTGAACCAAAAGTGAACTAGATTAAAAACACTGCTCTAAGCTTGTAAGCAAGCTCAGTACCCAATATTTTAAGTCACCATGACATGCTTATTGTTTATCCTTACCTACACCCAGGAGTTCCACAGCAACATTTGTTGTGCCATTCTCTGCAGCCAAGACAGACCTCCACTCCAAGAAATAGGATGCCACCAGTGTGGTCTCACCAAATGTGTCTGTTTTGATCAGAACCATATGCACTGGGTCACAGACAGATAACATAGTGGTTGCATCCACCATCTTACTTCCATCACCTGCCATTATTAAACCAAAGTAAGACAGCAAGAATGTTATCATCCCAAGTTCTCCTCAGAGTTTTTAAAAAGTATGCAACAAAATGCAATGCATGCAATGAGTACAAAGAAAAATCTTTGAGTCCAGAAGTGTAAGCAACAGCCCCACCTCTACAATCAGACTAATTTTAGCATACAGCTACAGAAAGATTACAGTTAATTTACAGAGAATAGAAGAAGATTTTTGTAGTTGAGTACTGCAAAGCAACCAGTTCAGAGACACAAAAAATTAAAATGGAATCAACATTTAAGAAAGGATAAAGTTGGTCAATTTCAAGTCATTTTAGAGTGAAAAAGAAGGAAAAGAGGCAAGAGCAGAGAAGGATGTACAAGTGGCATAACCCAATATAGTAACCAGTTTCCTTAGGAAAACTTGGCAAAAAACAGGAAAGAAATCCACTAAATAATATCAAACATATTTCACAATAACTCTTAGGTCAGAAAAAATCCCAACAGCATCAGCTTTGAACCTACAATATTCCTTACCTAGGCTATCCTTGTGTATTTCAAGTAGAAAACCATCCTGAAAATCTGGCTCACAGGCACAGGGTACAGGTTTGGAACGGAAGCGCTGGTTTCGAAAATGTAAACACAGAGTGAAAGTAGAACGGATCTGGCCAGGCAGAGGCTCTGGTTCCTGAAGATGTTCCAGAAAAGCTTTTCCACCCAAAACCTGAAGGTAAAGATACCTCCGTGTTGGGTCAATGTTAGCTGTAAAGCGTAGCAATAAAAATGAAGAGACTACAAACAGATCTTCGAAAGCTTAATTTGTTAAATATCAGCTAACTAACAGGAGACTAGCAAAAACAGAAACTTCTTTGAAACACATGCTTAGGAGAAACTGATTTGAAAATATATGGAAGTTATCTCAGTGTAAAATAAATGAAATAGTAATAATAAATCATATTTAATGCGACACTGATTGCTGCTGCTTACATGAGTTTACTCCCTGTGGATAAGCAAAGGAAACATCCACCTTTATGCCAGCTCATACTGGATTACTAATTCAGAGTGCAAAAATCATAGACTTCAAATTTGATTCAAAACTATGATCCAAACATTTAAATAAACAAGAAACATACTTTTTTTCAAAACTGGTGGTTCTCTGTCAACAAAATATGTTGATGGTTTTGGAGCCAAAGTCCTCTCCTTTTCGTTCACATCCTGGAAGTACAATTAAGACTTTTTAAGGAGTCAAGAGACGCAACAGTGCTCCTACCACAGTCTTCTAAAAAGTTAAAGAATCCTCCATTTCACCTGAATGCTATTCCCCAGGTATGCTCCCTTCTAAAACTGAACAGTGCAGTATTATCACCAAACCAATTTCAGCATTTATCTTCTCAGCTCCTATATTGTCACAAATCAGTAACTAATGCCCTTACAAACCTCCAGAAGCAGCAGAGTTTCACTTTGTCAAAACACCACATCAGTAATAGGAATAACCAGAAATACTTCCCCTCTTCAAAAGCTACTTACAGTTACAAATTTAAGTTCCTTCATAACATCATCAATGATTCCTCTCTGTCTTAGGGCTTTTATCAGATCTTCCGTGGACAGCTGCTGATGATCAAGCGCCAGCTCTTCTCGTATGGTCTCGGCAAGAACCTCTCGTATCCTCCCATGGACATCCATCTGAAAGGAAATTCATTGTATGTTGCAAAGACCAGCTCTCTGTATGGCAGCAGGTACAACATACCAGTTATGTCTGTAAGGCTAAGGGTTTTTTCCTAGGAACACAGAAATAACTACACCAAAATATGGATCCTTGCACAACTAATCAAACGTGCCACTATCTTACAAAAGCAGCTCTCCCAGTAAAAAAAAAAATTACAAGCAGACAAAACCTAGACGTTTCCACTGCTCTTTCACAGCAACCCATCTTGAACTTTCCTCCTTACAAAAAGGTCTGCAAATCCATCAGTTACAAAATGGTCACTGTTCTAATTTCTTGTCTCCCTCAAAATTCAAGCTGAATCTAATATTTCCTTATTTTTTAAGGGAAAAAATATACTTTTTCATAAGTAAGGCACAAAAGTAGTAGATCTCCCTTGCAAGCTTTCCCTATGCTCAAAGGGAAGTCCGAGAATGTCTGTCCATCATCTGAGCTGTAAAAGCAGATAGATTTACAGAGCTGACTCTCACACTGGAAGGATGTTAAGGACACAGCCACTGGGACCTGAGACAGAATCACATAAAATACCTTAAAGATCATCTCATTCCAAGGCCCTGGCCATGGGTAGGGACGCCTTCCACTAGACCCAGTCACTCAGGGCCCCACCCAGCCTGGCCTTGAACACTTCCTGGGATGGGGCATCCACAGCTTCTCTGGGCAACGTGTTCCAGTCCTTCAGCACTCATCACAGTGAAAAATTCTTCCTACTATCTAATCTAAACCTGCTCTCTTTCAATGTGAATCCATCTCCCCTTGTCCTGCCACTACACGCTCTGGTTAAAAGTCTGTTTCCATCTTTCTTGCAGGCTCCCTTCAGGTACTGGAAGGCTGCTATAAAGTCTCCACTGAGCCTTCTCTTTCCCAGGCTGCACAAACCCCGTTCTTCCCAGCTTTCCCTCGTAGCAGAGGTGTTTTCTCTCTCTAATCATCTTGCTGGCCTCCTCTGGACTCGCTTCAAGAACCCCGTTCTCCTGTGTGACAGGTGGGAATACTCATCACTGCACTAACAAGGGATATAGGAGTTACAGCCTCCGTACTTATTTCCCCGTCAGTTCAGGACCCTCGCTCAAGAAGCAACACGAAAACGCCAAAGTGGCGCCTGCAAACACCAGCAGCGACCTAAGTTGGCCAAACAAAGCGGGGCGCCGGAGCGGGCGCGCCACCGCCACCGCCTCAGCGGGCGCTGCCGCCACCCGCGGCGGGGTGACACCGGCACGGGGGCCGCCACAGCCCCCAGAGGCCCAGGAGGAGTGTCTCCGGCGCCGGGCCGCGCCACCAGTCCCACCTTGAGCAGCTGCTGGTGGATCATCTGCTTCAGCTCCGAGGCTTTCTCCGGCGGCAGCGACATGGCGGAGCCGGCAGCCAACCAGCCCCAACGGCCGCGCACAGAGCGCGGGCAGCCCCGCCACCGCCCCCTGGCGGCGGCGCGTGGGTGCGGCGTCCGCGCCCTGCTTCCTTCCTTCCTTCCTTCCCTCCCTCCTCCTTTCCTTCCTTCCTTCCTTCCTTTCTTCACCGCCTGCTTGCCTTCTCCCATCCCGGCCGGTATGTTCATTCCATGCGACCGCGGCGGGGGCTCCGCCGCCCCCGACTTTAAAGGCTTCACTCTGCTCATGGTGAGTCACGCTCCCGCTTTCTCCTTTCCCCCGCCCTCGATGGGTTTGAGGGGTCGCTGCGCCCGGTCCCTGTGCTGAGGGCTGCGCTCCGCTCCTGTGGGGAGGGACACGGGGGGCCCTGGTGTCTCTCCCTGCCCTGCCCGAGGGTCGTCCCTGGGTTCTTGGCCGCGGGATAAGCGGAGAAGGCGCAGGGCAGGCGGTGTGTGTGCAATCTGTGGGGTGTTATGCCGAGGAAAAGGGTTTGGAGGACTCTGTCTGCAACAGAGCTCAGCGCGGTCTTCTCCGTTTCTGTCAGCTTCTCCCTCCTCAGAACCCCGGGTTTGCCCCTGTCGAGACGATGCGTGCCGAGCTGCAATAGACATATTTTATTTTAGAGCAATAGCTGTATGCTGTATGTGCTTTTACTGGATTTGCAGCACCCATGCAAAAAAGCTTGGGATTTTTTTTATTATATGCGATATATAAATTTTTACCAATGTAAAAAAAAAAAGTAAATCCCCATTTCTGCTACATTTAAATCTCGGATTAGGATTGTTTTAGGAAGTGTTTTTATCGCCTGCACACATGGTGTGACATCAGTGTCAGGTCATGTGCCCGCGGTGACGATGTCGGTGTGGGACGAGAGCTGCAGCGCGGGCTGCGGAGGGGCAAACCCCGTCATTTCTGCCCCTTTGCTGGGGTAGCTTTGCTGGGGTAGCTGCAGGGAACCCCATCGCTCCCCAGGCAGGGCTGCACAGCCCGGCATGACGGTGCAGGCTGCGCAGGAAGTCATTCCCGGTCAGCTGACGGGCAGCAGGAAGCACATCATGCCGAGCTCCTGGCGTGCGACTGGCGGCGGGCTGGGCACCAGCCGGGACGCGGGGACACTCGCTGCTGCCGCGTCCTCCTTCACCTTCTGTCAGCCTCAAGTCCCGTGTCTTTCCGCAATGGGCAGCAGCAGCAATTCGTAGATTTGGTTTTAAATTAGAGGAAAGCATCAAAAGTTTTATGATTGTCTTCCTGTAGTAGCTTTCCTTTGGAAGGACACAGACTCGACTTTCTCTTTCCGTGCCGTTATATTAGGTCAGTATATTAGGTCAGTATATTAGGTCAGTATCTGTCCCGATTGATGATGACCCACAGCAATTAATATGCAATTAATTCGAGGCCACTCTTACCGTTTTCATCCTTAAAAAAATGAAAAACAACCTACTCTTGTCTATGGGTCAGTCTGAGATTTAGAGGTTTATTATGCAGTACCAGCGCTGCCTTTGGGCGTCATGTGAGGTTTGCCAGTCTCACATCACTTGCTTGAGTGGCTTTTACCTACTCTCAATCCAAAAATGAGGGGGAGAAGGTAAGTTTCCAAGATGTTCTTTCAGTTTACAATGAGACAGGATTATTCACAGAAGTGGGTAGGATGTTTTTTTGTGGGACAAATTCTGTATTTACCAATGCTTCTGGTAAGAAATAGTCACCTTTGCCAGAGGATGAGCTGCCACTTTCAGAAATCATGTTTGACCAGATTTTAAGTATTTTAAGCTTTCCCTGTCTGAAGAGCACCTTATGCCATCCATAAAGCACGCTGTAATTTGGCAAATTCTGTTACTTCAGCCAGCAGTGTCCGTGGGAAATGTTGGCCAGCTGGCAATAGATCTGGTGATTTCCACACTTGACATGACTAAAGTTGGTTACTTCTACACTGACTGCCTGGTGCCAATGGTTGGAAATAACCCATATGCAACAGCAGAGGAAAACTCAACGGAGCTGAGTATAAATGCTGAAGGTGGGTATTGAATGCTGAAGGTATTTGCAAGGGGCATAAGATGCAGGAACATCACATTTTCTTTTTTCGTTGTTAAATTTTGTTGATGTGCTGAAATTAAGGTCAGTAATAACAACTGCAGAAGCCTACAGATATGAATGTATTTACACTTCACAGAAGAAACTGTTCCTGTTGTTATTTAGGAAAACTAATTTGATATTTGGAACCAGTAAGAAGTGTTGAATTTCAGCCATTCTGCAGTGCAGCCAAAACTCTCTGCGGTGTTAATCCAAAGCAATATCAAGTGTGCACATACTTAAAATAAATTATTGGAATACAAATTGAATTTCTGATTTAGAAGGATACTTATCCACTCTTCTTCCTTCCTACATACCTTTGCTTTTTCCCTGTGTAATGTTTCTCCCATTCCCCCTACAAATTCGTAGTTTCTTTCCCTACATTGATCATTGTATTTTATTTTTTTTACCCTCTTAAATCACAGAAATCTCAGAATCTGTCAGTCTTTGCAAAGATACATAGATTGTCTGAATCATTAGAGGAGGCAGATCTTCATATATCTTTCTTAATTCAGTCCTTGAATTTAGTACAACTGAAATTAAGTCTGATGAAAATACAATGCACAGAAATATGTGTTTTTAATACAGTGGATGTTGTCGGGCTTTCCCGTATGAATAGAAATATTTACTATCCTGAAGCTTGTAAATGGGATAATTCTTGATGTATTTAAACCCAGATCTCTTTCTCAGTTTCTTCTTAACAAGACTTGATGATTTCTTCTTGCAGTGTACTCCTTACCTTCAAAGAAACTTGTAGTTCTGCAGATCAGATCACCTTTTATAAAGGTATGTATGTTCATTGATTGTTCTTACTTCACTGTTTGGTTTGAATAGTTCTGCTGGCAAATACTAAGTGGCCTGGCAAAATTATTTTTCTACTTCATGCTGTAACTTTTTCTGCAATTGGTACAGTTTTACTGATTTCTGCATTCATTGAGGTTTTACTTTTGTTTTTCCAAGCCCCACAACAGCTGACCGTGTTGGTAGATTTTAGTATAAATATCTCCGTAGTTATTAAGAGTCAAGAAAATACAAAATGGTCTAGGTTTTGTCTGTTTATTTTTTTCCATTACATTTATTGATTTTATGTGTTCTTTGTAATAGCTTTATTCTTTTTTGTGTTATGCCAATTTAATTATTTCATAGTATTCTACATTCATTTTAACTGTGTTCCTTTGGTAAAAATGAGGAATTTAATATTACTCATTAACTGGACAGTGGCTGTAATTTAAATAAGCAGAATGCCATGCCAGAAAAAAAAATTGTGGTGCAGTATTTTGGCAGTTTAAAGTATGGAAAAATACTGTGTGATCCTGCCATCCCGTCTTGCCCTAAAGCTTTTCCCTTTGATAGTAATGGCACACAAAACAGGTGGTACTGTTGTTGTTGACATGGTCCTAATGATAATTCTTGTCATTCTACGTGTAGTTTTGCTTAAGTAAAGAACCAGGGCAGTTCTCTGCTTTCTAAAAATATATCTGGGGCTGAAGACTAAGTGGATCTGAAGAATAATTTACGTCACTGCTAAACATCATGTATAACACCTAGTATTGTTAAGGACACATTAAATGTTTCACTTTTTTTCTGTGTCTTTGCGTAAAGAACAAGTACAGGCCATTCTGTGAAACCCTGCTTTCTTGGGTGAAGAGCAGCAAATGTGCCAGGGTTGTCCTTCTGTCCAGCAGCCACGCGTACCAGCGTGACGATGAGCAGCTCCTGGGGTAAGTTTGTGTCCTTAAAAGACCTAATTAATGTTACTGGGTTTTTTTGACTGACATATTTCCCTCTGCTTCCATGTACTGAGTACTTTTGTCAGGGTGCTTTTGCTTGCATGTGTACACAGGTCATAAAATGCTTAGCATGCTATTAAAACATGATGTTAAACAGGATTAGTCTCTGAATTTTCTGGGTTACTACTGTATGTAGTACTAATCAAATGAAAAGCTGTAAGCAAATTGCACTTGGCCTGCATTGCCAGGCAACAGAGCCTCAGTTTTAACTTCCTGTGGCTGCAATGTCAGGGATTAACTGCTGACATACAGGTCACTGATCAGATTTTTAATAGTTGGTTGCAGTATTAGTTTGTTTCTGACCTCTTAGTCATCATTCTGCATTTGGAAGGTTTTCTTCAATACAGTAAGTTGTCTTTTTTTTTTTTTTAATAGGAAGTTATCAGTTATTATTTGTTGGGAGGCAGCTGCAAGGTTGCAACTGCAGTATTTTTTTACTAGATATTACCCATCCAAAACACAGACATTTCTTGCTGATTGAGGGCATCATAATTGGTGATTTAAAAAAAAAACAAATAAAATTAGTATTTCTGCAAATAAAACCAGTATTTTTGCAGTTGTTATGCTCAGGCTCTATAAATGTGTAGGGCCTCACAGGAGGTTTAGAGCTATGCATGTCCCAGATGTAGTGGTAGATCCATACAATTGCAGAATGGCCAGCTAACATGGAATGAAATGAGAGGGATTGATGGTTATTTGATGAGGTCTGAGTCATAAGTTGTTGTGATCTAAACCCCCCCAGCTCCCTCAGCACCACAGAATAACTTCCTTATAGCAGATTTACTAAAGAGTGAGGGTAGTGATTGCAGAAAATACTTTTAACTTCACTAAAGTCTGAATGTATTACTCATGTGAGCTTACTAAAAATGCTGTATCATGGTGAAGTCCAAGTTTACCCTAACAGATTTTGAATTAATCACCTCCTATCTGAAGGAAGAAAGAGAACATTTTATTTGTAAATTACTTTAACATAAGCAGTTCCCCTATTTATGTACTTGTGTATTTGGCACTTGCCAGTTATTAGAGCCCCTAAAAGGGTACCTAAGTTCTATTTGTGGCAGAAAGTTGAGTAGTTTGTACTGTTTTAAGGCCACTTACTAAGACTTTCTAACTTTGATCTGAAGAGGGAGAGAATGTCAGAGCAATTCTTCCCTGCAGATGTGAGGTCGTCAGTGCTTGCACCTTCTGTCTGCCACAAGTGGTACCTGGGGTAGTGTCCTTCCTTGGCAAATTGAATGCATCCTGGACTTGTTTCTAGGACACCACTGCGCTACCTGCTCACACCCGATCTGGAGAAAGCAGTTGGAGGCTGCATGCAGGAGCTAAAGTGGAAAGAAATGGAAAAAGTAGCAGCTTACCCTGGAATAAGTGATACAGACAAAGTTCTGCATATACCTGGAGGTGGCATCACAAAACTGTTGTTTACTGAGAGGTGAGTTGCCTAAAGACAAGCATAGAAAGGTATCAGAAGTCTTGTTTTAGTACTTGGGTAAAATTATCTTATAAATTGCTGTGTTACAGGAAAAGAAAAGTCCTTCTTTTTATAGAGCAGGGCTTTATAGGGATAGAATTTCTTTCAGGTCAGGCCCATAATTAATAGGAAGAGAAGCAGGGAATCCTGGATCATAAGGTTAGAATCAGATAAAGATACAAGGGAATAGGATAAAGTAAAATAATAAAGTCTTTACAGTTATGATCACAATGAATCTGGTATCTGGTATTATCCAAACAACAGTTTGTAAATAGTAGAATTCCTATACCTGTGCTGCTTTAACTAAAACTGTTTCCTGAGGCAAATAGTTCCAACAACAGTTACACAAAAACCCCAAAAACCCACAAACAATTCTGAGTACTAAGAATGAGTTAATACTTCAGGGCCAGCAAAAAAATTAGATGTGGAAGTTTTGTTAAAAGGTGTCTGCATCAGAAGCTATGCTGAAAGCATCCCTGAGTTTTTAAATTTTGGATACCAATATTTATTTATAGCACAACTGTGTGATTCTGCAAAAGATGTGTTGTGTCAGGTGGGAAATTGACTTTTATTTTTTAATTATTACTTTTGACACCTGACCATACTGTTGAATTAAAGAGCAGCAAAGTTACTAATGCCATGCTTACCTTTATACTGACTTCAGGATGGAAACAATATACAATTGCAAAAGAAAAGACCTGCCAGGACTTGAGGTAAAAAAGATTAAAATAACCATCTAAATTTAAAAATTAGAATATTCTGAGTGAAGTAGTGATATGCAGCCTGCAAAACTGCTGGTTTAAAATAAGGAGTGATTGTATCAAAGGATGTGTAAAGGTGCCACACCAGCACAAAAATGCAAATTAAATATGTAAAAGGCCTGAATAATCTTGGATGATGTAGGACTCCTGCCTTGCAAAGAACAAATTCAAGACTAAGAAAAGCATGAAGTGTGAAAATGTGATCAAGGAAATCTGGAGAGGAAAAAAAACCCATATAGCCATACATTTTTCCTTTTTGGTTTTGGCTTTTCACAAGATACATGCATGTTGTTGCTGCTCTTAATACATAAATACAATTGTTGTGGATCTAGAAACGAAAAATAAATGCATGCTCATTTTTGTTGCAGCTGTTCAGAGGGAATCCAAATGGCAGTTCTTCTGAAATTTTGCTCAGAAGGAGACAACATCCCTGATGCATTTGTTCTTGTTAACTATCTTAATGAATGGCTCCAGCTAATTAAAAGTGAAGTAAGTACTGTTTGATCTAAAGTTCTTGCTTTCATATTTTATATCCATTATTTTCATTTATCTTCATTCCAGATGGGTTCATTTCGGCTCTTGGTCATCAAGAATACGCCAACTAAAATATGTATTTGTATTAAAATCTCACTGGGAGTTTCCCCACCTGAAAAAACAAATCTGAACACCAGTTCTTTTGTTTGACAGGTGTGAGCAAAAATTGTGTAAAGGTTTGATTGAGTTCTCTCTTGCACTGCTCTAAAGCAACCCACCATGACACTGACACGTACTGCTGCCTGTTATTTTAATACTCATGCCAGAGTTACATCATGACTACTTAAAACTGAAATATTCTGGGTTTGTTGCAGAGCAACAGTTCCACAGATCCTTCTTTACAGTGGAAGATACCGAGTTCTTGGCGCTTACTTTTTGGCAATGGTCTCCCACCTGCCCTCTTCTGATCAGCTCTGAACTTGCTGTGAGTCACATGTGCAGTCACCAATGTCCCTTGAGGTGATGATTACACAGTAATTGCCAAGGAGCAGCAGCTTGCATTGGTGTCTACATATATGCTTTATTTAAGAAAAATTCCTTTTGTGTATGTGGGTAGCTAAAGAAATTAAGGTAACTTTCGCCAACTCACCAAAGAAATATGTTTTGTACAGTTGTTTATTGAGTAACTTTGGTTGAAATTTTTTTCTAATAAAATATTTTTTAAGAAACCTTTTTCCCTGCTTAAGTGTTACTGCTGTGAACAAGCTTAAGGTGCTCCTTTTTAATGCAGCTGAGAACTGAGAGTGATGTGTAGGCATGGATTTTCGTGGAAGAGAAAACCCTCCACTTCCATGTCAACTGTGGATTTTAAAAACTTGCTGGTGAGGTAAGTGAAGGTCAGAAGTGATCTGGTTTTGCCTTCTTTTCCCAATGCTGTTGTGGTAGCTTCAGCTGGGGAGATTGCAAGCAGCATAACAGCCTGTTCTGTCTTTTGTGTCTGCATAGAGTCATAGAACGGTGTGGGTTGGAAGGGATCCTGAAGATCCTCTAGTTCCAACCCCAGTGCTGTGGGCAGGAGCACCTTCCACTAGACCAGGTTGCTCAGAGCCCCAGACAGTCTGGTCTTAAACACTTCCAGGAATGAGGCACCTACAGCTTTTCTGGACAACCTGAGCCTATGCCTCACCACCCTTACAGTAAAAAATTTCTTCCTAATTCACAACCTAAACGTACTCTCAGTTTGAAGCTATTTCCCTTTACCCTGTCACTACATGCCCTTGTAAAAAGTCCCTCTCCAGGTCTCTTGTAGGGTCTGTCTGGGAACTGGGAAGCCACAATTAGGTTACCCCTGAGCCTTCCCTTTTCCAGGCTTCCATTCCATTTCTAGAAGCTGCTAAGATGCTGAAACTAAAGCTTTCTGTGTCAATGAGCCTTCTTAGACTGAACATGAATACAGTGCTCTGAAATACAAAGGAATTAGGGAACCTTGCCAGTTATCAGGCAGTCTGGTATCTGTGTATTTTACAGGCTTGGTCTGAGACAGCAGTTGTGTGATGGACAGTTCTCATGTTCAATGTTTGTGATGGTGCTTACTGCACTGTAGTATTTAGCTATGTGTTCAATTTTTGACCTTTTGGAAGTGCTTGGTCATATCAGCTGATTTAAAACCAACTTTAAATCATGGATGCAAAATGGTCAGTTCTAGAGTTGAAAAGTGTGAATTAACCAAAACATAGTTTAGGAATTCCCACAGGTATCCAGACTAATAAGCTGGCAAGTCAAAATGCAGATGCAGTCAGGGAATGCAGACAAAAGGCCATGTGTAGCACAAGGCAAGTCCAATAAGCCTTAAGTGAGTTGGAAAAATAACAATTTTCAAACTGAGCCAAGTGACTACGAAGTGTATATAGAACAGGAGAGCAGATTAAGTCTTGAGGGACTGAAGAACCAGACAGAAGCAATGAAAGGGGTGTTATTTGCTTTGCAGTATTTTTCTTAAGTGAGCCACAGACGTTCAGTCCCTCTTCAAGAGGCATAGCCGAGTGAAACCTCGAGAAGGGAAAAGGAGAACACTGCGAGTAATTTCTGAAAGAGAAAATCCTCAGAGCTTTCCTGTTCGCTATGGAGAAGGTAGAGGGCAGTCAGGTCCTTGTGAGAGGAACAAGGACGCAGCTTCTTCAAGGCTGGCAGTTCCGAGGGTGGCGCTGCCCTTGGCCTCGAGCCGCTCCTGCCTCCAGTGCCCGGGACAGGCAAGCGCAGCCTCTGCACACACCAAAGTCTTCCTGCAGGACAAGGCTGCGCCTTTGCCCTGCTGTTCAGATGACTAGCAAAAATAAAAACACCTCTGCAACACCACTCTTGAGCTTGGAGAAACAAAAATGGCAGTCAGTAACTATCACAGCTTTTTCATTTGGAAAAAAATGCCTTTCACAAGTCCAATCATTTTAATGCCATTTCTTTAAAGGCTGCAATTACACACTCATTTGTCCTTTCTCTCCCCTTTCTTCACCTTTTTAAATACACTTTCCCAGCAATAGTCAAGAACTGGGGCCTGTGTAGAAATAACCAAACAAGTACACAGGTCAGAAAGCCAAGACTTCTGTCACCAGATAGCGCTCTACAAAAGCCAACAAAGCCCTGGTTTTGGAACCACTCTGTCTTGATCTCCTTTGCCGATTCATCAGATTGGCTGACATCAACTTTATCCCAGCATCTCAATAGCTGAAAACCATTTAAAAACTGAGGGGAGTCAGCATTTTTACTAGGATATTCAGCTGTCTATGCCCCACAAGATAACTAATTGCATATGTGACAGCAGCAGGTAGGATAAGGCACATGCACATTTCCAGCAGTCATGCACTGCATGCTTACTCACAACTCCAAGAGGGGGGAAATAATGAAAACCTAAACCATAGCTCAAGGCAAAAGGCATGAACAGCTGAAAGCCTTATCCAAAGATGTCCCAAGTGGTATAAACAGGCCATGTTCCTGTAATCAACAATAGCAGGGTTTGTTGCAGTGGTTTTGGCAGAGCTTGATCTCTTGGTATAAACACTCCTGGTTTCACAGCTGCACCAACTTGAAAATGAAAACTGAATAAAGTCGTAATGTTGTTTTCTCCTCCATCACAGGCTGAGAACAATGGTAATCTATGTAAAGAAAAAAACATTTGGACAAACCAGACTGGCTATTTAGACTGTTTCAGGATGGTGTCATGTGTGTCTTTAGCTCAAGTAACAGCACTAAGTACTCCCCTGCTTCAGCTTCCCCTTCAAGTTCAACGCAACTCTGAATTTGACTGCTTTCGTGAATGGGCATCAAGACCAAGTGCTGCTAAGATTTCAGGCTTCTGCATTTTTTAGCAAAAATTGCATAAGTTGGCCTAGATTTCCCTCCCCTTCCACACTTCACTTTCAATAACTATATGACTTGTACAAAAACCTGTTACAAAAATATGCAAGTTGCAAATTCCATGTTTAGACAGTCATAGGAAATATATAGGGGTTTTGTGAGGTAAAATTTATCTGAAACCATCAGAGAACAAGTGCAGAATTGAGATCAGCTCTGTTACAGAAGGCACAGGGCTGGAAACACTGCTGACCTCGTTGGAAGAACTCCTTCAAGCAGCACTCTGGCTTACCCATTTCCAATCCATCCTGACTGCGTCAAGGAGAACACTGACAGAAGGTGGGAGACGTGAAGGAAAATACCGTACATAGAACACACAGTGATGGCACAATCCAAAACCTGTTTAATTACAGACACCATTGACTTTTGTGTGCTTCGGTTTTGTTCCTCAGCTCCCATTAACTACACAGGACCGTGGGTCAAGAGAGGTCAGTTTTTCCCTCTTTCTTCCCTTTAAAGCATCACCAACAGACCACTTTCCCATCACAAAGTTACTCTGAACATTTTGTGCATATTTTATAGCAAACATAAAAAGGATTACCAAACCGACTGGTCAGATTAATAAAATAATATTCTTAGTGGTGTAATACAAAAGAAATGTGCAAGAGTTCCTCCTAAATCAAACTATAATACTTAGCATTAATGAAAATACTTGCATAAAGCATATTCTTAATAATTTTGCTATTTTCCAGTTAAGACAGGTATCAGGAAACCTTAAGGCAAAACCCTTCTTTTTCCACAACACACTCTTAACAGGTTCTCCCTAACATAACGCGCACACAACAGCACATCATCAATTTAAAAAAATATTTAATGCTGCCAAAAAGTATAAAAATACAATAAGAATGGCAGTACAAAACAAAATACTTCCTAATTTATTTCTTTTACATCTTTCTACATTAATACAGGCATTATAAAAACACAAGATGGCAAATTATTTCGTTTTGCAAAGTAGCACATGCTGCTGGTGGTCTTCATCCCCTCGCTGCAGTTTACGCTGTAAACAGATAACTGAGGTCTTCTTGGTACTTAACAGACCTCACTTTTTGTTCCCGAAGAGGGGGGGTCATGTCTCGCTTTGCATGTCAATAATTTGCAGTTTATAGCTGCAGAATATTCACAAGTCTCGAAGGCTTAGGTGTCAGTCAGTCTCGGCCTGCGACATACAACCAAAAGAAAGTCACCGATTCAGTACAGAATACGGGGATAGAAAACAACAAAAAAAAGAAGCGCTAAGAACTGACAGCAGGGTTGCAGCTCACTGTCAACACCAAATAGCTTCTCACGTGTTCCCTGGAGCAACTACTGCCTCTGAGCAAGTACTCCTGGAAAGCCGCTGCTTTTCCAGAACGTATTTCCATGTTATAGAACGAGGCAGATCCTTGCTAGAGAGTTTCAAGTACAAGTCTCAGTCCAGCAAACCATTTCCTCACACATTTAACCACACGCACTGCAGAAGTCTCCTTGGGCCTCAGAGGGGCTATGGCAGGCTGCATCTCAAAGCATATCACCTCTCGCAGCTTGGTAGGCCAATCCTGCTACAGCAGCACAAAAGTAACTGTTTCTAGGCAAAGATTTCCTGTAGTGAGAAAGACACCCCAGCACTGGACAGTCTGTTCTTAGGCAAGGGAATGCTCTACTCCAAGAGTCTACAGAAACAGACCTTGGTGTTCACAGCACCACACCCCCAAACTACTACAGGTAAAATGCGTCTGAGCTCTGTGTGCACTACAGTGATTCATAAAGCAGCTTTCCTCCACCAGTTATGACACATTGAAAGAGGGCTTCCACATATTTATCCTTCCAATTTAAATAAAGACTCAGACAGAGATACAATTTCGAACACGTTTATTTTTTGTACATAAAAATGAAAGACTGACTTAAAACTTTGGGGGCAAACAAAAAGGCCCAGGAAGACTACTGTGTGTCACGTCACCTTTGCAAATACCGTCCTCTGGCTTAAGCCACTCGGCTCTGCAGAAGACTTCCTCTTTTGTCATTGTTAATTTAGTTTCTCGTGCAGTCCTCAAGTGTCTCAGGTTTTACTATAATGCCAAACAGCAAACTAAATAATTTGGTTTACATTCATTAACCATAAAGCTAACCAGGCATTTTCATCGCCTGTATGATCCAGTCACACATACATGCATACACATTTACGCCTCTTCCCTTTTCAGGGGGACATAAACTGATGTCAGTAAACCATATTACTCGAGGTTTAACAGAATAAGCTAAGTTTCACTGGCAACATCTCACTTCCATAACAAATCCAGAGGTTTTTCCAAATTGCTATTTCACATTGAATTAAATTATTTTACTTAATACATTTCAAGGATAATACAGATGTACCGTCACTAAGTGGACTGTCCCTGCACCAAGAACACAAATAAGAAACCTAGAGGATTAATTCCAAATTTTGCAAACCCTTTGCAGTGGAGGTCCAAATGTTTGCTAGGTTTTTTTTTTTAAATGTGCATGATTTGTACAAGTGTTCATCTGCGAGTCAAACACTGTTTAATCAAAGATGCCCACTATGCATCAAATATTTTGGCTGATGCATTTCCAGAGAAGAGGGGAAAAACCAACACAGTAACACTTTGAATCGAGCCCAACAACATTTTAGAAGTAGCATGGGACCAGCCAGCCATTTGCCAGAAATCGAGGAGGGGGAGAGGAGAGGGGTCAGAAGGCATGTCCTTCAATTTCACCCTTTAAGCATTTCCTATGACAGAGGTGATTGGGATTGACAGTTCTTCAGTTTGGCCCATATTTGTTCCTATTTAACATCCAAGCTGTGCAAAACTGCTGCAAATTTAAATCCTCCAGAATAACAAAGTAGCACAAGGGCTTAGTGTGCAGCAAGGAAAACAATCCTCCAGATTTTGGGTTTTAAGGATTAGTGATGGACCAGAAGTAAGATTTTTATCCAAATTATTTCCTGGAATGTACAAAGAGACCAATCATTTGATCTTCCTTACTATTCTCATACTATCATCAACAATTCACTGTTCAAAATAGTTTTGTCCAAGGCTTGTACTGGTTCATCCTCCTTAAATTACTAACAGTTAAGACTCCCAAGGTACTTGCAATCACAGAACCAAACTTTTACAGAGCAACTGCTGAATGTGCAAGTCCTGCTTTATTGCATCAAGAAAGTAACAGAGTGTGAGGTGATCTGAATTGGCTGCCCCCTGCCCTGCCCCACCCTGAACTGAGGAATGCTTACTCAGGATCAAGAAAACTGAAAAGCCAGAATTTAGACTATGGAATCAGGAAAAAAAAAAAATCAAGTGACAACTTGACAGGCTGCAGTTAGAGCTCAGTGCCTGTAGGATACTGGTAGCCCAGGAAATCCTTCTCATGCCAAAAGAAGGGCAATAAATGACAGTGTGGTATCAGTCCAAGTTTCGCCTGCACTTTTTCCTTAGCTGCTTTTAAGTATCTAGAATAAAATCTGGAATATTTCTGTTACAAAAGCATTTAAATTACATTCCATGTATTTTTCCATAACCAAAATATCTTTATAAGGCACATACATTTACACCTACTATCAGTTGTAGCTGATACTGAAAAACCTGTCCTCAATTTAAAGGAAAAAAAAAAAATCTTTTGACAATCTTCTTGCTGGCTAAAAGTTACAGTGGTTGTAAAAATTGTGAAATGTCTTACAATACGTGAGCTGCCTGCCTGTGCTATGTCCCAGCAGTCATTCTGCTATTCAAGCTGCACGGTTGGTCAGCGATGCCATAGAACAAATTGTCTTGTTCTACTGACGCACAACTTCCCAAATCCAGTGCTCTATGGAACTACACTTGTTTTCCTCATTTGGACCCTTCAGCATTTGTTTACTATACAAACAGCGGAGTCCAGAATAGTATCAGCTATTGCAAAATGTGAATTTTAAAGAGTAAACTGTACTTAACTTTGTGTAGTAAATGTCAGAGAAATTGGACCCTATGCCTCGAATGTGACTACCAAGCTTGGACATACTGGAAAACTTCAAAGTCAATTCCTTTGAATACGGAGCAAAGTAATCACCCAGCTCTTTGAGTGTTTTTCAGCAGTAAATCCAAGAAGTGCTTCATAACATGGGGGAGGAGGGTGGAGGGAAACCACCAAGACCCCACACCCAACAGAAAACAACCAAGCTCAGAAAACACAAGGAGAAAACATAACTTCTCTGAAGTCACCCAACAAGGCAATGCATGAATAAATAAAATTCCCGTTTCAAAGTACAATCCAATCCTACAAATTACTAGATTCCAGCTTGAACAATAAGCTACATTCAACCATATACCATCTCTGTATTCAAAGGTATTTTAAAGGGCAGAAAGTGGTTTGTGTTGTATTACTGTTTAGAAAGTGTTACTGCCCAAGTAATGGAAAGGGAGTGCTCAATAATTTTAAAGGGGCTCTAGCACAGATACTCCCAAAATATCAGTCATCAAGTATTTTACTAGCATGTCTCTAATGCAGTGCTGGGGAACCTGAAAAGCAGTTCTAGACTTTGTGAAGCTACCAAAGTGGCTCATACAGCTGAAAACACTGGGTATGGCAGAACACTACCAACATTTCTTTTCTGTTAGAGCCACCCTTGGAAGTCCAACTAGAGTTTCCTTTGATGTGTTTTCTACACCTATAACTGATGAATTAATTTTATTCTTTCTAGCAATTAAAATATATAGACACACAAAACATTATGTTTTACATTTAATGGAATGTCAGAACTTGAACAATGTTGGCCTTCAAAGAGTAGCTGAAGTCTGAATACATTAATCAACAGTATGACTTTCAGTGGGGGCTAAGTTCTCAAAAGCCTTAAAAAAATCAAATTTCTAAGCCTTACTTAAATAATGAAAACTACAAAAAATAAATAAGGAATGCAAATGAACAGAGTAGGAATGGCAAGTGCTTCATCAGACCCCTAGCTGCTCATTTCAAACTGGAGAGTCAAATATGGGGAATGGTTGCACTATTCTTTTCATCCACAAATTATAATTACATTTAGTTTCAAAATGAAATTCTTTTGGTCAGAAATTTGTACAAACTGAGCTTTTAAAAGTACAGTGAACTACAAAAAGATTAAATATGCAATTATAAAATATATTTATCCTAGGTCATAAGAATATAAAATGTTTATGTTCGTGTCACTAGTACATTACACATTACACGTATTTAAGGGTAACTTCTTTGCAGTAATAATGTAAATGATACAACACTGTTTATTGCTTATGTCAGGCATGTAAATGTAAATCCAGTAGCTAAACCTCCATGGTTCAGCATTTGCTTAAGATCTGGTAGAACACCATTTTAAAAAGTGTATAAACAGTTGCAGCAAGTTTGTACCTGCTCATATTAAACAAAAACCATCAATTCTGTGGGGGGCAGCGGTTCATTTTTCTAAGTACCTGCAGTGGAAAGTCCTGAGATGTCGACATGAGATCAAGTTTACATCACTTCTCTATTGTATGTAACAGTCTGTACCCATTCCAGGAATAAGGAGTTTATGCTTAAAGTCACACCCCTACTCATTACCTTCCAGCAAAATTAGCTGTTGGAGCAGTCACACTTACTGTTCACTTACAAGGAATCTTCTTGAAAATACATTTTCCAGCAAGAATAAGCACCAACTAAAATCAGTGCACCAAACCCAATCTTAGTGAGAATAGGTTTCCAGTATAACCACCTTTTTCTTTTTCTTTCAGTCTCATTTAGCTTCTGCTTCATCTGCTGCAGCTTCTGTGCTGTGTTTGCTCTTCTATCCTCCCGCAGTCGTTTTCGAACAGAACTTAAAAAGAAAAAAAGGTGAATCTTACACTGAAGAACAGGAAAAAAGGCTATTATAACATTAAAACAAACCTCTTTTCAACACTCCCAAGTTAACCCACCAGTAGCATATGGCAGCAGTATATAAAATCCAAACCAAGCAATCTTTTATTATGTTTTAACCATGTTGATGCAGAGGGTTTAATACAGTGAAGTGCCATGAATAAGTAAATGACAGATGTAAAGATGTACATGGTACTTCATCTATAAGTTTGACAGAGAATGGAATTAGTTAAATTATCTGAGCTGAGTCTTTCACCCCTGTCTGTGCCCCATTTGGTGGCTGAGATGTTTGGCATGGAGGCTGCCTTAATACACAATGCCAGGTATGACGTGCAGGTGTCACAGCACTTACACAGGTGCCTCCACTGCAGAGTTCACACCAGCTCAATGATACACTGACTCCAGCCCCTACTCATAGTATTCATCTCAGGATGTAAACCAGATCTTGATAAAGGACACACAATAAACCAGAGTTCGTGTGTTACACTAGCAGGACCACCTTGCAATTCTTGTCTCCAAAAGTGCCCTCACAATCTCTCTAAGACAGCATAACTGACACAAAAACCAACTTTGATTGACTTCTAACACATACCCATACCCTCACTCCTGCTTATGAGGGGCTCCTTCAAACATCTACAGAATTGCTGTCATTCTCTATCAAAACACTCACGAAGACACAGAAAGAAACTCATTGGGGCATTTGGTGAGTCAGCTGTTATTTTGGAATTCCAGCCTATCTACATTGAAGTGCTGTGTCTCATCCCAGGCTGCAGCCTTTTGGGACAAACCCTGCACTTTCTGTGCACCACAAGGCTCAGCTTCGCCCACTGGCTCAGTTTCCAGATCTCTGGCTATGGATCAACATTTGGTGACCCACATGTGGGAAGGCCCAAGTGACACAGTGCCTCCCAGCTGAGGCATCAGCACTCCTAAGAGAAAGGCAAATTCACCTGACATGACTAAACCAAAGGAACCTACTCAGAGCAAGTAGATTTAACATGAACAGAGGGTAATACATGGCTCCAACAACATAATTTCAACCACTACACAGAAAGTGGTATGTGATAAATCCTTTGTGTTTCTGAGGGACCATGTCTTTTTTGAAATATAAGTCAGCACTGTATTTAAAAATTAGTATGAAATTATGCTGGATGATTTTAGGACTTCATGCACACTTCACAATAGAGTTCACTGGCAATCTGTTAAGAAAATGCTTTGAAATTGTGATGTCTAGCTGCTTCAACTAGAGACATTTGCTTTCCTTCTCGACTTCCGAACAGTAAAACCATATCACAAGGAATCATTGAGGTGGTATTTTTAAAATCATTAAATAAGACAATCAAATACCACCTGTCCTCCCTTGCTACTGCAGAAAGATCTTGAATGTTTTTTACAATAAGAAAAGCAGACAATCATCCAGCCTTTTGTGAGCATGTATCTGCCTTTTAAAAGTTTCTATATCTTGCCTACTTTTCAATGTTCCCATCTGTGATATCTTGAACTTTAGTGGACAGGTCAGTGTTTATTTTCTCCACTTGATCTTTGCTCTCCAGGCCTATGCTGTTCCCATTGTACTTCTCTGTGGTTATTTTGGTTGGGTGTGGAGGAGACTGCTCAGAACTTGGCGCTTGGTCCTCCTTAGAGAGCTCCTTCCACCGTTTCTGAAAACAAGGAGAACATATTTCAAACATTCCTCTAACATTAAAGGGCCCCCTTGCCAAGATGTCTTCCAAAAGAACAGTCACATAAGTAGATTAAAGGAACTACCAGATCAAGAGAAAAAACTGCTAGATGAAGAAATAAAGTTAAGTCAAGATGTGTCTTCTCCAACAACCATCAATGATCCTTTTTTCTAATTTTCCAGGATGGTGCCACTACAAAGGCATGAGGCCACTACCTTCAGGGTTTGTACTGTCCACAGTAGCTCCACAATTAGAAAGCATCCTGTCTTATAAAATCCTGCACTGTCCAGCACTTCCTGTCTCCCTCCACTTGCTACAGGCCTGTGCTGTGCTCCTACCTTTTATGGCTTCAAAATATAATAGGCCCTTGTATACAATAACTACCTAAAAAGAGAAAACTGGGAAAATTTAACGAAGAGTTATCCATGCCAGAGTCATGGCCTACTATTTCACCTAGTGGCCCATTAGCCCAGAGATCTACTGCATCATAAAACAGTTATTCACCTTGTTTTGAGAAGTAATCGGAAATGAGATGGAAGAAAAAAAAAAATTGGAAGTAAACCTGTTTTGCTAGATCTCTGTCCTAATGGATAAGTGTCCTAATGATAAATAATCTGGAGGACTTGCTGCAACAAAATTTCATGCAGAAAAGAACCCTAGAAAGTGCACAGGAAGGAAAAGAATCAGCCATAAAAAAGTCACCTCTTTTCTCAAATCAGCCAGTGCCTATAAAGACATAGAATACCTTGTAGGAAAAAAATCAGTTACTTTTAATAGTCTTTGATAAGGTACATAAACTGAAACTTGAATCTTCTCAAAACAAGCAATAGACTCCTGTCTGTGAAATGATTTCAAGACTGCTGGTCTAAACTAAATATCAAACTCAGAGACTGATATAAAAAACCAGCACTTTATAAATGGACTGCTGGTAAAATGACTTTTAACACTGAACTGACTCCTCCACTGCAAGTGAAAGTTGTGTTTGCACAGTTTACTGACTTCCAAAATCCAAGGATATGCCAGAGATGAACATTTGGCTAATGTTAAATTAGAGAGGCATTCAATACCTTCAGGCCCTCTCCATCATTAGCAGAGAGAAGTGGATACCTCTCACACTCTGAAGAGTACAACTGTTCCTTATGGAATAAAAAATACCTAGATGACCTTGAAAGGAGAAATATGCTTTTTAAGTACTGCCAATTGATTTTCTGCACATAACGCTGAGGCCTAAAGAGAGAAGCACCAGGACAAGTGCCTGCCCTGCAGGAAACACTGATTTAAGAAGGATCATCTGTACAATCGTAACAAGAAAAAGAGAACAAATGAGAAGTATGCCTTCCTAGGCATTCTCTTACTATGAGTAAATAACACATTTGAACATGACAAACGGTATTCTGAGTTGACAATGCTCCCTTGTATCCAGAAGTAAGAAATCCTATGATCTAGATGGGTAAGTGTGGGAACAAGAGCTGCTGAGTTTGGAGCATGGCTTTTAAAAAGAGCAAAGCAGAAAAATATTACTGGACACAATACCTCATACCACCAGAAACAGCTTTTGGAAAATGAAGAGACTAAACTGCTGTTAGTATTAGGATGAATCATGAAGTCTTCTAGACATATGGCACAGGTGTCAGACCAGCAGCACACTATCTATCTAGGTGTTGATCAGCGGTTGTGCAAAATTATTTCTTTATTTACACGGCAAGTCAAGAAACATTTGTTAAAGAGAAGAATCCGACTACTACCAGTACCACAAAGAAAGGAAATGTGTTTTAGCTTATCTGCTCTATTCGTGATTTTAAGAAATCAACAAAACAAAAAAGCCCTAGCATATGAAAGCAGAATTAAATGTCTTTCACAGCCTCTCCTCCCAGTTCTCCCTCCCACATAACCCCAGCCATTTCACATAGCTGTAAGCTGTTATGTCTGCAAGCCACACTGATAAAACAGTGAGAAATTTGGTAATCTCTTTGCACCCAAAATCATTATATTTGGCTACACTGTACTAATTGTAACACAAATTTTAAAGGCTATGAAGAAACAAGGCAACTGTACCAATAAATATCTGTAGCATCAGGCAACTTATCTGCTAGGAAAATAGATAGCAAAGATCAAGAAATTGTTAAAAAGGTCCTTTCTATCTTTAAAGTGATACTGGGCATTACTTTCCCTTTTTAGTATCGAAAACATTAATTGAACTTTTATTTTTAAACATCTGGACAGATAAATTATTTTTATATTTTATCGAAGAGGGGACATATACAAAGGGTTGGAAGTTTAGTTGGATAGAAGGCACTGAACAGATACCCTCTGATACCTCCTAGGCATCAACTGAAAAAGGCTAACTATTTAAATCCCACAAAATTACATGTTTTAAAATAACTTGGAGCTTATTTTTTTACTATTGTTGCAATCTGTTGTTCAAATATATGGAGCTAAACATTTACCTGTATAGTTGAATCGCCCATTATAAATTTTGCTCCTTCTATTACAGCCATGTATGAAAATCTTAGTTGATCAGGAGTCTGAATAAGTCCCATTCGATATTTTCTCATATCCAGTAATACCTTCTTAATATCTACAGATAATGGGTCTTTTTTCTCCATCTGTAAAGCAGGTAACATTGAAAGTGTCAATGGTATATAAAAAATAATTACAAGTGAAAATTAGTCATAAAATTCAAACTAAAAGTTAGTTTCTCCATATTATGCTTCTATTAGTTATATGGAAGATTTCTATGAAATGATTTCTAGTTTTTTTGAACGAAAAATGCAAACCATCTAATGAAAACTTACTATGAACAAATCAAGGACTGTGTATTAAACAAGTAAATTAGTACCTAATACTAAGTCTTAAAATTAAGACATTTAGATATGCTCAATTTTATTCAGGCTTGTATTTGGACTTTAAAATAGTACTATAAGAATCAGAGCTGTAAAATAATATTTCCTACTGCTTCTGAATGGAACAGACTGACTGACTACAGCAGAAGTTTCCTTATTTAAAGCAGAACCCCTAACCCAAGCAATGCACACGCTTGTCGCCACACATTCACAGGGTGTTTTTGAAGTACACTTGCATCAAAATATACCCCTATGTTTTTCAGAATCCATAAAACCAAAGAAAAGCTGAAATTTAAAAAAAAAATTGAGAGGATGTAACCAAACCAGAAAATGTGTCTCTTGTAATTTAATTGAAATCCTATTTCAGTTAAACGTGTGGTCCTTCTCACTGTTACCAAGCACAAAGAGAAAACTCTGGGCCTGGATTTCTAAGTCCAACAAAAATTCAAATTGATTTTAAATATTATTTAACATTCAAGGTTCACTCATGCCATAAGCAATTACAGATGATGCAGTTCACTAAGTAAGCAAAAGATCTATACACCCATGTGGCACTGGAACTGGCTACCAAGCCCCACTGCTCGGAGGGCTGCACAGCAACAGAAATTCTGCACCACCCACAATTACACACTGCAGGAGAATAAGGGGCGTGCCTGCGTTCTCATCCTATTTTTCTGCATCCTTAAGAAAAGGGCTCTGGAGAAAAAGACTTACAGATTCAATCACCTCAATATATATTCACAAGCTTTTTTCATGTTAAAAAAGCAACCAATCCTCAACCTTTTCTAAGCACATCTTACACAAAAGGAAAAGAATGTTTACAAATTACTTTCCAGGAAGCTTTGAGAATATATAATGTACTTCAAGACGGATTTGTAAATGCATTTCAAGAGCTGTGTTTTTGCCATCCAAATATGTGAAGAAAAAAAAAAAAAGCATGATGTCTTAATTTAAGTTTCCACTGGAATGTCATTAACTTCAATGCTTTTAAAGCCCTCTGACCAAAAAGCCCATATTGGGAAGGTTGGCAGGGTGTCAGGAGAAGGAAAGGGATGACAGAGAAAATGCAAACACTTACCAGAACAAGACAAGTATCTACTAATGAAAATGTGCCGGAACGTCCTATTCCCGCACTGCAATGAACTACTGCAGGTCCATGTTCAGGACTCAGTGAACCAGATTCTCTGACTTTAAACAGGAAGTTCAGGAATGAAGCTGGGGATTCAGGAACTCCAAAGTCTGGCCATGTAGTATAATGAAAATGAGAGATCATCCTGGACTCCCCACTCTAGAAGTGAAAACAAATAAACACCAGGACTAGAAAGCATTCCTCTTTTGCTCAGTTAGTGCACATTTCCCCAATGTCAATCAGCAGCTATTTTCCATTTGAAACCTCCCATTAAGACAAACAACCCAATAACTTGCTTCAAGCTGGATGACAACCAACAGTGCAAGCTGAAGCAGTTTTATCTGAGTTGGTAATTTTCTCCTTTGCAATTATTACCACACACTTTTTTTTTCCTTCTTCTTAAACTTCCAATATTGTGTTTGGTTTGCTTTACTACTTACTCCCAAATATCCTTCTTTGTCTACCAATAATGCAGTTGATGGCCGACAGCAGTTACTAAACAGCTGGAATTACCATGACTGAAAAAACCCATGTCAGCATTGTACACACTCTGCACTCTTGCTCAGAGCAAGTTTTAATGCCAAGAGGTATTACATCTTCTTTTTTAGTACTAATCACATTACTGAGAGGAGCAGGAAGCCTTCCTTCCTGGAAAAGGCCTATAAAAATCCATACAGCAGGATGTCCAGCAAGACTTCTGCTGGACATCTCCTGTCTTTTTTAAGTAAAAAAGGATTCCAAAATCATACAGCTGCTGTAGAACCACTCTAACAGAGTTCCTCTCCTAACATAACCAACTAACTGCATGTACTGAAAATTACAGCAAGAGAGTATGTATATAAAATTTGGATCATATTTTTATGGAACTCACTTCAGACCTGCTGTTAAATGCTACTCCTTGCCATGGTGATTCTGAGACAAAATGATCATTGATTTTAGCTCAGGAATTTGAGAAATGTTCAGTTATTTTTACCCTCCCTCCATTACATCCAATTTTCTGCATAGACTGAAACCTACATAAACGAAGTTTGAACACAAAAGGATTAAAATCAATGTATTGATTTAATATCAATGTATTCCAGAAAGGTATTTTTCTTCTTGAGCAACAGTAAAACATAGCCATGAAATTAAAATAAATTCTACTGCTCTTCATCTGCTCAGTCAGTTTCTACTTCTTATGAGAGACAACTTACGAAATTTCTTTGTGAAACTAAAATAATCCTTTCATGGTTTCCGCAGTAACAAAAAAAACTCTCCCAATTTGTCTTTTGCCTTCAATGCCCCATACTGCAAGACTGCCAGTACTTTCACAGAAAACAGTGGATATTAACATGACTCCAGCCACTCTCAGATGCACAGTTATCTTCCAGAAATATTTTGTCTTCTGGCTAGGTGCTCAACAAGGACAACAAAGGGTGATCTACAATATTGGGAAAACAAGTTTGTGCTAGGATTTCATGGGGAAAAAAAGAGTATCAGGCCCTAAATGTTAAAATATACTGGGACTTCCCTTTGTCTGGAACAAAGCATTGAAGAGTTTGCATTTTTTCTCCTACTGCTTTTCTGTACCTAGTTTTTCAAGTAGCAAGTTAATTCACAAATCAACTGACTGACATGTCTGCTTAAAAATCATCAAGGAGATATATTTTTCATAAGAAATTTGGAAGTAACACTAAAGCCATTTCCTCTGTTTCTAAGAAAAATAATTCATCACTTTTGAAACAAAATTAAGAAGAAAACTGGAGATGTGAGCTAAATTCACATGCTAAGTAAAGGTTAAAGTTGTCTCTTGTGAATCTAGACAGTCTTTGTAGGTGGTAATTGATACTCCCTACTTCAAGATTCTGAAAGAGCATTCCAGATGAAAGCATCCCTTATACCTCGAGAAGGCAAAAATGCCTTTTTTTGTCACCTCAAAAAGGTGACCTGTGGAGTTTGTCTGGGCTTTTGTTTGCTTGGGGAGTTCTTTTGTGTGGTTTTTTACCCCAATCCCATCCCATAACAAGCACTGGCATCCTCTTCCTAAAGAAAAAAACCAAAGTATGGCTAAGTGCCTCCCTACTTTCACACTAATCTGAAATAGTTATTTCTAAAAGAGAGATGGAACAGAGCTGTTGTACATGTCACTCATACAATTACATTTTTCTTTCCTTTCTTGTATTAAGCCTTTATCCATCCCATGATTTTCCATCCCTTCAGCTCATTATAAAAATACCTAGTCTCTTCATCTCTCTACAAGAGTCCCATTGCAAGGCACTGGAACCAGCTGGTCATCTTTGAATTCGCAGTCTCTAATCCTACAGCCAAATCCCATTTGAGCATTTCAAACCTCCCACATTGCTCTCTTAAACAGAATGGCTCTTTCAAGTGGTGCTTGGCAGTCCAGCTGTACAGCTGAAACACTGCCTTTGTGTGGATCTGTACTAGCCTTTCTTAAACAACTCCCAGTAACTGAGCCATGCAGCACTTCCATGAAGTGACATGGGACTGTTACAAGAAGAGGTTTGGCTTTTTGGTTCACAACTGTAGATGAACAAAAATTCAAAATTAAGTAACAACTAATTTAATTTTAAGTGTTACCAGGAAACTAGCTAATCTTTTAAAATAAAAAGCCATGGACTTCAAGACTCAGGCAACAATGTAAAATTTTACATGTTATACACAAGGGACATATTTCTGCATGGTAACTGAAAACCAGCTTGTTCTATGGTAATCACAATGCAATCTTCCAAGATTTATTCCCTAAGACTAGCTACGCCCCAAAAAAATCCTTGAATAATCATGGGACAACATTTAAATGACTTTTTTTAAATTACTCAAACCATTCTAGTGGAAATTTTAGGAACTACTGGGATAAGCTTTCCATAAATAACCAAGATAGCTAAAACTGATGAACTTGTAAAGCTACCACCACACTGCACAGCTCTGCATTGAATGCTGAAAATACCAACAGCGTAATCAAAGGATGATCAAAGCACAAGCTCCAAGTTACAAGCAGAGATGCCCATGAGGACTTGAGCAGAAAAGGAATATGTCATTAGATTAACTTCCAGCAAAACAAGCCTCGCCATAACCTTTTTACAGTGACTATCCAATCACTCAAAACAAAAAGGTGCAAAAATCTTAAGAATAACTTCAGGTTGTTCAGTCACCTGAGAGTACAAACATGAATAAAACATTACCCAAATGCTCAAAGGTTAATTTAGTGTCTTCAGTGTCAAGTATGACAGGGGAAGACAAAAAAATGCTGGTCTGTCAAGTTTCACACACTCCTTATAAAAGCCTTCATTTCATAATCAAAGTGCTACTGAAATGGTCAAATATACAAAGACATAACACACCTACAACCCTACAGTGGTCCCATATTTAATGAACACACCTTAAGTTCATTAACTACTAATTTGATAATATAAAAATGAGAAGACATGCTGTAATGGCAATATTCTACACACTGAAATTCAAAAACATAAATCAACTCCTACAAGAGCCTCCTCTGCTTCTTCATGCATGATGACCAAAATGTTTTTCAAAACTTAAATAAAAATGGCCTTGAGGATAAGGGGGCCAAATCATCATCACAAACATTCTGGTTCATCCACAGGATCAGCTAAGTGAGGGCCACTAAGCAGTCTTGCATTACCTTAATCTGACAGTCACAGTCACACAGCAACTTGGTATGAAGTTGAGAATCCATTTTACTAATGGGTTTTTCCAAATATTTGCTATTTGTGGAGGACTCAAGATTTCACTTGGGTCCTTACTCTGGAGTATGGTCCTTACTCTGAAGTATCACACCACCAGTATCACATCAAATTTAGTTCCTTTCTCCTAGTCCTTTCCCCCCCACCAAATATTTTCTTTGCAAACCTCTCCTTCTACTGCTGTATTCTTACTTCCAGAAACTCAGTCTGAGATACATTTAGAAAGGTTCCTTTTGCAATTTCAAATTCCACTGCTCCATTTCCACATCTAAGCAATCCCTGGTTTCCCTGAAGATATGATGTTCATTTGCTCTCACATAGCTTGTCTGAATTCCTCAGTGCCTGCATAGTAGCTTTGCTTATACGCATTCATTACATGTCACATTGTATCTTTCTCAGGATATCGGGATTGCCACACCAGGAATTACTGAAAACAACGTTTTCTTTCTCTAAATACCAATACATAAAGTTGTGACATTAAGGGAAAAAAAAGCTGAAAGCAACAATAAAGAATAATATAAAAACACATATTCAACACAAGGCAGAGTCTTTCACAAGTTAGATGGCAAGATCTAACAGTTTTCCTGCAACATTGTCACAAAACGTAGCAACCCCATCCAACAGAAGGTTATTCTGTAGATTTAATAAAAGGCTCTCATACACCTGACTATCTGTTCTCCAATAAGCTTGGAGACTTTGCTTCAAATCACAGCTATGCAACAGCTTCACACATAAATGATTACAAATTTTTAACATGAGCACAGTTATCTTCCTTCTACCCTTATTTTCCAACAGAGGCACTGGTTGGTAGAAGCCTTGACTGTAAGTCTTTAAGGGAGAGTTCTGAACCTGAGCTTTTACAGTAGAAAGCAGCACCCAACTTTCAGAAGAGCTGACAATCAATACCACCAAACCCATGGAGGATACACAATGAAGCTTAGTGGAAAAGCAGCTTAAAATGTCTGTATTCTAAAATGCAGACTGGGTCAAGCAAAAAAATAAGGAAATTCTAAAATAATCACCAGCAAAACAAAGAACATTAGGAATCTTTTCAAAACTTTTGGAAAGATACCAATAAACACCATTTTCTCTCCAAAGCTTTACTGGACTGTGCTAGCCCCAAGAACAATTTTTTTTCCTAGAACAGATTAAAAAAAAAAAAAATTAAAAAACAAAAATTAAAAAAAAAATCAAACCAACAAATGCCTTGATCTAAATCTGAAAACGAACAGCCTCCAACCCTGCCTGTATTTCTAAGTAATTTTTAACAAAAACAACAAAACCAACCAAATATTCAGACGTAGTTTCATTGGTAACAACATAAACAAACACTTTACTCTTCATACACCCATATTTCACTTATGTCTTAAAGAGATTTGCTACAGTAAAGACAAATCTACTTGCGCTTAGAATGGTTGCATTATAAAGACAACCTTGGTGCTCTCTGTTTTCAAGCAAATACTAAAATTTAAGTATTCCTGGCATTCAGAGTATATTTTGTCTATGAGTCATCCTATATTCCAGGCATTGAGTGGCTAAATGTCTTACACTCTGCCTCCACCAAAGGCCCCTCCAGAATAACTTACATAAACACAGTTATGCTCACATTTCAAGTTACTGTGTATACTCAGTTCCCACAAGTTTTATAGTATAATTATCAAATTCTTACAAAAGGCTGCATGTAACATTGACAGTGTTAGTCTAGAAACTATGTAGATTTTTTTGACTGGGTAACCAAGCATGTTGTGCTTCTTCTAGTGGTTTTATATAAAAAATATGCTTTGGAGTTAATATTCATGGAGCCTTGCCAGAGTGCTAGAGAGATAAAACAAAAATTCATTAAAGAAAGATTGGTGAGTATTTGTGAAACTGATTTATATGGCACACAAGAAACTGTACAGTGCTGACAGTGATCTGCACTGCTGGTCCAAAACAAACCCAGAAATTTAAGTGCTCAATAGCTCCAACTCGAAAGTCTACTGTAGTATACATTGTGCTGCTCCTTGAGGCATTTCTGCATTTTCCAGTTAATGTTATGTTCAAGCACACACATGTAAAGCACATTCTATCCTTTGAAAAAGGATTAAAAGTAAGGGGCAAAATCAGCCAAACAATTCCACAATGAAGCCTTTTTGGTAGTTAGAACTTGCCTCTGCTTTCCGAAAGGAAGAGTTGTTCTTTTTCAAGCACTAGCTTGCCAGCATTACTCCTCTTTCTTTTGCCTTTGCTGCCAATAAACAAACTAGTAAAAAGAAATTCTTCAGGTCAGCAGGACAATATTTCGTAAAGTTCTTCTAATATGGAAAAGACCAAGGAACAACATGCCAAGTTTTATCATGTTGATCTCATGTGGAAGGTTCTGAATTAATTAATATTATCTCAGAATACCATCAATAGTTACTATAAATTCAAATATTTGGGAACAAATATATCAATAGTTGTATAAAACAACATGCAGAACATCTCCAAGCTTTCCCTTCCCAAATTCTCTGACAAAGACAACCTTGAAAACTTGCCATACTAGCACTTTCAATTAATATAAGGCAAGATTTATAGGGAGAGAGAATATCTTACAAGACACAGCTGGAACAAACAGACAAGTTCTTCAATCCTGTCTTCCACTCTGAAACAGAAGCAGCAAATTCCAACCCAAGCTCAGGCCAGGAACAATTTTTTTGAGCTTAACTTGGTTAAATTGTCAAAGTGCTTAATTTTTTAAGAGAAAAGGATGGTTGGTCCTGTGGAGCAAAAGGGGAGGTAAGCAACAGGAGATAAAGTTACCTATCTACAGGTGGTGATCATCCCTCCCCCCAAAAATTTAAAGACAGCTGGACTAGATTACATGGAAAATTCAAGTTCCACTAAAAAAATCAGTAATTACTCAGTTGGGTTTCTGAGTTCCAAACAAAATCAGAATTTTCCATTCCTGTGTTCCTCCCTACAAGTTAATTCTTACAGCTCCTCTTAGAATCACCACTACCATCATTTAGAGTTCAGCATGTTAAGGTACTGCCAAATGGAAAATACAAGTATGCAAATGCCAAAGATGTTATCTCTTTTAATGTATAGATTGAGGTCTAACTCACTTGCTTATTTCCACACAAACACCTTCAACATTCTGAGAAGCAAAGTGCATTAAAATTTCCAGTGTAAAAGCTCAATCAAACCTGAAGTGACATCATGCTAAGTGGTTCTCATAATACACTTAAGCCCATGAATAGGAGCTGTACAGACTGAGAAAAGCTTACATTGATATTTTCTAATTGCAGTAGATGCACTGTGTAATAGGATTTGACGTCTTCAGACACTAGCCTCACACGGAAACCTGTTTCACTGAATGTCATAACTTCCTCTTCTTTTGTTGGCCAGTATTGTGCACACTTCACCTAATGGATTTTTTTTTAAGAGAAAGAAGGAGGAAAAAAAAAGAAAAACCTTGTTAAATATCCCAGTATCTTGGGCTTTGCATGTGCAGCTACTGAGATCACATTGTTCAATACAGTAGACTCCAGTACCTACTCTCACTTCTAGGAATTCTTAAAGTCCATAATGTTTACAGCCAAGTTACTACAACTGTTCCAGTGGCTATTATGCATTCCAGCTTTATGTGTTTATGCTTTCTTTCATCACACAGCTAACATGTTTTGAGATACATCTTAAGCCTTCCCTCTCCCCCCTCTATTTTTCTACAGGGAACTGAGATCTCTGCTCAGCTATTTCAGCATTTCCCCGCTTTGTTTCTGACTTGCACGCCTGCACATTTACAGAACTCATCTATCACACCCAGTTCTACCCAGGCTTGCTGAATACTGGAAGGTTCTAGTGAAACAAAAAGAATGAACTAACAAACCAATGCATAACTATTCTTTGTCTTGTATTCCTCTTGCTCTGCACTCAAACTTTCTGCAGGAAAATTTTTGCACAAGAAAATAGGTGACTTTTTAACAGACCAGTCAAATTTTTTTCACTAATCTGCATTGAATAAAAACCATAAACCTCAAATTACATGCATTTGTAACTAAAACCTGCAATGCTTTTAGGCACAGTAGCAGAAAAACTACAACATAAGAGAAGATTTGTGTATTCTGCACATATGCCACCAATTTTAAAGAATCAAAAATAACTAGATCAACTCAACTGTTCTTGGGCAGCAGTCTGCCTTCATTGTTACAGCTAACATCCCTATATAATACTCTACTGTGTTACATTTAGAAGAATTAAGGTAAAGATACTTGTTTTCCCACCTTCCATTTTGTCCTAGGAACACCTTACACGGCCTCTACTCCTCACCAGCTCTATCTGCACATACTCCCTTCCCAGAATGTTACTTTCACCTTTCTGGATGTACGTTTGTTAGATACAATTTCCACCAAACTGTATGTCTTCGCTCCCTCACTTTACTCTTATATTAAATACACATTATGCTGCACACCACTGAGAATGTTGGTTAGTTCTTCTAACATAACAATCAAACATTGCTCAACTGTATTAAAATTGTGTGGCTTATTTTACAACTTTAGGCCTAATGTCACTTACCGATTCTTTTTCAACAATCCTGTTCAGCATGACAACTGCTTTGGTTTGTTGCTGCCATACCATTAACCAAAAATGACAACATGTATTAGGTAGTGGACCCTGTGTAGTAAGGAATACAAAAATGGGTATGAGAATGTGTAGGCAAATCAGTGTTTGAGCACAGTTAATAGTTCACTGTGGGAAACAGGAAAAAGGCTTCCTCTTAAGTTTAAACAAATTATTAATAGAATGATAGAAATGGCAGGCAAGAAAGTAGCCACATGCACAGATCATTCCAAGACTTAAAAGGGCTGGGGTTTTTTTAAGAAAAAAAAAAAAAAACCAAACAAAACCAAACAACAAAACAGTAAGAACTCAGGGAAGGGATATTTTGGTTTAAGCATCAATACTATTGTGCTGTTAGAAGAAAAGCTACCGCAGGCATGCTCAGAAGGTACAAGATGGATTAAGGGGTAGAAGTTTTGTTGTCACCTATTTACAAAAGAACTGAAGAGCAAGAAATATTTGAGAAGCTTCAAATGCAGTGAATTACTCCTTCTTCAATATCCCCTTTAGCTTTTCTTATAACATAAAATAATCTGTTTGCAACTACATGACACTGGCAGTTAATATGAGATACTCGTAATTCATGGAGACAAGAAACCATCCAAAAACAAATTACAACTGTACAAATCCCCCTCTCTAGATTCTCAATCCTTGTAATAACCCAGTAATTGTACTACTTACCTGTGTTAAAATATAGTATCTCTGGGCTTCTTCTATGACCACTAAGCTGGCATTGATGTAGTCATTCTCGGTGTTCTGGAGTTTTACACGACTGTGATCATCTAAAATTCACAGAAAATTAAGAATTAATGATGCATCCATCTCAATTAATAACAGGCAGATAGTAATTTTAACAGGCAAGTTTAGGTCTGACAAGCAACTAGAACTAAATTCTGCAGTACAACCCAAACAGCAAACTATAAATGTAAGTGAAACTAATTTCTCACATAACTGTGATAACTGCCCCATTCTCCCCTCGGCATTCCATCAGAGTAATTTCAGGCAGCTATTAATAGAAGCTGCTCAGAATACTGTAATACCTATTTTTCTTTTAAAAAACCCAACCAAATAAAATAGCCCTCCCACACAGGCATTAAGGTCCTCACAGTCATCCCTCAGCAGTTGCATTTCCTTAATACAACAGCACCACAATTCACACCAGACAACACTGTCCTGTCACACCAGACCACTCCACTGCATGATTTCCTAAGTTCAAAATTCCAAGATTTTTGGAGAACTGAAGTTTCAAAGGTTGATGTAGAATCATAAAGTTAAGCTCACACAGCTAAAAAAACCCAAATAAAATCTACTTGCAGTAATTCAAGCCAGGCTTTGAACAATTTCATTTTCCCTGTAAGCTATTGTCTAATATTATACAACATAAAATACTAAAAAGGCACATGCAAAACCAAAAATATTCAAACAACCATCCAATTAAATAAAGCCTAATCTAACTAAATGGTTTAATCTCAAAATTACACAAGCAAGACTGACAATTCCCCTATTTATGGCAGAGATCAGCAAAGGCCTCTGCTCAAAATTCTACCATTAATATGAGAAAGATTATCATACTGTCAAACTAAAAAACTGCATAATAAGAAGTCACTGTGGTTGTTCCTAGACCCTTTTAGTATCTGATTTATGAACCTCCAGGAGACATTTAGATAATCACACTTGTTCGCAGTAAGCAATTCTTCAGCCATTTATCAGTCACTGTATTAAATAAACAGCACTTTCAGATTTAAATTTGTACACAACTACATGCCAGAAAATGAGATTCAACTGACTGTAAGCCTCCTGATGCTCAATACCTAGCAGACTAAGAAGAGTAAACAAAAAATAGCAAACTAAAATGAATTTAAGAAACTTCAACATATTTCAGGAAGAGATGGAAGAGATTCCATAAGGAAACTGACAGCAGAGTGAATTATGGTGCAATACCAGTTTTTAAAACTAAATTCACCTGGTCTAACCCACAAAACTCAATCAAGGCCCAGACTGCTGTTAAAATGTCAGCCCACCCATCCTTGCACCAGAAGGATCACTTCCTTTACACAAACACTTTGGGAAACACATAAAGCCATGAGCTTTGGCATTAGCAACTACCAAGTATCAAATCCGGCACAACTACAATAGCTGAACTCACAGCCAGCCTGTACAGCACAATGCTTATCTCAGAAATCCATAAATATAAACCTAGATAGTCAAAAAAGCTGACAGCAATCAAAAACAGTTACTGAATTACTCTTCTACAGACTGCTTGTATGATTGAATATGAATACGTTCCATGTGTTTGGAAACCTTTCAAAAGTTCATTTATGAGGTCTTGATCTGCCTTTACATTCCCCTCATCTATCTGCTGATGGCAACTGCCAAAGATGATCTTGCTGGATTCAAGTAAAGAAGTCAACAGTAAAGTAGAACTGCTTTGCTGTTGCTGAAGCACTCAAATTTGGGGTTGTTGCCCTACCTCCTCTTAGCTCCTAGCTTTTATATGTGAACAGGCAGAGAATAGAAACATGCTGAGCATTTATTTTTTATATAAAAGCATGAGAAATATACTGGGTTAGTCTGTTTTCACTAGCATTCCAGTTTTAAGGCAACACCATCTTGACTTTCAAGAGTCTTAAAAGATTTATGATACCTCTGTGTGAAGAAAAAAATATTATCAGAGCCAAGACACAGCAAAATTAAGACACACGTATTTTAAAGTAAAATATATATTTTTGTATTATTTTGCCGGGATAGGAAAGCATTCCTTTTTCTTTTCATGTATCACTTTATCTGAAATGTTTCTACTGGAAAGAAACCAAGACCTCTGTAAATATTACATGTCATTTGCCAACAGGAAAAACTTAAGATCTTGTTATAGTAAATCACACATACCGGTACCAGTGTTCTCGGAAAGGTGACGCAAGCAAGCGCTGTTAACAGTTTAATCACCCAGCGGCAGCTGCTGTACTGCTGCCAGCGGCAGAGAGCTGCAGCCTCTAAGGAGGTTTCCTATTTTAATCCTTTCATTCTCAGCTTCATTTTTTCCCTTCTTATAAATTCTGCTTTGTAAACATGACAAATAAAGTCCGGCAAGTTGGTTTTTTTTAAGTCCCTTTAACAACTAATTCTACGCACAGACAGCCTCCCTCTCCCTCCCCAACTAAAACAGCAGAGATCCTGCAAGCACTCTGGCAGACAGTCCACAGGACAAAGCAAGCCACTGGAATATATTGATTTCCCTTCTTTCAAGGGATGAGGACACAATGACCTAGAAACCTCATTCAAACCCTGGCTTGCTCTTCTGAATTAAGTGAAGCAAGCCAGCTTTTGACAGTGAGTTAGCTGTAACGTATTTCCCGTACGTATATAATTTCCAGTTACAAAGTACTTAAGATTTATATGAATGATAAACCTATCTTTAAGATAAGATTTATCTTGTGTGTTGCCATGCCTACAGCAGCTAAAATACAGTACTCACTTTCTGAAGTGCTAATTCCCCTATTTCAACAAACTATGCAGCCTGAAAAGGAAGTGGAAACCTTAAAAATTATTCTCATTCTGGCTCCTGCACTGAGAAAAAATATTCCCAGAATGACCCTGTATGAAATAAGGAAACTCTGATTACCCATTTCCAGTGAAATCCTGCCCCACTGACAATACTTCCCATGCCTCAAGTAATTCCAAGATTTCACACTGCCTATCAATCTGCTCACTCCCTGCTTAACAGAAAATGACAGATCCAGTTTAAACCGAGATATGGAACATTTGGCATTTTACATTATGCAGGTCTTGCAGTTGGTTAATGAAAGGTTTTCATTAAAATCAACTGTTTCTGGAACACTGTATAACTTCAAAATCCAAGAGATGTTTCTGGTCCTCCAAATACAGAGCTATTAACAATAGAGGAGGGAGAAATGCTACTTAGTGGATTAAAGAAAGTAATAAATAAAACATGCAGCTGCAAGCCATCCCAATGACCCTGCCTGACCTTTCCCGCCTACCAACAAATCCCCTCCATTTCACTAATCTAAATCTAGTCTATCTGAGCTGCTAAATTATTCAAATTGCAATATTCTGTCATTCGACTTACAGTCTCAAATTTCAGAGGTAGCCCAAGGCAAAGGAAAGGCAAAATGACTTATCCTCACCACCCTGTCACTGGTCGTACACAATGAATGCCATCATATCAGTCACGGACCAGCTCACAACCAAAATGTATTCATATCGAAGCGTATGTGTCACTCCTGCACAGCATCCTTACACTTGTAAGCAGGACTATGGAAAAAAATGTTAAGACACATTAAAATTTAGATCAGCATGTGCTATAAAATTCCCCTCTTCCCCAACCCCAAAGGAAGAAGTATCTTCAGACTCAACAGCACACTGAGTTTATTTTATGTTATGTTATTTTATGTTTGTTTTATGTTCATTTTATGTGGTAAGATGTTTTAGAGAATCATTAGATAACATCATAAAAATCATCAACGTCAGCTTCTAACATGGACAAGAAATGCAGCAGACTTATTTTGGGCTGGACATCTCCCTGTTCTCAGCACATACACACTCGAAACACAGAACAGAAAGGGAACATTCCGGCAATGATAATTAATCAGCACCATGTGTAAAACCATTCAAATCCGCTCCAACTCTGTCTCCTGTAAAGCACAATACTCTTCATGTTCCTCTCCTGTACTCTATGCCAACTGTAAGCCTATGGTTGAAAGATATAACACAAAATCTACTCAAGGCCACAGGAAGAAAACATGAGAAATCACTGCCTTGCAAGATCTTCGAAAAGCAACATGATAGATCAGCAAAAATGCCCAGATGACCCAGGTTCTTGAGCCACACACCATATTACAAAGGAAGGCTGAAGAGAAAACTGTGTAAAACCCCATACGCCCTCCAAAAACAAAAGGAAAAAAAATCCTGCTAATTTTGCTGAGGGGATTTCCTTCTTGCCTGTAGATCTGGGAACTCAGCTCTAAAGGTGTTTGCAATCAATCTGAGACACTAGACTCCTCTGATAACAACCGTGGGTAAGATTTAGAAGGAAAGTTAATTACAGAAATCTTTGGAGTTTCTTTAAAATTATTAATAAAGAATAACAACCTCACAAGTTACCTTCCCTCTGTTAACAACATTTTCTGAGAAATGGTTTCATCTGTCCGGAAATGACTGGCTGTCAAACCAAACCTATTTCAGATTAACTTCCTGTTTCAATAGTACTATGAAGCCAAAATACTTCTCTGCCTGTTCTAGACTAATACCAAACTATTAGACTGTTATTTTATTCAGCTAGGCAGTAACTCTTGAGGGCTTTTACCAAACCGATCTTATACATGCTACAGCCCTTTAGCCAACAAAAACAGACACTAACAAAAATACTTATGAAACTGGAAACGCTGTGAAACTCAACTGTAATGGGCAGAGATGATTAGCCTTTCCCAGCAAACAAAAATCAATTTTTACCTAGAAATGTATGTAGCAGACACAAGTTTGTTTCAGTGTGCTTGTCTCAGGTATCACAGTTGAAATGGAGCAAATCAACCCAAATTATTTTTCCTGTACTTCTAATTGACATATTTTCCATAAAACAGAATAATCTTTGCATTTCCTCTTGCAGACACACCACCTCAGATTTTAGAGCTAGATTTGGCTGCTATCACAGTTAGCAAACCATTTTCTCATTGCTTTTGGAGAAATAAAACTCTTTCTTTAAATTATATCTACAGGATGATTAAGTAGCTAGATCTTAGAAATCCAACAGCTGGTTCTGAAGGTCTCGGACTATTAGAGTATCAGTATCACCCGTTTTTCATCTAAACACTGTTAAAAAGCAGCAAAATTTGCAAAGTGAAGGACTGAGACATCAAGATTGTGTGAGACTGAGCTGTCTCACATTTCTGCAACACCAGGTCCTTGCATACATGCACTACAATTACATATGTTCACCGCAGTGAGCAAACCATGCAGCTTTTATCCTAGCTGCTTTGAAATTTAGGCACTGCTACCTGGAAATCTTATTTATCATATACTCCCTTCCAAGCCTCTTTCTCCTCCTGACTCTCATCATTGTTGCTGAAGCAATTATGACTCATATTTGAAAACACAGAAGTAAAATTCAGGAGGAATTCACCAGTTCAAACACAGCGTTTTGCTGTTTTCCTGATACAGCTTTGTTTCTAGTGCTCAGTTCTGTAAACTATCTAGATGAACCAATTCAAACCATCTTTCTTTCATAAATGCTAAAAACTGACACATTCCTCATAAACTCCACCATCTTATTCAGTTCATTCATCATGTAATAATTTATGTCAGAATGTAATGGCTCTAGCCCTTTCCTGAGCCCAAACACTACTTCAATACTAGATTTTATCTGTCTCTCTGCTTTTGCACTGGGTCCAGGAATTAAGACAATCATTTATATTTTTTCTACTGGCTAAACATGCATTTCAGTAGCAGGCTTTGCCATGACTAAGGCAGAGGCATTTGATGCTCTTTGCTGTGGTAAAAGGCATGCCACGATTAAAAACGTTGAGCTCCAAATAACAGCAGCAGATGAATACAAGTCACATCTGTAAGGTATTACTGGAGGCATTATTACATGGTACTTAATAATACAATGTATTTTTATTTATTTTAGAAGCACTATTTTTAAAAAGAAAGAAAAAATGCACGAATACTTTGAAAGTAAATTTTCACTCTCTTTGCATAAATTCCATTCATATATGGGAGAAATGGTAGATAAATGCATGGATACAACTTCTGACATGGAATTCGTGTAGGATATTAGACCCAGAACTAGAATATGAGACTTCTGGGTTCAAATCCAATTTCCTGCCTTCTCGTCTTACAAGCCCCATCGCAACTTAAGTATGAAACAGCAAGTGAATAAAATATCTCCTTCAGCACCAGTAAGGTGCTAATGCCATGCTGTAACAGGACAGCAAAGCTGGGACACCCAAGTGCCTCTGTACAGACCAATGCATATCCACCGCAGGCCTGTCTCCATTTCCTGAGCATACAGTGAAAGTCAGGGAGCCTTGCCTCATCTGAGGCATCTTCCTCACCGCTGGACACTTCTCCAATGCAATGCCATACAGACACAGCAAGGAGGCCATGAACTGAATTGCCAAGTTCAATTTCACCAGTGTGCAGCACAGGGTTCAGCACCACGCCAGACTGGACCCATTTGGTGCCAATTCACTGAGCCAGGGGAGCATCCTGGCAGCAGCCTAAGGAGCAGTACAGCACTGCATCTGACCTGCGTGACTCAATCCAAGACCCTTCCCGTGCCATTTTGAGAAGTGCTATGCACATGCTGTCACCACAACTTTCAACTGGAAACAAGGAGCTCAGCACTTCCCCAAATTTTACAATAGGTACTCAGACCAGGCTCTCAAACAAAAAGCCCCAATGTACCAGCAACCCTTCAAAAACTCTAGATCCAGTAACAAGGTGGCTTTTAGGACCCTTTAGTATTCTGGGAAACTTCATGAAGAACACATAAATATGCTATATGTTCCAACTTTAACATACTGCAAAAAATTAAGGCTGTACAATTTTTTTCCCCATCTGTAGCTCACATATCTTTTTGCAATAATTTTGGCTTACAGTTTCTGAAGTAAAATGCTGATGAAAAGAAGCTTACAACACCTCTGTAGCAGAGAAGCTGGTCTAAAAAAAAGCTCTTTTCACATGAGACATAAGATCATTATGTCAAAAAGACCATTTAGGGCGAACAGTAGAAGTACAAAGCACTCCATACCTTATTTACTATACAGGCAAAACCAACAAAATCTCAAGCATTTTTTAAAGCAAAAGTAGAAATTGAGTGGCATTTATCCACACCACCTTATAAATGTGCAGAATCACTCAGCCCAAAAATAAAACATCTCTGTTAGTCAAGGCTTATTAACTTAATCTCTATACTCATTTTTTTACAACAGATAAAGCAGTATTAAACAAATAATTTCCCTGTGAGAAAAATATCTCTAAAATTACTCTGCAGCTCACAAAAATTTACCTATACACTAATACCTTCGATCTATATACTAATACCTATGATTTGCAACCATCTCTCATTCACCATTCAGCACAACGAATTTAACATGCAGACTTTTCTCCCTCCTGCTATACACATTTGTGTATGCGTTACCAAAACCCCCACATTTATCACAGGATACACACCTACAGAAACAAACAAAATGCAAAATTTGCAATGACCATGATTTATTACCTCCAGTGTTTAAAGTCAACAGGATAAGAGAAGGTCTAGTAGGTTTACTGCAATGATTGCAGAAAAGATACTCACATGGACTAACATCTCTGTATCTGTTTCGATTTCTGTTTTCTGGATATTTTGCAACTCTGTGAGGGTAGTCACTGGATTTATGTCGGATTTCCTTAAAAACACAAAAAAGTAATTGACTTGTAGCCAGCAACCTGATTAATGTTCTACACATACTATTAATTAAGCAACATTATTAATAACTAACATTTTTTAAACCAACTTTTACTGTCCCTAGAGTAATTTTCACTCAGAAGACACATCTCATTCATGGCCAAATTGTTACCATTTAGATCTTCCTACGTTTGACTAAAACTACCAAACATAAACACCATTTGTCAAGCAACCAGTGCATCAGGATCAAAGGGCAAAAAACTCAAACTCCAGATATTTATTGTGCTTACAGTTTACCTCAGAGCTGCACATTATCTCCCAAAGCAATAAGGGACTCAGATGCAACAGCAGGATTCTGCTGGCTCCTTTACAGTGCCTGGCAGTGTAAAACCCCACAAAGGTAAGTGAACCAGTTAATGATTTTATGGCTACTATTAAGAGCCATAAGATTATTGGCGGTTTGATGGTTTATCCCATACAGCTGTAGTTAAACATGAACCAATATGAAGAATTTCAGAATTTCACAAATATCAATGTGAATCAAAGCCTGCTTCTCCTCACACATTAATACAAACCTTCTAAATAATCTGTGAGATATTCAGACTCACACACTATTTTAAGGACCCTACTGTTCACATGTTCTGAATGTTCTGCTTTACTAATTTCTTGCCTGAGTGCATCTTTTCTACAGCACCACTAAGATTCACAGAATTACCTTATGGAGAAAAATGAAAACGGCCTTCAACATATTCTCCTCTGTCTTTATATCTCTGTACTGATGCCGTTTCAGCAGAAATGCTGCACAGTACAGAATTAACAATATTTTATTTCGAATTTTCCTCTGTTTTTAGATTATGTTGCTACATTTGATCATTATGTTCCAAAGGGCATTTAAACTTTTAGTACAACTGAGCATTCTTTGGTCTTCTCAATGTTCCCACTATCTTTGTCTTCAAACTTCCTAAATAGCCTAGTCTATTCCCAGACAATGAACACAGCCAAGAAGGGCATCAGCGGAAATATAACGTACAAAAGAAAGCTACAATTTTTAGCATTAGTTGCATGACCTTTCTTTCAAATGTAGCGCCAACCTGCAAAGAACATAAATCACAATGTGGAGCAGCAACTGCCAAGCACTGATACTACACATATTTGTATAAAAATCCCTTGATCTATTAGGTTTTTTATTTTGATACAGCACACTGGAACTTCTCCAGTTTACATGGTTGACAAGCTTTGGGAGCTTGCACGTCTGGCAGGCATTCACATCCAAGTTCCCATGAAAGGTAAATTTTGTATTACTCAGTAACAGGATGCTTTCTTAAAACGCCTGCATCATCAGTGCACAGAAAGATCTATACTTTGCTAAAGAAACATTAGAAACACTACTACAGCAATGGCGTGGGAGGGTAGGCTTGCTAAAAAGAATTAAACTTAAGGAAGTTTAATGACTAATTCTAGAATCAGTTCTCCCACATAACACCCAGCCATCACACAGAATCACAGCACATCCGGACCTGGAAGGGACCCACAAAGATCATCAAGTCCAACTCCTGACGGTGCACAGAATAACCCGAAGAACCACACCATGTGCCTGAAAGCACTGTCCGAACCCATCCTGAACTCTGGCAGGCTTGGTGCTGGATGCTACTTATTTGTAATACAGATCCCAAACTGCAACATCTGAAATACTGCTGTAGAGATACTGTATTTGAATCGCATATAAATCAAATAAATTGCTAATTTAACAGAAAAAAAAGCAAAGCTATAATAATAATTTGAAGTCTGTAAAGAAAACTTTGGGGTTTGGTTTTCTTTCCTTATTTGTGAAAGAGTGCTGTGAAGTATTGCGGGCTTCAATAACTGCTCCAGTGATACCAGCTGATATCTAATGTCTGCTTTATGGAACTGACTGTTCTTGGAAGTTCTTACTCTCGTGGGGAAAAAAAGTGCCAATACTCTATTTAAAGTGGCACTCGCGCAGGGCCCCCGCAGCAGACGCCGCGCTGGCCAAGGCAGCGGGAAGGGGAGCTGAGGAGCGAGCATGGGCGCCTGAGGAGCCGCACGAACCCGCGGGGGGAGGGGGCCCCAAGCCTTCACCGAATCCGTACTATCGGGCAGAGCTTCCCTCACGGCCCGCGGGAGTCCCGCAGGGGCTGCCCCGGCTCGTTCCGGCCCCGCTCGGTTCAGCCCGGGGGCAGCGCGGACCGACAGCCGCCGCCGAGCCCGCGCACGCGCCCCGCCCCGCGCCTGCGCGCCACCGCCCCCTCCCGGGGCCGCCCCGCGTGCGCATGCGCCGCGCCTGCCCACGGCTCCGCTGCGCGCACCTGAGGGCGAGAGTCGCGCTGGCCCAGCGACTTCCGCTCTCCCCACTGCTGAGGCGGCGGCGGAGCCGCACACCGGGCACGGGCGCTACCGGCCCGCGGGTCTCTCTCCTCCCCGCCCCTCCTCCCTCCCTGCTGCTTTCCGGCTGAAGCCGACCATGCCGCTCGGCTCACCAGATAACGCGCCTGCCAGTCGTTCGTGGCGTCGATCTCCTGAAACTCCTGCTCGATGGCGGCGGACATGATGGCGGCGGTCGCAGCGGCCGCCAGGGCGCGCGAGCCTGTCCGCAGGAGGCCGAGCGGCGAGCCCGCGACCGCTCGCGCGCAGCCCCCCGCCTCACGGCAGCGGCGGGCGCGCACATACGCTCGCGACCGGGTGTCCCGCAGCCGGCGCCGGGCGCATGCGCAGGATCGCCCCGCCCTCCGGGGGCCGTCGGGATCCGCCTCCCCGGGAGGAGGAGGCGGGAAGCACCTGGGGTGACGTCACTGGCCCGGAGGGGCCGGGGCCGCGCTCAGGTGTCGCGGGTCTCGGCAGGGCCGGCGTCTTCGGTCCCCAAACGGCCACCGGACGTTTGTTGTCACAAAAATCACGGACTCAGTTCGGTGGGGAAAGATCTCCGAGGTCACCGAGCCCAACCTGTGGCCGAACATCAGCACGCTAACCAGACCATGGCACTAAGTGCCACATCCTTCTTTAAACGCCTCCAGAGACGGTGACACCACCGCCGCCCTGGGCACTCCGTCCCAGTATTTAATCACTCCTTCTGCGAAGAATTTCTTCCTAATGTCCAGCCTGAACCTCCCCTGGCACAGCTCGAGGTTATGTCCTCTCGTCCTGGTAGCCTGGGAGAAGAGACCAACCCCCACCTGGCCAGACCCTCCTTTCAGGCGATTTTAGAGAGCGATAAGATCACCCCCTGAGCCACCTTTTCTCCCGGATAAGCACCCTCAGCTCCCTCAGCCGCTCCTCACAGGACATGTGCTCCAGACCCTTCACCAGTTTCATTGTCCTGCTTTGCAAATGCTCCAGAACCTCAATGCCCTTCCTGAACGGAGGAGCCCAGAACTGAACTCAATATTCGAGGTGCAGCCTCACCGAAGTGCATGCAGGGGGATAATCACTGCCCTGGTCCTGCCGGCCACGCTATTGCGGATACAAGCCAGGATGCCATTGGCCTTCTTGGCAACCTCCACACTCTGCTGGCTCACGTTCAGCTGCTGTTGACCACTGGTCCTTTTCCACTGGGGCACTTTGCAGCCGCTTCGCCTGTGGTGCTGCATCGCTGTGCCGATGTCACTGAGCGGACACAGGCTCGAAGGGCGCATGAGCTCTTCCAGCCGCCGGCCCGGCTCAGCGTCGCGCTCCCCGCGCTGTGCCCCGCCGGCAGCCACTGGTTTCGAAAAGCAGAAGTGCGGAGACACGGACGTGTCGGACAGACAAATCACGCCGAGACTCGCCGTCCCGAAAGCAGAAACGCCGTGTCCCGCTGAGATTGCCTCACTGGGACAGAAAGTCCCTTAGTGGGCGGCTCCGGCAGACGCCGGGCAAGGGCAAGGGTCGGGCCGGGTCAGAGAGGGCTGCGCTGCGCGGGCTGCTGGGGGCAGCGCCTGTGGCCCTGGGGCAGGTGGGCGACGCCTCGTGGCTCAGTAGGGGTCGCTGGGTAACGCCTGGCGCCTCAAAAATGTGTGAATGAGTGCCACAAAGGGAAACTGTGTACCATCAGTGTGTGTGTGTCTGAAGGGAGGGTACCAAGGGGATGGAGCCAGGCTCTTCTCAGTGGTGCCGAGCAATAGGACAAAAGGCCACAGGCAAAACTGATGCACAGGAAATTCCACCTGATTTGAGGAAGAACTTTATTGTGCGGGTGCCCGCACAGTAGAACAGGTTGACCAGAGAGGTTGTGGAGTTTCCCTTACTGGAGATATTCAAGAACCATTTGGACTTAATTCTGTGCAATGTGTTCTAGGATGACCCTGCTTGAGCAGGGAGGCTGGATCAGATGATTTCTTCCAGTCTTCCCCATTTTGTGGCAGGTTACACTGCCTCCCCACGCCCCGGTGACAGTCCTGACCTCGGCCCCGCCGCCGTCTCCTCTCCCGCGGGTTCCTATCCTGAGCCTTAACTCCTGGCACACCCTTTCGCTGCCGCAGGCTCTCCCCCACCCTCAACACGGCCCCTCACGGACTGCGAGGTTTCCCTGGAAACGTTTGTATCTGCTCTCGCCCACGCCCGAGGGTCCTCCGCCCTGCCCTGCGCCCCAGCCCCTCCCCTCGGCTTCCCTGCCCAGGCGCCACCGGTCCCCGCTGCCCTGGGCCCCGCAGAGTGCCCGGCACCAGGAGCGTACACACGGGCAGGGGTTGGGCGTGTCAGCTGTGGTGTGACTGACAGCTGAAGGACAGGATGCCAGCCAGAGGGATGGCATGGACTTGGACAAGCTCGAGAAGTGGACCCGTGGGAACCTCATGAGATTTAACAAGACGCAGGGGTGAGGTCAAAGCCCAGTATCAGCACAGACTGGGGTCTGAACAGATGGAGAGCAACCCTTCCAAGAAGCACTTGGAGGTGCTGGTGGGTGAGAGGCTGGACACGAGCCAGCAGTGTGAGCTTGCAGCCAGAAAGCCAGCCACATCCTGGGATTCTGCCCCTCTTCTCTGCTCGTGATACCCCACCTGGAGTGCTGCATTCAACTCTGGAGTTCCCAGCACAGGAACGATACCGACCTGTTGGAGCAAGTCCAGAGAAGGGCCACCAAGCTGATCAGACGAATGTGGGACCTCTCTTATGAGCAAAGGCTAAGAGAATTGGAATTGTTCAACCTGAAAAAGAGAAGGCTCAGGGATGACCTATTTGTGGCCTTCCAATACCTGAAAGAAACCTACAAGAAAGATGGAGAGACACATTTCAGAAGGGCATGTAGTGATAGGGCAAGGGTGAATGGCCTTAAACTGAGAGTAGGTTTAAATTAGGTCTTACGAGGAAATTCTTTGCTCAGAGGGTGGTGAGACACTGGAACAGGTTGCCCAGAGAAGTTGTGGATGCTCCATCCCTGGAAGTGTTCACAGCCAGGCTTTGAGCCAGGCTTTGAGCAAGCTGGTCTAGTGGAATGTGTCCCCACCCAGTGCAGAGGGGTTGGAACTAGAGGATCTTTAAGATCCCTTCGTGTGATTCTGTGATCTCCAGCTCCTGTGATAACCAATGTCACAATGCTGAGTGTGGCTGTGCCATTGCTGTGGTTCCCTGTGTGCTGTCACCACAGCCCTGCGTGCAGCCCCTCTGCCCCCTGTGGGCCTCACCTGATGTTTAAGCACAACAACAGCAACTAATATTTTTGAAACAGACTTTTGACTTTGACATCCAAATACCTGTTATTGAATGCTGCTGCATTTGCTTTCTGCCATATAGTGCTCCAAGTCCACAGTGCTCCCCAAGTCCTGGAAGAAAAGCTGGTGTTCTGGATGCCATGGGACTGTGTGATCTCTCTGAAGCACAGCAGATGGGACAGTATGGATCAGTAAGTTCATAACAAGTTTTTCCAAGTAACTCAAGGAAATGTTGCACAAGATTTTCTTGAACTATGGGTTCAAGTTTTTAAATCAATATAGGGAATGGCTTTCTTGGATTTTTCTGCCTGCAAGACTGAGGCATGGGTCATGTCTGTAGTTCTGCAGGTGCCCTCTAGTTAATGAGTGTTCTATGTATTATCAGTTATGAAACAAGAAAATAAGGCAACATTTGTGAATTATGTTTATGATTTAGGAGTACAGGAAAGAATCCAAGTGCCCATCCTCAGGGTAATGATTGGTTCTCATTTGAAATAGGTTTCTTTTAGTTCGTGTTTCAATGAATAAAATTGTTCTGTACCTCGGAAAACCTACCTTGCACAAGATGAGTGTAAGAAAGTAAATAGATACATAGAATCTGTCTGCCAAATAACATATTTTAATAAAGAAATTAAAATAGACACCTTCCTCACTGATTTGGTAGGCTTTTCTCGGTATTTAAGCTTGCTGCCTGATCTGTATTTATAGCATTTATGACATGAGAAGCTTGTGCTTTTCACTTGTGCTTGTGATATTTGGGGATGTAGTTCATACTGGGACAGCAATGTAGCTCTGTTGTTAGGAAATGGAGTTTTATGATAGCAGCTACATTTAGAATCTCTAATTCAGATCAGTGCCCAGAGACATCTCATGGAAAGCTGAAAAGGTTTATTAATTGTGATTTAGAGCTGGCTTAGAAAAGCAATAGCTTGTAAACTAGGGGTTTCTGAAGAAATTGCTATTGTCCAGTTTTGGGTTGCTTTTTTTTACTGCAAATATGCTGAAAATGCATCATCAGTTCTCTGGTTTTTAGGATCGGAGCCCAGGATAAGCCCAAGACTACATTTCTAATGGTCTGTGAAGGAGAACTGTATATACAACATAAACCAAGTACATTCATTAGAAAACCTTATTCTGTTGCCAATAGTAACTCCCATTCTGTATTAGCAGTGCGGCCAAACCCAGATGAACGACTACAGAAAGTCTTAAGCCCTTGAGACCATGTGAGACATGCAAAGTGGGATAACATAGTTGCTGGAAAGTCTAGTATATTGTAGTGTTTTCTGTCTTAGTGTAAACACAAGCAAGCAATGTTTTTTTTATTAAAGTCTCTGATAATTTGAGAAGCCCGTTGCTGTGCTGACAAAACAGTCATCCCAAAGTAGTTGGTATCCAAGGCAGTTTTAATTTCAAAATTGACTTTGGTGCCCATGAAGACCAATCAAGTTAATTTTAAATGTTTTTTTGTCCAGTGACCTTGGCTGAACAATTATTCTAGTACCAGTCTGGAACACACTAAGTGTTTGTTCCTCCGTGTGTTCTTTTTTGGGTCATTCACTGGAACTACTTAAGCACCATTTATTGGAAATGATCTGGTTTGCACTGCTTTTCTGAGAACCATTTCAGATATTGGTAGATGAAGAACAAATTCTTCCCTAAGGTGGTTTTATCCACAAATACACTCCACATCAATTTTAACTGTTAAGGAAGAGAGCTGTAATGTGCTTAAGCTTGCCACGAAGTGAAAGGAGGAGAACATATAATTCCTGATTTAAGTCTTATAGCCCAAGGCCTAAAGGAGAAGAGGATCCTCCTTTCCCCAATGAACTGGATAGGATATGACTTGAAACTCAGAATGGCTGGCCACTCTTCTGGCATCTGGTAGAAAGTAGGAGAAGATGAATGAAAAGGTCCAGTGCTCAGGATAAAGCAGGTTTCATTTATTGTGTGCATTTACAGTGCAGTCTTTGTATTTCAGACCTTTGGAAGTTGTTTTCCTCGTTCAAGTGAATGTTAAAAGTCCTATTACTGAAAATGGGTGTTGGTGCATATACCTTTCCTCAACTATATTATTGCTTTCTTTCCCCTGCCCAAAATGGTATTCTGGCATACAACAAGAAGGGGAAAAAGAAAAGAAAACACACAAAACCCTGTAGCAAACCCTTCAAAATGTATGTAGCAAAATGCAAATCCTTGTAGCAGCAACAAAAGCAGAAGTAGAAGGGCCTCAAACAGGTTTGCTTTCAGCTAAGGAAGTCTTTCACATCAGTCAGAAATCCATAACAGTGGGATACTAGTGTTCACTGTCTGATAAAAACCAGCTCTGTAGTAAAGGCAATGGGATTATGGAAGAGAAGGCCAATACAGCTCTGCCCAGACTATACAATTGCCCAAATTGTTATCTGGAGTTCTATGTAGAAGAAATTAATGACTAAGGAAGAGAGGAAACATTAAGAGCTATTAAGGAAGTTTGTTTCATAGTCTAGATATTTGTGCCGGTCTGTAAGGCACTGGGCTCCCATGGTGAAGCTGGAATAATTGCAGAGTATGAAAAGAAAAGGGTAAGTGGCAGAAGTGCTGTCACGAGTGAATGGACACACCAGCTGGCAGAAGAGGCAGCCAGCCAGGATGTCTGAGGGATAGAACAACTTTAGGCTCTGCTGTGGCTTTATGAAACAGCCCTTCCAGCAACCTAAGCTGGGGTGTGCAGTCAGCCACAAAGCCTAATGCCTATGAGTCAATGCAGGGGGTGTTGGGTACTGCTACGGGAAGAGGTAAAGAACCAGTTGCCAAGAGAAAGATGACTCCGAGTTACTATTTTTCTTGCTTGTAGAGAGGATCTTATTTGCTGGCGATGGTTTGTGTGCGTTACTTGACTTTCTGTCTTTCTTTTCACCCCCAGCTACAGTGACATTTATTGAAATGATTGTTTGCAAGTGAGAAACTAATTCAGTGAGTGTGGCTTGGTGTCATTCCACGGTCCTGGTCAGAAGGTCATTTTTTGCTAGTAATGGCATCTATAGGAGCTGGCTATAGCTGACATAGAGTTTTCACGTTAAAAGTTTGTTTGAAGATCATGGGTTTATTAGACTTGAAAATTGCCTCACTGTATAGGCATGTTCCTTGCTTAGACCATTTCTAATCTCACAGCTATTATTTCAAAGCATTACTTTCCATGATGGGAAAATGGCTAAGGAGCAGTTCTGGAAACACCTTTCTGCTGGCCACTGTGTCTTTTGTTCAAGTTGTCTTATAATTGTGAAGTCACAGTGTCATGACCTTGTAACTTGTTTCTAGCACAGATTCTGTATCTTAGTGGTTTCCATGCTTGATTATATGTATCTTCATCTATTTTCAAGTTTATCTTTCAAATTACAAAATTAAGGGCATTTTCTGAATTACAGCTGGAAAAATTGTGATGCACCGGACCACTGTTATTTGCTAGGAGAAGTTCTGGTAAGAAAATACTGTTTTAGCAGAAGACTTTCTCCTGAGGAGTAACAGTAAATGTTCCTATTAAAAATTTGTATTCTCAGTTTTATGTTCCATTTTTTCTTTGGGTTTCCCAGCATCAGAACAAAGCAATTATGACTATTTTCATGGGTGTGACAATCTCTGAATTGTTTTTGCTTTTTTTTTTTTTGCCCCAGTTGTTCAAAATAAGAGTCTTCAGATTGTAATCCATGCTTGTAATTTATGCTTCTGCATCTGAAGTGCCAATAACAGGAAAGGATTTTCTTGTACTCACTGTAATAGTGATTTAAAATATCTTATTGTTACCAACTTCATAGATACTAAAACTTGCCATGCGGTGGTGAGCTTTTAACATCTATTACAATAATTACTTCTGTCTTTCCAGTGATAGCAGAGGTAGGTCTGTGCAAGATTTGTGATATCTTTGCCTGTTTTTAAGTTGACATTAATATATCGCATTTCATACAATTTCCCGTAGAAGCTTGTCCTGTTGAGATAATGGGCAGCCCTGTAGGAGCCACATTCTCTGAGTCACTGTTTTGATGGCAGAGTTCCATGAGTGTGCGGCTCGTTTTGCCTGCTGAGATGTCCTTTGGTATGTTATAGAGAACAAGGTGTTCACGCTTGTGTCACTGTGGAAAGGCACTGGATCTTGTAAGGGCATGGAACACTACAGCAAAATTTGCATTGCTGCGCTTACTTGGTGAGGCAGGACTGCGATAATCAATGCACCTCTCCTTTTACCTTCAAAGTAAATCAAAAAGCAAGGAGGAAAATAGATTTTGCCTGTAGGTGGCAAAGAGCCATGAAGAAATTATTAATTTTTCAGGCAGTGTGATTTCCTAACAAAAACAAATTAGTAGTGCATGTAAAATTTATCTTTCCTTTTTAAATTTGATAATGTCTCATAAAAATGTCTTTGAAATTAATCTACTAAAGTAAGGAGTCTTAAAAATCTGTTTTGCATAACAAGTATAATAGAGCTTTTGAATGTATGCTTTGTTTCCTTTGGTCCAGACATTTCAAACCTCTAATTCATACCCATGTGGCATACAAATGGGCTGTAACTGCTAAGCCAATTTGTTTGTTTTCTCAAAGAAAAGAAAAACTGAATGTAATGTACTGAAAGAAGGATCCATAACACACGTTTTCCAATTGGAATGCTGTCAAGGTCTTTAACATCTTATTTTAGCCAGTGGAACAGTTCCAGCAGTTCAAGTCATGACATGACCACTTACTGGAATTAACAACCCAGGGAGAAAAGTGCCCTTGTGCAAAATGTGTCCTGTATTGAAATGGGTGTATGAAACTCTCTGGATCTTTTAAATGTTATTGATTTTTTTTTCTTTTTTTCTCCTACTCTCTCACTGTGTGCAAAGAGACATCACTAAAAACCACTATTTTTCTTTTAAAAACCCTGTGTACCACTCACTGCTCGAGCAGACCTCCGCAAGTTCTTTAGTGGCAGACTTTCAAACACAGATTTGCAGTAAGGAAACAATGTTACAAAGAGATAAAGAAACAAAGTGTGTTATTAAGATTTTAATAGTCAAGAAATACCTTACAGGGTCTCTTCAGCACGTCAGGTAGCTCCTAGCTCCCATTCTCTTACACTAATTTTGGAAGCTCTATTCACTTGAAATTAATTCTTATTGTCCCAGATGGCTGTTTTCTTCATAGCCCCCTCTGAAGTGCTGAGCGAGAAAGGTTAGGTGCAGAGAAAAAACAAAGATGTTGGGGCTTTTTTGTTTGTTTAGTGCACCTCAGTTTTCCCTTTTATTTTTCTTACTTAAGAAATGTAATTGAATCTGGTGACTAGACTCCTGAAAATGATACTGTGGGGAGGGGATTAGGAGATGCAACTGCTCGAAGCCCGTATCTGCATTCCGTAAGAAGTCGATACATTAACATTTATATCATAATCAGAGCAATCCAGATTTCCCATTGCTTCTCAACACATTGGTAATACCTTATACATGCTGCTATCACAAGTTATAAATGCACAATCTAATTTCTAGATTCAGTATATACTTTGACTGGTAAATGCCATACAAGGAATAAAATGCCAGCAGCAGTGGTGAATGAGAAGTGGGATGTGTTATTTGTGGAACTCTGCCACATGCACGATCTTTGTCCTAGGGTTTTCTCTGGGAGACATCACAAATCAGGTAAGGAGAGTATTTCTTTGTCTCAGAAGAAGTGGTAAGGATAACTCTCACCTAATTTCCAGAGTTTCAGGAACCTTGGGAAACAGGATGAGGCAGACAACTGAAAGGAGGTAACTGCATCAGTCATTGCAGCTAATTCTGCTGTCAAATATGTGTCAACAGTGTGCAATACTACTATTGAAATTACACAATTCTGTCACAGCAAGTGGAATAAATCCTGAATCCCTCTGGACAGAAGGTTCCAATGAAACAATGCAAGGATTATGTTTCTAAAACATAAATATACAGGCCTTTCAGATTGACATTAAAACTTTCTCTTTTCTTTCTTTTACCTCTCACTTTTCTGAGAGAGGAAGAAGTGGGGATGCTTTGTTCACACAGAGGAGTGAGTCATTAATAGGTTTGATAATTAATCAGATCAATGAAATCTATGCTGCAAGTTATAGCCCTCTGGTTACTCTAACTGGAAATTTATATGCACAGCATTTTATACAATTGTTTTTCTAATGGGAATTTCATAGATGTATACCTTTAAATCTACCATCCTAACACAATGTGATAGAAATTAAATTACTTAGAATTACCAAGTGCTGAATTATATTTTTCTTGATAATTTAAAAATATTTCTATAAAAAGTAAGGCAGGTACTTTTAATGATCATGCAGATAACTGTGTGATTAACTCTTGGAAGTTTACTTCTTTCATCAGGATATAGCATTATTGGGGGGAAAATGGACATAATATTTTTGCTTTCACTAATCTGTGCAAGTCAACAGATGGTGGTTAAGTAGTCTCTGTACATTGTTCAGTGTTCCATTTGTGTGCTTATACTTTGTGCATAATACTTGTGCATATAAATATCATCTGCTCCGGCTGTCCTCCCACAGAGCACTACAATGTACTGGGTGTTTTCTTTGTATTTCTTTGTATTCTCAAGGGCAGGGACTCAAAAGAGATGCTCAGTGTTTAGGGATGGTACCTAAGCCACTCACCAAAGACACACACATCTGAAATAGCTGTATTTCAGCTTGCTCAAAAGCATAATGGTGGGGAAACATTGAATAAGCCAAGTGGGTAGTAATTACGTCTTTTAGGCATCCATTGTTTCCTCCACAATGTATCAACGGGTTACCTTGGGCAGAAGGCAGTTGCTGGCAATTAGTGTCACTCACCTGACCTTTATTGAAAGGAACATCCCCTGTACAGCAGTTGCTAATATGCCTCCACAATAGAGCTGTGTGGGAATGTTCAGAGTGCCATTAATCCTAAGGTACGATGGGAACACTTCTTAAAATACTCAAGTACTTTTTTCAGCTTGTTCATATGGTAGATGCTCTCTCAGCTTTGGGCTGTGTTTGCTTTGGCATGCGCCTTGAGTTTTCAGTTTAAATTTCTGTCACAACACAAGTGCGTCTCATTCCTGTAAGGCCAACTAACCGTGCTAATTTGTACAAGACTGCAGAAAAGAGACTTAACAACATGCAGACTTGATTTTTCTCTTGCAACGGTGAAATTTCAAGATTTAGAAATAGTTTAATTGAAAATATGTTGATGTAAACTATGACCATACGGTTTACACAATAACATTTTAAAATGGTGTAAATTCTTTGTTTAATCTGATGATTCCCTTGAGTAATCTGTCCTCATAGCAGTTCCCATTGGGAATTTCTCCTTGCTATGATTCTGATCTAACAGCATTGCTGAGTTGAGACATAAGATGAATAAAGTGGCTGGTGATTAGTATGAAGTCACAGTACATTTCCTTTTAAAGGGAGTTCACCCTCACATCTGACAGTAAGGCAGCATTTTTGTTAGCGAGAATTTCATGGGCAGAGGAGAAGCCTTAAGTGAGCACAATTAAATGTTTTCAAAACTTCCAGTGAATGGGAAATTAGCTTTTATAGTCATGTGTCTTCCAGAAATTCAAGTATGCTTCCCCTGGAATCTTGTCTGGGATTTCATTACATGTTTTTAATCCAGATGTTTCAAATGCTTTGGAAACAATGAACTATTATTATTGTCAGAATAAATTCATCACACTTCCTTTTAGAAATGTCAGAAGGAGGAGGAGTGCTTAGCACGTCTCTAGGGAGCCTTTTGGTGTTCTCTCTATTGGAGTCTGAAACCTCTAGACAGATATGCTTAGCTTCTTCTAATGTTAGTCAAAGCAGAGAATTACTCTAGCACTGCCCATTTAACATTTGCTGATATTATTATCTGGACTATGTCCCCAGACTGTTCCTTAGCTAAATTTACTCTGTCTTGTTATGTCTCACAATGATTATATATAAACTATATACAGCATATGACATTCCTAAATAGGTGATTCCAAATCTGTAACATAGTTTCCCCATACACCGTGTGGGAATTTAATTTGAAATCTCAGAAAGAGAGGGTCAATTCTCCATAAGAAGAGACTGAAGTATCATGTAAGTGTTTGAAAATCTTGACTATGCCCTTTTAGAAAAACTCCTTGAAGTCTGAAGCTGTTCATAAGTACAGCAGCTGCTTGCCCTAGCTGAGATTCCTGTTACCTCCAGAGCACATAATGGGCCCTATTTCTTATTCACCTACTTTTAGATACACGAAAACAGCTCCAAGAATTATTATTTTGCTGGAAGACCAAAGTATAAAGCTGGTTTTGGGATGGGCCCTGAGTTTGTTAAGCTTCTCTGCTTGTAGATGCAAAGATATGTTACTGTTCCTGTACAGCTACTTAAGTAATTTTTTTTAGAATGGGTAATCCTGTTGTGTTTGGGGAATATGTGGTTTTCCTAAAACACTAATTTCAAAAGCTCTTTAGCCTATTATAGCTAAATAGCATTTTAATGAAGCATGTTTGTTACACTTACCAACAACAAAAGTATTGATCATGTAATGAGTAATAAGCAAGTTTCCTCCATAGTAAATACTTCATCGTGTTGTGATCTCATCCTTCAAACTGCATTGTACCAGCTCTGCTGCATTATAAATTCACATTGGTATCAGACAAACATTCATATATTATGCCCTAATATAAATATTTATTCTTCTTTTTCCAAATGAAAAAGAAATTCCTAAAGACATTTATTGCTGAGGTTTCCATTTTAACTTTAGAGTTTTTATTTTATTTGAACAGACAACAGCAGGGCCAGCTGCAGGTATAGACAATGTAGGCAGGTTGCCTATGGATGCAGATGTTCAGGGTGGCACAATGGCCCCCATAAAGAAAAGCCAAGCTCTGCCCTTTCCTCTGCCAAGGCCTTTCTCCTGTGGATAGGAAGACCATGCATTTGAGCTGTTCATATCACACGAGCAACTGATCTCTACCTTCTGACAGCAAACTCACTCAGCCTAAGTAATTTATATTTTTATACTGTAAGGATATATGTGTTACATTGCATGTGTGTTTTATTCTCACTCTAAGAGTATGCATAGCAAACCTGACCTTCTGACTCAGTCCTATTTCTGCCCCTTCCTTTGCCAGAGCAGCTGAGCCCTGGAAGCAGTGGAGGAGGTGTAAATGGTGAGATGTTTGCTGCTTGAGAGGTAAGGAGTGTGGGCAAGGAGAAGAACAATCTCCTGAAACTAGAGACTGGAGAGCTGGGATCCAGTGACTGGTGAAGTAGGTGTTTTAATTCTACTCCTGATCATCCCAAACCCCACTGAATGGTCTTGACAATGGATCTCCCTGCACCTCCCTCTCCTCTTTCATCCATGCTCTTCTTCATGCACATCCACCTTCTACAACTTCCATGTTCTTTTGTATAGACTCTAGTACTGCTGCAAAATTCTAATTTTCCTGTACATGGAGAAGCCTTGACTCAGCTCCAGGAACAAGCCACTTGAAATATTCCAGTCTGTTAAGCAGATCACATCAAGTTGTGCTCACTTCAAATACATGAAAAAGAAAAACTTCAAATAAAGGAAAAAATGATCTAAATATATACCTGTGGTAAAAGAAATTAAGTCGCGTTCAGAATGGATGGCATCATGATGTGTGTCTGGCATCAAACAGTACCATGTGTGCTGTGGTGCAGCCCTGCTTTCTGTGGCCCAACAGGGCTGTGCCCCTGCCTCTGTTCCCACAGAGCAGGAGGACTGCCATCCTACAGCTCCGTCGATGGTGAGAGGCTGAAGAGGAAAGGCTGCAGCTTGTGCTCCTTCCCTCAGCACTGCTCTCCCCCTTCATGAGCAAAAGGCTGAAGGAAATGGGAGTTGGCTCATCTGTGAGGTCACTGAGAGGCTATGAAATCTAGAAGGCAGAAGTCCTTCTTCAAACACAGTTCACCACAGACCCTACAGTCCAAATCACTAAATATTACTGTGGTAACTGGTGATACTGTGAAATCTTTTTATAAGGTAGTGAAAGATTTGTGTTACCACCCAACATTAAAGGCATTAAAGGCTTCCTTAGCCTATGAACAAGTGTACACAACCATTCTGTAAGCACCAGCTATAATAATGCATTTGATATTCTATCATAATTGTAGTCTGCAAAAATTATTTAACTGGTAACTTTGTCAGCATTTGTACCCTGTCTTCTACTTCTGATATTTCTTTCCACACTCCAAAACAGACAGAGGAAAGCCACCGCTGCTAAGTTTAGACTTTTCTGTCTGTTCTTGCTGTGAAAACTCTCAGGGCCAGCTATTTTCTACTTTTTCTCCTACAAGCTGTTCCTATTTCCCAAGTTAAGATCACTAGTTTAAAGATAGCTCTGATGTAATTGTACCATCTGAGATCAACCTTCATATTCATCTGTTATGAAGCCATCAGTATTCCCTTCCTAGCTGTCAGTTATGTTCCTTGTCAACTTGTCATTCCAATTTTCCCGTACATTTCTTTGCACATTCATATGACTCAGAATAGTCTCCCATCCATAAGCCACTTACCTATATATAACATCACTTCTGTTTCTCCTTAACTCAACTTTATGTGCTGCCACAGCTACACTTGAACATGACTAGTAACTGTTTTGCTCAACTGTCATTTCTAATAATTATTATGTTGCCTACTTTTTCTTCCTGTACTCTTTTTTACATTATGTGGTAAAACATAATTTTACAAAGTTGGAGCTTATATTTTTTCATGCATCTTTCTCATAGTCCCTTTTTATAGATAAAACAGTAAGTTTTAAATCCAGTTTGGGACATTCTATTAAGTTCCTAGCAAAATAAATAATAACAGGTTGTAAGTGGAACTCTGTAGCAGCAATAAAGCAGGGTGACACATAAAGGTTCACTGTTCTGCTTTCTTTAAGTGCCTGTTTTACTCTCAAGTTACTCACATAAAAGCCTGGGGACTTTACCCTCATTTTTGCCCACAAAAGAAGATTTTGCTATTAATTTCTTGTCATGATTGGCCAGTCATGCCTGGTAAGTGATCCTCCTAATTTATCTTACTCTTTGTAACAGTAATTGCTGGTATTCTTTTTCCCGAACAGGAATTCATTCCACATCTTTCACACTCTGCTGTGATTTTGTGTGCTTTCCTCTGAAACATCCATCTTTAGCTTTCCAGTTTGTATGACACTTTTGTTACACATACAAGACCACTTGCTAACATTTTCAAACCCTTTCCAAGTTTTAAGCCTCAGATTCTCAAAGCTAAGCAACCCCCTAAATGTCTGAGTTTACCAGAATTTTTTTCTCCCCTGAATCTAAATCAATAATACCACTTTGTATTTCTACATTGCCTTAATTGAGGATATATAATAATAAATATAATTTTACTCCCTGTAAAATATTATGAATGGTTGTGAATCCAGTTTTTAAGTTAAGGAAAACATGGTACAGAAAACTGTCTGGATTTCACAGGGTCAATCAGGTCTTCCTTGCCAAAAATAATATTTTTAAAAGGCTGTCAGGAATGGAACCTTTAACTCTGCTGAAAGCTGTTTGCTGTTGTTATGATAATCCACGATTGCCTGTAACAGATCAGCTTCTAGTGTGCAGACATGACTGAAGCATGTAACAGTGGTAGCCATTTTGGGCAGGCTTCTTCACCCTCTATCCCATGCTGATACAAACATATTTGATGAGTACAGTTCATTATTTACTTTCTTTTTGGTAGGCCTTTGCATTTTATAAAATTTCTCTCTACAGGCAAAAGCATCTTTTACTTGAAGAAGATAGTAAAAAGGGAGAAAAGAAAAGTAGTAACTGTATTTTTTTTAATATCCAAGCAGTCCCAGTTATAGTCATTTTGAATGAAACTATCTCTACCAATGCTAATACACTTACACTGGACTTCCAGCAGAAATATATTAAGTTATGCGGTTTTATACTGTCATTTTGAGAACAAAATTGGCCTACTGTGTCAAAAGTGAAAAACTAACCTTATTATAGATGCTTTTACTTCTTCTTCTGTGCTGTGGTTCAATTTAATTTAATCAAGATATAATACTGAATCAAAATGTTAAAAAATATGTATCAGAGTTGTCATAGTTGTGTGATTTTCCTCTGCACATCATAATGCAAATAGTAATGCTAAAATACAACTGTCTTTCCCACCGCATGCCCACCATCACCACAAACAGAATGTTTTTCCTTACTATTCAGCTGTAAGAGGAAGTCTCCAAGGTTAGCTGGTAGCTGAATCCTAATTCACAGCTCAGTTAACTGGAAACTGCAAACTTCCTGTGGTTTCCGTGAGTTCCAGCATGCTTCCCGTTATCTTGCTATGTGGCACGGAGTGTTCTGGTTACCATCAGCAGCAGAGACTGGTGCCCCCCTGACCTGGCCATGGTGGCTGCCAACCACTGCTGTGCAACGGGGATTGTCCCTCTGTGCACCAACTTTCCAATCCTCTGGATACTCTGGAAATGCAGCAGGGAGCTGCTGTGCTTTTCAGCACTCAGTGCCTTGCTTTCTGAATTTGTTTACACCATTCAAAGGGGAACGTCTCACCAGGCAGTAGTCTTGAATTTGTTAGTAATTTCACCAGGATTAGGATATAAAGAAATTGAAGTATTTATTCATAACAAAGGTTAATATTAGACCTAGATGAGGAAGCAAAAGGAAAGCGCTCACATACTGTTCATATTATTTCCATCTGATTTACCATACTACCCCAGATGTCAAGACTTCTGTGGTCCAAGATAACTTGTGTTCATGTTACATCATTGGAAAATCCCTCTTTTGATGTAGCATGTTAGCTTTTATAGCCAATTTTTTGGTAACATTTGAAATCTTCCTGAAGAGGTCCTGAGAGATTTGATCTTATTCAACGAATTTTGTCTTCCTTTTAATGCAAGAGATACTCTGACCACTTAAAAGAATTTAGACAAGTGTTGTTTCATTTCCCAGAAAATGTGAATGCCTCTTCGTTCGAGTGGATGCCTTCCACCCAAATTGGCTGTCTAGTTAATGACTGCTTGCCTTAACAAAGGCTGTATCTTGTCCTCTAATCCCTTTGCTAATTCTGATGTTTCACTATGAAGTGTTTCCCCTACTGAACCTTCATTCTGTGTCAGTCTTTCTACTAACATAAAACACCTGATACAATTGTCTACATGAGGTAAATGTATTTATCTCATTCCTGGGTACTGACTGAAACCAGATACCACAGTAAACTAAGATTCTGGGATGACAATCACCCATGTTTCCTGGATTTTTTTCAGTAAGTGATGATTTTGGACCCAGTTACTAAATAAATCTAAACTGACATAACTTGCTTTGAATCTAGGGAATGAGGTCAGGGACTGGTTGTATTTAAAAATGGAAAAGTATCTGTGTACATGTATTTTAAAAAAAAATATATATATAGTTGCTTGGATTTTTTTTTTTTTGCTTACTGACCAAACTGAAATGTTAGAAATAAAGCCTAATCTTGACTTGAAGCATACAGTTTTTGTGTCTTGTCAGAGAAAACAAACATTTTAGGTCAAAATGGGCATTTGTGATGCATTTATATATTTATATATTGTTCAAATTGAAATGATTGATGCCAATTATTTGTGAATCTGACAATTTTGCTCTGCTCCAACTATACTGATATTACTGGCTGAAGAAATAAACTGAATTTGAGCAGATGAAAAATATTCCTTCACTAGTTGTAGCATACTCAAGTCCCAACAAAATCATTACATTACTAAAATTGCAAAAGAATTGCGTTTTGACAGCTGAATCACTGACTGGAAACAATTGCTCTGAAAAAAGAAATGCAATTTTTTATAAACATAGTCAGTGGTTTACAGTAAAAGACATTTCCCCCAAATAGCTAAAAAAATCGACCATTCAGACACACTGCCACAAACTAAAGAACTTATAAGTCAGCTTTAATGTTTTTATTAGGCACTGTCTCTCCAGCTGTTTGAATGAAGCAATAACTGAAGTATCAAAGTACACATGTCTCTAATTATGCTGAAAGATTTAAAAAAAACCTTCCTCCTTAGCAATCTAAATACATGCGTTACTATTATTTGTTGGGGTTTTTTCGCCTTTGTTTGTTTGTTTGTTTTTCTTATAGATGAGAATAGCATGAAAAACTTACTGCCTCTCTAATTACAGCACTGAAACAGTCACAAATATTTTCTTGTTTCTTCTAGTGTATTACCTAAATTTTAGCCATTATTTAGAAAATACTGACATTTCAACTTCCAAAGTGATTACATGTGATTGCAGGGGGTAAAAAGGGTACTTGTACTACAGCCCCAGAGTGAGGTTCCCTCTAGGAGAGGAATTGTGCAATACCAGTTCATCTTCAGAAACGAGAAAATGTTAACCTCTTCCTTCCATTACCTCCTCATTTTTTAAAAGCCTTTGCAAGTTTTCTGTTTTTTACAAATACCAACTTAATTTCTCCACTAATATAAACAGGTAAAGCTTAGATATCTAATTTTTCTTGACAGTTTTCTTGTAAATTCCTCTTTTCAGCTCCAGCTGTTGTTCTTCATTGAGATTTAGCTCTGTAGTATTTTAAAAAATACAGTTTTAAAACTATCATTGGCCAATTTGGACAAGAATGGAAAACCAACTGGTGATGTTTCTTTTAAATTCTTCAACATTTTTGATCCTCTGTAATTGAAAACATTTTTTATCATATTTGCTGTGTTTGGGCAAAAAAATATTTTTCAACATGTTAACTTTTCCTTACCCAGTATCACTAAAATAATTGAATCCTAGCATTTTAAAGCCATGGTGTCCCTTCAAGTCCAAGTTTGTTGTAATCTATCTTAATCTATTATTTTCTATCTATTATTATTCCTTATCAGATTTGGGTACTACCATATCTAGTTTAAATATAAGGCCTACCAATGAAACACATGCATTAGGGGGCTAAATACCTGCATATTATGCATGCAGATTATGCAGGAAGAGTGAAGGGATCTCTCTGGCATGTGATAACAGCACCTCCATCAGCCCTTACTGAATGTAGTCTGCAGTTTGTGAAAATAAATACTTTAAATATCAAACTCTCAGGTTTATTTCACAAGCATGTAACAGCTTCTTTATCATTCTATGAAGAATTTGGACATCTCTGAATAAATTCTATTCACTGAGTGGACAGATATTGATTCCTCATTGCCACAAACATGAAAATTTTAAATGAGGTGGTGAGAAGCATAAGTCTTTCTGAAAATGTTAAAACTACTTTTCTCTTAAAGCTGAAGACACCAAAAATCATCTAGAAAAGGTCTGAATCTGACTTGAATCCAGAGAATTTGAATATATCTGGTTTCAGGGAATTCCACCCTTTCCCCTTTTTGCTTAATATGACTGGAAAACTGGATCACAGCTATAAGGCACTGAAGCTGTTCTGATGACTTGAGTACTGTTTTGGACCTGAAATATAAATCAGTTAAATACAACTGTATTTGCTTTTGGTGTTTATTACCATGGTCATAATTTTTTTTTTCTCTTAAATCTACTGACTGCATTATTGCTATTTGGAATACAGTGCATGAATTATTTTCTCCTTGTTTACCATCTATTGTAGTTATCTGCAGAATCATTAGTAAATAACACAGCTTGCAGATGAAACGAGATGCTGTAAGGAGATGTTTAAAAACGTGATGCTGTAACGATCTTGTGCTCAGTGATAGAACAAATTAATGTTATTTTAAAAGTATTGGCACAGTGAGCTGTATGACCCAGTTTGTGAGCAGATACTGCAGGATACAAACTGGAAGAAAGGTGGTAGGTCAGGAGTGAGAGTATTGAGCCCTCAAGAGTCTCCAGCTGCTGTGGTTAATTTATTTTGCACAGCTCTCTGACTACAGACCTGTCATTAGTGGTCTACAGCTCCCGCTCAGAGATCAGTCACTCACAATGTGATTCCCACCACATGCCAGGCTCTACTCTGCTTCTTCTACTTCATAGTCTCGATCTTATTCAATGCCCACTGTGTCTCACTTGGAATCACTGGATAGCCTGGGTTGGAAAGGACCTTGAAATCCAACTAGTTCCAACCCCCCTGCCATGGTCAGGGACATCATTCTTAGACCAGGTTGCTCAAATCCCCACCCAGCCTGGTCTTGAACACTTGCAGGGATGGGGAATCTACAGCTTCCCTGGGCAACCTGTACCAGTGCCTCACCACTCTCACAGTAAAGAATTTATTCTTGATATCTAATCTAAACCTCTTCTCAGTTTGAATCCATTCCCCCTCTTTCTGTCACTACACAACCTTGTAAAAAGTGTCTCTCCATCTTTCTTGTAGGCTTCTTTCAGGTACTAGAAGGCCACAATTAGATCACCCCTAAACCATCTCTTTTCCAGGCTGAATAATCCCAATTCTCTCAGCCTTTCTTCACAGGAATTTCCAACCTGTCCGCGGATTCCTCCCCTGCCTGCACTGTCGGTCACGCACTTCATCCTCCCAAACCTTTCCCAGAAGGACGCAGAAGCACGTCTCACATTCTTTCGCACTACAGGGCTCATCGGACAGCGCTCATTAACACAGTGAATCATTAACGCAGCACATCACACAGCGCCGCGCTGAGTGCTTGCTTATTGATCTGCATTACCCCAGCGAGCTCCGCAGCGTTTCGGATCCCCTATGAAACGCGATTCCGGCGCGCTCCAAGGGGCTGTGGGCACAGCCCGGGCTGGGAAACCACGCAGAATCCCAGAACCAGTCTAGCTGGAAAAGACCTCCGGGATAGTCGAGCCCGAACTGTGACCGAACACCACCGTGTCACCAAGTGCCACGTCCTGTCCTTCCTTAAACACCTCCAGGGACGGTGACCCCACCATCCCTCCGGGCAGCCCATTTCAATATCTAACCACCTGAGAAGAAATCCCTCCTAACGTCCAACCTAAACCTCCCCTGGTGCAGCTTGAGGTTATGTCCTCTCGTCCTGTCGCTGAAGGAGGGGACACGTCGCAGTCGGACGCGGTGGTGGAGTAACTTCCCGCGGAGGGACGGGACGGGACGGGACGGGACGGGACGGGACGGGACGGGACGGGACGGGACGCGACGTACTGCACCGCCCCGGCCCCCGGCGGCCGACTCTACATCCCGTCCCGTCCCGCCCCGCCCCGTCTCGTCCCGCCCCGCCCCGTCCCGTCCCGTCCCGCCCCGCCCCGTCTCGTACCTCCCCGCCCCGTCTCGTACCTCCCCGCCCCGTCTCGTACCTCCCCGTCCCGCCCCGTCCCGTCCCGCCCCGTCCCGTCCCTCCCCGCCCCGTCCCGTTCCGCCCCGCCCCCGTCCCGCCCCGCCTTTCCCGGCGGTGGAGGAAGCGCGCAGGCGCTGCCCGGTTCAGCCCCGCCCCCCGGCCCGGCCCTGGCCGCGCCCCGCCCCGCCGCGTGAGGCGCGCGCGCGCGTGGCGGCCGCGGCGGGATGTTCGTGGCGCGCAGCATCGCCGCGGATCACCGCGACCTCATCCACGATGTGTCCTTCGACTTCCACGGGCGCCGCATGGCCACCTGCTCCAGCGACCAGAGCGTCAAGGTGAGCGGGGAGCCGCCGGGCCTGGTGCCGGGAGAGTGTCGCGGCAGCGGCCGTGCGCGGCCTACCGGGCTGCGGGCCGGGGCGCGGCGCAGCGCAGGGCTCGGCCCCCGGGAGCTCCCGGCGCGGTGTCCGACCGTGCGGCCGCCAGGCTTTCACACAGTGCGCGTTGTGTTTGTGTGTGCGCCAACGCGCGTAAACACGGGAACTCCGTGTTCCCCACTGCTGTTCCTGCAGCCGTGCCGCTGGTTTTGTTCATTCCGCTGAAAATCTGTGCTTATTAAAGAATATTACGAATATCACGAATATTACGAAACTACTGTTTCGTAATGTAGTGCCAATAATCTGTATTTATTGTGGGAAGAAGCTGAAGTGCCAGTAAGCAAAAAGCCGGAGTGTTCCATGTGTGCCCTGGCAGACTGAGGAAAGTGTAAAATACTAGAAGTCTTAATTTTTGCATTCCTTTAGAGGAAATATAATAGCACTTTATATTTACTTAAACGAAAATTTGGTATCTTTTTGCTTTTTTTGTGCATAGTGAGAGGATGGGCAAAAATTCGGGAGTCACATGGATAGATTTAAGAAATATAATTTGCAGAGAGCAGTCGTATTTCTTATTAAGTCAAGATAAATGGTTGAGAAAGTCGCTTTTTTCGTAGAAAACTGTGTTACATGTAGATTAGGCTTTAGAACAAGGGAGCAGCCCCTTCATCCTGACCACAGACTAAAAAGCAAATATCCAGCCATAATAGAACGATCCCCCTATAAAATAAGCCAAAACCATGGGGATCTTTGGTTTGGACTGACTACCTGCAGCTTGGAATTCTTAACAAAGATGCCAGGAGGTCGGTTGAACACAGAAATTATGTTCTTTAGCAGCGTAATGTTACTTTCCAATCATAACTGAATCATTTATGAGACTCCGTTGAGAAGTTTTCCTCCAACCAGTGGGATGACATGACCCAGGTTGTGTTAGAGATCCAGAGTGGCAGAAGTGAGGTGACTTTCAGTACAGCTTTAAAGTGAGTGAGTGACAAACAGGAGTGGGTGTCAGGTGGTGCCTTTCATTTGGTTATGTTCATGACTTTCTACATATTTTTCCAGTAAAAAAGTCATAAATATAAAGATGTACGGGAAATCAAGAAAGGAGAAGGTTCGGTGACTTCCATGTGGTTAAAAATCAAGGCAGAAATCTCATAAAGAGAAACAAGATCTGTTGCCCCACTACCCTGATGTCTGTTTTGCTGTCCTGCTCTGCTTTTGGGATGAGTGCTGGGAGCTGCATTAGGGTTTTGCTACCAGAGCTGAGCATGTGAGGATGCTGAGGGCTCTAGAATGAAACACAATAGTGTACTCTTGGAACAAAATGATTGGTATTTGGGAATTGTAATAATTTCCCTTCTGTGTAATTTACTGTTCAAAAAGAGATAGAAGTCATACAGTAGTGAATTTTGCAGGCAGTGCCTCTTCTCCCTACTTGTAATAGGGATATTTTCACAATTGAGTGGAATTGTTACTGTACCAGGTAGTGTCCTGGATGATAATGTTTAGTGGGGGGGTGTGTGTGTGTGTATTTTTATTTATTTTTATTATATATATATATATATGAGTGGCTGTGTCTTTAAAGTGCTAGTTGGTAAACTTTGTTTACAAATTGTATGATTGTATTTTGATTTCTCAATAGGTCTGGGACAAAAGTGAAAATGGAGATTGGCATTGCACCGCCAGCTGGAAGGTTTGTATTTGTAAAAATTACGCAGACATAACCATAATTTCTCCTTTGTGTATGAAGAAATGTGCTTCATTTCTGCTGAATTTTAGAGTAGAAATGCTTTTGGTTTGATGTAGATTATGTATGTGTTGTGTAAAATACTTTTTCTTTGCTTTTATAAAACACCTCTAGTGCCTCTCACTTAAAGCAGAGGCTAACATGCAGTCTGCTCTTGTTAGTACTTAGTTATGTTGGCAGACTCTGGTGTCAGTAAACACAACAGTGATTGGTGTTCAGGGAGTTGGAAACAGCACCTTAATTTTTAATTGAATGTTTCCTTTTGCATATAGTAAGACTTAAAAAACATAAAAGGGGGAAAAATTAGAAGGAAGATGTCTGGCTATTAAATGTTACAACATCTGACCTCTGTTTTTTGTTCTCCTAAACCATTCTGAGAATTGTGTCATTTAGAGGCTCTGCTTCATCTGGGTAATTAGTGCATTCAGTTTCAGAATTGTTCTTAAACTTGTATTTAATAGGACCACAATGCATTCATCCCTGTAAATGGAAATGCAGGGGAGGCTTTTGAATTCTCCTTCTGTAAGACAGGAATGTTGACTAAGTATGAAAGAGGAGCTTCATATTAAAAAGAAGATTAGCAATGCTTTGCAAGTGCTTTTGAAAAGTACAGACAAGCCAGAAGTGAGCATGGTAATGGCTGAAATTTGATTGAGAACAAAGCTATACTTTTTGCATCAAGACAGAATCATACTTTGGAACTTAAAGTAGTAATAAATAATGCCTCAAAATACACTTGTAATAATTACTTTTTAAACACTAAGAGCAACAAATTTTCAGTGCTGGTTGAAATAAAGAACTGCAACAACTGCTGTGTAATTTTGTATAAAAGAACATAGGTTTCAAATGAACAGTGTTACTACTTCCTAGAATTCCCTTCTCGAGAAAGTAATGAAAAATATATGGTCCCTGGCCTGACACGGTAAGTAAGCTTCTCTACAGTGTTTTGATGTTATCTTGCAGACACACAGTGGATCAGTGTGGCGTGTGACATGGGCCCATCCTGAATTTGGGCAGGTATTGGCTTCCTGCTCGTTTGATAGAACAGCTGCTGTATGGGAAGAAATAGTGGGAGAGTCAAATGATAAACTCCGAGGCCAGAGTCACTGGGTGAGACATCTTTTCTATAAAGTTTCTGATTTTGGCTATGTTTTGTTAATTCGTGGCAATATTCCAGCACAAAGTAAGTATTTTAAAAACATTTGAGGAAAACAGCTAACTGGCTACATTCAGGTCAGTTAGTGTCACTATTATCAGTGTTTCATAACAAGATGTTCCCTGGCAAGCAACTTGCAGACGTGAATTCCCATCTACAGTAGAGTTAAAGTTGGGTTTTTCTTTGACAAGGGATCATTTGAAACAATACTGGCCATTCTTGCTCATCTTCCAAACAATAGAAAAGTTTGGGGGGAAGATTTTTTTGGTGGAAGATGTAAGCAATCCTATGAAGTGGTGTTGTCAGACTTTGATTAGCCTTCCTTAGGGAATAAATTTTTGATGTAAATTTCTTTGCAGGTCAAGAGGACCACTCTGGTAGACAGTAGGACATCTGTTACAGATGTGAAGTTCGCTCCCAAGCACATGGGTCTTATGTTAGCAACCTGTTCAGCAGATGGAGTTGTAAGGATCTATGAAGCTCCAGATGTGATGAATCTCAGCCAGTGGTCACTGCAGCATGAAATCTCTTGTAAGCTCAGTTGCAGTTGTATTTCTTGGAATCCTTCAAGGTATGCTATTAAGACACTTGCTTTATGACTGTAACAGGAAGGGAAAAACCATTCAAAGCTGACCTGCTTTGATTTCTGTTTGTCCAGAAGCACTTAATGGCTTTCCCTGTGGACACAGTGTTGTGTCCTTCTGATCCAGTTACTCTTCTGTTCATTAGCAGTGGTCTGTGCTGAAGGTTCAGATTACAGGCATGCACTGTAATGCATAGGATAGGATAAAAGTTGATTTAAAATTAGAATTCATCTACATTTAGCTAATGTGATTTATCTTCCAAAACCTGAATGAAATATCAGTAAATCAATCATTAAAAGCACTGCAAAGAATGCAGACTCTGCCATGAAACTTGTGGCAAATACTAGACTGCAGATGCAGTCTATTATAAAAAGTCAATTCTTCTCTCTGAGAACATCATCTTGAATTGCTAAATAATGTTGCCTAATGATTTCACCTTAGTGAGTGTATAAAGTTGGCTTTTGAACAGCAGAGTGAAGATAGTGGTGACTGTAAATAGCATTTAACTCCTGTTTCTTTGTGATTTTTGCCTTGTGATATTTTGTGGTGTTGTTTTGTTTTCTGTATAGATAAAGAGATTTAACAAATGGCTTGGTGTACCTTTTATGGGATCATTTGTAAATATAACAGCATTTGTTTTCACCTTTTAGCTCTCGAGCACATTCTCCAATGATAGCTGTAGGAAGTGATGACAACAGTCCAAATATACTGGCTAAGGTCCAAATTTATGAATATAATGAAAATACCAGGTATGCTAAATAACAATATGTAACATTTGTGGGATCATGAAGGTGTTTGTAATATATGGCCTTTTATTCCTATCATTAGATGTGGAGTGAAGTAGTAAATAATAATACCTTAATTTTGTCTCTGATCTATTGAGTGGGAAAAGAGAGGGAGACCTCAGAATGGTAACTGATTTTAATAGAAATGATATTGATAACATTATTCTCTGTCAGTCCCCTTTTAAAGGGGAAATTATTGTTTCTGTGTCTACTAAATTATGTTTAATTTTGCATAAGGAATTAACAGTTGAAATTTGAATTGTGTTGCACCAGGCACTGTTTTGTTCAAAGCCACCTTACAGTGATTTTAAAGGCATGACTATAATGACAGAAAGTGCTGTGAATTGCACTGTTGAATTAAGTGTTGAAGTTCAGTTTGTACAGTCAAGAGTTCACAGAACCAGAAAAGTTAGGAAGTTGTGCACCACCACTTCCAGTTAAATGATAACAGAGAAATTGTGTTTGATTGGGAGTGATCGATGTGGGAAAGGAGCCAGAGCGTTCTGTGGATTTTATGCCCAGCTTCAGGCAATGCTCTCCATGCATTAACAATAATGTTACTGTAACTTAATAAGAAAATGGAATGTGTGGTTATCATACAACAGAGGAAGCAGACAGTGGTATGCTTAAAAGCATGGAAAATTTAGTAAGTTACTGAGATGCAAATTCGCTTTAGATTTGTGAATGGAATATTTCTTCTTATTTCCCTTTTCCAATTGTAGACAAAAATGTTCTCTGTACTACAATTCTTGCTTTGTTGCATGACTTACAATACTGGAGCATACTGTGCTTAGTGGCTACTGTATCTGGTAGATTCAATTTCTGAAGAAATCTGCTTGAAATTGCTGCCTAAATTTATGTTAAAAATACTTTTATTTTTGCAATTTTTATCATGTATACCTAACCCTTTTTCCCATTTCCACTATATCAGGTTTATATAATTTGCATCACTGGCAGTTTTCATGGCATTAAAGGTTAACTTCTTACACTGTACAGGAAATATGCAAAAGCAGAAGCTCTGATGACAGTCACGGATCCTGTACATGATATTGCATTCGCTCCAAATTTGGGGAGATCCTTCCACATCTTGGCTGTAGCAACCAAAGACGTACGAATTTTCACACTAAAACCTCTAAGGTGAGCTTAAGAGGTAGATGGTTTGGTGTGATGCGATGCTTACTATACAGTCTTGTTTGAATAATCTCTGCAAAGCAAAAGTAATAATGTATGCAGGATTGTTTTTTAGCAACCTGATTCTTAAGGTGACGAGATTGTGAGCAAGTCTATTATTTTATCTGAATACCTAATCTAGTAACAATTGTATGAACTGCTTTGAAGATGTAGTTCTCTCTGACATTATGTTCAAGCCCAGACCTTTGAACAGTTGTGTGCAGAACTGTCTACTTTTCTCTTAAACAGGAAAGAATTGACTTCATCAGGAGGATTAACAAAATTTGAAATTCATATTGTGGCACAGTTTGATAATCACAACTCCCAGGTGTGGCGAGTGAGCTGGAATATTACAGGCACAGTGCTTGCCTCCTCTGGTGATGATGGCTGTGTTAGGCTCTGGAAGGGTAAGGTCACCCACCTGAAACACATTAACTTTGTAGGCTGCTGAATATACTTGAGAAATTTTACTCAAAACATAATTTTGGATTTTAGATTTGTGAAAGATAGATATTTTTTCTGTATTTCTGTTTATGTTTAAGAAAAACAGAATTCAGAAATAACTTTCTGTGCTGGAATACTTGCATGATTTAGGCTGCTGTGAATAGTTGTTACTGCACCCTGAAATAGTTTCATCACACTGGAGCTACATGAAGTTGTCATTTTAAGAAGTAAGATAGATCTTTTCCTTCTGCTAAGCCTGGGAAATCTACATTCAGTCATAATGTCCAGGCAAAGTGGCTTATTTCTGTTTACATTTTTAAAAGAAAACAAAGAAACAAACAAATGCACCCCCTCCATGAACCAAACGAAAAAAAAAAACCTGAAAATCCCCACAACCACAAAAACCCAGTGGCAGTTTCCTCACAGATTCCCATTTGTTCCTTAGTATTGTGATAGCGGAAACTGAGTTTTAAATTATGGGCAGGCAGAGAATATTAGGCAGCTAAAGGGTCAGATCCTCAGCTGTTTGGAATTTATATATTGGTATTGAAGTTCAGTTCTGATTCACACCAGTTGTGTGGCAGCTGAAATGTATTTGTAGGGAAAGCTGGACTTCAGAAGAGAAACTTAACAATTTCTATATATGTGTTTGCAGCTAATTACATGGACAACTGGAAGTGTACTGGTATTCTGAAAGGTAACGGGAGTCCCGTGAACGGTAGTTCTCAGCAGGGAATTTTTAATGCCTCTCTAGGTTCAGCCAATACAAGTCTACAAAATTCACTAAATGGATCATCTGCCAGCAGGTAGGTTACTTAGTAGAGAGACTGATTTTCAGTAAATAGTCTTTTCTCTGAATCTTTGTAATTTCATTTAGCTTTCATATTTTTTTTACATGTTTTTAAAGTGCAATGTCATTTATTGTGTGAGTACTTCTACAAGCTCTTCTGGTTTTGCTCTGTGGTTTGTCTGTTACTCCAGTGTTAAGAGGAAAATGAATAAAACAGTAAGTCATATTGAATCAGTCTGTATAAATAAGCAATGTGAATAACTATTTTCATTTTTAGTCCTTTCATATTATTAAACAGAATGTTTCTGAAATAGTTTCAAAGAAGAAGCTTTATCCTACTGGTGTGTTACTGCCCTTTTGTTTTAGATACATGTTTAAAAGTGAAGTAAAAATACCCGCAATGAATTCTGTGTTTCTCTGGGATAATGTAGCAGAAGGGAAGGAAAAAAGCTACTTCATAACTTATGGTTTCAACCATCAACTGTTAGTGTTGGTTTATTTGGGTTTTGCAGGTGTGTAGCATCAAATGAGTGAAAAAGTGTTGTGTTTTTTGAAATTATCCTCATATGGCATTCATATTGCAGATAATTTGCCTTAATCTCTGTTAGGATTTTATTCTGTAATAGTTGCTGTTTAGTGGATAAATTTTACTGCCTCTTCTGAAAAAACATTTTCATTTGTGCACACTGAAATGTAGAAATATGCTCAGTCCTGCATCTGTATGGTACAGTGTGTGCAATCAGCTTTACGGGATTGGAAGTCCTGTATAAGAATGAGATATGTCCAGATTCTATAGCAGCAGTTTCCAAGTTTTGTGGCCACCTTTGTTTCAAATGCCTTGGGATAGCTTCCTTTTCCATCCATGTGCAGCTACTCACGTGGGGTTTTTTCAGTTTGGAATGCTTATCAGTAAAGTTTGCTTTTGGAGAGGAGCACCAGGCTGCCCCCTCTTTCCCTTTCAGCAATCAGTCCTGAATGGCAGTTCAAGATCCCTAACACTGTTGAACAGAGAACGGATTTCACATTTTTCTCAGAAGAAAAATGGGAGTGGAAGAAGTGGTAATGGGCCCAATCCCTACAAGAAAGGGCAGCAGAATGATGTTGGTCATGGTTCCAGGTTCTGCTTGCAGTGTAGCAAATGAAATGCAGCCCTGCCTTGGAAATGGTGTATCCAGAGCTGTGTTGCTGTATTTCCTTGGGCTTCTCTGGGGAAATGCCGGCTGTCTTACAGCTCTTTGGCATAGGGTGTGGTTTCACAGTCTTAGATAAGACTGTGCTGCCACCCAAACTACCCGTCCCCACCCCACTGGTGGCTCTTCTCCTGTCCCTGAACTTGGTACTAAGCCATCTTGAAACTGAAACTTCTAGCATTATTTTAGACTCCCTTCATTGCTCTGTATTTTGGAAGGTGTTTTGTTTTGGTTTTTATTAAATTATTCTTGCCTCTGATTTGTAGCACAATGTTATTTCCAGAATTAAGTCAGTGGCTGTGGAATTTCCAGACATACGGTGTCTTGTCCTAGAATTGATTATTATAAAAGATACACACTTAACTACATGTTTTCTTTTGTGATGATATTGGCCTGAATTGTGTAAGCACAGTCGCTAACTTCTGTGTTAGTGTTAATACACTGATAAAGATTTATGCACTGACATGTGACTAAATAGGTATCCTTCACATAACTTATTTTGTCTCTGACTGTACACACTGTGTTTCATGTCTGTATGTTTAAACACTTAAAACAGCTATAGCATAGCAGATCTGAAAAATATTATAAAAGCACTGTGACCAAACTAGATTTGTACTCAAAATAAATTTCAGAAGAGATAATGTAGATTGTTAGGAAATAAACCAGTAGGGCTGTATTATTATGTTGATGTAATTGTGTGTCTAGATTTATGATACAATTTCCATTCTCCATTTGTATTATGTCCTTTTTAACAGAAAGCAGAGCTGATACCAAGCTAACTGGAGTAACTTTGGTGTTTTGCTGCTTGTTGCATGCACACAGGAATGGAAAACGAACTCCTTTTTCCCTTCCCCAGCGCCGTTTGACCTCTCCCAAGACACCAGCAGCCTGCTAACTACTAAATGCTGTTCAAAAAGCCTTTTTAAAACACGTTGTGTGCGTTTTTGTACTAGTCTGCACAGTTTGATACTGATGGAACGCCCGATAGAAAAATATTTGGAGAGGCATCTTGTTTGGAAAAAAACATAACCCACCCAAACCCTAAAACTTCCATCAGAACGTATTCTTGAAAGCTTGTCACATTAAAAGATAGTTCATGATTAAAACAAGAATTTTTGTCCTTGATTGGGATGGGAGGAGGGAAATTACTATTATAATAACTTTCATTAAAATTGTTTTGAGAACCAATTTGTTTTGCATTTCAGAGTGTTCAGCATTTGATTAAGATTCCTAAACATTACAAGGTTGTAACTGCTTTGTAATATATGCAACTGTTAGTTCTAAAGGAGTAAGAAAACTGTTTTGACAATTGTACAGTTGATGGCTTTTAGGAGTTCGGTATTGCTTCATTTATATTCTTTCATATGACTTCAAATAAATGTTTTTATAAGTACTGTCGTACTTCCTTCATCCTAAAAGAAGTACTTTTTCTTATATGTATTTGTACATTCCTGTGGTAATAATTACAATTACATGGAGTACTTAAATTCTCTAAACATAGTATCCTTAAAAAATACAAACACTTTAGCCTTACAAAGATAAACCAAAATGCAGCTTTTTGTTCATTGTCCCATAATTTAATTCATAAACTGATAGCTGTGCTTTGATGTAAGTCCACAGAATTGTAAACAAGACAGAAAACATAATATAGTTAGTTATACTAAAATGCACAAGTGTTACGGGTAAGTTCTAATAAAAACAGCAGCAAAATGACATGGAGTGGCATAATTCTGAATCTTGCATTCACCAGGAATCTTGAATTTACACTGAGGATTTTGCAAAAATATGTAAATAGATGCAAATACTGTCATTCGAAGTAGTTATTCTCTGTAAATGTATATCATTAATGTAAAAACAACGTTTTTACTATATTAAAAATGCTGTGAAGTTAATCTGAATTAGACGCATATGCAGCAAATGTACTTTGATAATATTTAATGGATATTTTGTGTCACAAACAAAGCATAACTGAAAGCTGTAAACAAGTCACAGAAATTCTGGGAGAATGAAAGCCTGTTAATAGCTGTACTACACCACCCTTTTGACTTCCAAAGCAATCCATTCTTTTGTAAAAATGTATACTAGGACAATGACTATGGTATTATTTTCAATTAATTTCAGTGGAAAAGACTCTATTCTTTTGCTTTAAAGAAGAGTTTCCAGATTTGTCTTGTTTTGGATTACAAGCCTTGATTTCTGCTATTATGTTCTATTGGTTTTGGCATGGATATACTAAAGCCTTTTTTTTTTCCAGCATGTCTTTTCTCCCCTTTGGTTCTCCTTGTATTTACTACCTTTCTCTTCTTTTCTTGTTTTGTTTTTTGTTTTGTTTGGTTTTTTGTTTTGGTGTTTTGTTCCTTTCTTAATTGTTTCAGGTATTTCTTTCCCCCTCTGGATTCCCCACGGGCTGGATCGAGATGGTCCAGCCATGCCCAGCTCCTTCCTCCTCCTCCTCTGATAGAGCAGTCTTGTGATGCTGACACTGCCAACCTCCAGTATCCTCACCCTCGCAGACGATGTGTATCTCGGCCTCTTAATCTTTTACCTGAGAATGAAGGGGTTTAATATGATACTTAAAATAAATTCTGAAGGGCCTTATTCTGGTGTTTGTGAATGCTTCCATTTCTGGCTGCCTTTGTATTCCTTCTCTGGTACAGAAGACTTTTTTAAAAATGTGAGAACTTTATGCATGTTTTGCAAAACAAAAAACACTAGAACATGTTATTTGTGTCTCAAAGACCATTTTTATTTGTATCCTTTGAATTTTGGCAACATATATAAACAGTATTAGCCATGAGCTCTTTATGGAGTAGCTGACTTGAATGTGCCTGTCCTTTTTTCTTTTTTTTTTCTCCTTTTTGAAATCAGTTTAGTATGGTCTTTAATTTTTTTCTTTTTGTATACTGCATTTACACGTGAAACACATTCTCAAAATTAGACATGCCTTCAAGACACTTGTGAGTGAAGAATGATGTTGGATCAACTTGTTAAAGAAACAAAACCATTCCTGTGTAAACTGCAGCAAAATAATTTGAAGTGTTTGGTTACTTGAGAATTTTCCATCTTTCTGTATAAATATTTAAATTTTATAATTGTGGTTGACTAATAAACTTGATTTGAAAGGTCTGTGTTTGTATGCTTCTCCTTGTAATAGGCTTTTTTCTTTTTTAGTAGGTTCCTGATGAAGGAGGTTTTTTGATTCAGGTATCCATTCTCCTAGCTCTGCTTTTGTGCCATTCTAGATGTCCAACTGCATATTTGGGTCTGTGCCACAAGGTGTGCTCTGACTTCCTGTGCGTGTGCTGAAGGTCTGCAGAGACTGCTAGAGCAGCTGGGTTTCATGTTACCTCTCAGTTCTTTTCCAGTGATTGAATTAAATCAGGACATTTTGAAGAAAGAGTGCTGGCTTGAAAAATGTCAAATGTCTTTTGTGGTATGTCAGCACAGGAACATCATTGCTGTGGATCAGCATGTTAGCACTTGTCTGGTGCAAGACAGGGAGAAATATGCTGGTATTGCCCAGGAGTAGCATTACTACACAGCATGGGATTGCTGAGTTTGTTGGGCAGATCCTGGGGGAAGGAAGGAGAGAGGAGGCCTCTGCAGCAGAAACCCCAGGTGTAATTGTTTATTTCAATGTGCTTCATTGCCCTATTTCCTGAACTACACCACTGCTATGAAGTAAGGGAGAGGGCAACAAGTTCCTGTGAGTTTTATTTGTATTCTGAAAACTTCATTTGCTCAGATCCACCACATTTGTTTATTTCTCTCTGAGGAATCAGGTTTTGATTTAAAAACCCTCGAGGTACACTGGTGTTAGAATGTGCTTGCTGAGCATGTGTGGAGAGAGGCTGCTTATACTTTCCAGACAACAGGAACAGAAGTGTGGAAGAAAAAAAAGTTTTATACCTTTTCCAGAAAAAGTTAACACAAAAGCATGCCAACTTTCTATGGTAAACCAAAATGTTACATGATTTAAAGACAAGGCTTAAATAGGGGGTGGAAAGTAACTATTTCTCTGAGGGAGAATGAATAAAGAAAAAAATTATCAACACTATTACACTAGGATTCATTCCTAAACTAGAACAAACTGTTTATGGCTACGCAAGCAACAGTACATATTTTTGAAGTATTAAGCTACTTGCAGAATTCCTTCTTAGCCCTTGAAGAGGTCACAGAATAACCAGTTACAGCAATGACAATTTTTTGCAGATTCTAGTGGTGCATTGTTTAACGTTTACTCAGCATGGTCACATAATTTTCCTCTGTGATGAACATATGTTATTATATGTTATGATATCACAATTCCAGTCACAATTCTTACTGATGCTGTTAGTTTTAGTACAAACAGGTCATGTTAGAGCACAGTGGCCGAGTACTTTAACCTCAGCAAATGAACTCAGGCTGGTTTTGTGGCCGACGCCTGCCGCCCCCTGCCTGCTGTTTTGTATTGACCTCTCCTCAAACTAGGACCTTCGATCCATATCCCTCCCTTTTCACCCCTGCTTCCTCAGACTCATGCTTCCCTCTATTCCCTTGACTCAAGCTGTGAACTGCACTTCTGTGCAGGGTCTGGACCCTTGGACATAAGCAGCAGAACTCTAGGAGGGAAGATTATAGAAGGGCTTTGAAAGGGATAATTACAGCAGATACTCCCTGAATCCAGCACATTGTAAGGCTGCGCTCCTTCTTTATCTTCTGAAGAAATATCCACAATAGCCCTTCTACTGCTTCTGTGCTTGAAGCACATCTCAGTTTGAGCTGCCAGGATTAGAAGTTTTTGGGTGTTGTAGTAGCCATGAGATGGCTTTTGTGGTTTTCTTTGCTTCTGTGTGCGGTGGGTTTGCTTTTGTTGTTGTTCGGTTTTATTTTGAACATATTTGAACCAGTATGAATTTCTGATTACGACAAACGTGGATTTTCACTCTCGTAGATTTTTGCACTCTCCATACCAGGAATACAGCTGTAGAAGTGCATTGTGAAAGCACCCTGGACAGCAGTGAATTTGATGTAGATCTGTTGAAGTTGTCATGCGTATACACACACCTCGGAGTGTTCGGAAGGCACCTGCTCTCATCCTCTGCTTAAAAAAAATGTGATATGTACGCTTCAGCATGGAAATGAAATTTTCCAAGTTCTGTACAAAAACTAGAATACGAAGAGTTCCAGTTCGACATGAGGAAGAACTTCTTTACACTGAGGGTGGCAGAGCACTGGCACAGGCTGCCCGGGGAGGTCATGGAGTCTCCCTCTCTGGAGACATTCAAACCCCACCTGGAGCGGGTCACCTGCTCTAGATGACCCTGCCTTGGCAGGGGGGTGGGACGGGGCGGTGTCCAGAGGTTCCTTCCAACCCTAACGATTCTGTTTCTCTGCCTCATCTGCCTGATTCAGATGGCAAAAACGGGACAGACAACAAAGCCGGGAATATAAACAACGTCACGAGTTAATCCGACTGAAGCTTTTCTATTTTCATTTTTTGGTAGGGCGGGGAGAGCAGGGTCGGGCGGGATGTTCAGCGGCCCTTTCCCCGGAAGACCCCGAGCTGGTACGGGGATCCGACCCCGGCCGAGCCAAAAGCACAGACCCGAGACAAAACCCGCCCCCGGCGCCATCCCCCTCCCAACGCAGCCCCGGCCCCCGTTCCCGCCTAACGGCCGCCGGGGGGCGGGGCTGGGCGGTGCCGCGCGCGCCTCGCCCAATCAGCGTCCCCGCCGCCCCTCCGCAGACCCGCTCGCCGCCCGCCTCCCGCCGTGCCCGATCCCGGCCCGATCGCGGCCCGATCCCGGCCCGATCCCGGCCCGATCGCGGCCCGATCCCGGCCCGATCCCGGCTCTGCGCGGGGCTCCGCCGTTGGCTGCGCGGGCGGCAGCGCCAAAATTTGTGAGGCGCCGCTGCGCACGCGCCGCTGGCCGCGCGGGGAGGGCGGGGGCGGTCCCGCGGCCGTTTCCGTTGCGCGCCAGGGGAGCGAGCGGTGCCCGCCCGGCCGCTGGGGGGCGCTGCGGCGGCGGCGGCGGCGCGGGGCGGATCCCGAGTTTTGGCGGTCGGTCCGTCTGTCCGCCGGCGCTCCCGCTTCTCCCGGCACCCTCCCGAAGGGCAGGGCTCGTCAATCCCCCTCCTGTTTGGGCAACAAGGGGGCCGCCGGCTTGTAGGCGCTCCCCCGTCGCCGGCCTGCGTGGCAGAGCGTGGCCGGTGGGCAGCCGGAGCCTTCCTGCCGCGGCCCGCGGCCGTCCAGAGTTGGGATCGCCTCAGGTGCGCCCTGGAGGGGCCGCGGAGGGAGGAAGGCAGGCTCGGACTGCCTCGGACCGGGCGGCTTTACAGGCTAAATATAGGCTGGCACGGCTTGCAGCGGCGCTTCTGTGACTCGCTGGAGCACCGCTCTTTTTAGGCGCTCCAAGAGATCTGTGAAAGTGTGTCCCCCAAAAGTCTTGGCGGGAGAGGACTGGGAATGGCTCTTGGGCACGTTTGTGCTCAAGAATAAAGCGGGGTGTTTGGCCGGGAATATTGGCAGTGATGTGCGAGTACAGTGCGTTGGCCGTGTCAGTGTGAAGCTGTTTGGGTCCCGCCTGCAGATGCTGCCGGACCGGGGCTGATGGTGTTGCCGGACCGAGAGCTGTTCCAGGAAGAGCGTGCGGGATGATGGAAGACTTCAGGAATATCGCCGACGAGACCTTCCCGAGCTTCTTGTGCCATTCCTTGAACAGCAGCGCGAGTGTCGTCTTTGAGAATGTCACCGTCTCCTCCAATTTGGGGTTACCTGTGGCGGCCTCCACTGTTGCCAGGAGCCAAGCGGACGGTGACAACAGGTGAGGGTGTCAGTAAGCGCCACTCAGTAATATAAAAAAAAGCAACTGAAGCATTTAACTCTGGAGGGTAAAAATTCACTTCACAGATTACTTGATCGGTGATAAAACTATTTACCAATCAGTATCTCAGTAATCAGCAGACATAGGATTGTTTGTATTACCCGTGTAAAATCTCCATTTAATTTGTAACTAGTGAAATACTTAACATTTACGAAAATTGCTCTTCAGAAGTAGTTTAATTTTTAGATTGGTAACAGTCAAGTCTCTTTTAACTCAGCTCTTCAACTTACTATACTCGGGTTTGAAGTTGTGTAGAGAATAATATATTTTTTACATGTGTGTTCTCTTAGGTCTGTTAACTGTTCCCTGAACTTACCTGAATCTGGCTCCTTTTTAGAAAGTGTAACAGCTAGTGTTATGTATAAGAATTAAAACTTGCTCAGCAAGGAGTAGAGCAAAGAGCAACAATTTGAAGCCTTTGCACTTAACTGCTGCCCTGTTACTTAACAACAAGTAAGATGAGACTTTAATACCCTGTCTTTCCAGAAGTGTGTGTTCCAGAAGGACACCACTAGCCACTAAAAACTATAATGTGGCCTTTCTCTAAGGAGCTACAGAAGACTGGACAGGATCATTCAGGATACATATATGTATCTGTAAATACAGATTAGCTAAAAAATACTAAAATATTGAAATAACTTAAGTTACAGGAAATAAGTGGCCGTCAGTATGGGTTTTTGTTTTCCCCCAATTTTTTGGAAAACAGGAGCAGTGCAGATTAGAATGATGTGTATTTTTCTGCCCCACATTTACAGGCTTCCTGGTGACTGTGCATCCTATTTGGAAGGGAAACATTCACCTCTATCAGAATCTCCTCACAGCAGTCAGTCATATCCTGAGCCAGTGGGAAGATTTGCCCTCTGCTTTCGTGATGACATGTAAGTGAGGTAGTTAAAATCTAATTCTGTCCTAAAATGCAGATACCAGTAAGTTAGTATGTAGGTTTATATGTACTATATGGCCAGTTACGGGCTACTTCAGAATTGGGTTGCACAGTTGAAAACAGCAGCTTTTACTACTGGCCTGCAGTATCTGGAGAGCTCAGCTGTGCATCAGCCTGTTAGCTTACAGTGTTTGGCTGCCTGGGCAGCTTTTCCTACAAAAACACTTCCTCCATGTTTTATGAAGAGGGATAGTGCTACGCCACGTGGAAGCACCCTCTGCAGTGGTTGATGCCACTTAGCCTGTGCAGCCCTACACGAGCAGCACTCTGCTGTTTGATTGACTAATTGGACTTTATGTACATGACAGGAATGAATCTTCAGAAGTGATGTTTTCTAGACTGTGAGGTTTTGTTTTCTTGTGACACTAATTAAAAATGTCTTAAGCATGATTATTTAATTGACTTACCTGAATGTGGCCTGTATTTACCTAGTTTACATAATCTAGAATTAAGCTGATGTTTCTGGTTCATGCCATGTGTGTGAATAGCATTTTGCACCAATATAAACATGTCTTGAGTAAGTATCAAGCAGTTTGCATACAGAAAGGAGCAACAGTTTCTATTAAATTTGCCTTCCTTGTAGCCTCAGTGATTGGTATTTGTTAGGAAACAATTAGTGTTAGTGATACGCTTGAGAAAGCATTGCTGAGTGGTGGAAGTGTTGGAAGCTGTTGCTTAGGTTATTCTAACCAAGGTCAGATTTGCTCCTGTTGTGACAGAAACTGCACTGTGTGCCTTTCTCACTGATAAAATTGCACTCTAGGCAGTGTGTCCCTGTCAAAATGAAGAATATAAGATTTCAGAGGAAGTTAGTGTCTTGATGGTACTCAAGTAAGACAACAAAGAACATGGAATAGTTGTGTTTTAGACTTTCAAATGTTAATTTCATTTATTTATCTAAAATATTGAAGCAAAAGTATGAAATTTTAACATCTGGCATGATTAGTTTATCACCCTGCATGGACGTTATGTAAAACAAGAAGTGAAGGATGACTTTCCTGCGTAATTACAAAAGCTGTTATTTAACTACATGCAATTTCAGTAACTGGTGTTCTTTGTAATTTGGTCCCTTATTTAGTGTAACAAAAGGCTTGGTGATATTGTGGACTTGGCGAAATCTTGTCCAGTGTTTGACTTGGTCTCAAATGGAACTTGGCCAGAGTAGACCCTTTTGTCCTTATACTTTTCCTTCTTTTTATGGAAATGAAAGAGAGGAACAAATAAGTAGAGAGGCATATTTTGCATGGAATTTCACTATTTGTTTCACAGTTTAGATAGTGAAACTGAACTCCTTGTAATTTTGATATGTATTCTTTTTTTGTAAAATGACAGGTCTCTAGAATCTATCCCATATTGAAAACAACTGACTGAGACAAAGCAATTGGAGAATTTATCAAATCTTTATCATGAGAGATGATGGTCTGTGTAGCTCACTGATTTTTCATTGAAATAATTCTCTTTCTAGGGAAATTGCTACACAAATTGAAGAGCCTCAGCCAACTTGTGTTAATTTGAAAGAATCTCACTCAGTATATGGAGAGAAAGCTCAGAATGTCATTGAACGTTCATATCGCAGTCAAGATACCTTACGTGAAGTTTTGCCACCTGAGCGATTGGAAGGTATTACATTTTGAGAAAAATTGTGGACTTATTATTACTGTAATTAGATTTTTATCATACAGATATCTTCTTTTGACCCTTTCACTGTTCTATGGCAGATTATAAATGGGTTTTGAAAAGTCTTCTCTTGGGTTTGAGCTAAGTGAAAGCAGAGAAAGCTTGTGGTTGACATGTTCTTGGGCTTTTCCTCAAAGTACAAAGCTGTACAGCAAGTTGGTGAAAATAATGTTTGCTATAAACTACCATAAATACAATGCCAGTAGTAATCTTACTTAGTTCCAGGAACTTTGTGAAAGAAGTGTTTGTAGCTTGTTTCTACCCCTTCTGTTTCAGTAAGTGTAGGGCTGCAAGGTTATGTTTTTCCTATTATCTCTTCTCTTGCCCTATTCCAATGTGTAATAGATGTCTTTAATTGCTGCTGTAGGTGTTGGAAGCATACTCTTCTAGTGAGGTTATGCATGAAAAAATAGTTTTGAGTACTTACTGTGAAAACTATACTTTTTTTGAAGTCTGGGTAGTGGAAGAAAAGAATATTCCCAAACTTATTTTAAAAACATGGCTACTGTTATTAAGCTTGCCTGGGGTTTTTGCTGATGCCAGTTCTGTGATTAAGTTCTACTGATCCCTTAAAATTCAGTAAACGTAGTTAGTAAATATATCCTTTTAGACATTATTTGTTAACAAGCTTTGAGTATTTGTATAGGTTTTTGCAAAATATTAATAATTTTAACAGATAGCATGTTCAGTTAGAAAGTATTGTGACCTGTAATATAAATAGACCCTTATGAAAAACCACTTCGAACAGGAAAGTGTTGACTTCAGTCATTTGTTGCTGTAGTCTTGAGGAATTGGCAGTAACTGGCAACAAAATGATGATCCTTTGAAAGCTGAGAATGCCTAGTCTGGACTTGTTAGTGGCCAATCAGATTTAGTTACTTGATTTTAAGTTATTGTTTGGAAATTGTCTTTTATTCACATCTATTACTTAAGAATTAGAAAACTTTTTTGCTAAAATCTGTGTGTGCAGATCTAAACTGTTCTCTGTCATGTGGGACTTGCAACTGGATTATGTGTGGATATAACATGCGGACAAGTGGAATGTGCTTAAAATGATCCAAAAAAAGAATTGGTCCAGTAGGTGAAATACAATAGTGAAACAGAACACTTGTCCCTCCTTCTGCTAGTGCAAACTGGGGCTCCTTACTTTCTTGTGCTGCCTTGTGGAAATCCTTAAGGCAGTAAATATCTTTTGTCAGTTTTGGAGTTCTAGCCTTGATGAAGCCCTGCCTTTTTAAGAAGATCCTTTAGATCATTGTCATAAGAACATGCAAGGTGTAGTATTGTGGAAATGTGTATGTTTGGGTTCTTTTGATGGTGTACACCAAGACCTTCCAGAGGCTCAGTTTAACCTTAGAGAATAGTTAGCACTTGTTATGTTCTCATGTTATACTACTACAGTACTGCTTACACCACTTTCTTATGTTTCAGATTTGCCAACTGGAATATGTTTTGTTCCAGACATTAAGAACAGCAAGGTAAAAGCTTTTCCAAATACAGTGAAATTAAATGTTTTCTAATATTAATCTTGTGATAGACTTAATTCTGTGAGAGAAGGAGGGAGGGAATGGAACTGTGTTTATTGTCTTATATTGTATATACCTTAAGTTTATAAAGGTGCTAGCATGCCTAACTTTGCCTCCATTTGGCAGATTACTTCATTAGTACTGTGGGAACATGATTACATCTATTCTTCCTCAGTTGTGAAGACAGTTGTTTGTTCCTAGCCTCTGCTGTCTTGTAGCTCTTGGTCAGTGTAAGGACCTTGCGTTTTATCCCAGTTGTAGTCTACCTTAGTGAAGTGTCTTTTGGGGAATTCTTTGTAATCCCTTTGGAAATTGAAGTAGACAACCCCAGAGCTAGCAAATAGCTGCAGGTATTGACAGGAAGGGTTATTCTTCGCCCATTTTTATCTATTATGTTAGAGATGCTGACAGTTTTGGGTGCTGAGATACAATGCAGATAGGAATGGGAGGTCTCCTGTTCCTTGTAGAAAACATGCACCAGGCTGCAGCCAAATGCTGTCCAATACATATTCCTTAATGTGTCAGCTAGTATTTTGATTTAGTTTTCTGTCATTTGATTTTTGTAGTGGCCACAGTGGTCAGTGAGTTGCAGTTGAATGCTTGCAGGCTGTCTTCCGAAAACCATAATTCATTTTCCTTTCAAATTCTTGACTTTCTGAACTTCGGCTTTTTTTGCTATGTGTCAAAGATGATCTGTTCATCACAAAGAATGTGAGACTAAATCCATACCAGACATTACATCATGCTGTTTTTAAAAATCATTCAGGTATAGAAAAGATAGAATATTTGCTGTTAGCTAGATTCAGCTGAAATGCTACTTTTTGAGTAATTCAGTGTGCTCATTTGGAGAAATTTCAACAAAGGTTGAAACCTTTAACAAAGGTTAAAACCTTCAACAAAGGTTGGATCTGTTTGTACAGTTTCTGAAGAAGCACTGTTTTAACAGCATAGGAAGCTACTGAGAGATGTCTTTGTACATTTAAGTTGGGATTGCAGCTCAGTGAATGATGGAGGGCAGTTTTTTCAAATGTAAACTCTTTAATGCAACATTTCAGTTCTTTATTTTGAGGTCTCTTAAGTTTGGTGTCCTTCAGGTGCTTTTTGGCTCCTCCCCTTTTATCATCCCCACATTTCTTGCATGCATCTATTTTGGAAGTTAGCAGGCAAAGTCCATTGGAACTAGAGTGTTTCCTGGGATAAGTAAAAAATATGTGTGCAGAATTTTGCAGTACTATTAACCTCATTAATTGCTTATTATTAACTGAATTCATACAATAGTACTTTCTAGAAACATTTCTTTATGCATGCTTTTCACAGGTTGGTCCATCTGAACCTTCTGAAAAGCTGATGGAAGGTGCTATCTCAAATGTTCATCTTAGCAATAGCCTTTCAAGTTTTTTGGAGAATGAGAAACTCTCATCTCTTCTAAGCTCAGATGAAGATTCCACTGGTAGGTGTGTTTATAACTCTCGGTAGCTGAGTCTGTAATTCTGGCTCAATGTTATTGCATACTTGAGAAGAAAGATTGTGTTTCACCAAAGTATTTAGTATCGGATTGTGCTTGATGAAAAATATAACAATATTAAAGAAAACTGTTCTTTGGAAAGCTGACTATTTTTACATTGTAACGGAAGTAGGCGGCTGTGGAATTTGTCAGAGAATATCACAATTGGAATTTTAATGTAAAAAATTAAATGACAGTCCTCAGTTACTATGAGTCAAAGATATAGGTGGCACTGTGGGCGTTGATTTAATAAAGTGGTAACTCTAGCTACATTTTCAGTTCAGGTTAGTAGAGATAAAATTCTGGGTTGAAGAGCACACCCATGCAGTTAAAAAGGACTTCTGCTTGAGTTTGAGTTCAGCTCTCTTTAGATGCTGCATGTATGGGGTGACATCCAAGTACGAAGTCTAGTTTACCTGCAGGCATAAAGGTGAGAACTTAAGTTCTATGTCACTACGAGTTTTGAACTTCTTGTGCCCTTGCAGTTGCTGCTGCAGAAGGACAAACATGCTCTTCTTCATTAATACAGCTGACTTTGCACATAACATGAAGGATGACAGGGCATATTCTTGGATGTACCAATGAGGAAGGCAGAATGATCAATAAATAGGTTTACTGTTGTGAGATGTACCCTTGCAGTCAAGTAAGGCTACTGCATTTCTCCCATGGCATCTACATATTTCATGACTGTCTCTTGAAATTGTTTTGTTCTTTCTTGTTGCATAACTTCACTTGAGTGTTAAGCATATAAGAATTAAGTTAATAGTTTGCTGAGTTAAAACGCTGGTTTTTTTTTCCACTCAAGAAGATGAAGTTACTTTTAATTTCCCTTCTGAGGAGTTGCTAGCTGTTAGCTGGAAATATTTGCCTGTTCAGGGTTCCAGTACTGGTGAAGCTTACTGGTCTTTTTATTTTTATAACGCAATTCAGTATTCAGTGTAAATTACGGAATTGTTTTCATAATGTGTCAGGTGATATAAAATGTCTGTTAAAAGTGAAAATGATATTTTCTTCTCTTTCCACAGGTGATGATATTGATGATGAAGAATTCTTTGATAACCGACTAGAAGCGTATTTTGAGCAGTTGATAAAACCAGAAATGATAAGAGGAGACACCAACCTGCAGAAGCTCTCAGAACGCTGTGCAGCACTGAAGCTTTCTGAAAAAACCTTATTACAAGTACGTTTAAAGTTCAAAGTTCAACATGCCCAGTTGGCTCTTAAACATGTTAAACTTTCAGTGGTTGTATTTGTTGGTATTCCTAAACAGAGCATTTTTTTGTTTCTGCAGCTATTAAGGCAATGTGCTGGCACTTCTTTTTTACCATGCAATGAGTTTGTAAATAATCTTTTGATCACTTATTTTTTTCATCTTGGATATCAAATCCAAGATGTTATTAAGTGTATAGCAACACAGAGACTTGTGTTTCCAGAAGAGTCAATAATTCTCTTAAATAATTGGTAAGTGTGTGGAAGTTAAACGTAGGGCAGCAACAGGCTGGCTTGTGGTTTGCCTCTGAGCAACAGTTAACTCCATTCCAAACAGGTTGCCAGGGATTAAGTGCCTTTCCATTTTCTTGGCTTTGCAACAATAGAAGTGATCCTGGCAGTCTCATGCTTGGTTAGAGTGTGATTGATTTAAACAGTTAAACTGCAGCTTCTGAAATTTCAGAAATTTCCCAACTGACATCAGCATTTCCAATCTGCATGGGAAGTGATGTTGACCCTGTACAAGGAGTCTGGATAGGCTGCAGTTCGTTACAGTAGTGCATGGAGGAAGGGATAAGTGGTTTTAGGAGTGAGAATAACAGAGCTCTGCTCTCAGGTCTTCTCTGTTTGTGCAAGATGTCCCTGCTTCACTGCCTTGTAGACAGACAGCAGGGTAGGTACAAGGCTCTGATTCTGATTTGGAGCCCTCATCCAACAATGGGTTAGCCAGAGGGGAAAGGGGAATAACACAGTACCCATGTTAAAGGGAATGAGAGGATGTAGTAGGCATAAGAAGAGATCTTCCAATCTTCTTGCTGTGTATGCCTTTGCAGGCACATGCATGGACTGGCATAGCCAGGAACTATTGTCCTTGGTGGTACAGGCTAACTGGGGTGCTGGCTATGGCAGTGTCAAATGTGTGAACAAAGTATCATTAATCTCTTTTCTACTAGAGAATTTTTTAACATTCTAAAAGACCCTGAAGGGTTTTTTTCTTTACTTTTTTGTGTCTACTATAGTGGAACCTAAATATTTTGTATTTTTTATTTAAAGGAGAACGTTCAGGATTCTGTCAGTTATGGGGCTGTGACTGGAGCAGACTCTGGAAGTGCTAGTGATGAAGATTCACAAAATGAAGGGATAACTGGATGTCCTGTGCAAAGAGAAATGCTGCCCAGAGCAGTGCAGCAAATGGTATGAAATTGCCATTTAAATTCCTATTATTCATGTAGAGTAAGACTGGAGTAGAAGATGGCAATGTGTTTGAAAACTTGTTAGATCTACAGCTAACCACTCAACTTTCTGCTACAAAACATTAATATTACCACTTTGGTTTTAGGCCTGTATTTCAAACATAGTCAGCTTGGACTATTTTTTATCTAGAACTTTTAGTACATGCAGTTAATAACTGTGCTTCTGACTCTTTTCAAATTATTATTTTTCTCAAAGAATTCGATGGCTGCTGGGGATGTGCTGGATTCCCGCACAGCTGCTGAACTGCGGTTAGATTCCCTGTATCTCCAGTGCATGGACAGCCATGTAGCTGATGTCTCAGATGTCCTTCCAAAGCAAGTAGAGTCCTCTGTCTGTCAGGCTGCTTCTTCTGGTGCAGACGTGCTACACACAGGAAGAGGATTTTTGGGACATGACACCACTCGTGAAGTTCTTAGTGCAAATGCCCCTCAGGCAGATGGAACTGAATGTAAAGTTGGTCTTCCTGATACTTACCTGTCTCCAGCTGGGGACAGCTGTGAGAACTTAAGTTTAGCTACAACAGACAAAGGTAGGATGCTTTACATACAACCTGTCTTAACATTAAACCTGTTTATGCAATTGTGACCATACTCTGTTGCATGGAAAAAGAAATAAAATTGTAAGCTAGGCATTTTTATTTAGTTGTAGGAGATGGTAATAAAAACCAATATAGCCTGAATTAATTCTGATTTGCTTTTGTTTTAAGAAACACTGCTTGTTGTATGTTGCACTTAACTGTTACTTATTTGCTGATGAAATGAGCTTAAATTTGTAGTTGCAGCAACTTGAGCTCTGCTTTTTTAACTTGTTGCAGAATTCTGGCAAGTGAATTTAGTCCAAAATTAAGACATTTTGCCTTATCCCTTTTAATTTTAATCCATAATGTAGCATTTGATGTATCTTTCAGGTGATTTAGCACACAGCATTGTCTATCAAAATGAGGAGGGCAAATGGGTGACTGATCTTGCATACTATACTGCATTTGATGAAGAACAAGATTTAAATATGTTTGAAGGTGATAAAAGAAGTGAGGAGTTCATTACTGGCTGTATGTAATCATCTTCCTTTATAGTTAACTCTTGCTGTCTGTAATAACGTTAAGTAAACTTTCTTCCTTTTTTTTTTTTTTTGTTTTCACTTCAGCAGATCAGTATTAGGTGTTGCAAAGCCTCCAGGTTTTAGATACTACAGATTATTTGAAAGCTGATGCTGATAGTAGTCTGTAGTGATATTATATCTTTATTTATAGTTCATAGCTTCTTTTGGTGTTTCCTACTTTTCCCATGAAGAGTGTTTTAAAACAAAACAAAAAGCATTCTAACATTTGCCATTGGTGCCTGCCTATTGTATGAACTAAAGCAACTCTTCTCACTTCCACAGTTTTTCCTTCGGACTTTATTGTTATCCTTTCTTGCAAGAAAAGGAGAAGAAGAATAATTTGGTATTGCATGATGCTTTTAAGACAGGAAATAATTATCAATCAGGGATTACTACAAAATCAAACTGAATACAGTGTCAAAATTTGAGAGACTTGAAAAGGTTGAATTGGATAGCTGCTGATATTTTTGTGAAGTTCCTTGGGAATGTCTTGGTGCTGAAAAATGGTACTGGTACTGAAAAATGTTGGAGCTTATTGAGGGACTTTATGGGACTCTCATCTTCCCTTGAATTCCAGGCTTTTTGAACCTCTGTTTACTTAAAAGTTGTTTTTTATCCTTAAACTATGTCAGACTGATCTTCATGAGGGTGTGTATATTTGTCATACAGGCTTGGAGTGCCGCAGACAAATTGGTTCCTTAGCACCAAAATGTCATCTGCTCATCTGTTTTATAAGAGATTCAAGAGATTCACATCATTTTGGTGAAGTTGTTCTGTAGATGGTAATTGTGAAAATAGTACAGGCATTTGAATTCAAAAGTAAGATTGAGTTATTTGGCCTGTTAATTTGTGTGTGTTTTTCATGAACTGGTACAAGCCAGTATCTTTCTTTTGCTCCAATTCAAAGGTACCACCTTGATGGAAAAAAATTTCAACTCCAAATATAGTAAAGGCTTGATCCGAGTTAGCCATATGATGCTTGGTTCTAGCTAGTATGGGTATCATAACCTATAAAACGTTATAGTTTAGCTTGGGACTTAGGCTGTTAGAAACCTTCTGTGTTCACCACCACTAAGTTAATTAGCTAAATGCTGATCTTACTTTGGCTTCTAAAGATCCAGCAAGTACTCCTTTAAAACTAATTTCATGTAACTTTTCTCACCGAAATGGGATGGAATAACTCCTAGTGTGTCCCAGACGGTCTCAGGTCTAGAATTATATATGCAATAAATTTCTGACAAATTGAGTTTAATGATGACAAATAGTAATGACAGTACTTAGTAACTTATGCCTTATTTTAATAAATGTTCTCTTTGGTTTTAAGCTGAAGCAGCAGCTATGATTGCACAAGATCAGGAGGAGTTTGAGAAAGCACACAGGCTTGTGCAGGTAACTAATGGTCTCAATGTGAACAGAATAGTTTTCTAATTTATTTACAAGTCTCAACTTCTTAAATCTCTTTGTCTGCAGGCAGGAAAGATAGGCAGTCCAAATGCATCTGAATTAGCAAATACTTCATGGAAGTCTGCTAATAGCTTCCTTCTGCCAAGAACATCTGATCTTCCTAAAGATGCCAGCTATTTACGTTTGTCTTTGGGGGAGTTCTTTGGTCAGAGATCTGAAGCTCTTGGTTGTCTTGGTGGAGGCAGTGATGTGAAACGGGTATGTATCTAAATGTTAATATTGATCCACAAGGAAAAGACAACAAAAGCAACAACTAGCACTACTTTTGTTGTCTTCTAGCCAGTTCTTTCTCTGGTCTAATTTTCTAAGTTGATTTAGGAAGGAAATTCTCTGTGTGTAACAGGTGTGGGTTGACTGGTTTCCCACTGGAATTGCTGATGTGAAGTGCTGACTGGTGTTACTGATGAATGTTGATCTTCACCTTTTGGTCAGGAACTAATTATGTGTAGGATTAGAGGGGGAAAAGTACACCATATACAGGAGGCATGTTAGAGGTAACAGCAAATTATCCACACAATTGAGTGAAATGCTGCTCAGACAGGAGTATTTGAACAGTGAGGGCATCTCTGAATGGCTGTTGAGAGTTGGTGTGCTATCTGGACAATGCCCAACTTCACTAAAAATGTCATCATCTAGATTCTGATTTACCAACATCTGTATACTTCTTGCAGCTGTTGGATACTTGGTGTTTCTCTCTTCTGCTGTTGGTAGACAGGATCTCATCTGTGTTTCAGAAAAAAAAAAACCAAACCAGAAGTGTGCACATGGGAAGAAGAAGTCACACATGCTTGTGTTATTCACTGATGTCATAAGGAATTGTTCAAGTTGGCATGTTCTGTCCTAATCATTCTAAGGCTTAGTGGCATATCATGCCTCCAGGCAGAGATGATGCAAGCATTACTTTATTTCTTTACGTTGTGTCCTGGTTTCAGTTGGGATAGAGTTAGTTTTCTTCATAGCAGTTGGTACAGTGTGTTTTGGATTTAGTATGAGAATAATGTTGATAACACACTGATGTTTTGGTTGTTGCTAAGTAGTACTTACTCTGAATCAAGGACTTTTGTGTGTCTCATGCTCTGCCAGTGAAGCAGGTGCACAAGAAGCGGTGAGGGAGCACAGCCAGGACAGCTGACCCTAACTGACCAAAGGGATATTCTGTATCATAGAACATCCTGCTCAGTCTATAAACTAGGGGGAGTTGGCTGGCAGCCATGGATCACTGTTCAGGGACAGGCTGGGTATTGGTCTGTGGGCAATGCGCAAGTGTGTTGTGCACCACTTGTTTCTCTTGTGTGTTATTCCCCTCTCCTTCCTTTTCACCAACATTATAGTTATAATTTATATCTTGTGTCAGTTATTAAACTGTTCTTATCTCAGCTCACGAGGTTTACCTGTTCTTTCCAATTCTTTATGTCGGGAGGAGATGGGGAGTGAACAAACAGCTGTGTGGTACTTAGTGACTAGCTGTGGTTCAGCCTTGCCAATTGTTAGTTTATTTTATGTTCGTATGGGAAGTGTGTTTGTTTAGATTTTTGTGCATGTGTTTAGATGAGGCATTTGCAGTGCTAGGAGGCACGTGTTATTTCTTAGTGGTATGAGAGGTATGCCGAACAAGCACTGCGGGTTAAAACTGCTTTGAACCTATTTGTTAATTATTAAATCTACTCACGCTGTGTTCTGGGATATTTTTTTATAGCCATCTTTTGGTTACTATATTACATCCCCGAAGAAAAGGCCACCTGTTTCTTTGCTAACGCAATCTGATTTATCAGGAGGTGACATCGGCCAAGAGATTTCGCAGTTGTCTGAGGAGGTGTTTTCAGGTAGTTGTGGAACAGCTCTTTTTCTTCTATGGGGCATTAAGGGAGCATGTGTATCCCAAGAATATGGGTTTTTAGACAATTTCCTTACTGTAAATCAATTTCTTTTTTGTTGTTGTTGTTGCTAGATGACCTAGAAGCACAAAAAAGAGAACATGCAAAGTTTACCAGCTCTGAAGGTTCAGGGCATAGGGTGGATACTGCTGCTAGAATACGTGAAAACATTAATACAGAGGTTGCTACCAAAAGTACAGCAAAGGTATTTCACTTGTATTTTTCTTTGAAGTGCAATTGTGAACTGAAACAAAATTCGAATTACTTCAGTTATTATTGTTTCTTTGAATACAGCTAAATGTGGCCTTTCATTCCAGCTCACTGCTTTTTATATTGATCATTTGAATCCTAGTAGGTGTCCCTGTTTCTTAGGATAGCTTTATTAGAATGGCATGATCCTGTATTGAGTCAGGTGTTACTATCACCATCTCATTTTCCTTTTTCTTCCAGCTTCACTTTTGGAATTGCTCAGTCTGATAGCCCATAATTTTTCAGAGACTCATAGGCTGTTGATATTCTATGATCAAGATTCTGAATTTCAGCTTGTCTTCCTCTTCTATATTTTTTAATGAAACAACTTATCTTTAGCATGGGAATAAAATCTTTTAGTTGATAGAATTTAAGAATATGAATGTGGTGCAAGTCTAAAAAAGGTATATTTTCAATTTGGTAGTCCTAGATACCTGCCTTCCCTGCCTGTGTCACCTCCCTAAGCCTGCTGGCAACATTCCTCCTAATGCAGGCCAGGATGCTGTTGACCTTCTTCGCCTAATTTGTGGTGAAATTCCTGTCCACCAGGACCCTCAAGTCCTTTTCTGCCAGGCTGCTTTCCAGCAGGTTGGCCCAGGGCCTGCACAGGGGCCTGGGGTTATTCTTCCTTTGCTGCTGGTCTTGGCATTTCCCTTTGAACTTCTCAGCCTGTTTTTCTGTCCTGTTGAGGTCCCTCTGAATGACAGCTAACTCTCCTGGCATATCAGCCACACATCCCAATTTTGTATGATGATGGAACTTGCTCAAGGTACACTCTGCCCCATCGTCCACATCATTAATGAAGTTGTTGGACAGTACTGGCCCCTGTCTTGATCTCCAAGATACTCTACCAGTGAGTGACTGGCTCCTGATGGACTTGGTGCTGCTGATTTACCCTTGGAGCCTGGCAGTTCAGCTTGTTTTCAGTCCAGTCATGGTGTACTTGTCTGCTCCATGCTTTGTCTGTCTTTTAATGAGGATGTTGTGAAGTCATTCACGCATATCTACAGGAGGGCAGATGTTTTCAATTCTTCCTGAGTCTGTGTCCAGGAAGAAACCAGGCTCTGGACATAACTGTCCACTTACTCCATGCCCTTTGCTAAGAATAGCCAATGTGAAAACTAAAGAAGAAATCAGACCTGAGTGATAGAGAAAGTTGCAGGAATAGCTGTGTCTTTTCTCTGTAGAGGCAGATGATTTAAAGTTGTTTGGGAAGTTACTGTATATTTGGTCATGGTTACTTCTTGGCTGTTTGTCCCTGACAGGATTTTACTCTCAGTTCTTTCAACTGAACTAAAGCATTTTAGGATTTTAAAAGTTTCACAGAAACGAAGGCTTCCTAGCAGGCAATAGTTATTTAATCTAAAAAAGCCTTTGTGGAGTAACCTAAAAAATTGAGAGAATGAGAATTATGTCTGTTGCAGTGTTCCTTCTTGAAAGGTGTTTAAAAATGCATCACTGAAGAATGTTAACATATTGACATATCCTGAAATGCAAACAAGAAACAAAACACTAAACAAAAATTTTCTTACAGTGGTGCTTAACTCATTTTGTTTTGTTGTAGGATGGAATTCATAAAGAGAAGTTTGAGGATGGCTTGTCTAATTCTGACTCTGTCTTGAGTATCAGCACAATTGCAGATGCTATTGCTAATGCTTCCACCAGTGCTGAACCTTCCCAGCTAGCTGCTATGATGATGGCACTCTCTAATAAAAGTAAAAGAACACATGTCCTTCCTGGAGTTGTTAAAGAGCCTGAACTGTCTGCTAATGAGGTATTATCCAGCAATGAGGAAAATAGTGCATTTGATATGGAAAAATACCTCAAAAAGACAGATGAGGGCAAACGTGAAAGTGAATACGAGAGTGTTGGGAAACACGAAGCATCTGTCCAGAGCCTTGCATCTGATACCTTTTTAGTGGGTAAAGATAAACATAAGGATGCTCTTGCAGAGGACTTGATGAATAATCATAGCAAACAGCAAGGACTAGATAAGCGATTGCTTGATTATCTTAATGAAGAAAGTGACAGTCAGAATTTTTCTAGTCTGTCTGGTGTTCTCAACCACAGAGACGTAATTGCAGATAATGTTCAATATTCAAAAAAGTTGTCAGATTTGGTGAATAGTAAACACTTACAATCAATGGATGCTGATATTAGATCAGAGACACTTAATGGAAATGAATCCCACACATGTGGAATTCCCTCAGCAGCAAAAATGGAAGTGGCACAGCAAAATCTGCTTGCTCACCAGAACAGGAATCTCACTAGTACATGTAGTATAGGGGAAGATAAAGAAACAGTAGATCAAGTGGCAAATGCTGTTCCTGAACCATGTAATGATTTGGTGCAGGGAAGTGCAGGAAATACTCCATCCCTCAGCAACTTAAAACCTGCCAAGCAATCTAGTAAATACGTCTCAGTAAGTCCTACAACAGCCAAGCCTGTGCAGAAATTGAACAGTGATGAGAGGAAGCAAAATGCCAATATAGAGAAGAGAAACAAGGATGCCAGTACTCTTCGTGGTGGGAATGCAAAACATGTAACTTTTGGGAAGCTTTCCCCAACTTCCCAGAACAGTAGTGGTAAGTAAACCTAGATAAATGCAATTAGTTGATGAAAAGGCTTTTCTTGACGGTAAACTTGTTTCCTGTCCATAAATACAGTGCTTAAATTTTGTTTATTTGCCAGAGCATAAACCCATTCCACCTGAATCTCATTTAATTGTGGAGGATGAGGAGTACAGCTTCAGACCTTCAACTTCACCTCTGATTCACTCTTCCCCTAGTGAGACTTCTGGAACAGCGTTTTCAGGGTAAATTTCTTGGTGCAGGTTATAAGAATTAGTGCTTCATGAGGATTGTTGAGGGATCATGTCTTAGTTTGAATGTTAACTGTGATCTAGGTTTATAGAAGATCTTTATTAGGCTAAGACTTCATTATACACTAAGCTGGACATTCTATAGACCAACGAAGATGTGTTTTTTAAACTTAGAAGTATTCCTCTCCATTTGGTTTTCTGATTTGTATCATTGCTTGTTGTGGGAGAGGATGGGTAGAAATATTGGTATTGCTTTTGACTATTTTGTATTTTGGTGCATACTTGTGTCCAAGGTTTAAGGTTTTCTTAGCAACTGAAAGAACAATGTTTCTTAAATGATCTCCCATAACAATAAGTGTCGTAAGATTACAACTAAATTAATTCTGTAGTCTTAAACACAAACATGGCCAGTAGCTAATGATTGTGTGCAGTCTCATAAGAAGATGAAGCAACTGATTTCCCTGACTTAACTTTTAAGTTCATTGTTTGGTATTTAACCACAGTTTGTGTTTGTATGTGTTATTAGAATTACAGGCTGTCTGGCATTTCTCAGACATTAATATGTGTGGGAGCTGATGTATTTTTGCAGGCATATTATATAGATATTAGGATTTCCAGTTAAAATTGTCAGTGCCTTTAATTGTCGTGTTAGCTTTTCTTGTTGAACAAAGTGCTAAGAGATCCTATGTTTTCAGGCATTTGAAATGAAGAGTATCTCATCAGTGAGTAGGAAACTAATGTGTGATGCCTGGGAGGTTAAATTTGACTTTTAGTCTAGTTAGATACAAGTATATTGATTCACCTCTTTTAATAAGTTATGTTGTTTCTGTGGCCTTAGTATCTGAGTTCAGTTGTGGAACTCTGATGCTTTATCCAAATGGATTTATGTAGAATGAAAATGTATTTTATGTACACCAAAGCCAGAACTTGTAAAGGTTGATTGAGAGCTGATTTCTCATTTCTACTTACTGCATTTAACAGAACAGCTAATTAAGTTCACTTTTAGAATAGTATAGATAATGTGTAACATTGATTTTCTTGACAGCATTAAAAAATATATTTTAAGACTGGCATATTTTGAATCTCTTTTCAGATCTGAAACCGACTTTACTTGCCTGTCGCATTGTCAGGAATCTCCTTGCAGTGAGAATGTGCTACCTCAGTCGGTTTACTCGAGTCCAAGCATGAGCAGGTTAACCTATGTCTCTGCACCTGATAGTATCTGTAACAACACAGCAGTGGTACATAATCCAGGGACATACTGGGTAAGGAACACAAAACAGCACCCCCCCCCCTTTGCCCCTAAACCAAAATTTACAGGTCATAATAATTCTAACTTAGAAAAGCCTTAAGGGTTTTGAAACAGTTTAGGATACACTGTGCATAGGGAAAAGGTATTCTGCTTCTTTCCAGCTTCTGAGTGTTTCAGAAATTTGAATTTTGGTATCAACTGTGCTAAATACATACACTGTAATAAATACAAACATAGTAAAGCAATCAGACAACTAGGAACTTCTAAAAAAGTTAAGAGTTGATGTATTTCTCATTAAATCATTCTGTTCTTGGAATCTGGTATGGTATTTCAGTAGTATTTTGCAGGATCTATATCTGCTTTCATCACACCTGAGGCTGCCTTGCTGTTCAGCTTCAGCTGTTAGGAGAATATTTGTCCTGGTGTATTTTTTTTCTGGAGAAATGTTTATAAATACATTATGTAGCTTGCACTACTTCTTTCAGCACTGAAACTAATTTTCTCCTTCTGACAGTCATTCTGTTTTTACTGGTTTAGAAAAGAACGTACACTGAGGGTGAAATTTGTGTTCAGACTTGCAGTCTTACACTGATTAAGATAATTGGCAGTCTTTTATCTGAATTTATGCATTCCTTGGAATCTGGAATTTGTGTTATGTCTCCCCTCTTCCAAAGTGTGTGTAATTGTGGGTAGAACTTTGAAAAACAGACAAGCAAAGCCTAAATAACCTTTCTGACTTACTTGCATGTGTGTGTAGATAGGAGTGCTCATTCCAGGTATACCATACCTGGCAGAATGGCAGGTCTCTGGACTTGAATGATTTCTTTGTGTGAGTGCACAAAGAAAATGTTTGTGTCAATGCATTTTCATGCATCTCAAATCCTTTTTGGTTGGTGATTTGTTTGTGATTTGGTTCAAGGCCATTGAGTCTAAATCTAAAAATGCATCATCGCAGAGACTGCTGTGAAGAAAATCAACTCCATCCTGGCCAGACCCAGTAGAATGTGTCTTTAGGATAGCAAACAGGTTGAAGCTGCAGGTTTTTCTTTTTTCAAGGTAAAGAGCCACAGTTACAAAAGTAAAACTTCAGACAAGACAAACTTGATTATTTATATTGGATGGCAATACCAGTAATGATCAGACAGGGAAGTTTCCCGAACAAGCAGTACCAGAATTAGGTGTGTCATATGTACCCTATTGCTTTTCTAAAATATGTAATACTGCATGTTATGTTTGTTTACTAGGATGGACATGCTGGGGAACTGAGCACAACAATAATTAGGGCCAGCCCAACTCCCCCGCAGGAGCATACAGAAGAAAATTTAGAAGATCACTCATGTCAAAGGAATAGAAAAGAAGCAGTACACAGTATAGAGCAGAAACAAGAAGAAAATGAACTTGCTGGTCTTCAAAGAAAACCTGATAATGTAATGGACCAAGAACTGGCCAAAGAAGGTTTTCTGAAGAATGAAAAACAGCTTCCATTTATTCCTTCAAATGTACCGGCAAATCATGATGAGCTAGACCATGTTAAATCAGCTTTACCAAGTAAACTCTGCACCTTTCAGCCACTTTCTGTCAACATTGATGCACAAGAAGTGTGTCAGGATCAAACAAACAAAGCACAGAGACAAGGATTACCATCTCTGAATACATTACCTGTTTATTCTGGATTAAACACCTGTTTGCCGTGCAATCAAAACTCATCTGGTGAACAGTATGTTCCTATATCAACTGTTAAATCCCATGTCACTACCTCTGAGAGTCAAGCAATTTCTTCTTCTGTCCCCACCTTGCTTACAGGGCATTCTCTTGCAGCAACTCCCTTTGTACAACAGCATCTGGGAACTATGCAACCTACAGGAAATGCAGTTCTGTCTCAGTTTCATGGCTGCAGCTCTGCAGGTTTTGGCCTTCCAGCAGGACTTCCTTGTTCTGGTATCCCAGCAGGACATGTTGAGAATCCACTTACGTTAGCAATTCCTTTAGGTCCAAATATTGGTCCCAGCTCTTTGGATGCAACTTCACTTTATAATCCACACTGTGCTTCATGGAATAATAATATCTTAAATATAAAATCATGTACTGGACAACCTCTTGGAGCTGGCAGAAGTGAGTGGGAGTTGTCAAAGTCAACTTGTATTGGTAAGTGTGGTTTTTACAGTGTGTTTGAAATACATCTGAGGACAGGAATGGTGATAGCCATGTTGCTTTTGTTATGATAAATAAAATTAGGATGGTACTAAGTGTAACTGCAATTATTGTTTATGCAAACCCTATTACTAGTTTTCCTTGTTTAATGATGTTCTCTGAATTCAGTGTCTATTCTTATAGCTCCCCTAATGGTCTTAAAAAGCATTTCTCATAATTTAGAAGAATTTCAGTATTATTCAATATTAAGTACTTCCGTGTTTGTGTAAAGGATCTAGAACTACCTTTCATGGGAGGAAGAGAAATCCTAGATGCAGTTCAAACTAGGCAAGACAAGTCATGCTCTTGAAATTCCGTTGTATTTTATTTGGAAAGTAGAGGACATTTCTATTTCTAGGCTAATTTGGTATTAACAGTCAGTGAAGGCCAAAACTCCTAAGAAGTTTGAACCCCATGGAGGGTTGAAACTGCTGGTTATGAAGGGAAAGACAAGCTGCTAAGTGTCTTCTGTCCTTTCTGCTATTGCTTGGTGTCTAGACTTGGCTCTAAACCTAAGCAACACAAATTACTATTTAATTTTAAAAACTTCTTTTAACCTACAGTCTTGTCACTTGTTGTGTGCTGTACTTTTTTTTCTGGCTAATTCTTTCAGTCTAAATTACTAGCTAGTGGGGTTGAAGATTTGAATCTGTGACAGTTTAGAGCTTTTTTATTGACCTCGTTAGTGCATTTTAAAATAGTGAAATACTCCTTACCTATTTTTATACTAGCAAGATGTTGCAATGCTAATGTTCAAATTTTCCAAGTTGGGCCAGTACTGTTTACATTGTGACCACTGAGTGTTTTATATCAGGTGTATATGTATACTTTGTGGATCTTCATGGAATGTGCCATTTGCATAAGTATTTATTTTTGTGACAGTAGAACTTTCAGATGCAAATTAGAAATGATCGAAATTTCAAATTTCACACTCATGGAAAACATTCTTATGAAAACTGTAGGAGTCAAACGTTTCCTTGTCATAATGAGGCATTTGTCACATGAGTTCCTGAACTTGGTGGCAGCCTGAGTGCTGATTTGGTTCTGAGTACTTGTAACTGAGAGCATATTTTCTTCCAAAGGACATATAAAAGTACCAGAAGAGCTGAAGTTCACTAATGCCTGTTGTGTGGGAATTGCATCCCAGACGGTTCTTAGCATTTATAATCCAGCTGACCGGTGGTTGCAGGTCAACATTGGAATACTCAGTGTTTCAGTTAATGGGGAAAAGGTAAGAGATTTTTTCTTTCATAAAGCTGAATAGTACTGTAATCTCACCAGATATCATGTGTAAAATCAATGTCCTCTTTACAGATCTGTAATTTTTTCCCTGTTTTATAGTTAATATACACAAAAGCAATGCTACTTTCTTTAGCCAGGTCACCTGACTTTCTCCAACAAGTAGACTTTGTGAGGTAAATGCCCCACGAGGTGATTAATCTGTAGAATTGTGTTGTGTGCATGAAGTGTGGAAGGTTGGAGTTTATGGGTTATTCATTCCCACCTTTATGTATGCAGGAAAAGTCAGCCCTAGGCCAGAAAACATGCTGAGGACTGTTACTGCTAAAACACTTTTGGCAGTTTGCTCCTCTTTTTCTCAAAATCAGGAGTGATGGAGAATGAGAAATACTTGGAGCAGGCTTCAAGCTAGGTGGGTTGTTCTGTGGGTTGCGGGTAGCTTGTAGGCCATAAATTGTCTGTCTTGCACTTCAATTTTGTTAAATTCTATGTACTTCTGTTATCGTAGTAGTAGTTCCAGAAGTAAAATATCTTGAGAACATGAGAATGAGTTAGAGTCAAGGTCCATCAGAATGATTTCATTTCTTTTATTGATGAATACAATTAGGGAAGAATATAACAGCAGAACAAGCATAGGATACTCTGAGCTTCTGGCAATTTGATACTTGGTTACTTTAGTGTTAGATGTTATTTCTGTTTTTATTAGTTTTTGGTAGACTGCGCTTTATTTAGCTGATCTGTTGAAACTATGCAGTGTTGCCCACAGTTCAGTTGTAGATTGTATAAAGTTTTGCTTTTTTCTTTTTTTAAAATACAGTTCTGGCTGTTTTTATTTGGTCCATATTACTGAGGAATAGCAGACAATGATTCACTTGAAATATTGCAGCTTATAAGTCTTAGAAATCCTGATCACAACCCTCAACTATATTCTTCCAGCAGATGTAGCACGCGTCTTTCCAGGAGTGTGATTTCCAGTTTTGATCTTGTTTTCTCAGAATGTTTTCTCTTTGAAGAACATCAAGCCACAATTCTGTGTGTTCATGTGTATATATATATATATATATATATACATATATAAGTGTATGTGTATATGAGAATAAGGATTTGTTGCATAATTTTCTAGTCAGTGTCATGGGGCTTTTATGGAGCTTTTGTAACCAGTGATTCTGTTGTATCAAGAGGTGATTTTTAAAATTAAGTTGCTTTACAGATGTTTCCATTATTAAATATATGCATTTGTTTGCACAGTGATTAAAACCAACTTTTTTCGGTCAACTCTGAGATATGCTGCTGTTCTTTCTCAAAAATCAGGGTTTTACTTATTAATTAATTTTCCCAATGTCAATCTTTCACTAGATGGTAGAAAGAAACCTCAGTAATTTTCAGGCTTCTCTCTTTAAATTAGAAGTAAAGGCCTGCAGTTGAGCAAGATGGAAATGGGCCATGGATATGAAAGATGCATTAATTAAATGGAGGGAAAATATATACAAAATGTCTGTGCTAAGCAGTGGTGCTAGATGAATGTGGTATTGGGAAAGGAACTGTCTTCTGGTAAAAAGCCTGTTGAAAATGACAGGTATTTTGTTTTTCAGATGGATCCTATGAAATATCAATGCCTGGTTTTCAAGAACAAAACCATTGTAGGACCCTATTCTACCAACAACCTGAAGATACTTTTCTTACCTTCCCGTTCGGGGATCTTCCAGTGTATCCTCAATGTTTCATCTTGGCCAGTTTCTGCAGATGCCGAGACAATCATTCAGTCAGAAGCTTTGGCAAGCAGGGTAGTTCTGACAGCAGTCGCTGAAAATCCCAATTTAGAAGTAAGTTGCTGCTTATTGTGGGTCTTTCGTTGTTGGTATTGAAATTTTTGAATAATTTAATGACACTGGGAAATAATAGGATTGCAAGGCTGTTCCTCAAAGCAACCTGGAATTTTATATGTTTTGAGTGGGAATATAAGAAAATTTTTGAGAAGCTTATTGCTATCTGAGAAGTTCCAGTGGAAAAGCACCTAACTGGAAATGAAGGATTCTGTGTGGAAAGAATAAGTTAAAATACATGACTTTTTCATTGTTAAAAGACCGGGAAAGACCTTAAATGTGTTGTAGGTATCTGCTGTGTTGGATTGTGCATTCAATGTAACAAAAAGCATTTATTTCCAATTGTGAGGATCTATTTATTTTTTACATCAAGTAGGCTTTGTCTTGATTTCTTACTACCTCTAGCTTGTTTATGATTGTAGAGAATGTTTTCTTATTTTGGTCTAATTAAAAATTAAAAGTAAGTGGATGTGTAAACTGCTTTTGTGTTGTGTTTTATAATGAAGAACAACCAAGTGGGAGACAGTATGACATTAAGAATTAAATCTGGCTTCATATAGTCGTAGATTTAAGAGTGTGGACAGACAGAAAAAGGCTTGATGATACTTTTGGAGGTGCCTGAACAAAAATTATATGGTAGTCTGTGACATGGTTGATAAAAGTAAAATTTTCAGTCATCAGCCACAGCTAACATTTTTTTTCATTTATGGTGGTCCTTTAACTTGCTTTGGGCTGATTATGTGTTTTGAAGTAATAAATGCACAGGAATGGATATAATTTTTAATGCTTCTTCCATAAATTTTTATTTATTTTTAATACATTTTTTATTCTTTTACATGTAGATCATTCTCCATGTTCTCCACAGTGTATAGGTCAAACTTGTGTCATGTTCATATAAAATTTAAATCCCGTGCTCGATCTCTGCATGTTGTTACATTCTTGAGATTGGAAAAAATACCAAATAAAAGCTGTATTTTATTGGAGATTATGACTCTTAAGTGTTTTTAAGCTAGCAAAAATTAACTGCCCCTTAGTTATTTTCTTAACTTTTAACTTGCTGAAATGACGTTTTAACTGTCTAAAACATACATTTCTTACTTCCTAGCAATAATCATGATTTAAACTTACTTTTAATTTGAATTATCTGTAATAATTTGATTGTATGCTGAATTTTGGTGGATAAGCATTGTACTAAGATTAGCTTAATCGATTGAGGCAAAATGCATGAGAGATAGCCAATTGCCTGTAACCCCCTTCTAATATCAAAGAAAACATGATTCTTATACTCCTCCTACCCCTGGTAGTAGGTTTGTGTTATATGTGGATATAGTGTTAAGAGGATGGAATAGGTGAATGACATACTTTCTTTCCTGGTGCTTTTGTAGGGTAGTGTGTTTTGAAGCTTTTCCTTTCTTCTAAGTTCTGCTTTGTTTTAAAACCAGGTGGAAACAGAAAAAGGAGATTGCCTGGATTTTGGTGACTTGCCTTCTGGCAGTTGGAAGGCTCTTCCCCTAAAAGTCATCAACAAAACCCATGCTTTTGTGCCAGTTAGGCTTATTATTAATGCAGTAAGTATAATAAACTTCTATATGTGGGAGTTAACATCTTGTGATACTGAATTTTAAGACCCAAACACTTTATGTTACTTATCATTAAGAAATATGTCTTAGACTCTAGATGTAAGGCTCCCATCCCAAGAAGTCTTTTGTTAGGCAGGAAGTAGTTTTTGAAGAGTGATAATCTGATTCTGCTGTAATGGTACCAACAAAAATGCTTCTGGGATGGGTATGTGGTGTTTCATGTCTGTTGGTTACTTTTTATAGCTCAGCCATGGGATTCCACTTCTGGTGCTTTTGGTAGCACAGGGCAGTAGATAGGAAAATGGTTGTGTTGCCTAAACCTTCCCTTTGAGAAGCTGAGGAAGCTGGAAGCTTCCCTCTTCTCTCTGAGAAGCTGAAGACATATTCCACTATTTAAATGGGACAGCTGACTGTTCAAACAAGCAGCTGAGCTTGCTACTAGCAAGTTTAACATATTCCCTCTTCCTCTGCAGGAGCAAGAGCAGGACTCTCCTCTCTATCTGCTTTGTCTCCCACTAGATAATAGCCTGTCTGAGAGGCTACAATGTGGTCCTCTCTGCATGTCTGGCAATGCAGTTTTCAAGTTTTTGGCTAGGCTGGGCTGGCTGCTGATTTGTGCTGTGGGGACAGCTGGCCTTAGTTCCTTATGCAGGGGAACAAGATGGCCTTATGTTAAAGTCGATCAGGTTGTCTTAGGGACTACTGGTGTTTGGTCTTGGAACAGCCAAACTTCTTGAAGGCTTAAGCTAACCAGACTCTGCTTGTCCCCTTTTGCTGCAAAAGGATTTCCTGTCATTTTTAGAGGCTTTGCTGGACTATCGTATACTTACCAAAACAACAGCCTAATTTTTGATTATGTTTTTCCAAACTACTTGGATCATTCAAAATTTGTCTTGCATTTCTCGGCTTTGTCAGCATTGCTGTTAGTGACAATAAGAGATTTAATACTTGTAATACTTTTCTTTCTTTGACAGAATGCAGTAGCCTGGCGGTGCTTCACCTTTTCCAAGGAACCAGTTAATACTTCTAATGAACAAATGGATGCAGTTTCTCAGACAGCAGCTCCATCAGTTGTAAATCATGTGATACATGCAAGTTATGATGGACAAGTGAGTAGTTTGTAGTTGGCCAATTCTTCTTTTTATTTGCTGTCTGAAATGACACTGCTGAATATTTGAGTTAACAGTAATGATTTTTGGGCAGTGCACCTTTTGCATGTTTAGGTTTTGTGGGTGGTTTTTTTTGTTTGTTTTCTCCTCTCAATAATTTTCTCAGTAAGGTGAGTCAATCAATTTCTTTTTCAGGATCCTGAAGCTTTAACAGTTTGGGTTCTGTTCCATGCACCTAAGAAACAAATTTCTTGTTCAGGTAAAGTAATTTGATTTTCATTTCAGTTGAAACAAATTTGACTTCTAATGTATACATCTGTCAGAATTGCAGGAACCTTGAAACCATATTTGGTTTGTGTGCACTAATATTTCAGGTATCATATTCATTTTTAGTAACTGTAGGAGGCAGAATACCTCTATGTCTTAATCCTTTGTATGTTACCAGGGACACTTTTACTTCAGTATGAAGCTGTACAAAGCTTTTACTGCAAGATGCCTGGAATTTGTATTAACTCCTTTTACTGAGGGAATTAAACCATCACTTAAGAAAACATTGCATTAATTGCAAAATAGATAATAAATTTGAAGAAACCTCTGAATTGTTCTGGCTTCCTGAATAGAAAATAGGAGGTATATCAACTAAGTTTGGTACTGTGGAAGAATGGTTTTTTTTGTTTGCTTTAGCAGCAATTTCAGTCACATTTGACAAAAAGGTAAAACTCTTAAATGAAGTCCTGTGAGACTTTATTTAAAAGAGGAAAAAACTGTTGCAGAAGTAATGGAAGAGCTTCTGTTATTATCATCACATGAATATGTCAAGATTGAAGACATGCGTCCATAGGAATGCATGTAGCGGCTTTGCTGCTGGCAGACTTGCTTGCTTTTGCTACTCATGAAATTGTTCCTAGATTCGTTGGGTCCAGCAGATGAGTTCCTGGCAAGAGTGGATATGGAAGTGGATTGTCCAGGACCTAGCACTGAGATTAAAAGTATTTCTCTCAGGGCAAGAGCTGGAACAGCAAGGATACATACTCCAAAGGTTTGTGTATATTTATGAAGTGTATTTCAAGAACAGTTTGCCTCTCCTAGCCTCCTACTTTAATAATGTTTGGTTTTATTATGTATGTGTATATATACAAACATACACTTACTTAATTTTTACAGAAAATGCATCTGTCTACTAGTGTGGGTTCAACAGTCAAGCAGCAGCTGCCATTGCTAAATGCTGGAAACATTAGTGTATATTTGAAAGTTAAGGTAGGTTGGCTTTTCCCTCTTGAAATCATGATATTTGTGCTGTTTGTATTGTATTGAAGCTAGAGCTGAACCTTGGGATTTTAGCTCAGCTCTGTGATTTGACAAGAGCTTTACAGGTTTATGTAAAGGGAATGAAAGATGGCAAAGATATTAGCTTACTTTTTTGGAAAAAGCATATGAGTGTTCTTTTGCTCAACTTCAGTTATTTTTTATAACAAACATTCCTCTATGATTTTTAGTAAATTTTAACAAAAATATTTGTTATATGTAAAAGTAGTGAAGTCTGTGCTGCACAACAGGTGTTAGTTAGCTGGTAGAGTAAAGCCTGCTTAGTGCAAACATGAATATGAGCATTGGGAAACACCTGTATTTTCTAACAAAACTGCATTAGTTTTTAATGTACATCTTGCCAACTCAAATGAAAAGTGAGTTCTTTTCAGATGTACAATGTCTTTACTTGACCTTTTTGAGAATCCATGGAAAGTATGTTTCCAGACTGAAAGATAACTAACCACATTTGAAACTAGCATTTCAAAGTCAACAGAAGGAGCAGTTGGTTCCATTTTACAAAAAGAGGTTTGTTAGCGCAACATTTCTAGGATCAGAGGCCATGGAAATAGGATATATGACTACTATCACAAATGCCACATTAAGTGATGATACGGGGTGCTAATTGGTAAAATTTTGAAGACTACAGATGTATTCAAATTGTCTGAACTCTATGTACAACAGGTGCACAACCAAATTGTATTATATGTTGTAGAAATGTTTAATCCCTTAAAATAGGTAACTAACCCTCCCTTTTGCCCTTGCCTGCTTTCAGACATCAGATCAGGACAGCTGCTTTGCTGTTGAACCTGAGGGCCTTTTCCTTTTTCCTGGAGAAGAACAAGTAGTGACTGTCCAGTTTTTTCCAAAAAGCATAACTACTACAGAAAGGTAATATAACTGATTCTGTGCTGACTGTGTTAAACTGAACTATTTTGACCTTAAGGTAATGAACAAATTTGAAGTTTTACCCCCTGAAGACTTTGTCTTCAGTTGTTTTCTGAAGACAAAGAGAGTTCTCATCCATTACAAAAGGATTGTTTTTTAAGGTTCACCTTTTCAGTAGATGATCTGCTCTTCAGGTGTGTATAACAGAATGAATAGGTAATGTTTCCCATCAAGAGATACTCTAAGAGTTCAGTGTAAATAAATTGAGTAACTCCCTGAGGCCCTTTATATGGTAGTTATTTCTAAAGTACAACAAAGCTTCAAAATACTTACCTTCAGCAGCCCCTTCAGTTGCTTCCCTCGCTCTCTCTCCTGAGGCAAGGGAAATGTTATTTCTTTTTGATATGTGAAAAAACTCAAGAACAGATCAGGATCATAAGTATTCATTTGTCTGCTGTAATCAGATAAAAGTTTATTCTGTACAATACTGATGTACATGCTGCTTTTGCAGATGGAAGAAGCATTCATAGTTTTGCTCATTAGTGCCTGTTGAACTTCATTCTGCAAAACAAACTTGATTGGTTCAAGTGACAATTAAGATGTCATTTGAGAATTTTTGGCAATGACAGGGCATTGACTCATTTCTCCAAAGAAGCATTTCCGCTCTTGTTACATGATTTTGAGTTTCTGCTGTAAGAGAGCAAGAATGGACAAAGGAGTATCTTCAAAATATGTTCAACTTCACTAGATAGCTTAACCTGGCCTCCCCAGTGCATTTAAATTAGTGCATTAAATGAGAAGTTCTGTGCTAGTGACAGTATGATCCTGTTGGATAGGATGAATTTTTACAGGCTTGAGGTACTCAGGAGGGTTGGAAACTTTGTAGTCTACATCAAAGTGCTGCCAAAAGACTAATAAACTAACTGAGGCAGTAACGAGAGTCCATGTTCCCTTCTGATGGGATTCAGGGCTTTGTCAGCAGGCATCATAGGGATTCACTGACAGCTAGAATGGAGGTTCTTGAGTTTTGTTCTTGACTTGAAGTCTGTCTGTGCTGATGCCTTTTTCTGGTCTTAGGAAATAAAGGCTCAGACACGATGAAAGGGTTGGGGGTTGTTTACCTCGGTATTTTAATAGGATCCCATTCCATGGCTTCTGCCGTCCAGGTGGAACACACCGCAAAAGCCCCGTCCCCCAATAGAGTATACAATTAAAGACTCTACACATTAGCACATCTAACCAGAGGGCCCAATAAGAGGCCTGGGTGGGCTAACTTCTAGTTTACAAAATCTGTCCTACTAGGAGACCTTGAGGGCTCACGAAAACAGAGTGTTTGGTCTTCTAACTCTACATGGTTTCAGGGGTGTTTAGTCTACCGGCCTGCTAAACACCATGAAACCAGGCTAAACTATCACCTAAAGCATCACAAGTATGCATGCTAATACTTGTGAATGTAGGGAACAGTGTAAGAAATATTCAGGAGAAAAGCAGAAAAAATCCTTCAGGCATCATGCTATTAGCAAATGATTCAGCCTATTATTTAAAAGCTAGTTTTCCTTCCTTGGTGCTCCTGGATATCTCACACTTGTAAAAATTTAATGAAGTTTCTCATGGCATTCAATAGGCATCTCTTCAATCTACGGCCAGACTTCGTTTCTTTCTAAAATTATTCTGTAAAAATAATTAGAAATTAGTATGGATAAAAAATACTTTGCTGACCTATAGTCTCTGAAATGTTTATCTGAATCATTTCCAGATGAAATATGTCAGAAGAGTGTGTGAGGTACATGTGGCATGTGCATTTACAGCCCAAAGGATTTAAATTCAGTGCTATGCCTAAAGCTGGCCTTTGTCATAAAATAAAAAGAAGTATTTGTATTTCCCCCTTAAGAAGATAGTTTTAAAAATGCCTATCTGTAATATTTTTTCAGTTATGTTTTGATTTAATCAGCTAATCTTGTTCTGTTGTGGGATTTAAATTTATTTATTTATTTTTAAAGTATTTTGAAAATCCTTGTACTGCCATCTGGGCCTCAGTATGAAGTGATGATAAAAGGTGAGGTAGAAGCTGGGAAAAACAGACCTGTGTCTGCAGCTGCTGGGTGCTCAGAGATTCCACCCATCCTCTCCAATAAGCAGTTCATTGCCTGGGGAGCAGTATCACTTGGATCATCAGTGTAAGTATCAGTTGGACAACCATTCATACAGAATATCAAGTTAAGTATTTTATATTGCACTTATTTGAAGTAAAATTTCCTATTCACATTGATAATTCACAGCGATTTGTTCTATGTCTCAAGTGAAAGAAGCAGAATACTACAATTATTATTCTTGTGCAAGAAAGTTTTGGAAACAAACTGACCTTGTTTGAGCTTTGTGTATTTGTGTAATCTTTAGTTATGCTTAGAATATCTGGTTCCCTATGTTCAGTGTGTCATGTAAGCAGAAATGAGGAGAAAAGTATTTGTCAACTAAGTTGACAGAAAAATTCTGTTGGTTCTTTGGTACCTTTCTCTTGGTAGAGGTAAATTATGCTTCATCTCATCCATTGCAACTAACAGAATCCAGTCTGTGTAATGTAATTTGCCCATCTGAATAGCATAAACAGTTGAACGTCCCTTAATTGATTTGAATGTGTTTCAATGTTAAAACTTCTAGTGATGGAGAATCTGTTTTGCCCCTAATTATGAATTACTTTGTCCTTCAGACTACTTCTTGTCCACACTTTCTTAGTTTCAAGTTTACAGGTTCAGTAGTCTATGCTTTAGTGAAACTGTTCAAAATTGTTAGGACATTCTTTGCTTCTTTTATATGTAAAGTCTGCAAGTTTTGCAGATCTCTGAATTTCTAGTAATTATTACTTAAAGGACTAACCTATTGTTGGCCGATACCGAACTTTTTGAGAAATTATAATGTTCCTGGTGGTTTTGATGCCTTTTTCCTGGTATTAGGAAATAAAAGCTCAGTCACGGTGAGAGGGTTGAGGGTCGTTTACCTCGGTATTTTAATAGGATCCCATTCCATGCATTGCTTCACCCAGGTGACAGCGTCGCAATCTCTTCCCACCCCCCAATCGAGTATACAATTAAAGACCTTACACATTAGCATGTCTAACAGGAGGGACCAATAAGGGGCTGGGGTGGGCTGACTTCTAGTTTACACAATATTTCCTGCTAGAGGACCTTGAGTTCTTAACGGCAATAGAATGTTTGGTCTTCTAACTCTACAGTTTCTGGGGTGTTTGGTCTCCCGGCCTACTGGACACCAAGAAACCGGGCTAAATTATCACCTAAAGTGTCACAAGTATGCATGCTAATACTTGTGAATATGGGGAACTGTGCAAAAAGTATTTAGGAAAAAAGCAAAAAAACCCTTCAGGCATCAGTTTAAAATCAATCCATGTTTGTAGCCAAGAACTGTTTGATAGCTGCATTTCTCTTTTTCTGGTTTGTGAAGGTAGTGTGTTTCTAGCAGTAGTTTTGGTTGTTTGGTGTTTGGGAATTATTGCTTCTTTCTTGTATGCTGCTGTCTTTTAATTTTCTGTTCCTCTTGTAAACCAGTTTTAATGAACCATTGGTTTTAGGAAGCTGAAATTATTTCTGTAATTTTGTTTCAGCAGAGTACAAAAGAGTTTCTGGCAATGTTGCTAGAGAGAGGCTTTGCTCTCTCTGTCCTCCTCTTTGATTCCAACTGCACGATCTATTCTCTTATACTGTAGCAGTTTTAGGGCTTGTCAAATACATCTGTCAATGTTTTTTGACTTGTTAAAATGACAAAGGCACTTGCTCTTGCTGGAGGTGTTTCATACCTCTGCTGAGGAGAGCTCTGAGTACCAGAAACCTGGTCAATACTAGGATGTATCACGGAGAAAAAAAACTATTTTTTGATCAGTCTAATTCTGTTAAGGGACCATAACTTTCTTTTGCTGTTACATTGAGAAGTACACAAAAAGGAAAAGTTATCCTGAATTTAGTTCTTTACATCTGTTCCAGTGAATCTGAGCCAGACAACTCACAAGACTTATTTTCTGCAGAACTAAGTGTCTCTGGATAATCTCATCATAACTGTTCCTGAAGTGGGGATTTTAAAGGAGCTTTTGTATTGATACAATTGCTGGTTTCTTTGAAAGTTAAGGCTGTTAAGTACAGTACTTGAGCTTCAGAAAAGCTATATATATTTTTTAATATATATATGTATATTTGGGGATTGTTTTGCTATATGAATATTCATGTGTTGTGGTATATAGCAGTATAGGGTGTGTAAGTTTGACAATACAGAAATAACTTTCTATTTAACATATTCTATTGTTCCAAGAGGTGATTTTTTTCCCATTAAATTACTTCAGAATTGGCTGTCTCAGTTCCATTGTTTTAATGAATTAATATATGCAGTTAATTTGTATTTGCTATAAAATCTAACCAAACATATTTTTCAGACAGAAGAAGTTAATTCTAAGAAATGACTCTCCATCTGTGACCCAACATTTAAGATTGTTGATAAGAGGCCAGGATCAAGACTCCTTTCAGGTGGCTGTCATTAAAATTTCTCTTTGGTGTTTATGACAGTTTCCAGGCTGTGTTTGTAATGAAAATGGTTTTGCCCCGAAGTGTTAGCAGTTTGTTTTGAGACTGCCAAGATGAGTGTGGTAGCAGAGCTTAAGCTACACCAGCATCCTTGGGAGCAGCTGAAATAAGAGGGCTGCAGCAAACTGAAGCCCAGTTTACAGCTCTCTAAGCTGTTGTATCACAACAGTCAGTACTTCGTGGAGTGGCCCTTCTTGCGGGAGGGAGTCTAGATGAGGATAGAGAAACTGGAATTATCCTTTAGGAATTACCATGGCTAATGGGTCTGTTATGGAACCTGCATTGACTTATGTCCCCTTTTTCCCTCAAATGTTCAGATTTTTTAATTTAAAGTCTCATACTGAGATAGAATTAACGTAGTGCTGGTAAAGTTCAGCCTTGACAGGGTGGGGATTGAGGACAAAAAAGTCTGTCTAAACTGAGAGGCATCGAAATGTTCATTGGGGGAATATAAAATATTTTGGACTATGTATTTTTCATTCGATATTAAGCATTGCGACTTTAAATATGCCATTGTCAATTGAGTTAATGTGGAGTTTGAAGAAGTTAATTCCTCCTTCCAAGTGTAGTAAGTTTTACTGCTAGGTTTTTTTCCTATTATAGTCACTCAGTTCTGATGTCCTTGTTTTTATAGCTGCAAAGTATATTCGGATCAGAAGAACGCTTGACCAGTAATTGGGAACTCAAAATCCGTCCCAAAGAAGACACTAACATATACCTGCTGTTTACACCCACTCGAGTAACTTGCTGCTTTGCAAAGCTCGAAATCAAACAGCTGGGGATTCGATCAAAGCCAGGAATTAAGTTTACTGTAAGAGTCCCAACATAACTTCTAATAATTTTAAATGCACTTTTTCATAATTATTGAAAATCTAACACTGAATAGCTGTTTCTGTCAAAACCCTGAAAATTCAAGATACGTATTATGTGTATCTGTACATTTTATAAAATCATATGAACTCTAAATTTTATGCTTTGAACGTTATTATCAATTTTGCATGTAATTCTTTCCTTTGTGAGGGAAGAAATATTTTTTATACTATATTAAAAGCAGCCTAAGATTTTAATTCTTGAAGTGATAAAACGTCTGAACTTGTCTTGTTCTATAGGTAGGTCTTAAACAAGCTTGGAAGTAGAACTTGAAAACAATTGAAGAAATTTAGACTTTTCTGTTTCTTGCAAGGTCTTTTCAGTTCACATTTTAACATTTTCATTTGTTTTTCTGTAACTCTTTATATAGTTTGCCATAGTTGTATATAAATTTTACTTACCAAGATTTACTATTTATTTCTTCATTTGAAGTACTGTTTTTTTGGTGATGGGGTTTTTTTTCTCTTCCAGATTCCGTTATCTGGATATGGAGGAAAAAGCAATATAATTTTAGAAAATGTCAAAAAACTGTCAGACAGCTTCATGGTTACACTGGAAGGATCATCGTCTTCAAGATTACAGAAAACTTCCTTCCACGTGAGAAACACAGGTTCCCGGGCTGCCTATGTTAAAGCTCTGTGCTTGGCAAGCCTGCAGACAAAAACTGTGATGGATCCTCAGGCTATGACACTGTCTCCAGAGAAGTTTGTACTAAGAGAAGGAGCATATGAAGTAAGTATGGTGCTTTATTCTGAGCAAAGTTTATGAATTTAAATTAAATGTCATCGATGAAAATGTCTGACTAGCTCTTTATTAAAATCTCACCTAATTTTTGTTATGTCCTGTTTCACTTGTATTGTAGTAATCTATTGACTCATATACCAAAAATTAATACAAACAATATGATTTTTTTGCCTCAGTATGTTGTCTATTTATTTTATCAGGTGATTACTGTAACATGGAATCCAATGGAAAATAACTTCCATACAAGCATGTTGGTATCAACAGTATGTTTTTTCTGGGGAGATGAAGTTTCTAGGCAGCAGTATCGCAGGTAAGATGTGCTTTGCTATTGTGACAGACAGATGTTTAATAAAAAGTTAAAACAAGAAGTATGTGCTGCCACAAGTATGGTTTTAACATGCTTCCAAAACCAGCAAGAACAAACTAAAAGACCGTGATGATATGTAGAGATCTGTTAAATCTTGCCTAGGTAAATTGTTGATGGGGGTTTGTTCGTTTATGGTTTTGCTTACATACTGTAGCTACAATCCTAATTAAGGATTTTATTCGATTTTAACGTTCTTAAATTCAAGTGTGCTGGGTTTTGGGGAAATGTTTTCTTTTTTGTGTTGAAAGATCTGTGTTCTGCTTTGACATCTCTCTTTCTAATGCGTATGTAACTTTAATTTTTAAAGAAAAGGCTCATGAAAGGAATAGTACTGCAATCCAGAAGTATCAAGTTTCGAAACATGTCTTGGTTTGCTGAATTCTGTTGACAAAGAATGTGTATGAGTAGATGTGTATATGGGAAAAATATCATCCACATATGCTCATGACACTCTAATGAAACTTGTTGAAAATGCTTTGCTGTTGTTAAAAAGCAGCCATGTTATTCTGCACTTCAGTTTGTATAACTCAAACACACAGAAATGGCATACTCTGCTTTCAATGGCATAAGTGGCACTTTTGACTTGTGCTGTCTGTGGGATATAGTGTAATGCAGAATATTGAGACCAGGTTGAGCACCAAGGTGCTGATCATAATTCAGTGCTAAACTTCAAAACAGCATTATTTCATTATTACTTTTAAATGTCATTGCCTGACAATATGTGAAAGTCATTGTGTATATTCTTATCCAAATGAAGTATTAAACACACACTGCATGACTCTGAATAAAAAAAAATCATGGAATAGCATCTCCGAAGATGCTTATTCCTGATTTTTGTATGAGGCAATGCTCACTATCTTGGAATCCTCTTTAAAGGGCTGAAGTGCTTAGGGAACAGTTTTGGTCTACAGATCTACAGAAAACCCACCTAGAAGCTCAGTACAACTATATAGGTATTATTGAAAACTTTTTTTTTTTTTTAGATTCTGGATATTGTTATGTATGCAAAATGACATGTTGATTTTATTAGTCAGCAGGCTGGCATATGGTTCTTGAAAATAGTGGGTTGTTTCTTGTTGGGACATTCTCTGAAATCCCCCTTGATAACTTGAAAAAGATGGGTATTTCCTGCAATGGCTGAGTTCTCTAAGCCAGTCCAATCCCATTCTGTAATTGTGCACTAGAATGAGAACATGATTTGGGACTTAGGGGTAGGAATGTGAAATGAATACTCTGTTTCATCTTCCAACTTGTGCCTCAGGTTCCTTACTCCAAAATTATATATATTCAGCAGCCTGGTAAGTAGCTGAGAGTTAGTAGTGCTGTGGTATTCTTTCCTCCTCCATGGCTCTGACCTTATCTGAGTGCCAGATTTGCTCTTGCTGACCTGTAGCTTCCCATTTTTCCCAGGACTATTTATATCCCTGTGCTTCCCAGTCTTTTCTATTCTGTTGGCAGTCATGCTCCTTGGCTCTGTGTTCCTGCTGTTGGCTGGCACCTGCTGCCACTCTGACATTGACTAGTCAATTTTTCCTCTCAAAAGGCTTTCACTTGTAACCAAAATAGCATTCTCTTGCTTCCTGTGGTGATTGAAACATCACTTAGATGCCTGATGTACTTATCAGAAATCTAGGTAGGTGTGACTGACAGCAGAGAACAAGTATGGAAAGACAAACATATGGTAACCATTATTTCAGTGTTTCCTTTTACTCTGCAGCAATTGAGCAGGTACTTCTTTAACCATTTTAAGACTGTGAAAAGACTTCAGTTTTAAATGAATGCTTCCAGATCTAAGCAAATTATGCTGGCTTCTTACAAATCTTATCAGTCTTTTCAATTTGTTGTTTCTAGTACTTTGTTTAATTTAATGACTCCTGTTTATCTCTAACAGAGCTGTGATGCATAAACCTCAGGTAGAAAAATGCATAGTCCCAGAAAACACCTTACTGAGAAACGCTGTATTTGATGAAGAATTTCAAGGGGAGAAGCTTGTGACAGAAGGTAAGACTATGACTTCTTAAAAGAAAAATACAATACTTGTTTTTGTGTGCCAAATGTGCTTTTGGCCTGAATCCTAGGTACTTTTCCACTATTTTCTTATAAACTTATAAAAATTCTGAGTTTGGACAGTTGTGTTGGGCAAAGCTCTGCTGTATTTTATTTCCCCAGTCCAGCTGAGGAAGGGTGTGATAGAGTGGGTTTGGTGACCTGGCATTCAGCCAGGGTCAACTCATCACAACAATTTGCCTTTTTTCATTCAGTACCTATTTATTTAAATTATTTTCCGTACTTCTCTCCTAGCAACATAAAACCCCTGTCTGTAAATATTATAGCATTAAAAATGCTGAGTTTATTTGGAAAGTATTTGCCTTTTAAACTATTGAGAAAGATTCAGTTTGTTGTACACAGATATATTGAAAACTTGAGAGGCCGACACCAAAATACATATTCATTTTCCTTGCTAAATTCAATAGCTTTCTTCTGTGTGTTTGTAAGGAATTCATTAATAAGAATACAATATATTTGAAAGGGGTCCTTAAAACACCCCCCCAGCTGTTCAATCTCATGAGTGTCATGAAGAAATTTAGTGTCAAACCCTATTCTTGAGCTAGTTATATGCACATATGGAATTGCTTACTCTTCTAAGGCTACTACACCTGATTAAATGTGGTCTGATTCTTTCCCTTTGAATTGTGTATTGTCTTTACTTGGAAAAGTAAAGATTTTTTTTATCATTCATCTTAGTTGGGGTGAAATCCTAGTGAAGATTAGATACTTGGGTTCTGGAGTATCCTTTGAAGTTGTTAAGCCAGGATTAGAGAAAAAAGTAAAACCTAACTCTAATTTGGCATAGAATCAAATTAGTATGTAGTGTTTGTATAAAGGTGGAAACTATATGATAACCTTTTAATATTTATTTTTATATGTAATATTTATTTTATTTTATAATAGAAAGTTTTAAATTGGTGTGTATTTGGATTTCTATATTCTATTTGATGTTAGTGTTGAGCTACGCCTGATAACCAGACTTGCAGGAAGTAGTTTTGGAATGATCTAGGATTTCTTAGCTGATGGATTATTAACTAGGTTAATAAAATTATAGAATTTTTCTTACTGGAATTGTTCTATTACTCTCATTTTTAGTATGTGATGTTCCACGAGAGACAAATGATATCCATCTTTTCTATGCAAATATGCAAAAGGTTCTCCTTTCTGTGGTTGGATACTCCACTTGTGATCAGGACAGCTTTCAGCAGTCTCCTGGATGCCATTTGGAATTGGACAGGTACTATAACTATAAGCAGTAATTATATGTATGTAATTATGTTTTTTTCTTGTGAGGGTGGTTAGGCACTGGAGCAGGTTGCCCAGAGTGGCTGTGAAGTTTTCACCTGTGAAGAAATTAAAAACCTGGCTGGTCAATGTCCTGAATAATTTGCTGTAGCTGACCCACCTTCGTGCAGGGGTGTTGGACTGGGTGATCTCCATGGGTCTCTCCTGATCTCCAGCATGTGTTGCCCAGCATGCTGTGAAACTCAACTTCTATTGCCTTATTTCTCTCTGAAGTTAATTGTTCTCTCTGTATATGTTTTGTTGAAATTATTTTATGTTCTTCTCTTCCGAAGATAATTGTTTGTTTTAGTTCCTCCCATTCTAAATGGTACCTTCCACTTCCAAACATTCTGTGAAAAAGCTGTGTCCTGATATAGCTGCTGGATTGTTTTTTACTTAATGGGGAATGGAATCAAATTGAGGACCCATGTAAAAGGCGTTGTACTTCAATAATAAAATTTTGAGAAATACTAAGAGTAGGCTATTATAATTACTCATTAAATATATTTTACTGCTTTTGCTTAATGCTTATTTTCAGATCTGAGAACTTTGTCAGACATACCACTTCAACTTTGGATGTTCTTCCTGTTAAAGGACCTCAGGGTCCTTCATTGTCTGCAAAAACTAATGATCTGGGTCAGAATAAATCAGATGCTCAACAGACTTGGGCTGTTACACCTGAGTATTTGACTTTGACAGCTCCTTCTATTGGTAAGTATTTTTTGAAGTAAATGAAGTAGCCACTTCAGTATTAAGATAACTACTGCATAATATGTTTGTAAGTGTAGGCTGGCCAGTAATCTTCATGTAGACTTGATTTGAACACAGTTTTGGATAAATTATCCAAGGTAATTTGCTCTATGTAAACATACAGAATGCACTGCATACCTATGAAGATTTTAAAGTAGTGTGAAGGTAAAATTAAGGCAGAAAATACTTTCTTTTCATTGGTGCATCTCTGTATCTGTGGCATTTTTGTGGATTTTTGTATGTGTTAGCTTTTTTTTTTGTGTTACAGGTGAAACAGCAGATACTAGACGTGTACAAATTCTCAACAATTCTAATAGAATGTTGACATTTGAACTTTCTTGGCCAGCTCACTGCCTTACTATAACTCCACAACATGGATCTGTTGAACCAGAGTAAGTTGATTTCCATAAGTTCTGTTATGTGTGAAAGTGTGGTGAGGTTTTGGAGGAATTTATTTTTAGTTAGTTCAAGTATGTAGCTAATTTAGGAATTTTAGTTGGTCTTTAGAAATTTACTTTAGTTTGCTTAGACCGTACCCTGAAACTATTTTAGTTCCAGGGTATAGACTTTTTCTCAACTAACATGCTAATCTAGCTTTTTTAGGACCTTCTATTTTACCAGTTCTGTATAATGGCAATTTTCTGTCACGTACATAATTACCTGGATGCAGGAATTTTCTGTGCCTGGAAGTACTATTTTTGTTGCAAAATTTTCAAGAAGCTGGATGGCCAATGAAGCTGAAGCTTTAAAGATCTTTTGCAGTAGTTTTTTGTTTAAAATTTAGCTGTGTGTTTGAAACAAAAACAACCCCCAAAATAACAATTATTCTAGAAGGCTTCTCTTCTGGGGACTTAGTGTTTTCTTTAGCAAATGTGCTGCTGTTCCTCACAACTTGATTGTGGGATTGGTTTTTTTTGAGAAAAGTGGTTTTTGCCATTCAACCTTTGGCTTCTCAGTATCTGTAGGTATGAAAATAATGACAAGCCAGTGTCAGCTTGCCCATGCCTTAATTAGTATTTTTTGGGAACAGTAGTCATAATATCACTGTATATGTACATGAGACTTTTCACACATGGCATGAAAGACTTCCACAATTTATGCTTCAAAGGTCTGCTCATCTCTCCCTTCTAAATTTATGATGTTATTTAAAAGTTCAGTTCAGAACAGCTTTAAGACCCTGTTATTAAACTGTTCTCATCTTACAAAAAAAAAGTCTCCCACCAAAAAATAGGTTTTGCTTTCAGAATCACATTTCAGTAGTTGTTTTAACTTTGAAGATGTTGCCCAAATATACTTTCTTTTCAGTCCTGCATCGCCGATAACATTTAAACACTTAATTTCATATTCATGTAGATTTAAATTGCTGGGAAACTTTCATCACTAGTGAGAACAAACTAAAGTTCCATGGAAGGGCTGGGATATCTGCCACTCATTGCAGATTCCATCAGTGCCAAGAAAAATAGTCCCAAAAAGCAGTAACAATGAACGATTTTCCAGTAACTGAAAGTAAAGACATACTGAGTGTCTCATACCCTAAATTCAGGATCATCTGGATGATTTCTTAAAAAGAGGGTATTGTAGGCCTTCTGCAAGGAATTTTCTTGCAGTGTAGAATTTTAAAATGTGTTTACTGGAAAAAAGTGGGCAGAATCCTCACATTTTGGGTCCAAGTAAGTAGCTTGGATCAAGAACAGAGGTCTGCAAGTAGGAAGCAGACCCGTGGGAACAGCTGACTTAAGCACAGCAAGCTGCACTTGCCCAGTTTTCTATTTCTCATGACCATCTCCCTGCAGTGCCAAGCGCAGTCATCCTGTCAGGACAGGAGCCAGCCAGAATATTTTATACTCTGCACTGTGATGGCTGGAGCCCGCAGAATTCTTGAACTAAGGCCACAAAAAGAGGTGGTCTGATTTCTCAGTGATGGTGAAAGAAGGTCCTGGGACCGTGGCTATTAAAGCTTTCTATATTGCATATCTGAATACCTTAAATGTAACTGTCTGTAGAGCATCTTCGCTTACTTCCTGTCTTAAAAATGCATTGTTTTTGGGGGGGGGATAGTGACAAATGTTGTAGATACTCATTCTAATATGAGAATCATGCTAATTGATTTTGTTGGGGTTTTTTTTAGGGGCAGTACACTAATTCTGGTGAGTCCTAATCCGTCGCTTGCCACAAGGCGCACATTAATTCCTTGGAGCGGCCTGATCTATGTCCATTGTGATAATGGACTAAAGGTACCTGGTTCACTTGAGACTTGAGATTGCAACTTTTTATTTTACTTTCTCAGTCCTAATAATGTTGCCAAAAGCTTTTAGATTTGAGTCAGCAGCTCTGTGAATTTCCATTATTCTTTTTAATTTGTAAAGTTCTCATAAAGAGAAGTAGTCGAGATGCCATTTTGTAAACTGAGATTTTTAGTTCATTCACCTCTGAAGAAATACCGTGATGTAAACACTAACTGAATTTCCAACAAAATTGCACCTACCACTGCCTTATGTGTTATTTTCTAAAATGCTGAAAAAATATATATGTAGATGTGCACACTTAAAAGTAGTCTGTATCGTATTTTAAAATAATATAAGTTAAAAGAGGTTATTGGACAAGTCACTATAGCTCCTTTTGAGCTCCCTCAAGGTAAACTCAACCTTCTGGATGACAGATCTGTGATAAAGAATGTCCAGAACAAGTTCTGCCTCTTCATGGATTTTAATCCAAGACTTTACTCTGACTAAGTTGAGGCATAGAAATAAAATTTATGATGCCAACAGTTTTTCTTTTTTTCCACGTAAGAGCAGAAGGACTCCTTGGTAATCTCTCCTAAAGAAAGAGACTTTTTAAAATTTTTATAGTCAGTGTGTGTTTTGGGTTATTTGTAACAATGCGTGGAGAAAGAAATAGACACTAAAAAGATAAAACTGTATGTACTTTCCTTTTGCATGGAGGAAAGCATGAGGTATGATACAGAATTGGAAACTGCCTTCAAAAAACCCAAACTCAAACATCTCAAGTTGTTAAGAAGGAAATGATGACTGCACATAGTTAACTGTGTTATGTTCTACAATATGAGGAAAGGATTTAAGAAATCTGCTAGGACAAGTGTAGGGAACGTAGCAAAATCAGTCAAATTATAGGAAACCTGGTTGTTTATAATGCTTTTGTCATTTATTTGCTACCTCTCTAAGATTTTACTAGCATTAACTGAAACTTTTAAAATTTCTAATTATGTAGCAAAAGTGAATGCAAAGCTCCTTCCGAATGAGGCAACTCTGTTTCTGTTATCTGCGTCAGAGAATGTTGTAGGAATTATCAGTTAAACCAGTTGAAATTAGTCTTCCTGTTGAATTAAAATGCTTAGATAGCAAATTTTCAGTGATTGTTCCTTTTCTCTTAAATTAAACTTGTCCTAGAATCTTTAAACTTTTGAGGTTGGAGAAGACCTGGTGATTTAATGTATGAGAGATTTCCTCTGTTGAAATGTAAAGCTGAACATAAGCTCTTGCAGCTCAAGGAAATAGAGCTGAATAGTTTGACTTGTTAGTATATCAGTATTCACTGTTTGAAACTTTGCTTTTCTCCAAATTGTGTAAAAGTTTATTAAAGTGCTTATTCAAGAGGCTGTTGCAAAGAGTGTGTCTGGATCAGACTTTACATGTAGAAGATGTGATACTCCACAGTCTGAAAATGCTGCTGTTAAGGTGCCAAAGCCTGTCCCCAGGCTCCCTCTAACAGAAATGGAGATAAAGAACAAAAACATTGCTTTTCCTAAAACAAGAACTGGTCAAAACTCAGGTAAGACGGCTTATTTATTAAACATAGCATCTGTAGTATCTTGTGTTCAGAGGCTTTGTTTACTGTATTGCATGCTTGGGAACTTTAGTGCCTTGATTTTGGTTTTGTTCTCTTAGTCTGATAAGTGTGAATGACCAGTTCCTCACTTCTGCATTTAGTTTGAAATGCTCTTCTTTTTTTTTTTTTTTTTTTTTTAAAGTTCTCCTTGTGCAGTGCAGTCACACCTTTTTTCCACAGATAGGTTTGCATACAGGCAAATCAGTTGCTGGGTTTTTAAGCCACTATGATGAATGCAGCTACACTGTGCCTGGGAAAAGAGTGTTAAAAAGGTGCTGTGTCTACTTGAAATGATTTTGGCTCAAGGCACCTTTGCAGTAGATCCATTCCCACCTGTGCTTATGCCCATAAGATATGAGTTCAATCTGTCTGTGTTTAGCAGGGAAATAAATGCTCTTCCTAAAGACAACAGGAATATCGGCTATAAGGCTGGCTGTCCTTGTCTTGGTACATAGTGATCAAGGGGGACCATGTTGATAATGGAGTCTGAAATGCTTGATCTGTACTTTTAATTCCAGAATTGCTTAAAGTTGTCAAAGTAACTCTATAGAACTCTCATTCTGTTATCTAGATACCAGGATTTTTTGTACGACTTACTTTTTTAGGTAATGAAGGTTTTTTTAATGATTCATTGGTATAATTTTTTTTCCAGCAGACTTGAGGACTTTCAAGGCTTAAATTATCAATTGCATCTGGGGTTTTTTTGCTAAAATTATGAAAGAGGATTGTAATATAATACTCTGGTGTTTATATATTTCCTATATAATGTATACGTGCAGCTAAACTTTTTAAAGTATTATTCTAGACTTAGATGATCTTGTCCTATTAATTCTTGCCGAGAGACATGTATTTATATGTATGCTGAGTAACAAAACAGATTTTTTGATACAAGTTTATTAGGTCCCAGACAAGACTACTCTGTGTTTTGTCTCTGAATAACCAAATCATGTCTTGGGAAGGAGTTAGATGTCTTTTGGGGTTTTTTTTGGGGGAGTCTAAATTTCTTGTATATAAGCTTTTACAAATGTTATGATGGCGTGCTTTGAGTCTGCTCTTGAGATTTGTTATAATGAAAACTGTTTCCACTAAACTTGTGTTCATCTAGAAACATAGGTTCTGCTTAACTCTACATCAGTGATACTTGAACAAAGATGTTTAGTATACTGATCTGATATTTCTCTTTTAGAGAATTACCTGGAAATGGAGAATAAAAGGAATGAAAATTTGAAGTGGAATTTGTCATCTTTTGCACCACCCTATATTAAAGTGAGTGAATGCTTGCATTGGAAGTTTTATGCAAATCCCTGGGTTTTATTTTAACTTCTCTCTTCCTACTGTGCTCTGTCTCCCTGCTGCCTCTCAAGAAAGAATATATATATGAACATGACCTCAGTTACAAAGTTTTTTTTTCCTCTGGCTGTATCAGGGAAATGTTTTGCTCCTTTTTTTCATCCCTAATATGCTCCCTGATTGTGAATCAATCAGTGCTCTGTGGTAGTTTCTGCTTCACTTACTGCTTTAGAGTTTGCTTGTTCTCATACAGTATCATCATCCCGATTGTATTAAGTAATCAAGCATAAATGAAAGATAGGTGTCTCTTTTTAGCTCCAGAATGCTAGACTTGTCTTGTTCCAGACTTGTGCTGCTGGAATTGCACTGTACATGGTATCTCTGTAGAAATTTCAGTTAGGCCAAGGGTATTTTAATTACCGTGCTGTTGCCTGTGCCTAGCTGTTGATATTTGTAAATCCTTCCCTATTTTTTGATAGTCTGAACTGCTGTGATGATTTTTGATTTTATGCTAGAAGTATTATGGTCTGTTGTTGTGAAATGATGAAAAATGGTTATGTAGCACTCTAACCAGTACCCCATGGGACTGAGTGTGTCATGTTCCCAGCCAGTGCACCACCTCTGAACTGTAAGTCAGCAGTTGTGGTTGACTGGATTTAGTGGTTTCAGTCTTTATTAACTTGCTTTTAGGGAGTCAACATCAAATTTTCACTTAAAAGCAGTTTGATTCAGTGTATTTCCCTCAGTCCTCTACAAGGGTGGTGTGTGGGTGGGTGTATTGTGTGGTTTCAGGTTATTTTTTCCTTCTCCTTCTGAATCTGACTCATAAATTTATTTGCAGGATGTGGATGGAAGTGGTTTTGTTTATAGGGTTCCATACTCCGCTTTCAGATTTTCCCGTGTTTCTGGTACTCTCGAAGCTCATGGACAAGAGAAGGTAAACATCTGTAAATATTTCAGGCATATTAGTGTATCTCAATTGTAAAATAAGATCTTAAATGAGAAGTAAATTTTATCTGATAATGATAAAATGTTGGCCTTTCAGTATTGGGTTCTGGAGTGTATCTGGTAGTCCGTAGGAGCTTAACTCAGCTGAGTTGATTCTAAGAATTCATGCAGTCAAAGTAGTTTGATTTCAAAGTGGTGGTGTGTTTGTCAACCCATCACATTGTGTTACTGTTTGGGGGTTTTTAAGGACAAATTGTTTTAGAGCAGAAAATTATTTTAAACGTTTTGTAAAATTCCAGAAGAAAATGGTGAATTCTTACTAAACTGGTGTAAACACCTGAATCCCTTCCTTGAAGCATTCTTGCCATACTTGTTCTACAGCAGTTGTCTGTTCTTAAAGTTGGTTTCATTTGACTTACCATTTTATCTTCTGGCCAGTAGAGGGTTTCATAACCACAATTATAAAGCACATCCAAGGATAGACTGAATGGGTTTATAAGAGTCTTTCCTCCCTCATCTTCTCTCACAATGCTACTTGAGTTCTATCTTTTCATCTTCATTAACACCTATCTTTTCATTTTTATGGATTATTATGACATTATTTCCATAGAGATGCAACTTGTAATCTATTTACAAGTATAAAAAACTTATTCCTGTCCAGTTTCATAGTAATTTCATAATATTGCAAGCCATTATTTGAATTTAAGCAATTGTATTTGCCTTAGCAATCCTAGTTCAGGCCTATTTGAATAACATTTACATCATTGGCATGCCAGGCTGTGGGCTGGAGCTGATAAGGTACAGTGCTATCATGATTGGCTGTTTTTTTGCAGTGGATATGATGTTTGGCTAATTAGATGTAGTTGTAGTGGTCTATTCTAATCTGCTGCTCTCTTCCTCCCTCAACCTCAGTTCTGGAAACAATGCAAGTTTATTCTTGAATTTACCTGGTACAGCACTATATGGAGACAAGCCTTTGTTAAATAGGTGACCTTTAAGGATGATCAAATTCATAGCTTGCATGTTGGTTTAAGTTTCAGGCCTTCTAATAATTGTAGTGCAGTGTGCTTACAGATTTGGAGCTGGAGGAGTTGAGTTGTTCCCAATTTAGTTGCCAGATGAAGGAAGTTTTTTTCAGGGGTACATATTTTCCTTCCTGGTACCCTTTCTCTCCATTTTACTAATTGAAGTAATTGTGCCAACACTTGCTGTTGTTGCTTAAAGCAGATTATCTGAACTCAAATTTTGTTCAAACTTGCTTGCACAATGTATTTCATCCAATTTTTTCCAACTATGGGCAAAGGAGGACTAGCTAGTTGTATAGTTTTCTGTGATATCACCTATGTGTGCCATGTGTGTTCTGTAGTGTGTAAATTTTGTGCTAGCTGAAGCATAACTTTTTACAGGTAAAATTGTGAAGATTCTGAAGATTAATAGTGTTCTGCAAACCTTTTCTCTATTTTTTTGTAGGTTGCTGTAATGTTTTTACCTAGAGATAAAGGAGATTACTCCCAGTTCTGGGACCTTGAGTATTACTCAGTTGAAAATCCGAGTAGGAAACACAAATTAAAATTCCAGCTTTCTGGAAGTGTGAGTATATAAAATCTATAAACATGGTCTTGAGCACAAATTTTTGATGACATCTTGATTTTACTCTACGCTACTCTTACTTATATACATGGGTATATTCTGGAAAAAACCTCAACCCTGCTAGTATTTTTGTTGGGTTAAATTGTATTTTTTTTCTTATGTTACAAAGATACCTTCTTCCTCTTCCTTATGTGATAATGCATTATCTTTTGCCATTTATAAAATAAAACTTTATTTAGCTCAGAGAGAGTAGAGACAAACTTATATTCTAGGGGAATTGTTTCTGTAGACAAAGATGTTTCTGTCAGTTTTGTTTGGTTTTTTGTTTGTTGGTTTTATTTTTGTAAATAAATACTGAAGTAACTGACCTTTGCTATAATACATAATGCAATGCAGTTTTGGAATTTTCAAATATCCATCTTGGAAATGGGTATTTGTGTCTCTAATAAAATCTGCTTCAGTATTTTGTCAGAGTAACAGTGTAGGTGGGGATAATTGTGAAATTTATACATGGGAGCAATTGGATTTGAGCTCTCCTTTGCTCCCCTGTTGTTCCTCAGCTCAAACTTTATGGTAAGGCTTGGAAGAAGTGGATTGGGAGTTGCAACTGGTTTTCTGTGCTCTCTCTCCTTACCTTGCTTTTTATCCCATCCATATAAGAGGAGTTTACATAGGACAAAAATTTATTACCATAAAGAAGAATTAATTCAAATTATTAGTTAAATAAGCTGAATGTGAGGAGCTTTGTACACTCAGTATGGCATGATTGCTATATATGCTTTGCTGTCCTCTTCAGAAGGTTTGACTTGATTTTTCTAAGAAGTCCACACAAAGATTTGTGATCTTTCTTTAGAGTACTATGCATAGTTCAGTAGTAGGAACCTTAGTTATCCTTCTTGCTGAGGTAGCTTACATTTGTTTTGTAGGTTCCTTGTTCTTTCCAGATTAATTGTGTTGAAAGAATACTTGTAAAAAGGCTCATCTTAAAATAACTTCTGATTTTTGGCATGAGTCTGTACAGTCTTTGGTTTTAGAGGGTTCTTATTCAGCTTTCATCAAATTCTTTGGTCATAATTTTCCTGAAAATGAGGAAAACATCTAAATCATTTATCTTTTTAAAGCCAGTTGAAATGGGGAGAAGATTAATTCTTTAACAGAACTCTAGAGTTTTAAAGAATTCTCTTCTTAAAACGTGACTAGTTGTCAGAGTTGTGTAAATCTTTGAGCAGCATAACTTGATATTACTGTTTTTGAACTACTGTGTCAGATTTGTTCTTGATTTTTTTCAAAGTTGTTAACAATTAGTTCTTTATAGCATCTCTGCACATGAGTAAAAAGTTCATAGCAAATACTTGAAATGCATGTCACGATCATTTTCAGAAAGATTAGAAAAGGAAGTACTGTATTTATCAGCTAGGTAGGGAACCATACATCTGTTCATAAGAGGGATCAACACAGAACATTTACTGAGAATGTTGCAGCTTTTAGTTGAGAAGACAAGTGAATCATAATCTGTTGTTTTCTAGGGATCAAGAGTTTAGGCAGTGTTACTAAAACTTTGAAAAGGACTTGGAATCTGGTGGTTTTGCTGAGGCGGGGGGCTACAGCTGTGGTTAATGTGACTTGATAGAATGAAGTGGGAAGAGTGACTGTCTGTCATTCAGAGTGACTGAGTGGTATTTATTTATAGCACCACGTCTGAAGAAACGAAAAATTTGGAAGAGCTCAGGAAGGAACTAAAAGAACAACATTAAGTTAGGAAAATCAGTGGCACATACCACTTTAATTTTTTTCCTAACAAATTATTTAACTGTAATTTTGATTATGCTCTGCATGTGCTTGCAGTCCTCATCATTGGAAACTATAGTCAGGAGTTCAGATCCTCCAAAAGGAGTTCAGATGTCTCCAAAACCAGTCTAAGAGACAAAGAAAGGAGGGATTATTCTCCATGTGCTCTGCAGCCCCAGCCTCTTAGTGCTGATCATTCAAGCTTAGTTTTTTCTTTCCCTGAGGAACATTTGTTCCTGCTACTGGGGGATGTTCTAAGATCATTTAGCTGAGAATGAGTATTGTGCACAGGAGCCCTGGGCTGGTATCTGGGTCTAACTGTTGGTCCCTTCTCGGTGAACTCCCGAGCACTTGCCACAAGGCTGAGGCAGCTCCTAAGTCCTGGCTGTTTCTTTAGCATGTAGAAAGTTGAGGACTTTGTAAAGAACCCCTCCTATTTTCTGAAGATACTACAAATGTTGAATGCATGCCGTTTTTAAATTTACATGGTTTATGTACTTTAAAAAGTTAAGTAACATTGTACATTACTAACAGTAAGTATATTTAAAAGTATCAGCAGTACAAAGCTTCATCATCTTTGTGTATCCCGAAAGAGAGATGAAGGAAAACCTTTTTAAACTCTGTGGGCAAAATAATTCCAGTTTTCAAGCTATACAAATTTCTGTGTTCCTGAGGTGTGTTTGGAACTGCAGCACTCAATTATAACCATTTGGAGTGTTAATGTACTGCTCTCATTTGAAACAGCAGAAGTCAGAACAGGCTGCGGTAAAGCAAGCAATATTTGAAGATGCCCTTATAAAGACTGGGATAACTTCAGATAATTTTCCATAATGTGCCTTATTCTCATGCAGTCAACTTGCCTTTTGATAAATTAGAATTGGAATGATAACAGAAGCATTGTTTTTCACTATGTGGAAAAAACAAAAGCTCTTGAAACAAGACACATGTGCAAATCTCTTCTTGTCTTTATTGGGTTCTACTGGTGTTCATGGGTTATTTGCAACTGAAAAATATATTCTTTAAAATTAAGATTTTTTATGGCTGCTGCTATTTCTGACAGACTGATTAGCAGCTCTTTCAATAGAAGAAATGAATGTCTAAAAGACAAGTTTGTCATAGCAGCTCTATTGAAGATGAATCTATTTTTTTCATCTTCCCTGCGTCAGGGAATCAACTGCTTGTCTAAAACGTCAGCACCATTTCAAAAATTGACATAATGTTGTACAACCATAAGTGTAGGAGGTTCTTTTGGTTCTTTAAGGTGTTGTGACCCAAGGGGACTCCAAAGAGTATCTGGCAAGATTCATTAGCAATGCAGAATTTGAAATTGGGTATTTGTCTAATTATTCCCATTGGATGATCTGGTCTCCTTGTGTTAGAATACCCTAAATGGGGGTCTTGGTGATGGTAAAAATTTTGGTCTAATTTCTGAATGCAGAAAATACTGTATAGTGCATTATCTGATTCTATCTCTCTGGAGAGACCTTTCTTTGAGAAGGATGCATTGTTCATAATACAAAATTTTTACAAAGCTCTTTGCTGTTTTGAGAATTCAGATTATAATACTGACTTATGTCTTCCTTCTTGCTGAGCACTTGTTTAGCCATCTTGGTTGTTCTTGAGGTATGTGGGCATAATATCTGCAGAGGAAGTGAGGGGTTTTTTGGCTTTCAGTAAAATCTTGGTTGCTTGCACCCTTTTTGAGATTCCACCTGCGCTGCTAGTTTGTGAGCTGTCTTGTAATAAATAAGCATTCGTAAAGCACAGAAGCCTGTTGATGTATTCCTCCTAAATAATTGCTTCCATCTCAATGATCCAGACTTTCATGCTCCTGAAAGATTATTCTTTAAATAAAAAGTCTTGGATTGGGTAAGGGGAATGACTTACATTCCTGAATACTTAAGTACTTTTGAACGTGAAGTTTACAGTCTTCTCTGGTTTTGCCAATAGGGTACTAAAGCAGAAAATGAAACATCAGTTGTGAAAGCTTCTGCAAGTGCCCTTAAAAAAACTGAGCTTCCAGTTACACCAGAAAGGAAAGTTTACTCTGAAGGACCAAAAAGAATAAGGTATGTATGGACAAAACTTGACAAGAGTGTGTCTATGGCTGGGTGAAAAGGTGGGGGGGTGAACCCAGCCCCTCAATCAAAACCATTTTTACTATCGGGACATCCGTGAACAGGCTTCATAGAGAGTCTGTGCAGTCTCTGTCCCCAAAGGTTTTTGGGATTTGATGGACAGCTTGTTCTGACTTCACATCTGTCCCTGACTGGAGCGATAGGTTGAACTAGAGATCATCTGAGTATCTTCTGACCTGAATGATCCTATGATTCTATATTCTGTGCGTGTTAGAGTAAGCAGATGTAAAAAACAGACTTGCCTAAACCTCTTAGAGGCTTGGTATTGTTCAGTCTTCCATGCTTTTTCCTTTCAGTTGAGTTTCTAAGCTGTCTAACTATGATATTCTGTGGTAAATGAACTGGTATTGGCGGTAGAATTTTGTGTATGCTTTTTGTATATTTGCCTTTTGGACACTCCAGTTGACTATAAAGTAAATTCTGACAAAACCACAGTAGTGCAAGTCTTAACCTTGCTGTTCAGTCTTAAGTTAATTATCACTTCTTTTATGGGATGATTATGGCAGGGGATTAAAATGTTTGGTTAAACCTAGAATCATTGATAAGACTCTAGGTCTCTGATAAAGCATATGGGGGGAAAATTCGGATTGTGAAAGTGTGTATAAGTAAATTCCTGTTTATTTATGCTACAGTGATGTTTCATTATTCTTTCTGGCTAAAATATCTTGCCTATAAAACTTAAGGTGAGAGAGTCGATGTTTTCTTGATCTTTCAATTTTTCCTGATTTATTTTCAGAAAATACACCTGTTACTTCAAGTAACATATATATATGTACGTGTGTGTATACACAGATCATATAGGTCAGAAATGTTAATATCCTAAATCCCTTTTTCAAATCAGACAAAAAGGGGTATATGCACCAGAAGACTTCTACATTTTTCCTCTAACCAGAGTTGGGGAAACGAGCACATTAAAGGTCCACTTGCGGAATAACTCCTTTACAACACACATGGTAAGTTTGACAGACTTTATCTTAAATAGATACTTGTAAGTTCTTTCAGTTGTTCAGCTGCATTGTTTTTTTCTCTTTTTCTCTTGACAAAGGTTGCAATAGTACATGTCTTAGTTCACTAGTTCCAAAAGTCAATATTTGAAGAATTTTGATGTGTAATTTTTCTCTTTTGTCTGACTGAATAACTGAGTGTATTTGTAATATATTAATATGAAAATATGGTAGATCATAGTTTGCATAGGTTTGTTATTATTCTGATTTACTGATTTTCATTTTTTAACTTCATTAAAAGATAGAAATAAGATTTTATCATCCTTACTGTTCACAATTGTGGGCATTCTTTATTTTTAAACTCTGGGTCTGTATAAAGCTGTATTTGTAAGTGACCTGATTTATCTTAAGCATGTCATAAATTGAATATGATGGGCTTAAATATAGTGCACTTTTAAGCATTTTGTATTAAATTGCAGCTGAAATTTGTAAATCCCAGAGAGCCTTTCTACATCAAGTACTTGAAATACTCTCTAAGGTGAGTAATGCGTATGCTAACATTCTCTCCTAACAAAAAAATTAACCAAGTAATTTAGTAAGATAAATATCTTCTGTATATGTACAGTGCTAAAATGTACATATAAATATTCTGGATGTCTAACTAAAAGGTTGGGAGGTGTTTTGTTGCTTTTGTTTATAGGTAACCGGTTTGAGGGAGTTGTGAGGCTTTTTTGGTTGGGTTTAAATTTTTTTTTTTGCTAAGCTGTACTCTCTAATCTCTCTTTGAAGCACAATAAGCCCACACAGTTATTTCTGCATCTGCCAATTTCTTCCCTGCAAATTGTTTCTAACAGTGCTGCTGCTTTTAATGTTAAGCCTAATGCTTCATGTAACCATTTGGCATGCTGTGCACAATCAAGTCATTCCTTCCATTTATACTTTCTGCACAACAGACCAAGCAAATTGCCTTCATCATGCTTCTAATTTGACAAACCTGCAGAGCTACATCAAAGATTCTCTGCAAACACAAGGTTTGAGCAGCCGCTGGAATTGTCTGGTCATACCAAGTATTTCAGCGTTTTACCTGCATAAAACAATTTTTTAAGTTGGTGATAGCAATCCCTGAAAATAAACCCAGTCATCTGTGGAGTTCATTACAAGTATGTGACAGTAGTATTAGTCATCTCTTCAAGAAGTACAGCATCTCACATGCTCATCTGCAACAGTGGAATTGTCAGGAAGCAGAAATGCAACCATTTCATTAGAAGTGGTACAGAATT